>OX638371.1:113040091-113719080 GCA_951812925.1 Calliopum simillimum | reverse complement strand
CCATTATCCAATTACAAATATGAATAAACTTGGTCTACTTTATTGGAGAATATATTGAATTACTTTGAGTTTTGACGATTTCAAAATGACATAACTAAGTCAGTTTTGAAATTTTCCAGTTCAAAATTATAAGGCGATTCCTGAAAACGTGTAAAACCCTCGAAAACCTCCTCGTAAAACTGTCAAATTGTATTGATTTTGACAATATTTACGAGTTTACGAGGTTTTCGAGGCTTTTACACGTTTTCAGGAATCCCCTCAATATGTATTTTAAGAAAATGTAAAAAACCGAGTTTTGATTTTATAAAAATAAGGTCCTTCTCCTGTGGAGGGTTACATGTACATCTGCTACCGTAATGCATTTTGCATTTCATTCTTCGGCTTATAAGTCTTTGAACTACCGTCGACCAAACAAGTAAACCCCAAATAAAATCTCAAATATGGAGCAAATCGAGTATCACGCTGTTATAAACTTCCTTTCCAAGCAAGGAAAATCAGTTAAAGCCATAGGTACAGGATGAGATGTTATCCGTTAACTCTTGTTCAAGTAAAATTCTGATTTACAAGTGGCATACCCTTTTAAACCAAGGTAAGGACTCACTTGAAGACAATTCACGGCCATAACGTCCGATCGTGGTAACCATTTCGGAAATCATCCAAGATGTACAAAAATTAATATTAACATTACTGAAGTCAGCGCAAGCCTCAAAGAAAACAGTGCGTGAAGTATTCTCCTGAGTTTTTGAATCTTTTTAGTACAGACAGAGATGGAGTAATGGCTCGAAATGTTACTGGTACAAATAGGAGTCTATTCAGTGGCACAAAAAGGCATACTACCAACTAACAAGTTTAACGTGTCATAGTCGGCTGGGAAAATCATAACGACAGTCTTTTGAGACTCAAAAGGGATCATGTTGAGTGGTTACAAAGATTAAGTAGTCTACACAACCAGAAAGTACTACGCTTCAATCTAAGAGCGGTTCTAGGAAGATGTCAGAGAAAAAAGGCTGGGAAAATTAGTCAAAGGTGAATCATCTTACTTTTCGTCTCAGGCATCGACATAATGTAAGTGATAGATCATAAAAAATGTGTTAAGATAACAAAATTTTTAAATTGTATTTCCACACCCCATTCCACGGACTTCAAAACGTACCCTAATATATAGACACTAAAGTATTCATATTTTCTAATCTTATAATTCACAGTGTTATCATGGCAAACAAAATTTATAGCAATAGAAGAAGTTATAGTTTGCTCCAAAAGGTACATGTATGGAGCTATTGCCTTAAAAATTGAAATTTTCAAATATAAAGGAAACAAAAAATATGGTTTTACAAAATGTTGCATTTTGGCTATTGTTTAATGTATCCAGAATATTAAGTAAACATTAGCTTGCGTAAGTTAAGAGTTATCTCAAAAAAAAAAAAAAAAAAAAATTTCGCTAGAAAAATTGTACTGAAAATAAGTTAAATTGTTTTGATGAAAAATGATCACATTTCAACGGACACTATGATTAAGTGCAAGCAATTTTCCTTTAATTTTGTCGGTTTGTCTAAAATAACAAACTTGACGTTGGATATGTTAGATAGTGTTGACAATCCCGGATACATGTGGAGATATAAAGCGACTAAGTAGCGTTTTTTATTTCATACTTCTCGGGATAATTGGATGATTTCTCAACAACAATTTTATTATATGGAATTAATTGCTTATGCGAAAACTTCATGCTGCACATTAAGAACAAGAGTTATATTATTTCGAACTTAATTTAACAGCTTTTTTTTCTACACAGCATTTACTTAACTACTTACTAAGTTAATAAAAGCTTATTATATGCACACACACACACAAACACTTTATACAATACAACTTTAAAAGTTTTATAGAGCATTAATGCCATGCAGAGTCTTCCTTTGTGCCCCATTACAAATTTGAACAGAAAACGACAAGTAATTTTTCAACATTTGAGTTGTGAAATGTTTGCTGCCACTTTTTTGATGCTACGTAGTTTCACATAAATAATGAGTTTAAAAGGATAACAAGTTTTGAAAAAAAAAAAATAAAAAAAAAACTTTTCTTTTTTTCTATATAAATCTCTGGCTTGAAATAAAAAATATCAGTATGACTGCAAAATTTTAGCTGCTGTTGTTATCTGTGCAATTTTTTGTGGGGTCGGGGAAAAAAAAAGTTTGCGAATTTTCACGCGGAAAAAATTTTTTCAAAGTTCTGCAATTCAAATGCTGCAAGTTGGAATGTAAAGAATTAGCAACAAATTGCTTATAAAAAGGGGAAAAAATATATTTTTATTAATTTGCTGATTACAAAAGCTAAATAGTTTAAAGTTTTCAGATCGTTTTATCTTGACTCATGAGTTAAAGCGTAATGTAAAATGACACTCGATAAACAATGTGCACTAGAAAAGAACTTCATATACGCACCCTATGCTTTGTTCAAGGAAACACTCCCTAAGGTGGCAAATTATCAGCGCCATCTGAACTTAATATACGTATAGTACAGTACGAAACAAGTTCACGAATGAAGCAACTCTAGTAGCTAACAGAACCATTAAGATGATTCATACGCTACTTGACTCTGTATAGCAGAGAGAACATTCGTTATATAGGGTACATCGCATAAGGTTATGAAACTGCACCTGAAGGGAGTTTTAAAATGTAAGCCTGAGGAGTAAAAGGGATAAAGCCAATGTTTTTTGACATTTTTTACAAAAAACCTTGCTTGGGTCATCCTAGCGTTTTAGAGTAAACTTATTGAAAGGAAACTTTTAACTAATTGTATAGGCTTTCTAAGAGTGTATTTATTTAGTTTTTTATAGGGTATAAAAGGACTTCGCAAAGTTCTGGGCCATTAAAGTTGATATTTTAAATTTTTCTTTTTGCTAATTTTTGACGTTGGCGGCCATTTTAGTATGAAAAAGGTCCTATTACCATACCCTTTTATAATTTTTTTGAGAATCTTCGTTAAATTTCCTTTGCATTTGTCATACCAACTTTTTAATTTGAGGTTGGAAAAAAATACTTTTTCATGTAACGCACGGGTAACTCGCATGCGTTGTACTAGAGCCTTCAAACGGATTGTTCTTAAAAGTTATTTTTTTCTGACCTCAATTAAAAAAATTGGTATGATATATGTTCTACCAAATTAAAGGAAATTTAATGGAGAATGGAATGGAGGAACTTTTTTATACTAAAATGGCCGTCAAAGTCAAGAATTACAAAAAAAAAAAATTTAAATATTAACTTTAAAGGCCCAGAACTTTGCGAAGTAATTTTAAACCCTATTAACTAAATACACTCTTAGAAATCTCACGCAATTAGCTAAAAATAACGATAAAAAAGTTTTCTCGTAAACGTTAGGGTGACCAAAGAACATTTTTTTGTAAAACAAGTCAGAAAATCAGCTTTTTCCCCAAGAACTCCTTAGGGGTACATTTTAGAGCCCACCCTCAGATGGAATTTTTTGTTAGTCTAGGCCTCCTCTTTCACCTCCCAAGAGCTTCGTAACCTTAACGATTACACCCTGTATGTATGTGATACCATAAAATCCGAGCATTCAAAAAGTTTTTTCAATTCGATGACCTCAAATATAGTATATTGCACAGTGTTATATTTAAGATAGTAATTTTCAAATGTATACTTTAAATCCCATAACTATAATTTTATTTTTAGCATTCTGACACAAAAATAGTCGAATTTCTTTGCAGCATATTAATAAAGTCAGCTTGAGTTTCTTAAATAAAATGGAAAACCTGACCCAATACAACGAAATGCATGTACGATTTTTTTGAAGAGCATAATCCTGCTCATATCACATGACACGTCATGCAGTTTCAGCTGCAATAAGAAACGTGATTTGAATACAACGACGACGACAACGATGAAGTAAAAACTGCAGCAGCCGCATTGTGCAAAGATGCAACACTGAAGACAGTTACGAACCCTAGCAGTGCGCAGCGCGAAATAATGCCAAAAATAAGTAGCAACGCTATGCTGATTAGCATGCAAAAAGCAAAAAAAAGATATTCCCCGCCTTTCTTTTAAGTGACAGCTACGAAAAAAAAGTGCGGCATATTTCAAGGATAAACCATCACCAGAAAAAAAAAATGAAAAGAATTTGCCACGAAAACAAGCGAAGAAATTAAAGTGGCACAACGATGGCGGCAATGGGTGTTAAAAGAGAGTGTGATAAAAAAGCGAAAAAAACCCACAAATGGGCAAAATTACCAAGTGGGGTATTTTTCACGCTTTTAAAATAAAAAGGAAAAACAAGTGCCAGTAAAATTTTCATGATGTAAGGCAAATATTTCTTGGAGATGAGGTGACAAAACTTTCACTTGTGATACTCAAGCGTAAATCTTGGGAAAAATGGTGGAAATATATGGCATGTTAAAGGAACGGAGATGACTTGAGGAGCTTTCTCAAAAAAAATGCAATCAAAGTCACAACTTAATGTCTTTATTTTAATTAAGTTTCATTAAAATCTGTACAGAAATTCGTTAATAGGCAACACTTCAGCTTTAAACTTATGATTTCTAAATAATATTGAACTGGTACATTGGAATTTTCTTGAGAGTTCTTTAAACTTCTATATCACTTAATAAAAGAAAACAAACAAATTTTAATAAAGTGTTTTTATGATCACCACAATCATATCATCAGACGAATTTGCCGACATCCAGAAGAACTTGACAAGCATAATATAGGTATATTTAACTCTTTGCATAGATTTGTTGAGAATCACAGCAAAACGTAATTACAGCACATGCAAATGTTCAATTTTTTTTTTTTTTTTTTTGTTTTTTTTGTTTTTCCCTTGATATGCGTCGCCCTGCTGTTGTAACTCGTTAATATTATACTTTTCTTTTCTTTTTTAACAAATTTATGCTAAATTTAAATTTAGTATGCTTATAAGTTCTTCTGGATGTCGTCAAATTCGTCTGATGATATGATTGTGGTAATCATTAAAACGTTTTAATAAAATTTGTTTGTTTTCTTTTATGCATTTTGCCTTGTTTTTGTTATTCTATTGGTGTTTTTACTTTAACACACTGAACAGTAAGCTCAAACGTCAAGCGTTCAAAGAATATTCTCAATGATTCTAGTAGATGCTGTTTCACCACATGCAAAACTCACCTCTTACTATTCGCTTTATGCAGATGTTTCAAAATTTCGACAATTGTTGTCAAACAAAGTACAATCTTTAGCCTCTGAAAAGTTCTATGTAGAATCAGCTAGAGATGGCCAGACCAAACAAAAGTTGTACGGACAAGAAGCCATCTTGGTTTTCTAAATGAACTTGTGGCTGCAATGCCATTAAAAGATCGTAGAACGGTAATTTATGAATACTACATAAGTATTTAGGCAAGTCAAAATTCTTTGAAGAAAAAGGGCAAAATTAACGTGCGTCCCAGATTCATTTTTCATCTAAACAGCGCAATATTTTTCCGTTCAATATAACTATTCCCACAGATAAATATTTTCATTTGTTATACAGAGCGATACGACAATTTCTTTGCAGCATAAGTAAGTAGCTAAGATTCAACAACAGGTCCTCATATAAAAACTATTAAACAGCTATCGCGTACACTCACTGAAACTTTAAGATACTTTAACGTTCGTTAAGCACCTTTTTATGGTAACATGAGCTTTTAGCATTTTCACTTAAAGGGGCCCCACAAAACTTAAGTAGTTCAAACAATTGTTCACTCTTAAATGCCCTACTCATACAGCACACGAGACACGAGAGTTTTTACATTAGACATCCTTTGTGGGAAAATATACAAAAAAAAAGAAATGAAAAATGAATAAGGAAAAAAATGCAACAACATTAATACACAAGCAAATTGCAACTGCATCCAACAGAATGCTTACAATCACAACAACAACAGCTTTGTTGTATTGTTCACAATATGTTGACCTGGTTTTTGCCAAGTCAACCGGTAGAGTTGAAACAAAATGATGTAAGGCCTAAAACCAATACTTCAGTTGTATTGAAAAATACAATAAGTTCATTTAGCTTTAATATGTTTAGGAGTTCGAGGGGCAAGGGGGTATGTTCAAGTATTATGCCCTAAGCATGCTTAGATGGGGTTCAATACTTTTGTACTTTTACAATCTCACGGTACACGATCTTCTCATCTCTCTCTTATACGCCAAAATTTATTTCACCTTGTGTACAAATTGAAGCAAATACACAAACCAAGCGATATTAGGTGAGCTAAGCGTATGTTGAAACAGCAACTACTACATTCATGAAGAAAATTCTTCTACAGATTGAAGCAACTTCAAAAGCCAAACGATATGAGATGAATTAAGTACTTATGTGGTAATACACCAACTATTAGATTAATGAGGAAAATTTTTATGCAAATTAAAGCAACTAAGCAAACGACACGATATGAGGTGAATTAAGCATGTGGTTTTACAAATTAAAGCAACTATACAAAACAAAGGATATGAGGCGAATTAAGCATGTGGCGATACAGCAACTACTAGACTCATGAGGAAAATTCTTCTATGGGTTTTATTACATAAGACTTAAATGTAACTGCATTCGCCTTGTATTAGTTTTAAGACCTTGCATGAAATTTACAATATCGCAAACAGCTACTCTCGTATAAGATCTCCTGCTATGTTGCAAAGCACTTCAGTATTATTTTAATTGCAGTGCATTAAGTTTGTTTAAGTGTTGATAAAAAAGATAATGCTAAAGGTTTGACGAAATTGCAACAAATTCAAACTTTCTCTCATATTCTTATTCTTTACTTAAGTCAATTTACTGCATTTTGCTTTGAAACTTTTAATTTGTAATTTAATAGAAAATAGCAAAAAAAAAACGCTTGATTACCATGGGAAAAAAAAAATAAAGAATAGAGCAAAGGATATGCGGGTACACAAATAACATCAAATATTGGCAAAGCACAAAACATTTGACTTTAAATGGCATTGTCATTCCTTTGAGGACATCTGTGTGGTCTATTCCATTTATCTCGAAATCAAATGGTTTGTCTCTGACAGTTTTTTTTTGAAAATTTTTATATTTTTTAAAACTTATTGAAACGTATTAGAAAATATAGAGAATACAACCAAAAGACAAAATAAAAATTACAAAAATGTTGTAGGAGCCTTCAAGTGTAAAAGGCATTTTTTCTGCACATTTGCAATGAATGAATTCCCAAATGAACAGCAGCCAAGCGAAGCATACGATAGTGCTGTAATCGAAAAATTCTCTTAAGTTGAGAGTTTATTTTAATTTTTGAGAATCAGGATGAGAGCAGACGAAAATAAGGTCAGTTTGAATACATTTGCAAAATATACAAAAATTAACTTCAATACATTAATATACCGAAAGGATGTAAATTGAGGCACTAGGCAGGAAAGCCGAAAAAACGCATGTTTTTCGCTTCGCTCCACTCTAATGCACATAAATACTTACATACGTCACGTAACAAAACATGCCCACATAAATTAAAAGTATTTTAATAAATGCTAAAAACTTTAAATCGGATGCCAGTGGAAGATGTACCAGCGACAAAAGCCACAAAAACAAAACAAAAGTATTTTTGCATCAACCGAAAATTAAAATGGAAGAAAAACTTTTGCAGCAAAACCGTAAAAACAGGAAACACCCTTACGAAAAGTTAAATCTACACTCACAAAAACACGATTAGAATTTTAGCCATTAAAGGAGTGCTGTGCGTGTGTGTGTAATGTGAAGTGAAAATAAGTTCATTGAAGGCAAGAATTTAAGAAAATTTAGCAGAATCAACATTTGCAGCATGTACTCTCATGCTAAAAGTTTAACTAACTAACACAAACAAAAATCTTGCTAACCCATGGTGGAAAAGAGGTACCACACACGGAGAAAAATCCGCGTCATAGTTTTTACTCTACTCAGGTAGTAGAAAAAATTAAAGTAATGAACACTAAATTTCAAACAAATTACCTTACCTTTTAAACCTTTTTCGACTTTATTATTTTTTGTGTTTGGACTTTTCAGTAAGGTAAATATAAAAATATATAACTATTTTCACTTTGAAATTCTGGTAGAAATATTTATATCTAGGCAGACATTTGCTTTGTATACAAACTTTATACCTCTTCATCATATGCGCCAGTAGCGCAGGAGGATATGTATGTATATACCTATCACACGGACGGGCTAGGGATTCGTGCCCTAGTGCGTTTTTTTTTTTTTTTTTTTTGTTGTTTGAACTTTACAGTAAAGTAAATATGACGCCAATTTTTTCAAAAAAATTACTAGCAAACATACATTCTGAATTGACTAAAACAGTAAGGTGAAATTTACTTCAGTGGGGAGTTGTCACTATTTTGGCTTGAAGAAATTCAAATTTATGAGAAATAAAGTAGCAAGTACAATTTTTTTTCACCGGGTATATCTCTCAAACTATAAGTCGTACGAAAATATCTATAGAAATCTATTCTATAGAAATTTTCCTCAGCTACAAGATTGTGAAAATTGTAAAAATAACCGCTAGCGAGATATTTGCAGAAAAACGATGTTTATTTTTTACATTTGCTTTAAAAAATAGAAATAAAGCGATTTCAAATAAAAATTAACTGATTTTTTTGGAGCTGAAGCGTTTTTAGAGTTTAATTTCATTGGACTAACAGAATTTATCCAAAAAAAATAGAACTTGCGCAACAAAACAATACCAATAGAAGTGATGAAATTTAGTTGACGATTCCTGCAGGGTTGCTACAATCACACACACACACATCTCTGCGCATACGTAAGTAGAAGTACATTTAAAATGTAAAATATAGAACAAAAACAAACGTTTTTTAAAACAACGCAGAGATTCTGTTACGTGTTTGTATACAGGAAAAAACTTTTCTAGTATTTTGTCTGCAACTTTCACACGGACAGCAGTAAACAGGAAGCGTATGCATACCAACAAATCCAAACATAAAAACATCCCAGTGGTTACTTGCAGAACCCTGTTCTAAAAAGAAAATATATTTCTATAAGTTTCTTCACTTAAATAAAAATCAATCAATATATTAACTTCAACGGGCTCATTAAGAACATTCTTTTTTCTGTACTGGGTTTTATCATGAATTGATTGACAAAATTCCCACTCGATAAAGTATACCCTTTTCGAGAAAGAGAATTTGCAATTCTAAATATTTAGAAAATCCCCTATCAAGCAGGAATCCTTTTTTCATAAAATATTTTCCTAATTATCGCCAAAAAAAATTTGTTCAGCCCTGATATTTGCCATTTAATTTTGATGTGCCTTATGTTTTAAAGTGGGTTAACACTAAGGAACGATAATATGACCTTGAAAGTTGGCGGAACCGCGTTTTACTCCTACAAATTATCGCTCGTAATATTATAATTTATGTCACATTCTTTTCTATCAATTTATAATTAATTTGTATCATTATTAATTAAAATAACTTTATAAGTTTAGTAAATATTTAAAATTAGTTTAGGGTAAAATCCCCACCACATTAACAAAATAGACGCAAACGGCAACCCTGCGCATCAGCTGTTTTTAGCACACAGCTGCTAGTCGATTCGTTTGTTGTCAAAGAAATAGAAAATAAATTGAGACACACAGCAGTAGATCGAGACAGTCTTTACTTGGCCGGCGACCGGTGAACAACAGCAGCAGTAAGCAGAAGAACACGTAGCAGACAAAGTGGTAAACAGCAACCGAGTTGAAGTAGTAGTAGTGGGGATTAGTAGCGTATAGACCCCGTCACTAAACACACGTAGCCAGATAACAAATCACTTGCCCGTGGTTAGTACAGGGGTGAGGGGTCACACTAACGAGTAGCCCGATAATGCATCAGTTATTCGAAGGTGCGATCTTGTCTCAAATGGGGTCGGATATGCAAACAGCAGCGCAGCAAACGGAGTGAGGGAAATTAAGTGGCGTACAGAAGAGCATTGTAGTCAATAGCGTGAAAGTAGTACAGGGGGATAGTGCTCGATGGCGGAAAGAGAAACACCACATTCGATTTTTTCGGCACATTTTTTCTCTATAAAACTGCATCATTAGATTTTTGAAATTTAATGGTCGAAAAATTGTAATGCAAGCGTGTCATCATGTTTTGTCCAACTGGGTTGTTTCTATATAAAAGTGGATGTACGTTGAATGCATTTACTTACTTTAATTACAAGCGTTAAAAACATACGGATCTTTCACCGATTTAAATGCAGAAAAAAAGGTGTTAGGGAATGATAATATATATAAATGTATATATTCATAAGTATGTACGACTTTGAGTAGAATTAGAAAACAAAAACAAATTGCAAAAAGTTTTAATTTTTTTTTTTTTTGAGAAAAAGTTTCTTTTCTGAATTTTGCTGCACGCGTACTAAGGCAGCGATGCTTAAAGTTATCACTGGTTAAGTTTAAGCCGCAGCAAAGGATATGTATGAAAAGCAAACGCACGAATAATGATATGTCTGAAGATAATTTTAAATAAAAAAAATCGCAACGCATGTGGAGGGTACGAGATGTGAAGTTCAAAAATTGCCTAAGGACAAGTGTGAGCAAAAAGGCAGTAAAGGAAGCAGAAAATTTAAGCCTTCAAGTTTAAACTGTGATAGAAAATTTGACTGAGAGCTTACTCAGCACAAAAAGAAAAAAGAAATGATTGAAAGATTAAGAAGTTACATTGATTAAGTGCTACTTTCAACAAAATGTTGAATTTAATTTTTTCAAATTTAAGAACGATCTGACATTTTCTTATTCTTCCATACAAGTAAAGTGATATTTCATGAAAAAAAATTTTAAAACATTAATATTAAATGAATTATGTTATATGTACGTATTAAGTAGTTAAAATGTTTAAAATTGACAATCAATAATAACGATAATCTCCATTCACAATCACAAATTCCTGATAAAAATTCCAGCTAAATATACCCTGTACAATCACAATAAAACACACACAAAGCCATGCCAAGAAAATTCTCTTTGCGCTGCCTTTTTCCACAAAATATATAGAGATACAAATTTAGATTCAAAGCTTAATTAATGGCCACGAAAAAAGCAAAAAAATGCACATAAGTCAAAAATAGCAGAAGCTTGAAGTTGTAATCCAGATTCCTTAAGTTAAAAACACAATAAGTAGACCATAAAAATATAAAATTTTCCAAGTAAAGCGGATATGGTCGGATTATGTTCGACTTAGTTTTGTAATAACTAAGTAATTTTGCGCATTCTGAGGCATTTTTACTTTAAGACGATGCTAGACAACACTAAGGACGCAATAGTCACCATGGCAAAATAATTTTTTGCTTTTACTCGTTAGTGAAATTCGGTACATGTGAGCTAGGTAACATAAATACAGTAAACAAAAAAAAGTGTTGAATTGGGAAAATGGGGATGTATCGTGTCTACAGAGGGGCAAATATTATATCGGTTTTGTTCTTTGTTAAGTGCGATGTGATAGAACAAAATTCACATGGAAAAGCTGAAGGAAATTTCAGAATCGAAAAAGTCGTGGAAAGAAATCAAAGTCATCGCATGGAATCACAGTTGCTCCTACTTCTTCTATGCTTGTCCTAACAAATTTGTCAAATCTCTGAAACAATTTTACACATATAAATAAGATTTGATTTCAGGTAAAGTGAAGCGAACAGGATATGGCACTGTCATAATGTTAAACCAATTTAAGGTACTTTGTTGGTATAGAACAGTGATCGGCACTTCATAGCACAATTATGCACTCAAAAATCTATCTATCTCTGTCTTTACTTTTCTTTCTTCTATTTATCTTCTCTTAAACATAAATTCTCTCTCTTAAATTTGCCGACCGCTGGTATAGAAGCAGTATTTTTTTTCTATTCTTATTTTGGTCTCCTTGGTATAGACAACAAGCGAAAAAAATTTGGTCCCGATCTGAACATACATTGACCGTGCCCCCAGGCCGTTAAGGTCGGAAAAACGCTATTTATATGAAAATAAGGAAATAATCAATACTATCTTTGAAACTATTTCAAATAGGAAGATAAAATTTAGTACATATATGAACAATACTTGAGAAAATAGTATCCAATAAAAAAATGGGCAGCGCCACCCTCCCTCCACCCGGAATTTGTCGTATCTCTGGAAGTATTTGACTCAGGTAAATGAGACTTGGTACATATCTAATTGGCACTGGGAAAAAAGTGTTCAATAAAAATGGGCGGAGCCTCGCCCCCTCATTCTAAAAAAAAACAAATAAATTTGTCATATCGCTGAAACTATTTGACTTAACTTTTTTTAGCTCAGCACACTACAAGTAAACGAAATAAATTTGAAACGTTAGAATCAAAATTTTTGATGTAAAACAGTGACTTTGCAGAAGTTGATGTCAAAATACTTATGGCACCGAACATTCTTATTTTTTTTTTTTTTTTTGTTAAAGAGTGAATATTTAAAAATTTATGATATTTACAAATTAAACCATTCATGGAACTCTTACGTATATCATTCTGCTTTTCTCTATAAGTAAATGCATATCGTATAAGAGTCTAAAATATGTTGAGTTTTTTTTATCAAACTACATAATTGTGCCGAGTAACAAAAGCAATTTCTTATTTAGGCTTTAGGTGAAATATTCAAATGCTAAACAAAAAATAGATGACTTTTGTCATCAAAATGAAAGTGAAGACTTTTCACAACATTAATATTTACCCAGTGTGCCAGACGGTTCATATCTCCGCTTTTTTACCCGTTACGGATCCGTTACTGATCCGTTGGCGGGAGAGATTCCCAAAAAAAAAGCGAATCGTTTTTTTTTTTTGGAATTCCTCCCGCAAACGGATCAGTAACTGATCCGTAACGGGTAAAAAAGCGAAGATTTGAACCGTCTGGCACACTGGGTAGCCTCAAAGTCGGTCATGACCAAATCAAAAGAACTCTCTTCAATAACAATCTACTTCCTTTAAACTACTTACACATATCATTTGCATACCTTTAACATCAAATTGTTCCATTGTACTGTTGCTGTTGTAGTTGTTATTGTTATTTTTTTGGCAGTGACATTTTTGCTGCAGATGATGCTGTGGTAATAGAAATTTCTGTTGTTTTTGCGATTCCGATTGCTGACGTAAATTCAACATCATGTAAACAAATGTTTACGCATGTGTTTCGCCTATACATATGCAATGCTATAGATACTTTGTTATTGTAGATGGTTGCTGCTGTTGTTGTTGCTGCTGCTTTTTTTATGAAAGCGGAAATTGTACTTTTACGTATATGTAGGTAGGTACTCATATATGTTATTGCAGTGTAAGGATAATTGTTTATGTATACATGTGTGTGTGTGTAAAATTGCGGGCATTTGTAAGGCGGATATGATGTGTCTTTCTGTGTATTTTATATCCTGCTGTTCCCAAGGGGAAAAGTAGTGCTTCAGAAACCTTTCTGAAGTGCATCCTTTTCACCAATAAGCGCTTCCGCTCCGTAAGAACAATACTTTCTTTTTAACATTGCATGTCATAGGATGTAAGCGAGCAAAAGCTTACTGCAGCCTTACCAAAAAAGAGTTTTTAAAGCGCTTATTTGTAATGCTGCGGTAAGCGTTTTTTCAATAAAATTTAAAAAAAAGAAAAAAAAAAAAAAACTGCCCGCGCCAGGATTTGAGTCCACGTGATAGATATTTTTTTCTTACATTTACCAACCCTTTAGACCGCTCCACCAACGCCCGATGATATGAAGAGATATTAAATTTGTATATTAAGCAAATGCTGTCCTGCAGCATTACATAGAATCATTGTGCAATCAGTTTCAATTCAAGTAAGCAAAAGTAAATAAAAATGAGAAATTAAAATAGAAAAGTGAAGTAAAAAAGGTTGAATAAAAAATATTTTAATAAAAAAAAAAATAAAGCAAAAACGAATAAAAAAACGGAAAAAAAAAATCACCCGGGCTGGGTTCGAACTCACGTTGTTCTTACTGCAGCCTTATATGGAATCATTGTGTAATCAATTTCAATTCGGTTAAACAAAAGTAAATTAATAAGAGAAAGGAAAATAGAAAAGTGAAATAAAAGATGTTGAATAAAAAATATTTAATTAAAAAAAAAAATAAAGCAAAAAAAAGTAAAAAAAAGTAAAAAAAAAAATCTCCCGGGCTGGGTTCGAACTCACGTTGTTCTTACTGCAACCTTATAAAAAATCATTGTGATAGTGCTTCTAAATTTCTATGGGGACGAGCACTTTTGAAGTGCTTGGATCAGAAGCGCTAGAAATTTTTCCTCTTGGGTTGTTAAATTTACAAAATAAAGAACCCACATTTATGGATACAAATTTTTTGTTTATTTGCATTTTTTATTTTTGTTACTTTTATTGTTGTAAAACAGCAACATTATTAAGGTAATCAAAAGAGTACCTACATTGTATATATAAAGAGATGTACTCAAATGTAGAATTTTAAATTTTATTTAATTGAATTTATTTAACGAGTTATTAAACTTTTTTTTCATTTCATTTATTTATTTATTCATATATTCCACTTTCTTCATGAAAGCCTTTTTTGATGAGACACAAAACAAGCGAATAGATATGAATATTAAAGTTGAATTGATTTTTTGAAAGTGAAATGAGTCCATTCAAGTTGTAAAAGTAATGTCATAATATGAATTGGCTGACATATTATTAGAAATGAAAAAAATTGCGCACTATTTCATGAACAGTTTACTTGATAGTGTAGAATTGTTGGCATTAAGTTGAAAAAATTATTTCGCTAAAAGAACCTATTATTAGGGTAAGCCCGGGAGATGTGGCACCCCTGGGTGATATGGCACCCGTGGGTGATATAGCACCTCTGGGTGATATGGCACCTCTGGGTGATATGGCACCCCTGGGTAATATGACACCCCTGGGTTATGTGGCACCCCTGGGTTATGTGGCACCCCTGAGTGATATGGTACCTCTATCAATTTCAATACTTGCAGCTTTCATGGACACAGTTTAATTCAACTGCGCTAGAGACTTGTATGGGATTTTTAAAAAAAATTTGGAAATGTAAACGACTGACTTGTTTTGCACATACTTTGAGAGGCGGCAGAGCGGTGAGTATTTGATACAGCTTTATGGTGCATATATCAAAACAAACATAATTGAATGTGATTTCGTTTTCCGATGAATACGAGCGCGAGTAAACATGTTTATTCGTTCCGTGCCATTTTAACGCGGTATATACTGAAAGGGTGATATGGCACCCCATTACTGCCGGCAATTTTTGCTTTGCAAGTTATAAGATATTTGGGATTACATATATAAAGCGGTTGAACTTACAGTTTATCCAGAATCGCAGAATTTTAGTCAGGTAGGACCTTTAATTCATTTTGAACCGATTAATTTGAGGTTTTCTCTAATGGTTTAGAAAAACTTGTGGAACTTTTGAATGAATAAGTGATATCGCGCCTGTACTAATGACTTCGAAAAATTCTAAGCTGAATAGAAGAAAATAAGCGGCAAGATTTTCAATTATTTGGTCCAGCAGAAAAAGAAGAGGTGTGATCAACATAAGGTGATTACTATTTATGATTCTTCCGATGAAAGTGAAGATAATATATTATTCCAAGATGAATCTGCGTAGATGTCGAGAAGACTATGCACAAACCACTAAAACAGTTGATTGGATCCAATGCGTAATGTGCCGTATGTGGTCACATAAAACATGTACATCTTATACGAAAACATGCAACAATTCTGGCAACAAAAACTTAAAAGCAACCTAGGGTGCCATATTATCCATAGTCTCGTGTGATTTGGCACTTTATAGCAATTTTTAATATGGAAATAAACATATTTGCAATAATTTTAAATTTAGTTGAAGTACTGTTTTTTGTTTTAAATTAATTCAGAATTCAAAATGCTTTATTCAAATTTAAGGTTTTTTCGCCAGAGGCACTTTCACACACGACATTTCTTTTAAAAATTATTGTATGTAATTATTTCGGGCTGAATTTTTATAACATTATTACAAAATTATCCACTTATTTTTTTTAACTTATTCTAAGCCTCACGTTATTTTAGCAAATTTGATTATTTTTTAAAGAAATTTTTCTTTCCTTTCTCCGATATTTAGCGTCAGATTATTTAATGCGTGTAAACAAACAACCAGCACGTTTCGCGTCAGACTAATGGCTGTGTTGTAAACGTATTAATTGGCTGGTATTTCGCTTGCAAAATGCCGGTTAATAAGGTTAAAAGAGAAAAACACGGGGAGAAAAATAATTGAAACCAACCCCGATGTGCCACATAAATTTATGAATTATTGTGAAAACAAAAATTTAAAATGATTTGTATAAAATTTATAAACAACACCCACATCAAATACATCTTTCACTTGTTAAATATTGACAAATTTTGGTAAATATAATCATACAACAGCACTGATGGACCATGAATTTTCCTGCATAACATTGTCATAAGTCAATAAGAGTAAAATTGTACTTAAATTTTTTACAACAATCGTTCAAGTTAAAGCAATTTAAAAACTTTTCAACTAATCAATTAGCTTTAACCTGTCTACAATAAAACAATTTTGTACTCTTTTGAACTTGACAAAATAACAACAGGATCTTCTTCCTCAACCAGTATTGCCCACGCTAAATTAATAATTAAAAAACTTTTAAATGGCAACATTGTGCAATTTTCTATTAAAACAGCAACAAAAGGAGGAGCAAGGTAACGTACGGAAAACAGTGTAGGCGAAGACGGCGATGAAAGACAGATTATAATTCAATTATATTGGTTTAAATAAAAAAGAGCGATGAGCGCAAAACAAAAGTGAAAGGAAAACCTTAAAGTAGAAGAAAAATAAAATTAAAATATTAGTTCAAGTATTGCAAAGTAAGAATAGGAAAATGCTCATTCTGGACAAAACTGTTACATTGTGAAAATTTTTTTGAAGACCAACTGTTAGACCCCATGAACTAAAGACGTTAAGTAGGTGGTTTTACTGAAACCGTATATTTTAAATTTGATTTTTCGGAGTTGGAACCGTAATCGGAACTGGAGTCGGAGTCGAAGATAAAACATATATATTATAGGAAGATACTTATATTCGAAGCGTCGCACAGTGTGTCGTTTCATATAATCTTGACGTGAAAAATTCAAAATGCATTTTTAGTATGCTGAACTGTTAAAATGTCCACTGCTCTCCCGAAATAGGGTGAAGTGATTTTGGCGGGGGTGTGGGGGATAGCCCCATGCGAATAAAATGAAGAAAACTATATATCTCTGCACTTACAGTAGCTATTATTAAGAAACTCTATAAACAGGAGTTTACTGCGTTCACCAAACACCCTGTACAAATTGGAGGTAATTGAACAAAGTGGCATTGCACCCCCCATACAAAAAAAAACTCAATAGTAATATCTCTGCACCTGTAGCAGTTATTATTACAATACTTTGTATACAAGAGTATAATATGTTGGCCAAACGCCTCACAGAAATTGGGGGAAACTGAACAAAGGGGCGTTGCACCCCCAATCCACATCAATTGCTATATCTCCACACCTGTAGCAGTTACAATTACAAGACTTTGTACACAGAAGTATCCTGCGTTCATCAAACGCCTTGCAAATTGGAAGAATTTGAAAAAGGGGGCGCACAGTGGCTACATCTGACATTTCTCGTTGCATAAATCATAACTTTTGAACCATTTAAGATATTTTAGTTCTGTTTTCGGTTATGGATAGAAAATAGATCATAGCTATTTCATTTAGATAACATTGCAAGGTGAAAAGCAATGTTTTGTTGAAGTTCGATTTTCTGTAAATTACATATATCGTCGTCTGAGTTTTCTTTTGCCCCATACGCATATTCGTTATAAAAGCAAAATCACATAACCTGTGTCGACACAAACACAAGTTATTTGATTTTGATTTGTCAACAAATATGCGTATGGGGCAAAAGAGAACTCGGGCGACGATATATCGTTAGGAAAATCCCGGAACGGTCAAATATTTCAAAAATTGGATGTTAAATCTAAAAACAAAAAAACACGTGCCCAATTATTTTCAGAGACCTATTCAACGATATGAATCTTGACCCCTCTCACCCTCCGACGGGGGTCAGGTGAGGGAAAAATCAAAATTTTAAATGGAAACCCCCAATTTTTATTGCAGACTCAGATTTTACGTAAAAAAATAAGAAAATTTTGTCTGCAAAATTTTTTCTTATCCGTCCTAGATGGCGCTGTAATCGACAAAAACAAAATTAAAAATATAAAGTTTTGTACTTAAAACTTCGTGAAATTAGCTTTTTCATACATTTGTTTCGCCATAAAAGTTGCGCTTACACAAAGGGTTGTAAGTAAAACCATACAGTTTTTGGAGCACAAGATCAGAGGTAAACACCAATTAGTTGTGTAGTAAGCCGAGCTTTACAAAGAGCGAAGTTTTTTTTTAAACTCAACCCAAAGCTTAAAATCTACGCTAAAAGCAATGTCTTCAAAAAAAAATTCATAAAAAATAAAAGCTATTAAAAAAACTAAGATTTTTGCTAATCAGTTTTACGAGACAAGACCACTAATGCTTTAAGTGAGAGAAAAAATCGCTTTCCTTTACCTATTTGCCAAAGTATTCAACCTAAATATGAAGCATTTTTCTCAAAAATTAAATTTTTTCGCTAACTTTAAAATTTACTCAACTTTGAGAGGCTGTAAAAACCAAACCACTTGCCCGAATGGGTGCAAATTTTCAAATCCCATAGCTCCTAATATTTTTCTATCTGATGGCAACATCAGATTTGTAAAAGGAACCCACTCGAAATTAATTTTTGCAACGCCTTTTCGAAAAAAGACGTCATGAGCCACAGGTTTCTTGATGAAGATCGTTATAACTCATATAGACGCAAGTAGACGCAGCTACAATTTTTATATTGTGTTCAGAATTGTTGAGTTTATTTAGTTTTAGTGGTCCGTAAGATATTTTTTGCGAACATTTTTTTGAAATTCCATTGGAAGTTGAAAAAAAGGGTAAAAATAGTGTTTCAGAAAAGTTCAAAAACCTCAGACATTAAAAAAAAAGTAATTTATTTTTATAGCCTTATCATGTATGACGAACGAATAAAGTGACTGATTTTCACTCATTAATAGCAACTTATTAAAACTTTTTATTAAGAACTTACTATAACCTAAGCGTTCATTTTAGTTCAAAGAATAAGGTTTGTAAGCATAAACTTCAAATCATCTGTTAACTTGGAGGATATAAGTTGTTGAAAATCAGTAAAACGATTCGTTCGTTATACATGATAAGGCTATTAGTGTTACTTGATAGTATAAAAACCGTTTATAGCACAAATACAATAGAAAAAATTAACTTTTCTTTCATAAGTTTCAGAAAAATTAGAAACTCATCTTGAAAAAAAAAAAAAAAATACAAACTCGAAAAAACCATCGATTTTGACCAACTCTACAAAGCGAACCATTTTTTCAAATGAACTTAAATTTTATATCCTAAAGTATTGATCATTTGTTAATAAAACTGCATCATTAGATTTGCGAATTTCCACCACACCAAAATTGTTTTTTGCAACCACTTTTGAGAAATGCAGCCAGTGTGGGGCGTTGCACCCCCATCCAATAAAACGTATCAATTGCTATATCTTTGCACATGTAGCAGCTATAACTACAAAACTTTATACTGAGAACTTGTATTTTATTTACAAAATACCATACAACTAGAGAGGGGGTTAAAGAATGGGGGCTTTGCACCCCTACACAAAAATACTTAAAATACTCTATTTATGTACCTTTATCATTATAAAATTTGGAACATGGATGTACGTGATATCTTTTAAGCAACATGGGAAAAATTAAAAGAGGGGACACTGCACCCCCCACAAAAAAAAAACATTTGCAATGTTTTACCCTTGCACGTAGTGTAGTTGCAATTTTCATAGTATGGCAAAAATTTTTTGCGAGAAAGTGCGAGGATTTAAACTTCACATGTCATCAATAAAAAATTACAAATTTTCTTTCATCTCTACCCATCCATCCATGCAGGTGCGGAGCGGCGCTCATAGCTTTTGAGTCCAATATACAACAAATATATAAATTTCGAAAGCAGAAAAAAATTGCAATGCTGTTTAGATTGTTTGTGGCACCACTATGTAAGATACATATAAATAATATATATTTTTGGAAAGCTTATACATCGAATCACTTTTGGTTTTTTTTTTATTTTATGTCATGGAAAAATTACCACAAAATTTAAAGCGCTTTCCGGAACTTAAATTTTTTAAATTTTATAATATTCAAAATATCTACTTTGAAGTGCAAATATTTGTATTAAATGTTTGCCAAAGAACATAAAGTGGTAAGAGGACATATTTAAACACTTCTGCATACAAAAATTTAATATTTAGATTTTGAATTTATCACGTCTAGCACACTTAAACGAGATAGTCGCTTCACGCTTTGCTCCAAGCGCCCACTGTGATCGCTATACGCAACTTGACTTTCGCCACGCTTTGCTTTGAGCGCAACTTTGCTCATAGAACGCTTTCGCTCGCGACCTTACGTGAACTACAAGCATAATGAGTTATACTGACGGAGCAAACCGTCCGTATGAGAGTAGTTTGGGTTTGAGTTCACGAAGCTTTTACTCTTTATTAAAATAAAGAAAAACGAATAAATAAATTTGTATCTCACATTTGGTAATTTATGAATTAAATTAATTTTTAACATTATCTCAGTCACAATTAAATTTTCGCAGTGTACATTCTAGCCAACAATTTTCAAAAGAACAATGCACAAAAAATGAGAAAAAAACCTGAACAAGAGAATATGTATTCTACATTGAAACAATTTTCTATTAATTTTAACAGTTAACAAAGCGTCAACAGTCTTTCCCTTGCTGTGTTACCAAGAGCGCCTCCTCCGACCAAGGTTAAACAACTAAAAGAAAAGAGAAACTTAAAAATGGCTACTTTTTATTGCAATTTACAACAAGTAGCCGCGATACTTCATCATGAACTGTTTGTTTCGTTTAAACTTGAGACTGTGTCGTCGTTACTTTCGAATGCACAAGTAAGTTGGAAGAAAGAAAAAACTTTAAAAGTGGAACCACCACCACCAGCAGCAACGGCAGCAGCATAATGGTCAAGAGTGTTTAGCCAAGTCAGCAGTGAATTAATGAATGTACCAAAGGATCAACAGGATGTAGGTTTTTAGTTCAGTTAATATAATGCAGGCGGGCACCCAGCCAGCCAACCAGCCAAGGCAAGGTTGATGTCGGGCAAACCATAATGATTTATTGCGCAAAAATTAATGTTTATTTCATTTAAGTAAAAAGCTTTTTAGTAAATACAATGAAATGAAATGAAATGAAACGAAAAAAAATGATTGCATACAAATCATATAACTTTATTAACGTATTTACTTGTGGGCATTTTCTGTAATGACCTGCTTTTGTTGTTGTGACGTTCTTACGAGCTGTAAAATATTTAAGGTTTTTTTGGTTATATTTTTACAATATTTTGAGGTAATGTTACAAGACAAGACCACTTTTTTCTTCAAAAATCACTTTAGATTAATTCAATCGAAAACATTTACACTCGAAAATATGGTAAATATAAATTCTAGTTCAATGTTGTCTTAAGTACTCGTATAACATTGAAATTGTATATTTATACATATTCTCAAGGTCACTTTAGCAGCATAACAGATATAATTATAGTAAGGAAAAAGAAAAAAAATCTTCTGATATCATTAGACTTTTATATTTTCCGTATGACGTTAACATTCTATACATATTTTACGTACTCGTTCGTATCTTGCACATCGAGGGAGTAAAAGAACATTGAAAATGAAATCTGCACTTTTGTGCCAAATCTGTTGTTGGCAAAACAAGTCATTTGCATACAAAGCATAGAAAAGAACAACAAACAAACCATACAAAAAATGTACAATGTCGCTTATACCAAAACGCACTTTTACACATACACACATACACAGTTAAAAGATACATACACATATACATCTTAACATTTGTTTGCATTTGTCACATGAAAATTTAAAACCTTGAATCCGTGAGCGACGCCATGTGTGCGACAGCAGCGGCTCAGCTGAATTGATGCAAAGACACACAGTGAATTTTTAGAGGAAAAACTAAATTTTTCCAACTAGGTACTTAATTTCAAAAATCGCATTTCAATATCGCAGTTTTATATTCCGTCGCACAAAGGGGTATTGTATGCGCTTTTACGCATTTAATTGACAAAAAAAATGTTTGAAGTACCGGCTTTTTTTGATACCGGTTTAAAGATAATTAAATTCTGCGTCACAAACAACAAAAATTGTTGACCTAACACTACTAGTTGAAAAGTTATACGCGGTTAAAGGATAACTTTTTTGCCTTCGTTCGCGCGCAGTGAAAAATTAAAATTTTTTGGCTTTTTTAAAGTACATTTTTATTAAAAAAAAAGTTTTTTGTGCAAAAAGTTTTAATGGAACCTTCAATTTCAGGTAATTGTGGTTCTTACTGCATAAAAGATTTCTTTTTATATATATTAAATATGTGTTAAAAAATTAAGGTTTTTTATTATTCAAGTGGATTTAAAGTATTTTAGGGTGTATACGATTTTCATCTAGTTATGATTTTCTTTAAATACAGACTGTCCATAATAAGTATTAAAAATTTGGTTGTGCCATTTTGTGCACTTTCGGAATTATCAAACTTTTTGTAAGAGAACTTCAGTCGCTATAATCATAGAAGCAAGTTCAGCCACCAACAATGCAATGCTTTTTTTCCTTTTGTTTTGTTTGTCTTCTTAAATTTTGATGGACCCTTTTAGTTCAGGTATTTTTGTAATACAAAAGTGGTTTTTGTTTTGTGAAAAAGTGTTTTGTTATATTTTAATTTTTTTTGTTCGTAAGTCTAAAATTAAGTGCATTTTGGCAATATGCATAGACATATATGTAGTTGTTTCAAAAGTGAGCTCAAACAAAAATGTTTATATTTTAATAAAGTGTAGACATTTGAGTTACTTTCTATGAAAAAAAAAGGATGCGCGTTTTTGCGCGGTTGTGAGAAATTTTAATTTTTTTAAGGCAAACTGACATGTCCAATATGTATGAAAGTGGAGCAAAAAATTAATAAAAAGTTAGACAGACAATTACCCCCAAAAATCTGCAAGAGGGTGTCAATAAAGTACTCTGAGTTTTCAAAAAAATTTTGAAGGTCATAAAGAGGTCGCTCATCGCCGTTTTATGCAAAATCTCGACTTAGTACAGTTTTTATTTTATATCCTGTTTTTATGGGTCTTCTTGAACTTTTTTTTCCAAAAACTTGGTTAGAATGGGTTAAAATGTTCTACAAAAATATTCTGCAAAAAAATTTCACTAGAGGTCATCAAACACAGAAGTTCTTAAAACTTCAGAATAATGCGAAAAAAATTTTAAGACAATTTTCAATTTCCGTTTTTTATTGCTATTAAAAAAAAAAAATTTCACTACATATTATTCAACTGTATAAGTTTTCTTCTTTTTTAATAATTAACTAAAAAAATAAATTATTATAGCCCTTAATAGTCCGGACGAATTAATATCGTGTTTTGATATCAAATAGCCCACTGTGAGTCGTCAAACTGGAGAAAATAAAAGGTGAAAAGTTATACACAAATACCTTTCGAATGGTATACAATTTAAAGACATACATCATTGCTAAAATAGTAAAAAAGACGCCAATAGTTATGTTCCTATTTTTTCACATCAAATGTATGAAGCTATTTCACTGTGCGACTTTGTGCCCTAGAATACACTTAAGTATGCGTGCAAATTATGCTCAAGCCATTTCCAGGCAACATTTTCAATTATTTTACCAACACTTGGGGAAAAGTCTTCATCACCTCACAGTTGAATACAAGTGAGCACAGAATATAAATTTGATTTCTTATTATTTACCAGAAATTAAGTAGAAATTCGTAGATTTCGTATAGAATTAAATAGCAAGCATAATATGTATTAAATTAATGAACCATTCGCGTAGGTTCATTTTCGTTTTTATGCGGGCGATAATAACGACCTTCAATTCAAGAAAGAAAAAAAGAAAGGAAAAAGTGTACAGAATACAGCCAAATCTTTGAATGAATCAAAGTTTTGAATTATAGCACGTAATTTGAATAAACACAGCATAGGGTAATACTTAATTGGACTGAATATTAATGGACGTTTTTTTTTAATTTTCAGTAATTTTTGGAAGTTTTCTTTTCGACCAAAGTAAGAAATGGCAAAGAAAGTTTTGCAGATTTTTCTTAAATTTTGTGTATCACTGGACAGCTCTAACTGTTCTGCTATCACCGCAAAAAGGTCACTTAATTAACTAAATTGTCTTTAATTCAATTCTTCATTATTCATCTATCATCTTCAACGGTTATTCACCTGCTCAATTCATTCATACAATTTTAAATGTTTTTTGTAATATTGTAAATCCTCTTGAAATGCTTTTATTAAATACATGTCTAAAAGCCCACCTTTTCACTATTAAGTTGTCTTATTTACTTACATTTTTAAACTCCTCTAATCGAATCCAACTCAAAAGTAGATCTTTGCAAAGGATTCAATGCTAAGCCATAAAATCCCAAAATGTCATGCTAGGTATCTCAACTAATCCTGTACTCAACATGCGAATACACTATTAAGGGAATATGCATGTAGACGTAGATATGTATACAAAGACACATATGTATGAGTATGTTTTTATCTCACTTGATATGGGAAAAAGTGCTATCCAAAAATATAACGCAAAAATGTCAGCCAAAAAGCATAAAAAAGTAATATCCTCTAAATAGCTAAATCCCAGTGAACTATAAAAAGAAATACCTTTTTGTGTGCGTTTGTATTTTTTTTTTTTCTTAAGAATTCCTTCTGTCTGTCTGTTTCTCTCTGCTTAACGCCGCCAAAGTTCGCAATCTTTGTAGGCAATCAAGAAAATTTGACTTATTGAAGGTTAAACGTAATAAAGGTCTTTAATATGTTTGTATGTGTGTTAATGTTTTTATATGTTTGTGTGCACGCGCACCTTTGTGTTTGCGTGCAACCTCAAAGCATTTAATATGTCTATGAGTGTAAATTTTCCTTGTCATTTTGAATGAGTCTGATTTTTTTCTCGATGCTTAATAAGCATCTCAATTTTAATGTGATTTCAAAATAAGGTATAGTGAAATATTTTTGGAGAACATTCTGTACATTAATACAAACTAGGATCGCCTAATGGTCAAAATTTGACCACAATTATATTAAATAATTTTGGTACTTCTCGGACACTTAGTACTTTTTTTGCTACTTGGTACAAAATAGAAAAGCTCATTTCTCATCCTTGGTACAATGACAAAAGTGAAACGAAAACAAAACAAAAAACACGAACAGTACAATGCTTTTTGTTTTTCTCTAGGTGGCCGCGTATTTTATTGTTGTTAGTATTGAAAAATTTGTATTCAATTTTACCCGGCTTTATGGCAAAATATTTAAATAATTTTTAATTTGTGTGCATTAGGGTGTCCCTTATTTGGGAAAAGTCAAAATTTTATGTCGCGCTCCCCCAGAATCGAAAGACTTTGAGAAAAAATGAGATCCCCCAAAGGACAGGTTTTTTTAAACGAATTAACCTGTGTCACGAAGACATTCAAATTTATATGAAAATTAACATAGATTGTGTATACTTCTTGTTTTAACTTGCTGGGAATCGCGTTGCCTGAAATATTTTTCACCATCAAATGTGTATCTTATTGTTTTTTGGGTCGCTGAACACGATACATGTGTCAAAATTAAATTTTGACAGCTGTCAACGGCTACAGAGCTGTTAAAACTCACAAAACATCAAAATTAAAGAGTTTTGACAGCTCTGTAGCCGTTGACAGCTGTCAAAATTTAATTTTGACACTTGTATCGTGTTCAGCGACCCGAAAAACAATAAGATACACATTTGATGGCGAAAAATATTTCAGGCAACGCGATTCCCAGCAAGTTAAAACAAGAAGTATACACAATCTATGTTAATTTTCATATAAATTTGAATGTCTTCGTGACACAGGTTAATTCGTTTAAAAAAACCTGTCCTTTGGGGGATCTCATTTTTTTCTCAAAGTCTTTCGATTCTGGGGGAGCGCGTCATATAATTTTGACTTTTCCCAAATAAGGGACACCCTAGTGCACATTAACACACAAATACCTTTTTAATGTGTATAATTCAAAGTCGTACTCTATTTCTAACATAGTAAAAAAAGGAGGACAAATTTTTGTCTTGCGTATTAATATATAGATTTTAGATTTAGTTGCTCCTTGCAAAATATCACTTAGATTCACTCTTATGTTCTCCCGTCAGACTGTGCGGCTTATTGGCTAGAAGCCACTACGTGAGATCTAAAAACAATTCAGTAAGTTGGTGGCATAGAAAAAAATTAAAAATGAATTAACTTTTGTCGGATTAAAACTACATCTAGGTATTTACTTTTTTGATGTTTTGAGAAAAACCCTTTTTAAGTGTTTGAAATTAACGATTTTGAAGTTTTCAACTTTTGCTTTATGCATAAAATCGCATGGGGACTAGATGGTATCGATCCATATACAAAAAAAAAAGTTCGCTGCAAGCCCCCCATTTTGAAAGCTTATCGGTTTTGATTTTTAAGGAAAAAAAAATTTTTCGATCTCTAAATAATACGCTATTTGATTTTTTCCTATTGCTCCGCCATTTCACGTTCGATCATCAAGTATAGTATACTATTTGTATTCATTGTCTCAGTTTATACCACCCTAAGGTGCCAAGGACACTTCAAAAATTAAAGCTCACAAAAAACCATAAAATTCATCGGTACAAAGTTTCCTCAAATTGTTGAAATTGAGGAAGTTATAGCGAATCTAAAACTTCATTACAAAATATGAAAAACAGGATGTTAAAAAACGAAAATCCCTATATGCCCAAGGACACTTCATAAAATTAAAGCTCATAAAAACCATAAAACTCATCCCTACAAAGTTTTCTCAGAAGATGTTATATCGAATCTAAAACTTCAGTACAAAATATGAAAACCAGGATGTTAAAAAACGGAAATCGCCCCCTAAAACTATGCCATATTCTTTTCTTTTAACATTTGACATTTCAAACAGTGTGAAAAAAAAGAATCTTGCATAGTTTTAGGGGGCGAATTTCGTTTTTTAACATTCTGTTTTTCATATTTTGTAATGAAGTTTTAGATTCGCTATAACTTCTTCAATTCCAATAATTTCAGGAAAGTCCGTAGAGATGAATTTTATGATTTTTTATGAGCTTTAATTTTATGAAGTGTCCTTGGCACCTTGGTGCGGTAGAAACTGAGATAATGAGTACAACTAGTCGAAAAAAACATTTGAGATAAATTACTTCTTGATCGATGTTATTTTCAGTGTCATACTACAATTTAGTTTTGTCCTTCGACAAGGCCGCAAAATATTCCATCGTGTGTAGGATCACCCATATATAGTACGTACAAAAGAAAATTAATCGAGCACGCATTACCAATTCTATTTCGCTTTACTTTAAGCCAGGTCTAATTTACGTTACGTGTCTGTGTGTTAAATTTACATTTTTCAAATATTATTTGACACCTACTCAACCGGTAAAATGAAAGAAAAGGAGAAACAGGGTGTGCCACATATTAAAGATAATATTATTGATCATATTTCTCAAGTTTTTTCCATTGTTATGGAAAGTTTTTTATTTGTATTTGTAGTTCAATTTTCTTCACCTTGCTAGGTAACATGTTTTTCTTTTTTTCGTTTTTCTTCCACGTTTTCTAAGCATCAAATTCCAATTTATTTTCGATTACAATCACGTTTTGCATCACTTTTTTTTTTTTCGACTTCAATTTGTTATTTTTGTATTCAAATTTAAATTTCAACTTTTTCTTTCGCCAGCAAACTGTTGTTTACGGTTTTTGATTACAAGTTACGGTGTAACGTTACGATACGCTTCTTGTCGTTGTCGTGGTTTTGACGTTTGTGCGCATCCTTGGTTTTGCTTAGTGTTAGTGTTTCATGTAAGTGTCGGTGTTTGTAGAGTGTTGGTTGGTAATTGTAGTTATGTCATCTTCATTGTCTATCCTCACGCGCGTGTTGTATACGGAATACGCACATTTTGCAAATTCACGTCAAGGCACGGATTTTTTTTTCTTTTGTGTCTAGCCTTTTATTGCTTTAATTTATGTGCAGCACAAGAGAAAGTAAAATTATCCGAATGAATGTGAAAAATTCACTGCCTTGACAGTTGTTTTGTCACTATATTTTCTGACATCGAAGTTGTATGGTTTTATTTGTTTGTTAAAATATTGATATATCTTTGGCTTTATATGAATCAAATAGTTTGATGGTATAATATTTCTGTTCAATACTTGATGCGAAAAACTTTAAAAAATTATGAAAAACTACAAATAAGCCAAGCACAGGTACAGCCTTGGAAGCTAAACATTGGAGGTGTTATTCATGATAATGTATTAATAATTATTCGCAGTTTTCATGATAATTGAAAAATTAGGTTCCATCGGTCAGTCAGGAAAAAATAAATTTTATCGAATAGTTCTAATTGGAGTTCTGAATCGCGCTCGAAGAGGAAACTCTAGTAACATATTCCAAAATGTTCGAACTTATCATTTTAAACGAAGAAACCGAACAAATTTTCTTTTTCTTTTTTAAGTATCCGAGAAAAAAAAATTGTATGGTATCTCTGGGTAGCACTCAAAGAATTTTAAAGTACAATAAATCTTGGTTTTTTCAAAATATTCGTAGTTTTCATATTAATCGCTGTCACAAACTTAAGAAAAGTACGAATATTTTAGAAAAATATTACAAAAATTTCCTTAAGAACCCTTGGAGAGCTATTCAGAACTCTAATCAGAACACCTCTCAGATAAAATTAATTTTTTCCTTATTGACCGATGGGACCTTATTTGGCGATTAACATGAAAACTACGTGTAATTTTGAAAAGTGAAACTGTGATTTTCTGTAGAACTCTTCGAGCGTTATCAAGGACTCTCTTCAGAACTCTTTTTTTTGGAAGAAGTTTTTTAATGTGCGTGAAGTTAGCCCCGCTTTTGTGGAATTTCCCAAAAAAAAGTTGTGCCGGGGTGTACTTGACTTGTGCTGCGTTGTGCCGTATTGGAAATCAAAATCGGTCCAAGGATATAAATTTTATTGAGGGGTACGAAATTGGCCCTGCTATTGTGGAATTTCCCAAAAAAAAAAGATGTGGGAAATTCCACAAAAGCAGGGCCAACTTCACGCTTTCATAGAAAAAGGACCTCCTCATAGAATCTATATCCTTTAACCGATTTTGATTTCCAATGCGGCACAACGCAGCACAAGTCGAGTACACCCTGGCACAACATTTTTAGGAAAATCCCTTAAAAGCGGGGTTAACTTCGCACTAAAAAAAGGACCTCGCCATAAAAAATTAATCCTTGAACCGATTTTTTTTCCAATACGGCGCAAGTGGAGCACACCCCGGCACAATAGATTTTTTTCGGAAAATTCCACAGAAGCGGGGCTAACTTCATGCACATAGTTTTTTATGAATTTTGCAAAACTATTTCAAATTTTAAGAAAGAACTCAATAACTATTCCCAACGGACTGAGAGCTCTAAAAAAGTTGTATGTATGTATTTTCCTGTAACTCCAAGGAGGAGCAAATGGTCAAATCACATGAGTATGAGTAATGTAGTAGAAAATATATTTCAATCGATGTGAATATCGTTATTTGAGAAAAAATAATACACATTTTCAGGGGTCAGTACAAAGTGTACAAAGTATTTCAATTTCTGGACTATTTAAAACAATTTTTCATTTCATTCATGGCTATATATAAAAGTACATATGCAGATGTGACAAGAAAGAAAATTGATTGATTTATTTAGTAATAGAACAATGTGTTACTGTCGTTTCTAGCCCAACAACTTAAGCGCAACAAAGTTACTTCTTTTCAAACAAATTATCTACATTAAGAACATATTCTTGTGGCATCTTTTATACGCTATCATGTCTATGCTGTTGAATTGCGGTTGCTGTCATTGTTGCTATCTTTATTTTAGTTTCCGTTTGCTGTCACTGTCATTATCCTGATGGAGCAGTGAGCGTATGCAGGCAACGCAGTATACCGTATTATTTATAGGCAAACATTTGATACAACAAAGCGAAAGTTTCATACACAAACTGTCAAAAGCATAATGTGAATGCGAGTCTAAAACACACGCACATTGATTTGTCCTTGCTACGTCGCTCATCTCTCTACTCTATGTCACATACCACTGTTCTGTTGCACAATGGTACTTTCATTATCCTGACGATTAAATTTAATGCCACTAAATGGATGAAGCCAATCCAATGCCAGACAGACAGTATGACGGTACAAAGAGACATACGAACAGACAGACAGCATAAAGATTGTCAAGCCAGTTGGTTAGAAGATAGTCGGAGAGACCAGGCATTTCGTCATCAGCAACAGCTTTCAAATTCTGTAGCGAGTAATGACAACAACATACTGATATGATATACGCATTAACGCTTTATTGGAAAAGTAGTGACTGGTGACTAATGACTCCAAATTGATACGATGAACTCTGCATTAGAAATTTACAATTCAAGATATTTGGTCGTTTATAAAGGGCGTCAGCCACTGAGTTTCATGAAATCAGATAAAAGTGTACAAGATTCTAACGGACATCTATTTGTTAAATGCTTAAATAATTAAATACAAGAACACAATAAGTGTGTAGCATATTCCTTTGCAAATGAGCTTCAGTGAAAGAAGAAGTATAAGGCATTATGTTTTGATTGCATAACTCAGCGGTTCACTTGGACTTTATCGCAAGAATGAAAGTTTAGGAGTTACCCAGTTGTAGCATTGAGGTGACGAAATGAATCAGGTAAAAATAAAAAAGTTTATTACTGAAGGTCCTAATTGACTGAAAATCTACGATTCTGAAGCGATTGTACGTAATCTTATAATCTACAAAAGGAAAAATGACAATGGAACCGTATCACCCTCAGTAATTGGGTGCCATTTCTCCTTTTTGGTATGTACCTAATAAAAATGCCACGAAACGATAAAACATGTTCAATCGCGGCATTGGAACCATACCACCCGCAGTAGCCGTATACCATTTCTCCTTCAGTAGCTGAATACCATTTCTCTTTTTTGGTATTTACCGAATAAAAATGCCTCAAAACGAATAAACATGTGCATTTGCACCCGTATAAGTCCCAAATATCTCATAGCTTGTAAAAGAAGAAATAGCTTTGGAACCATATCACTCTCAGTAATTGGGTGCCATTTCTCTTTTTTGATATATGCCAAATAAAAATGCCACGAAACGAAAAAGATGTTCACTCGCACCTGTATTAATCCGAGAAGATATTACATTTAATTCTGTTTACTTTGATGTATGCCCCACATAATTATATCAAATTCTTAGCGCTCTGCTGTACCTGCATCTAAACAATCTATTCACCACGAAGTATTTCGCGCCACTGAACTAAAATTTTTCCATATTTGAATGCTATGAAAGCTGCAAGTTCTAAAATTGAAAGGGGTGCCATATTACCTGGGGGTGCCATTTCACCCGGGCTTACCCTTTGCGTAACCAAACATAAACCAACAAAATCACCTTAATCAAGCAAGAGAGCGATTGGCTATTATCTTACTTGAAACTAAACAAAATGCCCAATGCATGAAGAATTTCTTTACTGGATATCTTTGTATGTGTAAATTCATGGCACCCATACCACTTCAAAGAGTTTCTTTGCTCTGTCATTGCAGCAATTCATTGTGCTTTTAATACTTGTATTTTTGATTTTTGTTGTGTCTTTTTTTTGCGATCGGTTTACTGGTTTAGACACTTTTCTCATCCATTTGACATTTTTAGTGGGTATTTTTGTTATTTTTTTCGTATGCTGTTTTGTTTTGCCGTTTTTTCTGCAACTTTGTTTTTAACCATTATGGCGCCACTAAAGGACGCTTTTTTCGCGCTGTTTTTACTGTCGTATATATACAATTTTTATAACTGTTGTTTTTTTTTTTTGCTCACTCTTTTCCACACTTTCTGTCTTTCTCATTCAGCTGTCAAGGATTTTTAGTTTGATGTTTTGTTGTAAAAAGAATTTTTTAAAATCGCACAAGATGTTTGATTTATTTTTAAATTGAAAGTCGGCATTTGAAAAGCGATTTGACAAAAAGCTTTTGACGTGTTGACAATTCAACTCTTGGCTTTTAAACGTTATTAATTTAGCTGTCGGTGTACTGTGTGTCAATGGCATTGTGTGGATGTTAACTTGGTTATATATGTAGTATGTGCATGTATGGATAGAAGCTAATCTAGTGTGAATGTTGCTTATTTTCTTAAGAATTGATGTCTTTTTAAGTAACATTTTTATTTTAATTCCCTTTTTGTTTTGCTGACTTACTTATGTATATCCTGTGAGCTTTATTTTTCACCGAAAATCTTTGTGGGATAAATTTTTTGTAAGAGAAAACTTGATTACTCCATTAGCCTTTAAATTTTCGGAAAAAATAATAAAAGAATTCATGCAATAATATTTTTTGATTTTTCAACATAGAGTACCTTTATACGAACACCGAATCGTCTTTTAACATTTAAATAATAATACGATTTGTTCAATCTCATTATTCAAGTAAAATCTCCCTGTAGGCATTTTTTGACATTCGGAGATATGTAGATCATAGCAGATGGCTCCCAAATCTAAAATGAAAACTTTTTGTTGATAATATGGTTTTGTATTTAAGGGGGGCTTCTCATGTAACACGTCAAAAAGTAGTTGTTCTTCGGGATTGTTTTTCACTCGGAATATAAAAACACACACAAATAATTTTTTGCATATATTTAAGAACATGTTTGAACTATAAAAAAAGCATTTTTTCAAAAACTAAAATGACAAAATCGATTTTTTGAAAATTTTACATGAGAAGCCCCCCTTAAAGCGTTTTGAAGTTTTACTTTTCATAGTGGAATTAACAACTTTTTAGCTATGGACAGCCAACAAGAAGCCAAATGATGGATTTTATTGAGTTTATTGGGTATTTTTGAAACAAAATCGAGTGGCATCCTGTCTTATCAAATGCTTTTTAGTTTGCCGACTTTTTGAAACGTTTGTATTCCACTTCAAATCTACATACTTCACTTCTTCTCTGTTTTTTTAAGCAGTTTGAAGATTTGGTTTGGGTTACGTTAATTCTTTATTTTACATAGCTACTACGCTATTTGCCTTTAGAGATTGTTTTTAACCTAAACAAATAAATTTTTCTTGAGTTTGCTCCTACCTCCTTGGTGGCCGGGGCCCCTATTTAATGGAATACCGATAGCACTGCTACAGCTTCGCGTTTACCTCGTTCAAATCTCGAAATTTTTTATGCTCGCGGCTCTCTAGTGCCGGGGGTCCCATCCGGCCTGAGGCCCGTGGCATTTGACCCGTGAAGCCACCCTATGATTACGCCAATGGTCAAGGATCTTAAATTTGGTCTTCTAGAGCAAGGCAAGTCTAGAGTCAGCATTTTAAAATCACTGAGCCAAGCGCAGTCAGCGTAGAATTTTGCCTCATCTACAACACACACAATATTTCAATATTTTCTAAATTTCTCGGCACAACCACACCCATGAAAAATTGTTTTTGTTTTTTTTTTTTTTTTTTGTCGTCTACAACAAACACAATATTTCAATATTTTCCAAATATATCGGAACTACAACAACCATGAAAAATTCTATTATTGAAATATTATGTTTTTTCTAGACTCTCTTGTAGAGAAAATCGGCCCAAATTTAATGGTGATAAAGTCTAATAACTTAATTTTCTGTGCTAGTTTCATAGGTTTCCCCCATATGTATTGTTATATATCTTCAAGTGTGAAATCCTAATAAGTACGCAAATTATTCGAGCATCCCGGAAAAAATCACTAAAAACCTTTGACACATCTAGTGTGATAACGGAAACAAAACCATTAAATTTTCTACAAGGACATATCAAACCAACACAAAACATAGCCCCACAACCCACAACAGCCTTTGCATAAAATTCAAACACAATGAGCATTAAAAGCTTTACAATGGAAAATAAAGAATTATTGATAAGGACCCGCATTGTGTGTAGATATATGAGAATGTATAAAGTGTAAATAAACGAATGAAACAACATCCTGACTGACTACCACTCACCTTTGTACATGGGAAACTCGCCATCGCTGTGACTGTGACACAACATCATGGGAGAACGACAGCGGGAGGTGCGCTCAGCAGCAGCAGCGGCGCATAGTGTTGTTGCTGTTATAGTAGGTTGCTGCTGCTGCTGCGTTGAACGCGCAATGACAGTCATAGCACGACGACGAATTGTAGCAGCAGCATGTTGCTGAGTATGCTGTTGCTGCGTATGATGTTGCAGTGTACTGTGCTTTTGTGGCTGATGTGAATTTTGACGCTGTACTGTTGCATGATGATGATGATGGTGCGGCGTCTGTGACTGCTGCGGCTGTTGCTGCTGATAATGATGACTGCCCAGTGACATATGATGTTGCAATGGTGGATGTGCTGCATGCGTTGAATGATGATGTTGCAACGGCGGATGCGAATGTTGATGTTGTAATGGACGCTGTAGCGTCTGATGGTGATGATGATGATGTGATGTTTGCTGCTTCTGCTGCTGCTGTTGCAGTGGTTGATGTACGTGCTGCTGATGCTGATGTTGATGGTGCAACGATGAATGCTGCTGTTGTTGTCGCTGCTGTTGTTGTTGTAATTGCTGTAGTAATTGCTGTTGCAATTGCTGATGCGTTAGCTTCGATTGCTGTTGTGTAATTGCTGTTGTCCCCGTTGTAGTTGTTTGTGTTGTTGTTATAGGAACATTTGTCACATTTGCACTGAAAGTAGCGGCAGCTGTGGATGTTGTTGGTCCTGCTAATGATGCTGCCGCTGTTTGTGCATTGTTTGTAGCAACGCTTCCGACGGAAGTGATAACGCCACCGACAACGTTGCTGCTGCTTGTTGCGGCCAAAGCGTTGTTTTTCTCCCATGGTCCGTTGTTCGTTGTATAATCCAGATTGATAGTTTGTTGCTTTTGATAACCTCTAGTAAAGTTTATCGCGCGGTTTTCTTTTTTTTACGCAAATTTTATATTTAACTTTTTTTTACAAATTTTTTTGATTATTTTTTCTTAATATCACATTTTATTTTAGATATTGACTTCCGTTTTATAAATTACTTATTACTTATTTAAGTATTTTTAGGATTTTTTCAATACATTTAGGAGGTTGAATATTTTTAAAATTACTGCATAAAATTAAGCCCAATTTTGTATATTTACAAAGCACATTTCATTGGAAAAAATCAAAATTTTTTTTTTTTCGACGTTGTTTAAGAACAATGCAGATTCTTATTCAAAACTGAAAGGATATTGATTTTTTTTTAAGTAAATTTAATGCTGCTTGTTGTTGCTTACGGAAATATTGTCTTCAAGTACACAGGGTGCTCTTGAGCAGATTTAAATTAAATTCACTCTGCCACATAGAAATTCATGGTGACGAACGTGACCGTCGTACACATTAGAAGTAAAACATATTTTTACTTTAATTTTTACTTTACATTATAGCTTTTAGGTAGCACTATAATAAGTGCCAACTTTAAAAGCAGGCAAAGTCGTGGTTTCAAGATACACGCAAAAAAAGACACAAAACGAACGTGACAAAAATAGAAATAGTTTTCGTGCCTATTGAAAGAAAGTCAGAATTCAGTGAAACAAGTCAGAATTTTCTAGTGCGACTAATTTTAGAATCTTATGCAATAATGTTACTTTATTATGTATTAAGTTTGCTTCAAATATCTTCTGTACTTTTCTTTGTTTTGATCATAATCTGAATCGATACGTGACAATATGAACGTGACATTTTTTCACCACACAAATTTTTTATTGAAAATTTTTCAAAAAGAAGAATGTTGGATCACCTTATCTTGTAAAATTGAGGTGACATCACAAATTTTTCCAAAGGATGTCATTGTCCCTATCCCTTTTACATGTGTACCAAATCTCATATATTATGAATTTCTTTTTTTAGGAGCGTGGGATCGCCTATTTTTCCATAGAACATTATTTGTCCTGGCGCTTTGTATACATGTTTCAAATCTCATTCATGTGCGATAAATATTTTCGGAGATATAATGATTTAAATTTTTAGCTCAAGGTGGAGCTTTTGGCGGAAATGCCGATATGTGGAAAGATAGAGGATAATGGTAATTTTTCAATTTAGAATTTCAAAAGTAATTTATAGAGCATTTTTTAAAAGACTTATTATATTCAATATAAGTCAAGTGGAGCAAGCCATTTGATTTCAAAAACACGATCAATTTTGTGTAACATTTATAACTTTCAATCACACTTGATTTTATTTTTATTTTCAAATTGAACTTTTTCGGTATTACACACCAAAGTTATACATATTTTGGTAAGTTTCTATTTTTTTTTTTTTTTTTTTTTTTTGCTTACATCTTTCTGATTTGCGAACGTATTTTGCTTGATTAGCGAAAAATTTGTTACTTTAAAACTTTTTCAATTTAAATGACAGCCAACATAGCAGTATCCATCACTTTAAGAGTGAAAAAGAAGAGTTTCAAACTTCAGGCCAATTTACCAAAGTCATCAGCAAAGTTTTTTTATAGAATGTTTAACTAATTAAAACGGCATGCAGCAGAAACATCGCAATTTCGACGGCGCTAATATACCGCAGTGCTGTTACTGTAAACGCTGAGCTCCCACGAAACACTATCACTAAAAGTTATCACTGTGACATATCACATTATAAAGACTGCTACAAATAAGTGTTTAATTTAATTAAAAATAATCTTTCTTTGTCGGAATAGCTTAAACAAAACTTTAAGCCAAAATTTAAGAAAAAATCAGATGTTAATTCTGTAAAAAAAAGTGAGTTAAACTACTACATCATCCTACTTGGGCATGTCATTTTTCGCAAGGGCTTTTATAAAATTTATTAGCAACTCCTGCGGGCGTAGTTGATAACAAATGAAAGCAACGAAAAAAACAGCTGATGCGTATTTTATTTTCCCATTGTACGGAGGCTCGTGGCGTACACCATAAGTAAATCCACCGCTTGTGGTAGTGATTCCCTACTATAAGTTTATTAACACACAAGAGGAAGAGCAGTGCAAATAAAGCTTTTCGCACTCCCGCGTTACCAGTTCCGTACGCCACGTACTGCTGGACCGTTTTTGGTACCGCACTAGCGAAAACACGAAATGAAACTGAAACTGAAAACAATTGCTTGAGAAACCCCGTCTATGAAAATCCTTAAACGGATACCAAAATTTTGATTTTAGTTTAACAATCAGTAGCTGTTGTTGTATATTCCCTACTTAGCGCTCAGCTAGGTGCAGCTTCTGCTTAAAAGGATAAGAAAAAAAAAAGCTTTCTCGTGAGCAGAGCACTTCTGCAAAAAGCCCCACACAGCTGTACGAGCATCATTTTCAGCATCGGTAGCAAAATTGAAATCAGAGCAACTTTTACGTTTTCTGGGACAACACATTTTTTACTGATGCCCTTTGCATTTGTATTTGGTGTTGTTCTTGTGTTTTTGTACAATGGAATAAAAATATTATTTGGGTGTCATCAATATGCGTGTTGCTCAAGAAAAGTACAGCAAAATTGATAAAAATAAAATTAATATTCACTTTAAATTTTTATTTTATTTGCAGTGGGACACCTCCGGTTACGGGACAGTCGATTTTTTGTATCATGCAAAATTAATATTGCCAATCTGACTACTGTCGAATTGTCGTCTTAAACAAGTTTTTAAGCCGTCAACGGCACCCCCTAACGCCCATGCAAGGGGGTTAAAATTAAACTTCTTATAAAAATATAAAATTAGGTTTCAGAGCACCAAAAAACCTAGAAATTGATATATATTTTTATAATTAGTGTAATTTTAACCCTCTTGCAGGGGGTGTTAGGGGGTACCTGTGATACTGAAACTATTTTTTATCGTTGAACATGATTCTTGCTCACCAAAAAACCCAAATATGCACATACACATTTAATTTTTATAAAAAGCCCAATTTCAACCCTTCGGGGGGCTATAAGGGGGTGCTAAGGGGTCACTTGGTGGTTGAAATAATTTTTTAACATCATTTTCAGTTTCAGAGCACCAAAAAACCTAAAAATTTATATACATTTTATATTTTTATGAAACGTGAAAATATAACCCCCTTGGAGGGGGCTTAAGGGGTTACCCGTGCTACTAAAATTATTATTCTCGTCATCTGTTCCAGCCCTTAAAAAAACCTACAAATACTATATACATTCTTTATAAATTTTTATAAAAAGTGTTATTTTATCCCTCTTGGGGGCTACTAGGGGGTGACTAGGTGCTCCAAATTATTTTTTGACATTATTTTCACATTCAGAGCACCTAAAAACCTAGCAATATGCACACATTTAAAATGTTTAGAACAAGTAAGATGCTAACCCCTAAGGGGGTATTAAGGGGGCGCTAGCGGGAAAACCAAAATTTTTTTCTTCTAGAAATGCTCAGCGCCTCCCAATACATTGGGTCTGGAGGTGGGTCTTGACTTTTTTATATAACTCTTTAAATAAACGTTGTTACTTCTTAAGCAAAAACATAAATTAATTTAAATTTTTCAGAAATGTCTTTATTTAAATCATTCATAAATTTAGTACACATTGCAATTTACATATACATATGTTATTCATTATTAAACATTTCAATCTTCATGCACTGCAATCAAAACAATGCTGAACTGTTATACTTCATAGTAGTATGTAGCGATTGATTGCGATATTGAAACTTTCATTAAAAATCTTTAAACTTTTATGTGGCAAATCGAGTTACATTTCAACTTAATGGAATACAAAACCTTATAGCATGCAGAGAATTTTCTCCATGATTCTAGTCAACTCACATAACCAAAAATTTATTGTCAACTTTCAGGACTACTTACTTTAATTTTCGTTTAGCACAGTGGACGCCATAAAAATTACACTATTTTTACAGCGTTATGCTGAAAGAAAGTCCCTGTCGCAAATTCATTTTGAAAACTGTTTTGTCCCATTATCTTTTGTGAGATATACATACAAACATACAAGTATGCACGTATGTATATATGTTAATACTTGTACATACATTCATCTCTATCAAAACAACAAATGATGTAGGTTAAATTTTAAATCCCTTGCAATTGCAAACAATTCATGGGATAGGTACTCATGAAAAAGTATGTAATTCATACTTGTGAGCGAAACGACAAATACACGTATGTATGTAACAGTAGAAAGTAGGCAACCACCAGCAAGGTCTCCTGTTCCCATACAGGGCAAAAATCCAATTTTTCGAAATGATGTCTGTTTTAAAGCAAAATAACTGGGTGAATGAACCGCATGAGAGAGAATCAAAGTCCATAGAGAATTGAGAGTTCAAAGTTGAGTTGGGAAAAAGCTTTCGTAAAAAAGTAAAACTTTTGCTTTCAACGGCGGATGTTGTAAACTCTTCTTCTTTTTTTGCAGCCAAGAGAGAGAGAGAGGGAAATAAAACACAAGCAAAAATAAAAGCATCCTGTTTAGGTAAGCATCATAAAAATGGCGCTGATAATGGCGACATTTCCCGTTCTCATTTGAATATTTAACATGAGAGAGAGAGATAATATTATTATGTTGTGTGTGTGTCTGTGATAAATTGTTGTTGCTGTGCTATTTTTCTCACTAACCCACATGTTTTGAGGAATGTTTGTTGTTGTTCCAATTTTTTTATTTGTTTTCGAATGTTGTTGGCATATTTTTCTTATCACTGATAACGCGCAAGAAGTCTATATCGAAATACAAATATGGAATAGGCGTTCAGCATTACGTAGCAAGTGGCAAAATGTATAGAAAACTCTGTATTGCAATTGATTTGCCTGGATTTTCTTTTTTTTTTAACTTTGATAAGAAAAATTTTTTATATTTTCTTACTGGAGTTTATTATTTCCCTGCAAGTATGTGTGCATGTACTCTTATCACTTTTAACTGTTATCAGACGGTGGGATTGAAGAAGCAATAGTCCACAATTTATTAAACACAAAAATTGGTAGTGCGTATCAAAAGGCAGTAGCTTCCTTCTTCAAAAATGCTTGTTAATTACCAATTAATTTTAGATTAGCTGAAAGCGAAACGTGGATAAGCCGTTGATGGATGGGTTACAATCATTTACTTAAAATCTATAAATTTTCGTTTAATTAACTTTAATGATTAAATGTTTAAAAATATCGATTGTGTTATACAGTGGCTCACAGCTTATATCGTGCAGTAATTTTTTTTTACTTTAAAACACTGTATCTTTAAAACTAATACAAATATTATCAAATTTTAAATGCAGGCTTAGACGGGAATGTCTATTGTTAATAATAAGTAAAAGAAAATCCACAAAATTTGGTTCCGAGACGCTCAAGGTGGAAAAAACCGATTGAGCAGGAGAAATTCAAGTCACAGCTTATTTCGTGCAGTTGCTTATTTTCCCTTTGGAGCCAGCGTTTCGCGTTATTTAATGAGAATTTCTTTTTCTATGTTCTCTGTGTGGTATTCTCAACCAGATGCAGCCAATTTTTAGTTTGATCATGTATATGTGAGGGTAAAAAAGTGCATTTTGCAGAAATGGATCGTCCAGCAACGAAAATCGGTAATAACTCATTTTAAGAACGGCCAATCTATGCGCTAAGCTTCTTAATATGTTAGTTTGAGTCCCACCTACAATGCAAAGCGCAATTGAAAGCATCGGTCATGCAAATCGGGTCCAAAAGGAGGGTAAAAGTGCGTCAAACAACTATTTTAATCCCGCTGACGATTCATTTATGGTCCACAAAATCAATACTAACCCACATTATTGGCTCCAAAATCCGTCTGGGACATGAAGAACTAAGTAACTCGTACAGAGCGAAAATTGGCGGCTGCGTGTCCCGTGATCAAAATTTTTTTTGATGAAATAGAATGCCCTAAAATAAATTAATGGGATATGCCACCCACCCAAAATAATTCGTCTTTTTTATGGGGACTGAAATATCTTATCTTCAAAGGATCATATCTTGGAAAGTAAAAATTTTAATGGAAAAGACCGAAAGGATATTTTGATAAGGAAAAGTGTGGCTATTCGACGCCTTTCACCTTTTATGTATCTACGCTGTAAGAATGAACACTGCGTTTTGTTTAACTTCAAGCAAGGATATTTCGAAATCCTGCAGGAATAGTGACAATTCTTTTGATAAAGACGGATTCAGTGTCAAAAAATACATAAGACTGCATATAAGAAATTAAAAGTTCATTACATTTTTTATTTGTGCCTAGTAATTAACGAAAATTTTTGCTTTGGTAAAAAGTGGGCGTGGAAATAATAATTCAACAACGCCCACTTTTCGTTATGGTTTAGATTCTTATAACCCAAACCCGCATACCAAATTTCACCAGAAAATGTTACACCATTTGCGAGAAATAGCATTTAATGTGTTTTACTTAACGATATTTCGCCCACTTTCAGTTGAGAGATGTCTAATAGTACGAAGGCTCCCCAGTTTTTAATAGCGTATTATATTTTTGTAGGCCGTGCCACGCCTTTCAACGAGTTTTCCCAACATAACGGCATATCACATATTAATTCCTGTCTTCAGGGGTAACATCTCCTAAATTTTTATTGAAATTGTTGGAGCTGTTTTCGAGTAATATTGAATTACAAGGCATTGATGTACCCGAATACAAAATTTCATCAAAATGGCTTGTATGGCTTGCGAGATATGACCAGGTTAAATTTAAAATTTATGGCGGTGGCACGACCCCTCGTGAATATCCACAAAGTCCAAACCTAGCTCATTCTTCATTCCATGCTAATATCTAACATTATCTGAAGTTTCATCGTTGTCCTACTGAACAATTTTTTCTTACACTTACCGATTAAAACTTGTTCTGAGAGCACATCACCCGGATCTGATGATGGTGACTGAGGTATATCTAAAAGCAAACAAAAAGGTAAGTTCATGAAGGAACAGAAAAAAAAAATCATAAGCAAAACATACAAAAAAAAGAAATACATATTACTAAAGTAACAAACAATAAAACAAATTTCAGTATTTTTTTACAAATTCATAGGAAAATTTTATTTTTTTTTGTTTATTTAGCGACTTTTCCAACTTTTAAATTACATTTTACAAATTAAACAATAAATTTAAAAATTATCCAAAATTACATCAAATTTCAGAAATAATATTTACTCTGTGTACTTAAATAATTTAATTGTTTATTAACATTCGCTACAATTTTCAGTTGATTTCGACTGAGATATTGAAAAATGTTCTCATAGAGTTCCGCTGGCAATCCCAGTAATGCAGGATATACGCTAACTGCCAATCCTTCCAACTGACAGTTACGCATAGGCACAAAAACATTTTCGCGCAGCAATCTACTTAGCTCATCCAATTTGCGAAAACATTGAAAGAGCTCTTTTCCTTTGGGATGCGCATTGAGTACATAACGTCCAATTGATAGACATACGCTGCGTCCTGGAATATTTGTTGTGCGGTCTGGCGTTAGCGTAACGATGAAAAAATCACCAGTAACGAGACAAGTCAATTGCGAATTGAGTAAAGTTGACTGTGATCCACTCGTTGGGACATTGGCAATGTTGCACAGTTGCATGACAAATTGTTGTTTATTTTCATTTACACTGTAGGTGGGCATGTGACGTGACATACGCAATACATTTTTAGAATGATACGAAGAAGTGGGTGAAAGTCGCATTATAATATCTGCACTTTTGGTGAATTCTGAACGTGTGATAAATCCCGTTTCCAAGGCAATGCAGTAGATTAAAATTAAAAGGATATCAGCTGCTGTATTCGATGTTTTGTCAACATCAATGTGCTGCAACATTTGATGCAAATGCAGTGGCGCACATTGCAGTGTGGCATCAGCGAGAAGTAAACACTTGAGATCAACGTTGTCTTCTTCTTCTGTAGACGGCGTGTTGAGTTTACGTTGTTTAGTTAATATAGAATTTGTAGCAACTGCAATAAAGTGGAGAAAATTTAATTGTTTGATTTCATTGGATTCAATTTGAATTTGAGCATTTAGTTTAAATTTTGAAAGTTTTTTTAGTCAAAAACGAAAGTCATGCAAAATTTATATGGAGTCAATTTAACAATGTTAAGTTTAAATTTTTAATATCAATTAAAAGAGGAAAAATATTTCAACTACAAACTTTATCTTAAGTTTAACATAATTTTTAACTGAGCATTGTTAAATCGATCCTTAAAGTAAATAAATAAAAATGAAAACAAACCTTTTAGTTATTTTTTTTTTTTTTTTTTTTTCAAAATAAAGGGCAAAATATTATTTTTGTTTCTTTTTTTTAGTTAATCACAATAAACATAAACGATAAAAACGACAAATAGCGTCGGATATTTTGTTTGTTAAATGTAACAACTGCAACAAAGTGTTAGAATACCTATAAAAAAATAAAACAAATAGATCATGCAAAGGAACAACGACTAATATGATGCTTTAGGGTGTGCTTTTTCATCTTAATTTGGTTGAAAAAGTTCGCTGTGATTATTGAGACTTCATACACGTCAGAACCTACTTTACTTCTTTTTTTTTTTTTTTTGGGTATAATAATAGGAATGCGGTGACCAAAAACATAATAAATAATGTTAATGTTGGTAAAGACTTAGGAATCAAATTGAGAAAATAAACAAAATGGCAGTTTTAAAATGGTTGTACTTTTCTAAATACGAGCAGAGGTTACAAACGAGAAAACCTCTTAAACTCGTTAGTTTCGTAAGGAACGTAGTTTAAGAGTGTATTTTCGAGGCAAATTTGAGTCGATTACAGTATTGGAAAACAACGAGGTAAAAAATGTTGACCTTGATTTAAGTAGTTTTGCTGGTAAGGTTGGTGTTAACCAAATCACAACATTAAATCTTTTACCGGACCGCAAATAGTTGAAACTGAGTAAAGTTGTCTAAATAAACGTAATAAAAATAATAAATCATCTGGAAATTATACATATTTTCATTTTCTATATAATTTTCCATATTAAATTTTTAAATATCAAACAATATCCAAGATAAGGACGCAACACGGTAAAGTTTTTTTGCTTTTAAATGATTGTTAAAGCTTCAAAATAATATGTTTTTTTTACGCTCAAGGCTGTTGTCAGACATCTTTAACTAAAAAAAAAAAAAAAATAATTTGTGTTGATCTTAAAGAGAAGAGGGACCTTATACCACGGTAAAGCCGTAGTTACTTCTTAGTAAATGTTTTGTGTTGAAGACTAAGATTACAACTTAATAGCTAATTCTGCACGACGAATACATTTAGTACACATTCAGGAATACGAGTCAGTAGAATTTTTTATTGTTGAACTTTGTGATCCAAGGGTGGATAAGTCAAGTTAGATCCAAATTAATCAAAACTTGAGGACAAAATGTTTTTTCAGTTAAATTGTATATTGTGCAACGTGACAAGCTTTTAATCACGTTAAATAGTAACGTTTAGAGTAGTAGTTAAACTTGGTCTGAAGTCAATTTTTGTCGTCGATGGCAGGCACGGTATAGAACAATAATTTTGACCACTTCAGGGCTTCTGTTTCGTCGGGCAATAATTCAAAGACAACAGCTACATTTAGAAATCGTTAGACAGTAATGAATTACATCATTTAAAAGTCAAATTTGACCACTTCTACATTAAAAATTGATGGGACGCAAAAATGCGGCTTTGTTTTTTTTTTTTAAATCGCCTATATATTTTTGAATAATTTATTATTAAATTTTTTTTTTTTTTAAGTACACAGAATTGCTACATTTTTTATTACAGCTTTAGTTTGTTTGTTCAAGTTCAAGTTTTTTATTTATTGAGACAAAAGGTACCCTGCAGCACCTTCGACTAGTTCTGAACTAGCGAATTGAATTCACTGGTCTAAAGGGGTATAGTACTACTCTCTCTACAATCTACTTTGTGAAGCTCGAACTGGCGAATTTTACATTAGCTTGTTATTGCCGGTGTCAACTGCCACCTTTTGTTCTACCGCTCACTAGCTACTTCACTAGTGAGAAGGAGCTTGCTGGCAAGGCGTTCTCCTAGTGAAAAAAAAAAATATCAAACTACCCTTACTGAGATTCGAACCAAGGGTACAAAGTTTTTTACCTAAATTACGAAGTCTTTAGCTCATTCGTCTATAAAGCTTATTGACGTAGTTTTGTGAAATTCGAATTTAAACAAATGAAAAAATTTTTGTTATTTTTTTAAATTTTGCTCTTTCTTTTTTGTTGCTTTTTTGAAAAATAAAACCACTCAAATTTTGAAACTAAAAAGTCTCTCCAAAGAAAATTTTAAATTAAAACATTTTTATCGCTCACGTTTCATATTTTATTTTTGAACTGACGACTTCTTGCATTACCCGGGGTCAAAAAAGGAACTAGTGCATGTTTCGCTAGCTACTTCACTAGTGCTATTGTGCCAATTGTCTCCTTGAGAACTGCTGGGTTGTTTTGTATTAATTTTATTTTCACGCACATCATAAATGTGTTGAAAAAAAATGTCATAATTTCCCTCTGGAATTTTTTATTTTTTTTTTTTTCTTGTTATCCATCTAGTTCATTTAAAACTAACTTAAATTTCTCATACAAATCGATTTGCTCTTTATATGGCAAACTCATCTGGTTTGTGCTTCACTAGATATAAATTAACTAAATCGAATTAACCAGTCAAGTGAGAACAAGCTTTTACAAGTGTCATGTTTTATAGATAACCCTAATCTATATTTGTCTTTGTCTCCTTTTACAGCTAAGTACGATATTTAAGCGATTTTTAATATCTTTTTTTTTATATGAAAGGTACAAAATAAGAAATTATCCTCCTAAGGAGTCATTAAGGCATTAAAAAAGAGGTTGTTAAGAAATTGTATGAGAAAACTTGAGCAGTAACTTTTCAATAGGGCACATTTCCATATTAAACAAATTTTCAGTAATGAGAAAAAACTTTTAGGAGCTGTTTACAGTAGCTTATTTTTTTAATGTCTCCAGTGTTATAGTTAGTTTACCAAAGGTTCTAATCCCCTTAAAATTTGTATACTTTATTTGATCGCAATTTTCTCTTGAAAAAGTGCATTTTGGGGATGCATACTTGTTGTTGTGGCTTTCTTTTGCTTTCAAAAAACTTGTTTCACATTGTATTCTGTCGACAATATGAACCGATATTTCGATTCTTTTCGACTTTTACCGATATTTTCGATATTTTTGGAATTTTACCGATATCTTCGATTTATTTCAATATTTTTTGATAATTTTGGGTTTCACCTCTACATTGTTGTCGGCAGAATTTCGCGCGGTTGCAAAGTGCCTATGCATTTTACTATGTAATTATTTTTGGGTTTTTTTCAACGTAGCAGCCACTTTCGCAGTGAGTTGAACTTTGAAAATACTCTGTCACGGCTGAACTCCGACATTGCCTTTAATGTAACTTTGGTGAACTAAACCCTGAAGTAGAAAACTGAAAAAAATTTTAAAAGTCAGCGGTCTCATGCCCCTAAAGAGAAAATACGTTATCATTAAAACGAAATTTTATGAAATTCGAATTTGAGACAGATTGAGCTTAAGAGAAAGAATATTATTTTTTAGTAGACGGTACTACGCTCCCGAAAGGAAGTAGGCTACCACCGCTAAGCTACTTAGCTAATACTATGTTTCTAGTGGAGATTTATGAGGTGATTTATTGCTGTTTCGAGATTTAGCTCTAAATTTGAGCGTAAATCACATGGTTTAAAATACAAAAGTAAATCTATTTCTGTCGAGATTTATGTAATATCAATCTGCGTATAAATTTTAGCAGGGTTACCGATTTTGGCTATTTTCGACCAAGTGGCACCTCTTGACTTTGACCAATGGTAGATAAATATTAAGAAGAATAGGCAAAACAACTCTCATTTTCACGCTTATGATATTTACTGTGAAAAATAAATCTCTTTCGGCCAGTGGAAACAGGTATGAGAGGTATGAGCTATATATTTCTCATCACAGCTACATCTCTGATGCAAACGTAGTATAAGCATTCTGCATTAAAAAAAAATTACTACCACTATTAAATTCTGTCAAAACTCAATGTTTTGGCTTTCTTATATACAAGATGGCACTCGGAAAAAGGTTTAAGGTCAAAATTTAGCCACTGGCGATATTATTATAAAACCCGTAAATCCGATTTGAAATCGAAGGCAGTGAGCCATCGAATAGCTATAGAATCACGTCCATACTGTGTTGTGCATATTTTGCCTTACAATTCATCATGCAGCACATTATTTTCATGATACGAAAGATAACTAAAACGTGAATAATTTTGACACACCCTAATACATCGCTAGTTCAGAAAGTGTTTTATTGTGAATAAATGTTTTGATGATTTGATGGCACAAAATTGATAACAACAAAGATAAAAGTGAAAAAATTCAACGAATGATTGTAAAACAGCAACAATTGTTCTGCAAAACACTAGGTATGTAAATATGTAAATAGTTTCAGCAAATTAACAACAAAAAGCTAAAAATTTACGTTGAGTGCAAAAATTTTAAAACAACAACGAAAAATTATTTGCATTTGGAAAACAATAAAAATACATATATGCAAAATAAATGTTATATACCAAAAACAAAAAAAAAAAGAAACAAGTGAAAAAGCTCTGCTCACCTTGTGATTCACTCGTCGAAGCAACTGCCGCAGCTGCCGTTTTAACATTTAATTTCAATGATGTTTTTGCACCCGCAACCTCCTCCGGTTCAGCGGTGCCACTATTACCACTGTGCGGTGTATCCTTTTCGCTTCCGACAGCAGCCGAGTTGCTGGGGCTGTCGGTTGTTGCAGAGCTTCCAGCTGGGTTTGGATTTTTCGCCATTTTTCCTTTGTCTCGCACTTTCGCTTTGTATGAGTTGCAATTTCCGTTCACTTTATTTTTTTGATTAAATTTTTTCTATAAAACATTTTCCTTTTCTTAATTTTTGCAGAAAAGTCGTTTGTTTTCGATTTTATTCGTAGATCACAAGGAAGTTTTTGATTAGACTTTCGTTGAAAATTTGATGAAATCACTTTTTTGTGCAAATTTCGTTTTCCACTCTCTGCCTTATCTTATTCTTTCAACTGCGACCGGATACCTTACCACTTTAAAATTATTTATTGAGCAGAACCGACGTAATATATATTTTATTTTTTTAATTATGCACTTATATTTTCACTTGTTTTAAAACTTAAATTATAAAATGGAAAATAAAAGGTTCAATTTGATATTTCGGCCGAAAAATTCAAGACCTTCAATTTACGCAAAATCTGACAGTTACCCAGTGTTGCCAGTCGTTGACATTTAAATTCACAATAGTGTTGTTTTTATTGCAGTGCTCTTCAAATATTGCAGAATTGCATCCGTTGCGAAGAGATATATCAAGAGACGCAAAAAAGCACTGGAGCAATTTTTTGAGGTTTGTATTGTTCACAGACGATAGCTTTGACGAATTTAGAAGTTAAACGGCAGCGTAATTCAACCAAAAAATCTATTTATATCTCTTCGCTTCCGGATGAGAAGCGATGTATACAGATTTTTTGGTTGAATTGCACTGCCGTTTAACTTCTAAATTCGTCAAAGCTACCGTCTGTGAACAATACAAACCTCAAAACATTGCTCCAGTGCTCTTCGAGTCTTTTGATAATATATCTCTTCGCTTGATAATATATCTCTTCGTCCGTTGTTTAGTCGCGCAATTAAATTGTGGGGAATCGTCTATCAGAAAGTTTTGTTATCGATAGCTTTGATTTTTAAAGCACATGTTGACCCGGCCCTATTCCATCTATCCTTTTTTCGGCACGACTTCGGTTTCCGTGACCCTTCGATATGACGAGGTTTTCACATCAAACGACCCAAAATAAGAGGAAAAAATTAAATAAAAGTTTTTGATATCTAGCTTCGTTTTCGAGATATCGAGACTTAAAGAATATAAGAATACTGAAGTATTTTAAAACAACACAAACAACAACAATAATTCCAGCAGTGGAGCAGCCTCCAATCTAGACAAAATAGTACCTTGTGTATAGCTGCCGGGTGTCACTTCATGTCCGATCCAGACCACCTGCATGATAAGTCAGGGCTCCTAACAGTCTGGCCACATAACACCTTATTATTCAAAGAAATTTATAACATCTACACTTTTTCCGTAAGATGCCTTGTTTTTTTTACTGAAAAAAGTATTGCACGGCACACTATATTGTTAATAACTTTTGAAACAATATCGATTACATATTTTTTCTAATTTTCGCATAGGCGGAAAAGTTGCTTTAAGTTTTATTTATTTGAAATAGAGATTTTCAATAAATGAAAAATTTTTGTTCAAAAAACAAAATACTATTTTATTCGCCGATCTATGTTAAATATTTTAGAAAAATTTGTTCTCCAAAATCTTTACCAGGTGCTACAAAAAATGTTGGCAACTTAGGAAAAATTAGATATGGTCAATCTCAAAATCTGCCACGTGACATTCGTACGCTAATCTTTGGTCATATCTATGTTAAATAAGTGAAATGTTTATGATTTAAGAATTTTATATTATAAAACTTCTTGAGATACACATTTCCTTCGAACAAAGAATTATTATAAATTGTGTGGTTTTCGTGTTATTAGCAGTCAAACTTCTCTGTCACGTGACACAAATTTGGAAGTCATTTTTGAGGTGCATATACATTCATCGAAAATTCTGCGCTTCTATTCAACCGATCGATCACAAATTTTTATGTGTTAGAAATGAAAGATGAATAAAGAGAACTGCATTCATGATGGTCTATTAAGCTTATGTTGAAATGATTTAAGAGCAAAAGCATTATCTCTGCCACGTGACATACAAAATCTGCCACGTTACACCGTCTGAAAAATTGTATAAAAAAAATGTATTCATACCCTTGTGAATGTTCGTAACAACAAACAGAATGAATAAGAGCATTAAGTCATGTATGCCTACTTCGTTAAGCCTCCCTTAAGCTTAATTTTACCCAAGTTTCCCATTAGGTTAGGCGCCAGACGGACTTGAGTATTACAAATATGAGAATCGCAATCTGAGCCTCGATTCTTAGTGGTAGGACTCCAAGTTACTAAAAATAGGATGATGCCAGAATCTGCGACGGTCCATTTTTTTAAATCCCCTACCCACCATCCAGGCCTACCATGGTTTTCTGTCGTAGTTTTTTATAGCCGTTTATGAAGGGCTTAGATCTGCTTATTACGAATCTGAGATTGGTTTTTTTTTATCACGTCTGGATCCTGAGTTATCCTTGCTTACAGATGAAAAAGTCACTGTTTTGGGTTCTACATTACAAAAGCAGAAAAAAATCAATGATACTCTTCATTGATTTTTTTCAATGGATTTGGATAGCCAACTGTATTCACAAGAAGCCATACTGACGCTATTTTTAGGTTGTATTACTTTTTTACGAGATATAGGCCATTACAAAAAAGGGTTTTTTCAACGCCATGCAAAGGATTAATGATTTCATGATTTTAGATTTTAATACATATCTCACAAACTATGCGAGCGATTTTGATGAAAATTAATGGAAGGATGGGGAACATAAATACCATACGGTGGGTGGAAAAAAGGTGAAATTAAATAAGTGTCACGCCCTTTTTATCACTTATTAAGTTATACGATCGCATGGCAGCGGCTCTTTTCTTCTTGTATTGCTCAAATGTTACATCTTCTTTGAGCTTTTCGGTGTAATTTTTATTCATTTCAGCCTTGGTGAGGCGATCCTGTGCAACAAATTGGTGATTGAAATCAAAAAACAAAATATAAAATTTACTGTGACAAATCTCTGTCACGTTACACATATACTATGGTCTTTTAGAGAAAGAAGGCTTCTAAAAATTGCTAAAACTTAAGTGTAGTCAAGATGTATCCATAGTCTGTTCGCCAGAAATGCAATTGCCGTCAAATTAGATCGCGGTTAAATCGCCATTAAAAACTTTTTCCTTTTTTGTATCTGCCACGTTACCTTTAAATTGCGGCTGTTTTCATTCCCTTAAAATCGGCTTACCAAAACATTTTTTTTGTATTTTATTATTTATTTATTTATATAATGGTATTATTTCACATAACTAGCTACAATAAAACACCACGTGAATTGAATTTAGCGGTTCTTACCTTTTTTCCAGAGCTCTGAATTTTTTATATTTTTTTTATATTTTGTTCACTTGGAAAAATCAATGGAAGTGCCACTTTATTTCACATATATAGAAATACCTCCTTACGCTAGATAGTACAAAACATGTCGAAAACACATGCAAAAAAATATTTTAAAAAACTTGAAAAAAAAAATGTTCCCTGGTATACTTTTTTGTGATTTTGACCATATGGCATATAATACTTAGAACTGTCCAAAGAATACGTGTGAATTTTTTTAAAATTTTCTGAGACATTTTATAATTTTTCATATATTGGTCCAAAAAAAATATATGTTCTTTAAATATTTTCAGAGATTTGATGAGTTTTTTTTTTAGGGGCGTGGTACCACCTACTTTTTCTCTGAATTTCAATTATCTGTATGAAGTAGTTTCACAGATATGATGGTGTAATTTTTAAGGGGGCGAGTTATTTCCTTTTATTGCGGGCATTATTTCCTATTTCTAGGGTATTTTATTAGTATTGGCTGACAAAATTTGAAATATTTACATAAACATTTCATTTATTATGTCATTCTTACTTTTATAATTTATTTTTGGAAAAGATTTTCGTTCTTAACAATCGAACAAATGGTTAGTTATCAAAAAAAAAGCCTGAATTAAACGCTTTACGGTGTATCTTATTGGACTCTTTTGGCTTAATAGTTGCATCCGCTGCAGTATTTCAAGAAAGGACTCCACAAAATTGTGAATAGAGCTATACACTCAACTCAAATACGTTTAGGGGATTCAAATAAAAATCAAGAATGTGATTTAGATAGATGTTACGCAGCCATCACTCAAATAGTTGGTAAAGCTGGGGAGGTAATCAGAAATATGTATATTTGCATAGAATAGATCGTAAAACACTAATGCATATAACCATATTTTCAACTCTTTAAAACTATGCGCTAACTTGAAACACTACATATTGGACAAATGGTCTATTTCAAATATTCCCTGACTCTATAAACGACAATTCCAATGAATTTTCGTGAGAAAATATCGCATAATTTTAGAGGCTGTTTGTCATAATCGACATATCGTAGACCATATATGGACCATAGACCATGAAGGCCAGATCATAGATCATATATTATGCCCCATGGACCATAAAAGACAGATCATAGACCAAATATTGTGGACTATTTCTATTTCTTTTGGTCAGCCTAACTTAAGCGTTAATTTTATCTTAAAGAACGTTTTTAAACAAATATTTCAATTCATACACTAACTCTTACTTTTTTTTATTAATCTTACGACTACAAATTTATTTATTTATTTTAAAACAGATTATTGCACGCGAAAATTTCAAACCCAAAAAATTTGAAACCAAATTAAGTAACGTTGACTTAGTTACTGAATTTGATAAGAAGGTGGAACAGTTTTTGGTTGGTAGCTTACAGCAACAATTTCCAACTCACAAGTAAGTTGTGCACACACTATTGTTTTTGATTATTATAAATTTACATTTATACAGATTTATTGGTGAAGAAGACAGCAGCAATAAAGGTTCACCTGTACAGTTAACAAACGATCCGACATGGATTATCGATCCCATAGATGGTACCATGAATTTTGTGCATTCTTTTCCCCACTCGTGCATATCCGCTGGTCTTGTGGTAAACAAAGTGACTGAGATTGGTATCATCTATAATCCATTGTTGGAACAGCACTTTACAGCACGTCGTGGTCAGGGTGCCTGTTATAATGGTATTCCAATTAAAGTAAGCGGTCAGAAGGAACTGAAGTATTCATTGATTACTAGCGGGATTTGTACATCAAGAGAAGTTGTCGAAATGGAAGTTGCATTCTCCAATTTCGCCAAAGTTGCAAAATTATCCCATGGGTAAATTCAATGATAAAAATCATAAGGGTATTCCTTAAAACGTGTTAAAGCTTCGAAAACATCGTACACTCGTAAAACTCGAGGTATTTACACGTTTTAAGGGATACCCTACATTTTTTCAACCAATTATAATGAGGGTAATCTTTAAAACGTATAAATCCCTCGTATACTCATAATAGCTGTCAAAATAACTACGAATTTTGATAGTTTTACGAGTTTACGAGGTTTTCGAGGCACTTACATGTTTTAAAGAATACCCTAAATGTTTTGCTAACACCATACAAACTTACATTTTTTAAGTTTACGCCTAATGGGATCTTCAGCATTGCATTTGGGCATGGTTGCACTTGGAGCTACTGATGCGAATTATGAATTTGGGCCACATGCTTGGGACACGTGTGCTGGAGTGCTATTGGTACGTGAGGCTGGCGGTGTTGTAATTGATCCGGCTGGAGGGGAATTTGATATGATGTCTCGACGTATTTTAGCTGCTGCTTCACTAGAATTGGCACAGGAACTCGGAAAAACAATAACTCAATTTTATTTGCCAAGGGACGATGGTGTGAAGAAGTAAAATTTTTTATGACTTTTGCGAAAGATACCTAGCTGCTAAAGTGATGGCTTTGATTTAGAGGAAGACATTCGATGGTTGAAAAAAAGGAGCATTGTATGAGTAGTTTAAGGCTTATAGCTCTAGTCTATCGCAATTAAATTATTCATTTAAATAATGTGGTTTTCGACATAACATAATGGAGAATGTGAGTTTTTCATTGATTTACATTTTTGAAAATTCTCACATTCTTCATCAACTCCCACTTAAGTTACAATCTATTTTTTTTTTTTTTTTTGTATGTCTTCCACTAAGTTAAGCTTATGTGTTCTGTATTTAAGTACTTAGCGAAACAATAGAAATAAAATCTGTATATTTATATATCTACCACTTTCAAAATTCTTAAAAGTTCCAATTAGACTAAGAGAAAGTCCCGCCATTTAAACTAAAATTTTTACTACATTTAATTGACCATTCGACATAACATAATGACATTGAAAAGTACAAATATAGATATAACAACAAAGAGAAATATTCATTGCACCCTTTATATACTAATTTGTACTTAATTCGGGAAGGCATCTTCTAAATGCGATTATATAAGATGTGGTAAACTTATATCAGATATGTAACGATCTACCGCAAGTCACCATAGATATCTTGAGAAAAGTCGAGAATGCTGTGAGATTGGAGTCATTCTCATTTTTAAAATTTTTTGTTTATGGGTGTATTTTTCGTTATTTAATGGTAAAACTTTTTTAATGAAATATCTGAATTAAAAATTTGACCAAACTTGTTCCTTTTAAAAATTGTAGGCACTCCAGTACTTGAGAAAATGTGTCCACAAACTTTCGAAAAAAGCATTTCAGTCGACGCAAATACGCTTGGAGTCCTCAAACAAAAGCCAAGAATGCGATTTAGATAAATGTTTCGAGGCAATCAATCAAATAGTAGGAAAAGGTGGCGAGGTAAGTTTAGACAGAGCTGTAGAATAATACGAGTAAAATTTTTGATACAGACAGCTCATATGTAACTCAAGAATTTAAATTCTTATCCACATGCCGAAATTCGTACCAATTTCTTTGAGGAAAGCCATTTTTAACACAACTAATTAATAGCGCGTTTTCACAGGAGATTTATGATGTAACTCACCTCATGCATCATGTAATAAACGTCAAATAAATCGGGAAACAACTGTAAATCATCTCATAAATCTCCGGCGAAAGCACACTTAGGGTATTCTTTTAAACGTGTAAAAGCCTCGAAAGCCTCTTAACCTCTTAAAACTCTCAAAATTCGTGTAAATTCGAGACATTTACACGTTTCAAAGAACACCCTCACTATAAATGAGGAGTGATTTTTCAAAAGGGCGTAAAACCACTTCCGACCTCGAACAAACCAAAAATTCATCACAAAAAATACATTTTTCCAAGATAAAATCGTGATCAAAAATGGCACTTCGGAACAAAAGACGTATTTCGAACAGTCGCCGAAGAAACTTTTAATATTTTTTATATGCATCAGGCTATATAGGTGTTGACATACCATGCCTATAGACAGCAGCTTAAATTTCCAAATGGATAAGTAGGAGTGATTTATTAGAATTTTTAAACAAAATCAAAAGGGCTTATTTCCAAATGTTTTTTATGTTTTGCAATTACTAAAAATATGTAAGAATAAACATGTTAAGGGGACTAGAATCTTTGGTCAACTCACTATAACACCGGAGACATTAAAAAAAAAGTTATTGTAAACAGCCCCTAAAAGTTTTATCTCATTACTGAAAATTTGTTTAACATGGTTTTACGCCCTTTTGTAAAATCACTCCTCAAATGCATTTTATTCTGTTTTTTTTTTTTTTTTTCCTTATCAGTTTATTCGACTTGAAAATTTTAATCCAAAAAAGCAATTTGAAACCAAATCAAGTCCTATAGATTTAATTACTACGTCCGACAAAAAAGTAGAAGAATTTTTGATAAGTAACTTACAGCAGCAATTCCCAAGTCATAGGTAAATATTCGTAAATGATTACATACTATATAGTTAGTTGCTTGATTTAAAAATTTATTATCCTTAACAGATTCATTGGTGAGGAAGAGACTAGCGAGAAGGGTTCACCTGTTCAGCTAACAAACGATCCGACATGGATTATCGATCCTATAGATGGAACTATGAACTTTGTCCATTCTTATCCGCACTCTTGCATTTCAGCAGCTCTCGTGGTAAACAAAGTCACTGAGCTAGGCATCATCTATAATCCGTCATTACAACAACGTTTTACTGCGCGTCGTGGGCAAGGTGCCTGCTATAATGGAAGACCTATAAAAGTAAGTGGCCAGAAAAAACTAAGCTTGGCATTAACCACCAGTGGAATTTGTATATCAAGAGACTCCGCTGAAATGAAGGTTGCATTTGAAAATTTTGCCAGAATTGCGAAACTTTCGCATGGGTAAGTCACATGATTGAAATATATGTATGTATAGTATGTGGGAACGGAGCTGTACAGACGACTTGGCAGCAAATTAGAAATAGTGAATAATTAATAAGTTTTGTATCATATTTTTGCATCAATTTAACCCCTTAAACTACTCTTCATGGAAAATACCATCTTCTCTGGTGTAATATATTGCCACTCCTCTTTGATTACTTGTTTTAATTGTTTCCAGCTAATTATAGTGCGGTTTCTTAAACTCCTTTGTAAAATATCTTTCAGGTGTTCGATGGGATTTAGGTCTAGTGATTGATGATTGTGAAAGCACAGTTAAAAACTATATACCTAGTTATTAATTTCTAATTCCAGCCATTGAACTCTAAATCATTAAAATAACCATGTTGGGTTTTTTCCATGTAAAATGTCAAATATATTTTTGGCTCAGATGGGCAGTTTCATTTGAATTCCATTCCACTTTGCGCAAGGTTTTATCGTCATCAGCAAAATGCTCTCTTGTACAAATATTTCGTCGGTTGTTTTGCCATGTTTCACTGGGAACGATTTGCGACCGTCCAATTCATAAAGAGTTCCATTATTGTTTACAAAAGCTGGAATCGGCTGTAGTTTGGCCTTCTTGGGTAAGAGACTGATGATCTTCAGTAAAAGATTTATTTCATAATGTCTATGAAGCTTTTTCCTTAAGTTCCCATTGTAACATTACAATAATGTGACCAAACTTAAACACAACTGCGTATAACATTCACAGCATGAACTACCAATTTCCGAATTTTACACTGGAATTTGTAGTAATCACTTCATTTGTTGTTGCCTTTGCCATATTCCATATTATCCATATTCTGATCAGCTGTTGTTTCCCCAAAGCCAGCTTTATCTCTCTTTTTAGCAGCATTACTATGACCTTTTTTTTCTATTATTTTGTTTGGTTACTCGAGTTATTTAGAATTTTTGATTAATGAAAACTGAAAAGTTTCATAAATTTAAGAGAGCTAGCAGAAATGAGCTGCTTTAAATAATGCGACACCTCCCCGCTACTGACCACATATTAAAAAAAATTGTAAAATATTGTTAATTTACGCTTTTAAAAATTGAGGCATTTTATCTTCATTACAGCCTACGTTTTTTGGGTACTACTGCGCTACATTTGGCAATGGTCGCACTTGGAGCTGTTGATGCAAACTATGAATTTGGTCCACATGCTTGGGATATGTGTGCCGGAGTTTTAATGGTGCGTGAGGCTGGTGGTGTAGTAATGGATCCTGCTGGTGGTGAATTTGATTTGATGTCAAGACGCGTTTTAGCCGCTGCTACACCGGAATTGGCACAGGAGCTCGGAAAAACCTTAACACAGTTCTATTTACCAAGAGATGATGGCGTAAAGTTAAATACTTTTCCATAAAAATTTATCGAAGTTCTTATTCATAGAAAAGGTAAAAAAATTCCATACATTAGAAATAAATTGTATAGTTAATATTTAAAACAGCATAAATCATATCCATATGTCAGAGTGCTACAGTCCTATGTCCACTTGCTTCAAATTGTGAAAATTTTCAGTTATGGGCTCGTGGTAGGCTTCTAAAGCGAGTACACTACAACAATTGTCCACCAACTTAATGTATAAAAATAGCTGTCAGTTTCAAAAAACCACAGTTTGAAAATTTCCTTTTGCGTTTGAAAAGAAATGGAAATAGGACTATAGCGCTCCTATGTATTGATATTCAAGTTATATAGGATTAATGTTGTTCTTGAAATGAAGGATTCAAGTATTGGAACGCTTTAAATTTAAAAATACATATTTTAATGTACCTCATTGAATAAAGGTTTGTTTTATTAATAAGGCTCTCATGGATAATTTACACAGTGTTCTTGAAGCTGAGGGTTACTACAAAAGAAATTCCACCAAAAACTGAAAATAGGGGGTGATTCTATATGCTAGAGACTTCCCCACTGGCCAGAAAATCCGCTTAGATCCCCCTTCGAGAAAATCCCATTTTTGTTTGTGGCATTTTCTCCAAATAAAAAAAATATTTTTAAATACAACAAAGTTATTTTTGGTGTATTTTGCAATGTTGAACTCGAATACGATCTCAGAATTTCTTTATCGCATATGGTTTTTGAGAAATCCTAGCCTAAAATGATAAAACCTATTTTTTGTCATTTTTTGAAGCTATATAACTTGTACAGTTGTACAGTTTACTAATAAAATCCGATAAAGTACTTACTTGAAAAGTTCTTATCTTTTTCTTAAAAACTTTATTTAAATTATGTCGATGTTTTGTTTTTTCTCGAAGATACTCTAACTTAAAAAGAATAAAAAAACACGTTTTTTCATTATTGCGGTCTACGATATCAAGAAAAATGAAGATATCGAAATAATTTTAGTCAGGTTTCAAAGTTAAAAAAAATTAGAACTTTCAAGTACTAGAGTAGAACGGGGTAATGTCGTGCAGGGGGTAATGTCGTGCACTGGCTGTTTTAGCCCAAAGAATTGAATGATTTACCAACTGTTTGTAAGGTAGGGACCTGCTGATCTACTGAGCTTGTGCATATAATACTAGCAATTTTCACCAGTTCGTCTCTACATAGTAACCTTTTTTTCAAAACGCACGCTTTCGGGACGATAAAAGTGTTTTTTTATCGGGTCAGAAAAATAATTTTCCTTCCGGGAAAATATACCAGGTAAGTGTTTTCTGAAACGAAATATCCTGCCAAAGAAAAGAAGTATTTGGTTTTCGAAAAAAATTTTGGGCTTCACCGAGTTATCGAAGTTGACCTTTAAAACGACCATTGGGGTAATGTCGTGCACATTTACTTACACAAACACAATTTCTCGCTACACAAATGTTGTTACACATGGATGTAACCAATGAAATTATCTTTCGATCGGATGCTTACTCGTTGCATTCGCTTAAGATGTACGGCTTTACGAGCATGTCAAAGTTGAGTGCACGACATTGCCCCGTTCTACTCTACACAACATATTATGTACTTCACACTTGTATAATAATGAATAAATACATGATAATGCTAAATCTCCACTAATAGAACTACTACCTATCATTTCTCACACATTTTGGTACCATTACTATACTCGGAAAACAATGCACGACATTACCCCACAAATTTTGAGGGGGGTAATGTCGTGCACATTTTTTTTTTCTTCACTTACACAAACACAATTTCTCGCTACACAAATGTTGTTACACATGGATGTAACCAACGAAATTATCTTTCGATCGGATGCTTACTCGTCGCATTCGCTTGAGATGTACGGCATGTCAAAGTTGAGTGCACGACATTGCCCCGTTCTACTCTACCAACCAAATTTCACTCAGACACTTAGAACTTTAATTGTAAGCTCTGAGCAAAAACTGGGTGAACTCGGATAAGAGTAATACTGCAAAATAAGCAAAATTAGCTGTGTTGGGTATTTAATGTTTGGCCAGGTCAAAGGTTACACCCTTACTAGTTTTTTTGCTTTAGGTAAGGATGTTTAAAAAAACTATACTTGATAAAGCAATTTTGAGGAATATTACCATTTTTAATTTTTAAAAATAATTTTATATAGTTTTTTGTTAGAAATGGCGCAACCAAAAAAGAGGTTTTCTAGAAGGGGGTTTTTATTGAATTTTCTGGCCCTTGGGGCTGTTTTGTAATAATACTGTCCTTCAAGAACATTGTGTTAATGGTTAGTGAGTATATGCAACATTTCACAATCATGACATTCTGGTAAAAATAGAGATCTGCTTAAAATCGCTTAAAAAAGCTCTTACCTTTACAAGGTCAACTTAACGCATTAACATCATATTTTGAAATTCTGTTACTCCACAAAAATCAATTTGTGATTTAAAAATAATTAAAATACAATGTTTATGTACATGTTTTAAACTCAACAATTAATTTACATATAATATTTATAACATTTATTAATAATTTTTGGAATAACATGGTTTTTTATATGTTTTATAGATTCTTAAAATTATATACTTTTCATTTACAACAGCAAAATATCAATATTTCATAAGTAATATTTAATAAACAAGCATATAAATATTTAATTTTAGTATTTCCCAACATTATTATTTAATGATATGTATTCGTTGCGGAAAGTCTTTTTTTATATTTAAAAATTTGTGTTAAAAACTCTTTGATATGATATGTTTAGTTGCAATATAGTAGATGTATTAATACTTTTGGAGTTAACGTATATTAGTAATTAATAAGTTATATAATTAAGTTTTAGCAAGCGTATTTTTAATTTGGTTATTTACTTTATGGAACATGTAATGCGAAAACTTAAAATCATATTTTATTTAATTTAAATGTTAAATATAAATTATCTACTTACCTATGCAGGATCAAACTTAACTGAAAGGGAATATGTAATATTTTCCTTCTTACCTGTAAAGCTCACTTACTATAAATTCTAATTCTTTGCAAGCGCTTAACTCGAAACTAAGGTAGGTGCGCTGGAATATAAATTCAGCAATGCTTAAGAAATCTTTGTCATAAAATTGTTGAATTTTAAAGTAAACCATTTTCAATCAACGATAGGTGCATATCTGCTAAGCAATTGTGTGATACGGGTACTTGAAACTATAATTCAAACAAAATTTTGTTGTTTTAATGTTATTTGATATATGTACGTGTATATTGTTAAATTATACCATCAAATGTAAATAGTAAAAATATAATGTTCTACAATACACATTAATTTGAATAATTAGTATAATCATTTCTTTAAATTAACATATATATTTTTAACAGAAAAAAATCGAAAATTCCTTTTTCTTAATTCACAGAATAAGAAATTTAAGTAAAAACCAAAACTAAGCACCATAATCTAACATTTTAAATAAATACAAAATTTTATTTTCAAAACTTCTACTAAATGCTCGTATATTCCCATATATTGGGAAAATTTTCCAAAAACACAAAAGATTACAATAACTTGGCTCAATTTCAACTTTGATAACCAAGAATTAAAAATAAAATGCTGAATGACAACATGCTTTGAGATTTTATCTACACTCAAACTAATTAAATATTAACCTTACGTACATAAATAAAAACAAAAATTAAAACATGTACAAATGGCTACAAATATATTTATTAATAACTAGATAATAAACTAATTAAACAAAGAAAGGCGGAATCAAAACAATAATTCTTACTTAAGTTAGGGAGATTTACGTTGTAGTACAATAAGTTTAAGTGTGAATGTTTTATGCAATATATACTACATGTATTTCCTTTTAGACTTTTAACAACAACAGGAGCTTGCACAAGACATCTTGAAACACAGTTTACTTTTTTTAAAACGCACATTTTACACTGAAGTATATGATTCAAAAAAATGCAAGATTTTAATCTTCACTGTACTCTGGTTTCATTTCGACACTGAAGTAACGTACACTGCCTTGTTTTATCATTACCAAAAATGCAGACCCATGCCATGTATTTAGCATTCATAGCGTTGTAACTTATAACGTAAATTATAGATGAAACCTTTGTGCTCAAATTTTGCAATTATTTAAGAAAATTCACAAAAGTAATTAGGCCTGTTGCGTAATCCGTGTGGTTTTAATTACATTTCATTTCGGTTACCTTTTGATGAAACTGGTGAGTCACACGATAAAAATAATCAGAATCTCTTTTATGGAGGCTTACGAGTTCTACAAATAATATTGATTTGAATTTACGAAAAAGTAACCGGAAATATTCGATAAAATTAAAATTTTTGACATTTTGTGGTTTTTGAAGAATATGTCCTAAGCATTTACTTTTGCGTTAATGCAAATCAATATTATTCGTAGAACCTGTTATTCTCCACAAAAGTGATTCCCATACTTTTTATAGTTCGACTCACCAAAAAGCTTCCGAATTGAAAAGTAATTGAAATCACGGATTTCAGAACAGTATTTTGAGCTTTCAGTTATTGATTATGATTATGCTATGAGCTACCGGAAATAAAAAGAAAATAACTACTGTACGATATCATTCATTTTCCAACTGCACTAAAATTGATTAGTTTTTAAGCAAATAAGCTTTGCAAAAGAATATTCACCCTTATCATCTTATTCGATTTCGATTCCAACTAAATTGAATCGAGATTTTGCTATCATATCCTTTTATTCGCAGAATCAAAGTATATGATAGCAAAATATCGATTCGATTAAGTTTCAATCGAAATCGTATCAGATGATAATGGTGATTAATAAGTACACACATAACTCGTTGTTTAAGCTGAAAGCTGACAAAAGAAATATTTGCGTTACATCACTAAGGATACATTTAAATTGTGTCTTACATATATTAATTAAGCCTATTAGGTGCAAAAACTAAAATTGTATTATTTAACTATTAAACAATTCGTAACATCATCATACATGCATAAATCTAAACTTTATCCTGTCTTAAATTAGTTTTTTCTATAAACTTATGATTCTCTTAAAAATCGTCTTTAGAGATTAATTTTATTTTCAATGAGCTTTTTTTTCAAAAATTGAGGCATTAGTCGAATAACATCACCAATTGTTAAATGAATACTTTAACCACATAAAACAGTTTTTGAATGCCTCAACTTTTGCATTGAAAAACTCATCGCAAACAGGTGAGATTAAATTCAAATTAATTTTTACATTACATTTCATAACTACTTATCAAACATTCTCTAAACTAAACGCTCTGTATTTATTTAACTTCTTGTGGGCGATTGGCAAATAATTGTTCCACAATGCCCTCATCCGCCAGCGTAGAAGTATCACCTACTTCACGATCATTTACTGCTACCTTTCGCAGTACTCGACGCATTATTTTGCCGGAACGTGTCTTTGGTAAGCCTGGTGCATTTTGTACAACATCCGGCATTGCAAAAGGTCCAATGCGTTCGCGTACCAATTTCTTTAATTCAGCTACCATCTTCTGATCAAAGACTTCATTGTCATTTGGTGTTATGAAACAATAGAGGCATTCGCCTTTAACAGGATGTGGTCGCGAAACTACTGCAGATTCAGCAACACGAGGATGCTCCGTAAGTACGGCCTCCACTTCGGCAGTGGACATAAGATGACCGGAAACATTTAACATATCATCAACACGCCCTGTTATCCATAGATAACCATCAGCATCACGACGTGCACCTATGGTTTTGATAAAAAGATTGAACATTTTATTGTGTACCAATCACCAAGAAATTGTATCATTGATTGATTAATGAAATATGGCTTACCATCACCAGTGCAATAATATCCGGGAAACTTTGCAAAATACGTATTTTCAAAACGTTCGTGATTATTGTATAAGGTACGCATCATGCCAGGCCAAGGCTGAGCAAACACAAGGTAACCTTCTCCTTCGCCCTTAATCTCTATGCCACTTTCATCGAGTAGTACAGGCTTAACGCCAAAGAATGGAAATGACTAAAATAAAAATAATATACATACTATAGTACAAACATTTACAACAGAGGGCATGTTATAACATAAATTAACACTTTTACAAATTTTTAGGTAAGTTTATCTAGGAAAAGCAAAAGATTGCGATGTAGTAACATCAAAGTCAGTTTTGAAGGAAAAGTTTAGTACTTTCGACTGTAATATTCGGTTTTATGACTAAGAACTACAATATCTGTTATAAATCATTAAAAAACCATGAACAGTGTTTTTTGATATTTAAAGTTAGTGTTTACGTCCAACGTAAACAGTGTACATCCTGCATATCTGCCTTCCTTTGTGACCTACCGCACAGCAATGCTTTCGTTTTCTTTTCTTTAAAACGACAAGCTAAAATTCGTCATTCTGATAGAATTAGCAAATCAGCGAAGTCATAGTTTTTAATTGGAAAATTACCATCAGCACAAAGCTAAATAAACACAACGTACAACCCATAGAACATCAAGAACATCTCACAAGACACAACTCGAAGACAATCTACAACAATCCACTGGAACTACAGAGAACACATCATAGGAACAGAAACCACATTCAGACAAATCATTGTTGGACAAATTATTTGGAATAACAAACGCACACAGAGAACTTACATATATGTACACGTAACTATATATAAAATGGCCAAACCTTGAATAATCTACACCCAGTTTTTGCTCAGAGCTTGCATTTATAGTTCTTAGTGTCTGAGTAAAATTTAGTTCGATTACCTCAAAAAACGCTTTCAGTATAGCATTTTGAAATTTTTGCTTATATGGGAGGTGCCACACCCCCTTGTCTGAATTTGTCTAATTTTTTCAGAGCTTGCGCTTATAATTCGTAGTATTTATGTGTATTTCGGTTGCATTGTCGTGAAAAATACTCCTAAAGTTGCATTTTCAATTGCACGAGCTAACTTTGACGACGAAGGCAGTGTACCAAATTTCATTGAATTATCTTGCTCAGGATTTCCCAGAAAATGTATTTCCACGCACACCCAGCCAGACAGACGGACATGGGTATATCGACTCAGGAGGTGACGCTGACAAGAATATACATATATACTTTTCTACATCTGCCACGCCTCTTTATCTGCGTTACAAACGGAAGGACAAAGTGAATGTACCCTACGTGTAGGCTATAAAAAAGGTTTATCTTTAAAAATCAGAAAAATAAGTATGTAAGTTTGTTCCTTAGCACACGTAGAATGTTTTTAAATAAAAGTTACATAGGGTTTTCATACAAGCAATTTTATATAAATAGTATATAGATAGAAACTTACAGCTGAGCCCGGTTTCATAGGTGTTGCACCTGGAATTGGCGTTATAACATGCCCGCCGGTTTCTGTCTGCCAGAATGTGTCAACAATTGAACATTTTTCTTTTCCAATATAACGATAATACCACTGCCAGGCCTCAGGATTTATTGGTTCTCCAACACTGCCTAAAACTCTGTGATTTAATTAGGAAATATAATGTTAGTTTAAAATTAAATGATAAATATTTATTTAAATATACTTTAAGCCGGAAAGATTATGCTTCAATACAGGCCCCTCACCAAATTTCATTAGAGAACGTATAGCTGTTGGAGCAGTATAAAATTGTGTAACCCTGTATTTGTCAATTACTTCCCAATATCGATCATTTTCTGGATAAAAAGGTGTACCCTCAAACTGAAATTATACAGAAAAACAAATTGAAAAATTTTTCGTTTCTATTTACTTTAAAAACATCAGAATATTTTTTTTTTTTTTATTACCATAACTGAGGAAGCTCCATTTGCTAAAGGTCCATATACAACATACGTATGACCAGTAATCCAACCAATATCAGCGGTACACCAGTAAATATCACCAGGCTTATAATCAAATACAATTTTAAATGTTGTCGCCGCATATAGCAAGTATCCTGCTGTAGTATGTAGTACACCTTTTGGCTTTCCTGTTGAACCACTAGTATAAAGCATAAACAATGGATCTTCAGCATCCATCCATTCTGGATAGCAGGCTGGTTCTTTATCTTCCATTTCTTCATGCCACCAAAAATCACGATCGTCAGTCCATGGTATATCTTCTTCTTTATGTTGCTCTTGACATGGTGTCACACGTTTTAAATGAGAGACAACAATACATTTTTCCACAGTATGTCCCATTTGTTCGGCCTTTTCTAATGCTATATCACATAATGCTTTCAGGTACAATGCTTTGGGGCCACGCCAAGCGCCATCAGCTGTTAACAAAAGTTTTGACTTACAATCGACCATACGTTCAGCCAAAGAATCCGAGGAAAAGCCAGCAAAAACAATTGAATGCACAGCACCAATGCGTGCACAAGCCAACATAGCGATAGGTAATTCCAAAATCATAGGCATGTAAATTGAGACACGATCACCTTTTCGTATGCCATGATCTTTTAGTACATTGGCAAAACGACAAACTTCCTCCAACAATTTACGATAGGTAAGACCTCTCGAGTAATCATCGGGGTGATTACCCTCCCTATAAAGAAAAGACAAAAGCGTGACATGTACAATATTATGTGAAAACATGCGGAAAAATAATGCTAAAATATATTTTATAAAAAATTATTTACAAAATTTTATGGCATATTGCCAAATTCACATGCAATTCCCAACAAAGCACCCGGCAAATCTTTCTACATATTTATGTACGAGAAATTGTATAAACGTTGGAGCATGTGAATCGCTAATAAGTGATCATAAGATGTCATCAAAATATCTGTATAAATTAAGCTAATTATTAAGTATTTATGATCGCTCATGAATTTAATTAGACTTAAGTAGATATAGTTTTTATCAATTCTCATAAATACGTGTATGCTTGTGCTTATCAGTCTAAAAACAATTTTGTCATTTCGTATTTGAATATTATTTTTAGTGATGAACAAGCCAAGACCAAGACCATACCAGTCTTGTATATTGAGTCTTGAGCTTGATCATGAAAAAATTTCTAAAGATTGTTGAATATGAGCCTTTCTATGGTGTCGAAAGTGACCATCGATTAAAAGTTAAAAAAAAGTCCAAATAAAAATGGACTTAGTTAGCTATATAATTGGTGCTAAGTTTGGTTTTGGGCAATTTTTCGTTATCAAGATAGTTGCAAAAAACCAAGGCGTTTGCACTGGACAAAAACAGAAGTGGTTTTCGCGGCCAACAATTCAAACGCCGTTTTTCAGGGAGACCAATGTGACTACGTAGGCTGCTATATATATTTCGGGCCTAGGCAACACTAATGTCAATAGCTAAAATCTGGCAACACCATAATAAAGCTTGAAATTTTTTAGCATAAACGTACTCAGAACGTTTTGACGTACGACCATCATTTGTGTTGTTTACAGTGACTTGAAAAAATCAATTTGGCAAAAAAATGGAATTAACTGGTGAACATTTTCGTGCGATAATTTTTCACAACTTTCGACGTGGATTATCACGACAAGAGTGCATCGATGAACTTAAATCTTTGTATGGCGATGAAACACCATCCTATAGCACTGTGAAAAACTGGTTTAATGGATTCAATCGTGGCCGACGCTCGCTCAAAGACGAATTCCGTGAAGGTCGTCCAAAAACGGCCATTGTGCCAGAGAACATTGATGCCGTGCGTGAACTGATAATGCAAGATCGTCATGTGAAATACCGTGAGATAGAAGCATCCTTAGGCATTAGTTCCACTCCAATACATTCGATTTTGCATGAACACTTAGTTGTAAAAAACGTTTGTTCTCGTTGGAAACCCCATAATTTATCAATCGCTTAAATTACACAGGCCCACAAAAAAAAAAGTACCATGCGCGAAAGATCAGACCAACTGAACTTTATGTTTTCGGGGTCGCTGAATCCGAATATGATGCCAGAATAGCAAAGTTGGTTCGCGTTTTTTCAGAAATCAACAATAATGCTGAAAATTACTGATTTTTGCTGGTTTCTGAAAAAACGCGAACCAACTTCGCTAATCTGGCACCATATTCGGATTCAGCGACCCCGAAAACATAAAGTTCAGGTGGTCTGATCTTTCGCGCAGGGCACTTTTTTTTGGTCTGTGCACAGAACCAAAAACAAAAATCGCTGCGCGAACGATCAAACCACCTGAACTTTATGTTTTCGAGGTCGCTGAATCCGAATGTGCTGCCAGAATAGCTGAGTTGGTTCGCGTTTTTTCAGAAATCAGAAATAATGCTGAAAAAAATCTTAAATTTTCAGCGTACTTGCTGATTTCTGAAAAAACGCGAACCAACTTCGCTATTCTGGCACCATATTCGGATTCAGCGACCCCGAAAACATAAAGTTCAGGTGGTCTGATCTTTCGCGCATGGTACTTTTTTTTTTTTTTTGTGGGCCTGTGTTATCAATGGAAAAATTTATTTTCTTAACTCACTGTAAACAAAACAAATAGCACTTGTACATCAAAACGTTGTGAGTACGTTTATGCTAAAAAATGTCAAACTTTATTATGGTGTTGCCAGATTTTAGCTATTGACATTAGTGTTGCCTAGGCCAGAAATATACATATGAATGTTGTGCATTTATGTTTCTTAAATATGGTTCTGATTTTACCCAAAAATGTTCTATACCTTTTTTTAAATTTAGTTTTAATCATTGCCGCACGGGACATATCGCATTTGAAATTTTTTTTTCAATATACAAATTTTAAATTGAAAATCTTAGAAATAACCAGGATTTCCGGTACATCACCAATTTTTCATATTTTGTATGTAGATTTTTCTGGCGTTATTTTCAAAAAAAATGTCTGCCGTTTTTTATATGGCGTTATTCCCTAGCTATTTTTTGGCTTTATTTCCAAAAATTAATGCTTGAAATTTCTGGCTTTATTTCCAAAAACATTCGGCGTTATTTCCGTGAGCCTAAAAGTCTAATAAATAAAAATCCACGCGAACTCTAGAGCAGATTAAGGCCAAAAATTAAGTTCCTGAAAATGAGGCTATCGGTTTATTTTTAAGCTATCGATTTAAGGGATCACCTTTTGATACGTGTTGTATTAGCTTCGAAAGGTGAGTCAGAAGAGTGTTTCTTGAAAGAAAAACACGCGCTTCATTCTGGAGTCACTTGAGTTGATAACCTCTTCAACAAAATGTATGCTTTGGCAAAGTACTGAGCTTGAGTTTCTTTCTACCACATAGATTTCGGATTTACCTTTCGATTGACACATTTTTTCAAGGAAATCAATTATAAATCACTTAGTAGACATTAAAGAGAAAATAACATTTAAATTGCTTCATTGCATTCCTCACAAAATTTATGATAATGATGATAATATAATCAATCTAACAATTTAACATTATTATTATTTACGTAGTACCTCAATTTTAAACAACAAAGCGTTTTGAATTGGCCTAAGCCTCATACATTTGCATAGAACAAATATAGAGCGCTATAGTCATATCTCCATTTTTCCAATTGTTGGGAAATGCAAAAAAAAGACTTTAAACAGTGGTTATCTAGAATTGGCTGCATATATTGGCATGCAATAATTTTACCTATAGTATATTTTAACATAATTTAATGTTTTTAACAAATTTTATTAATTTCTAACGAAATCCCAGCCAAATTTATAGTAAGTCATTACTTTTGCCCTTATATTGAATTCCACTGCTATTAAAATAAACGACACATTTAGTACATTTTTCGAATTTAGTGGATAGTGTCGTAAAAAGTCATGAATCGCGTAGAAAACACGAAAAAAACTAATTTTTTTTTTTTTTTTTTTTTTTTTTTTGAATTTTTGGTTCCGACAAACAAGAGTGGACCCTTGAGTGTAACCAAATTTGTTTACTAAAATGTCGCAAAAAGTCATGAAACGCGAAGAAAACGCGAAAAAACGAAGAATTTTTTTTTAAAATGTGACTTATTTGAAGATTTAGTGGAGATAGGACAGTAAGCGCTCTTCAAAAAATTACAGTTTGGAGATTAAATTTTTCTTAATTATCGAATATTTTGGTATTTTAGTGGTATTTTGACATCATAGAGTTTTCCACACGGTAAAGAAGCCCACTATGATACAATAACTGCAAAAATCTCAAAATCGTAAAAAGTGGAGATAGGACTATAGTGCTCTAAAGTATTGATATACTATACTTAGTACAGATTAAACGCAACAAGATTTATTAAAGCCACCAAATAACTAAATATTTATCAGCATTATTACATTAATTGAATATCTACCGTTAACGAAATCCCCTATGCCTCAATTTGGTTAATCTTATCGACAGCACTTCTATCTATTTATTTCTATAAAAATATGAATTTGCGTGTCAAATATTAAACGAACAATAATAAGACAGTAAAACATTTTTAATTAACTTTTGTTATCTATTACAACAAAATTTATTGACGAAGCATTGTGTTTTTAGACTGATACAATTCCAAAACATAAAAACTAATTTCAATTATTATCACTTGTCCTAGATTCAGTTAGAAAAAATCGATATCGCTTGATGCAAAAATGAAGGAGCTGCAATTTACTAGTCTGATTTTATAAAGAGTTTAGTGCTTGATTTTTGAACTACCATGATTTATCATAAAATTTTTTTAAAACTTTTAGTATATGATGGTAAATAACTGAGAAAGATCAAGTAAGTAGATGCATTACTTAATTCTTGCTATGTCCTCTATCTGCTTTCTGAGGTTAGAGCCTTCACAAAACTCTTCCATCGTACATTTTTTTGTTAGTCTAGGCCTCCTCTATCACTTCCTAGAAGCTTTGTAACCTTAACATTTACACCTTGTATAAGGAATTACCTACAGCTCCCTCCCACTTTTAATGTGATTAAGTTTTTTAGCTGTTGATAAAATTGTTTATTTACAAATTTTGATATTAAAAACCAAATACACGTTGATAATCAATTGGCTAAAGGCACTTTGACCATTTCCTACTATTATATATAGTATATATGAAATAATTCGTCACTACTTAGGTTTGATTCATTTTATATGAGTTTATCGGTTAATATTTACTGATTAGAAAGTAATTAGGTTAAGTAATCAAAACAATATCAAATGTGGTCATTTAACGCAAAAAATTTATAATTTTTCTTTTTTAAATGACAATTCAAATTCTCCGGACATCATGTGACGTAATTTTCAGTGAAATTCCTCTTAGTTGTACAGTGCATGGATAACAGCAACTTTTCGCTCGATATATATTTCTTGAGATAATGTGAATACTTGGAATGTTAAAGAGCTTCGTTTCCGGATCCGAAATGTCGGAACAACCGATAAATTTAAACTTCCGATTCCGTAAGTTTTGAATCGGAAATCATAATGAATTGTTGAATAAAAGAAAGGCGAAGAGCACTGAAAGCAAGAATACAATTTTATTTCGGGGAATCTCTCTTTTAACTACGATCCCGGTTCCGACTTCGGTTTCAATTCCAGTTCTGACTCTGAACAATCAAATTTAAAATATCCATAACATCTGTAGTGAATACTCACTCCACTTGTTCTTTTACTAGAATTAAGACTATGCCGTTATTACTTGGAACGAAGAGGAACTAATGAAATGAAACAAATGAAACTTTCCAATAATGTTGCAACTTTGTTTACTTAAAGCTTTCATGTCGAGTATTTTACATAGGGAAAATATAGATTTTATAAAAATTAAATAAATTTAATTTAAAGAACGTCACTTTCTCATGCCTATACGTATAAATACTTCCGTCTGCTTTGTGTTCTTGAATTTTTTATTTCGTGCATTTGTACGTAACTTTTAGGAAACAACAACCGCAAGCAAGCAACATGTGCCCTGGTGAATATTGGGCTTACCTCTTGAAGTCTGTCAGTCTCTTGCGCACGATTTCGATTGATTTAGCATGCGATTATTGAACCTTGTGTTACACCTTACTACAATATTTGTTAGTGCGCTGTGGAACAGTGACATTATTGGGTATTGGGCCATATTTCTTTTAAAATTAATATGACAACAACGTTACCTATTGATTCCATGTCTAACTGATCAAGATATTTTTGATGGAATCCGATTTGGCTTAAAATTGGCATAAACAATAGTGGCACAGTGGAGAATATTACCATACATTTTTTTTTTTTCAAAATTTAAAAAAATGACCGAGAAAGGTACTTTGAAATTTTAAGGTTAGTTTTTTTGAGTAGCTATAACCTTAGTGCCTTTTATCCAATTAAACCAGTCAAATTAGATTTGAGTCTTGCACTAATTCCAAAGTTCATAAAACCTATACCAATCGATAGAGAATTTTGCCCTGAACAACATATCAAAATGGGTCCTCGCAATTTTTCCGGGAAATTATGTAAATTAGGGTTTTCACTTGAAGTGTCATGTAAAAAATGTTGATTTTTCTGATTTTAGTAATATTCGATTATGTTATACCTACATGTGACCTGGTCTATGAAAAGGGTGTCAAAAAAAAATGTTTCCTATTTTTTGCCGATTCGCATAGAATTGACCTTTAATAGTTGTTTTCTAGCTGTTTTCTCGAAAACTCATTTTCGCACGTAAGCCCTTTTTTCATAGACTAGGTCACATGTATGTCCTCGATCCAGATGCAAATATTTCTACAGTATAAAGTATGATTTAAAAGATAGAAGGCTTGAAAAATTTGACTTATCACCAAGTCTTCATTATTCAACTGTTTTAACGTCAATTTATTTCTTAGAAAAGTACTAAAGGGCCGCGAAGGCTGATAAAAAAATTGTGCACATTATGGAGAAGGTACTTTATCAAAAGAACAGTTGGAAAATGTTATTATCGATTCCAATCTGCAAATTTCGATGTATAAGACTCAACAAATTCTGATCGCCCATGCACTGAAAAGTGGATGAAATTCTTGAAAAAGCAGAGCACACTGCTCCTGAAGCATCATTAAGTTCAACTAAAATGGCAACGTATACTGAATGTCTCCGAGTGTTTGTAATGTTATTCTGATGAAATATCACTTTGAATCAAAATCGTAGCTGATTCCTTTTTGAAATTATCTCGATTTTTCCAATTGGGGCATTTTCCCATACAAAAAGAAAAAAAAAAATGTTAATTACATTAAAGAAAAATTAAAATAATCACAATCGATGTGTTTTGCGATGCTAAACGCGAATCCAACCTCAGAATTGCTCTATCGTGTATAGTTTATGAGATATTGTAACCTAAAAACCAAAAAAAAATCGTTTTTTGCCATTTTTTGAAGCTATATAACTATGTAACATATCATTTATTCGTCAAATGTGGCTTGGATATTTGAAAGTTCCAATCTTTCCCTTTAAAACCTAATTTAAATTATGTTGATATCTTTTTTTTCCTCAAAAATATCCTAACCCAGTGTGCCAGACGGTTCAAATCTCCGCTTTTTCATCCGTTACGGATCCGTTACTGATCCGTTGGCGGTAGAGACTCCCAAAAAAAAAGCGAATCGTTTTTCTTTTTGGAATTTCTCCCGCAAACGGATCAGCAACGGATCCGTAACGGGTAAAAAAGCGAAGATATGAACCGTCTGGCACACTGGGAACTTAAAAAGACACAAAAGTGCAAAAACCCGTTTTGACAATATTTCGGTCTACGATATCTCTTAAAAGCATGGAGATATAAATATAATTTAAATTAGATTTTAAAGGAAAAGATTGGGGCTTCAAAGTATCTAAGCCACATTTGACGAATAAATGATATGTTACAAAGTTATATAGCTTCAAAAAATGGCAAAAAACGATTTTTTTTTGGTTTTTAGGTTACAATATCTCATAAACTATACACGATAGAGCAATTCTGAGGTTGGATTCGCGTTTAGCATTGCAAAACACTTCGATTGTGATTATTTTAATTTTTCTTTAATGTAGTTAAAAAAAATTTTTTTTTTCTTTTTGTATGGGAAAATGCCTCAATTGGAAAAATCGAGATATTTTCAAAAAGGAATCAGCTACAATTTTGATTCAAAGTGATATTTCATCAGAATAACATTACAAATACTCGGAGACATTCAGTATACGTTGCCATTTTAGTTGAACTTAATGATGCTTCAGGAGCAGTGTGAGAGAAAGACCGCGACACATAAACAGTCGCAACATCGATGAGATAAAAAAATCTTACTGACTGCATTTCAGTATGTGAATCTCTTCTGAAACGGAATGAACTCGAACCATATTTGCACAGATTGGTTACTGGAGACAAAAAATAGATAACGTATGACCAAATTCGGAACTTTACTGTCAACAATTAACAAGATTGGAAGGGCGTCGTCTTTCATCACGACAACTCTAGACCACATACTTATTTGGAGACCCGGCAAAAACTTTGGGAGCTTGGCTGGGAAGTTTCAATACATCCAATATACACCTTCGAATTACCATTTGTTTCACTCGTTGCAGAATTATCTTGATGGCGTAAAATTTGATTTCCTAGAGAATTGCAAAAAGGTCTTGTCATAGTTTTTCGAGCAGAAGCCCCAGGATATATATAAAAATTTGGTTAAACTTAGCTCACATTTCTGTATTTCTTTTTAGTCAATGAATTTGAAATGTCATTTGAATGGAATGCTATTGTAGGTAGGACTGTGTAATCAAAAGCAAAAGCAAACCGATTAGTGTAATTTGACTGAAACACATGGAATTAAAGAATCGCTAACTAGTAAATGGCGAATGCGAAAGCTGGAGAAATTATGAAATTAAGTAGATTACGTACGATATAGGAACCATATAAGCAAAGCACTTCACCTTATAATGGAAAAAATAAACAAAAATTTAATTAAATTGACAACACGCTTAAATGCGCAATGTTGCCATGCTGAGTAGCTTGTTATTGAACTGAATTGCAAAATAAAATTAAACTATCTTAGACATTTAATTGAATCAAATGGAGTGTCATATTGTGCACGATCGCGTTTTTTATGTTTAGTACGTAAATTATCAAATCGTGACATAAATTAGGAAGTACAATTTGCTGAAGGATAACTAGCGTAATTGATTTTTATGCTTTTGATTCTACATAATGTCATGTTACATGTTTAGTAACTAAAGACAATTTTTTAATGAAGACAGAAAAGTACTCAAAAGGTTAGGTTTCTAAAGTTGTATTTTTCTTTGTTTTGGATTTGTTAGCTTTGTAGATGTCCAAAAATACCAATTCCCAAAAAAAAATTGTATTTTATTTTTAACTGCTTCTGCATTCAGCGGACTCATGTGGAACATGATTTAAGAACTACGCTGATATTTATTCTAAAAATCTTAGGCACAATCAACATTTGAAATAAAAATGCCAATTTCTTATATTTAGATTCGCTTAAATAGAGTCGTATTTTGTTCACAGAGTCGCATGATTCAATATATTCAGTATGTATGAACAAGTAACACAGACACAAATAAACGAAAAATCAGGCGAGTTTGGCTTATCTTCACTTTTATCAAAAAACAAAATAAAAACCCGAAAAATGCAAAAATAATTCCATATGCCATAATATGTAAAAGTAATTAGGAAATAAATGAATTACTCATAGCAGCATATGTATTATACGTACTTTTAATCGCAATCTCATGTGTCTGCGCTATTTGGCAGATACCTAATGCCGGTTAGAGAAACAAAAAACCAAAAACACAAAAATAAAAGCTTTATCGAAAAATCGTTCTTCCATAATCGAGCTTATAAATACTCGTACTACACCATTATCTCTCCCAAGTGTTGGAGAGCATTTACTAAAGTACCTCAGAGATTAATAAACATTTCCAACGATCATCAACAGTCGATGCAAAAATGCTCTCTAATTGGCTCCAAAAGATCGGACGATATCTTGATGATCGCGTGATTTTTATACTTTTCGATTTAAATTAGTACTTGCAGGCTTTCTTCAAAAAAAAAAACATGTGCACCTCTATTCAATTTTTTTTTTTTCTTCGCATGTAAATTTTTGAATTCGGGGGCGTAAAAAATATAACTCGTGGTGACTGCAACTGTTTTATCGAGCCACTTAAGGATTTAAACGTAGAAAACCATGCAGGACCGACGGAGTCAATTGTCTCAATAGGCCAATCTTTGGTGTAGTTTTTTTTGTAAGTGGTCCATAATGGACTTCACCTAAAACTAGAATAAATTCACTCAAATTATCAATTGTATCAAAAATGGTCCAAGTGTAATGCATAATCCGTCATTAGTACCAAAAGTGGTCCAATTGTGCATAAATTGTATTAGTGAAATTGTAACGTTGCTAATTACTGAAAGGCAAAAAGCCGAAAAAGAAAATTCTTTGAATTGCAAAGTTAAAATTAAAAAAAAAAAATGTTATTTCATTTTAAAAAAGAACAACCTACAGGCCAATTTTGTATGGCAGAAAAAAAAATAAAAAATTTTTTTCCACCATCCTTGGGTTTCGAACCCAGGCTGAGTTCTGAGCCGCACAGCTTAACGATGTCAGCCACACATGAATTTTTTCTCTTCGCCCAAAATCATATAAAATAAATTTCAATAGAACAATAAATTGTACGGCCGATGTACAGCCCATGTTTAGCCCAATTCAATAGTAAAATTCAATTGTACAGCCCATGTACGGCCCAGGTACAGCCCACGTACAACCCATGTACAGCCCATTTCAAAAATACAAAATAAATTGTACGGCCGATGTACAGCCCATGTTCAGCCCACGTACAGCCCATGTTCAGCCCATATGAAGCATCGTGTACGGCCCAAATGTCCTGCAAAAACACAATTTTTGGCCCTTGTACAGCCCAAAAAAAGTAATGAAATTTGGCCCTTGTACAGCCTTTGTACAGCCGTAATTTAAAAATTGTTTTTTTTTTATTTGGGATTGCTCAGAAATATATTTATAAAAAACGTTTTAGCACATTCGGCTATGAAACCTTTTGAAATTTTTGTGTAAAATTTTAATTTCTGGTCCGATTGTAATGCATAAGGAGACAATTAACGCCAAGTTACGCCAAATGGCAAACAATGTTAAACGTTAATATAACTTTATATGTTATGGGATCAGAGTTTGAGCCGGTTTCTCCCATGGAGTAGCTTGCAAACTAGTTTTGGAATAGTCCGTGGTCCTGAAGGGTAGTAAAGATTTTGGAAAAAAAAATTCCCTAAATAGAATAGTGAATAAAATAGTATTTCTTTTTTTTTTTGGACCTTAATTTATCATTTATTATTGAAATCTCTATTTCAAAAAACTCCAAAAAAACTCAAACGTATTTCCTAGACGGTTTTAAGCATTTTTTGCCATGAATAGTTTTGTCGTAAGATGCATTGCTCTTCTCTGGGATATAGTCCCTTATATATAGCCCATATATTTTTTATAGTTTTCTCAGAGGCGGAGAAGTTGCTTAAATTTTTATTTATTTGAAATAGGGATTTTTAATAATAAATGAAAATTTTTGGTTAAAAAAAAGTATTTTATTCCCTGGCCTATGTTAAATATTTAAGAAAAAATATTTTTCCCGAATTTTTACTACAAAAAATCATTTTTCTAAAAAGACTTATTTACGTTAAAATTCTTAGATGGCTCACTTGAAAATTTTTTGGCTAGAGTTACTTTCTCATTTTTAGTATTATAGTACGGATTCCTGTACATAGGCACTAATATGCATCAAATCTATTTTGTTGTAATACATTTTTGAAAATGCTGCACACAAATTAAAAATTAATCAGTGAAAGAGCAAAACACATAGTACCTATCATTAAAATTGTACTCATTTGTTGTTGTCGAAATATTACTTTAGATAACCCCGAACTTTATGTATATTCGGAAGAAACACAAAAAAAAAAATCGCATGACGTTTAAAAAGTATAATTTATTCGGTGGCAATTTCCAAGTGCAAAAACGTTCGACTTTGTACAGCAGTGCGATGCAAAATAATGGCAGATTTGCATTCAAATCAATTGAAATGTGTTGAAGAAACAAACAAATTTAGTAAGAAGAATCGGGGGTATTGAAATAAAAATGGGAAACTCCAAATTTTAAAATTAAATGTACAAAAATTGAGAAAAATAATGAAATCTAAAGGCAAACATATAATTAAAGTGTTGAGCTAAGGACCGTGCCATTATTTATGAGTACATTTTAAACACCTTATAAAGCAGGCGTTGATTGTGCAATGTCTTAGCAACATTTATGTTGTTTCGAAAAATTAATTTAGTTTGGAAAATTTTTCAAAGGCGTTAGCAATGAAGGGACTTAATCCAAAACAACAATTCTTTGCAAATGGTGTAAGAAAATAATGTCTTACAGAAAAATTGCCAAAGAAGAAGGCGTTAGCGTATGGGCGGTTCAGAAAACTATAAAGCGGTTTACAAAGCATTATACTCTTGATGATTTACCTGGAAGAGGCCGAAAAAAAGCTAAAATATTATCAAAAATTGACCAAAGAATAATAAGTGTTTTTGCAAAAGAAAAAGAAATATCTGTTCGTGATTGCGCTAAAAAATTTGGTACCTCGTCTTCAACTGTCCAACGTGTTAAGGTGAGGAACAACTTTAGAATCTATAAAAAGCAGAAATGTCCAAAAAGAAGCAAAGTTCAAAGTGCAAAAGCAAAACAACGAGCCCGTAAGTTGTATCGCCATATTTTAAACAAAAAATTTGAATGCATTGTAATGGATGATGAAACTTACGTCAAATTGGACTACAAAACCCTACCAGGCCCCCAATTTTTTACAGTTAATAAAGAAGAGAAGGTAACTACAGCCGATAAGTCAATTCAATGCGAAAAATTTGGAAAAAAACTCATGGTTTGGCAAGCAATTTGTCAGTGCGGTAAGGTTTCTTCTCCTTTCGTCACAAACAAAACAATGAACCAAGAAATATACCTCAAGGAGTGTCTTAAGAAGAGACTTCTTCCGTTTATTAAAGAGCACTCTAATAAGCCACTTTTTTGGCCTGACCTTGCTTCCTGTCACTATTCATCTTCCGTGGTAAATTGGTACGATAGTGAAAATCTTGATTATGTAAAGAAAGAGCTTAACCCACCAAACTGCCCAGAACTTCGTCCAATAGAAAGATTTTGGGCAATTATAAAAAGAGATTTAAAGCAAACATGTAAGCCCGCAGATTCAGTAAAAAAGTTTAAACACAACTGGAACCGTGTGGTCAAGAAGCGTGGAGAAAGGTTGGCAAAAAATTTAATGAAGGACGTAAAGAAAAAGGTTAGAAAAATGGGTTCAGGGGAGCAAATTTAATTAAATATCTTAATGAAAGTTGACATAAGCATCTGATGTATCAGAGTATTCGTGTAAACAAAAATTATAATTTATTACTATTAAAATGTAATGCATTTTTACTGTACTCATAAATAATGGCACGGTCCTTAACTCAAATTTGAACGAGCTCTCCCGATAGCCTCCGGATATATTAAGAGTTAAGGTTTGGAATTATTCTTCTTGTTTTTTCAGAGTCGGTCAGACTATCAAATAAGTGTTCTGTTTGATTCAATTTAGGTAAAGCCCAAAATATTAGTAAAATACAAATCAAGTTCTGGGCGACTTAGGCAACAAAAGGGTATGGCACATCCTTTAAAATAAACCGAAAATGAAAAAAATTTTCAATAATTACGTATATTCTGGTCTGTTCCAAAATCCGCGTGGTTTCCATAACTTTTCATTTCGGAAGTTTTTTGATGAAAATGGTGAATCGAACGATAAAACCATAAACACCGATTTCGGAACATGCCTGATCGTCTTTTACTTTTTGAATCCTTATTAAGTATTTGCGTTTTCTTTTATTAATTTGAAAGCAACAAAACGAAAAAAAGTTCCCATGCAAAACAAGATTTTTAGCGGTAGAATCGGAACTAATTTATTGTATCGATTTCATTTTTAATTTAATTCCATATACTTAAATACGTTGAACTCAGTTAAAGCGATCAAGTACAAAATTTTGCCTTTTTTCTTTTTCCGTTTATTTTCAAGCGCGGCAACAATGTTGGAAAAGTTTTCATACATATTTATTTGATTTATTTATTTGAACACCTAATTACTTACCTACATAAATGTGAAAAAAAATGTAAATATAAGGGGGGTTTTCAAATGTTATTACAAACGGGTTTTTTTTTTTATCAAAAACACTCAAGCTAAACATAAAACTAGGCCATTTCAAAGTCATGGACATGTTTGATTTATTTTTTACCAAATCTTCATTTACGCTTTCACATATACATATGTATTATATATACGTTAATATCTATGTTAATTATATATTGACAGCTAATTAATAATAAATAACTTATAAAAAAATGTTAATTAAATAACGTCCGTAGTGGTTATTGACATTTTGCTTTATGCTTAGTGTTATCTACAAAGAAATCGTTGAATCCATTTTATTAATAAAAATATTAGATATAAGACCTGGCATAGAAAAAGGGAGCTTAACTTACTTAAATCGTATTTTCGCAAAACAGGTTGTTAAAAAAATCAGGTTTTAGATATAAACGCTGTCTTTGATGTTTCGACAAAATTACAGTAATTGAACCCCGCTTAATTGGTTTCCCCCGCATAAGTGAGGCAGTGTGTGCAAATTCAATACAATTGTACTTTTTTCGATACTTTTTCGTTTAAAAAATATCTTATTTTTTTTAGCAGTTTTTGATTTTGGTACTTAATTTGAAGAAAAATAATTTTTAAAAAAGTGTGATCTTTTGTAAGTCTTGGAAGGAAGTTGATGTAAAAAAAAAACCGTATATGAGCAGCCATTTTTTTCAAATCTATATGAGGCTTATCGCACGAAGCTTCTGCTAGGTGGTAGAAGAGGCCTATACTAACAAAAAATTGCACCTGCTTTAAAAGAGTGTATTTGGTTTATAGGGCTTAAAAGAATTTTGCAAAGTTCTAGATCTTTAAACTTGATATTTGAAATTATATTTTTCCTCTTTTTGACTTTGGTGGCCATTTTAGTATGAAAAAAGTCCTATTAACATACTCTTTTATAATTTTTTTTGAAATCTTCATTAAATTTGTTTTAATTCGGTAGTACATTTGTTTCACCAATTTTTTAATTTGAGGTCGGTAAAAAAAACTCTTCTATGTAACACATGAGTTACTCACATGCGTTGCGCGCATATACGCTATAGGAAAAAATTTGTTTAAATTATAAATCCCTGCACCTATAGCAGCTTTCGTTCAAATCGAACTCATCGTGCCTCCTATTGAAAAAGGGCAGAACAACGTTTGCCGGGACCGCTAGTGTAAGGTAAAAACTAAAATCACTAAAAAACTAAAACCACCACCACTGTCACCTAATCCATCCATAGCACTATTGATGGATATTCACCCATATAAGCTAAGCCGTCAGCCTTTGCGCGCTGTTGATCACGTTGCAAAAATAAACTATCAATTGCACGTTGATTTTGTGAATAGGGCTTTTTATATTAAAATTGCCACCAAAGTCAAAAAATTGGAAAAAAAAAATTTAAATATCCACTTTAAAGGTCTAGAACTTTGCGAAATCCTTTCAGACCCTATGAACCAATTACACTCTTAAAAAAGCACATACAATTAATTAGCTAAAACTTTCTTCTATTAATGTTTTCTCTAAGACGTTAGGGTGCCCCAATAAATTTTTTATTTTTTTTTTTTTTTTTTGTGAAACAAATCAGAAAATCAGTTTTATCCCTATAACTCCACAGTAGTATATATTAGACCCCCCAGGTGCAATTTTTTGTTAGTCTAGTATACCTCTATGACCTCTCAGAAGCTTCGCAACCTTATGATATGCAAGAGCAAAATTCTTGACCCTTTTTTACTACGTTAGAAATGGTGTACGACTTTGAGGTATATACTATTAAAATTAGATTATTTTAATATGTTGCCTTTAAGCCAGGCAAACAAAAACAAAAACTTTTTCAATATAAACAATAAAATACGCGTTCACACCGAATTGAACACAGGATGAAACGCAAAGAGAAAGACAAAAACAAAACAGTGACTTCAAATTTTTTGTTTTGTTTACGTTTCGCTTTTGAATGTACCAGTGATGATAAACGAGCTTTCCTATTTTGTACATACCGAATAGCAAAAAATGACTAAGTTTTCAAAAAGTACCTACTTAAACTATTTAAGTTATTTGTGTTCGATTTTTGACTACTGAGCGATACTAGTATTTTAAAAATTATGAAATTATTTTGTTCATTTACAAATCGTCGGCTGAGTATTATTTTGCCGTAAACGCCACTTCGTTGAAAAAGCAAAAGCAGATAACTTGTGCTCGTCTCTACACATGTTACGTGCTTTTACTTTTCAACGAAATGGCGTTTACGGCAAAATAATACTCAGCCGACGAAATGTCAAGCGTGTATTTTCGCAAAAAAAAATATAATCAAAACTAAATTTTGAAATTGAATTGATTTGACTACGAAATTCTGCCGCATAGAAAGTTATTCAGGCTCAAAAGACGCGAAAATTAGTTTTTTCAAATATCTCGCTAGGTAATGGTTACTCCTAAAGAAAAATGTTGATCCACAATTTTGTAGTACCGGAAATTTCCTATATAAAAATTTAGGGAACTCATTTTTTTAAAACAGAATGTTTTATGTATTTCACTGAACTAAACTTGAAATTTGGGTGTGGTTTACAATTTCTACGTTCTTCCTTCAATTCATTTGAGATGTCTCAAATTTATATTTTTTAAGTCAAAGTGCTACAATTTAATTTATTGCAGGTTGTGTTCATAATATATTTCAGTCAGTCAGTACCTTATTGTCTAAAAAGTAATTTTTAATTTTATGGCGATTTAAAAACAAATGAGCTAAGAAGACTGAGTACCTAAGGAAATAATCTTATTAGACGCTGATTGTCAAAACCCAATTATTTTTACTACTAAAAAATAAAAATTTTATCTTTAAGGTTCAAGGAGACAGAGGCTAGGAGGCTGAGGTTTTTTTACTTCTCAGACAATAAATCTTCTGAGAAGTAAAAAAAACGTATAACGGTGAACGATATAACTATGGAATTATACATTAAAATGCTATGGATGTATAACCTGTAAATGTAATAAAAATTACCTAAGAAATGCATTTTTAACAAAAATACTTGCTAGAAAGGGATCTGAAGATATGACTAACCGCAAAAAAATTTTTAAATGTTTTGTTGTACCAGGAGGCTGAGGTAAAAGTCGATTGACAAAGTTCAATAACAATAATGTTATGTAGTAGCAGAATTTGACACTTACTTACATTGAAACACTATTGATTACACTACTCATTTTTAATATCGTCGGGTTAAAAGCACAACTAGACATCTACGTTTTTCATGTTTTGAGAAAAAAGCTTTTTAAGTTTTTTGAAATTTGTGTTTTGTATGGGATTTTGAAGTTTTCTGCTTTTTATTCTTTATATAAAATTGGATGGTGACTACATTTCAAAAAACCAACTTAACTGGAGTATAGAGCCGTTTTTCTTCATGCTTCTGTATGCTTAGCTCAAAACATCAATATATGTAGATGTCTAATTGTAGTTTTAACCCGACGATATATTAGCAATATTTGACATTAGAAGTTTAAATTCGAAAGAGAGACATGCCAGGAAGCTAAGAATTTTGCACTTTGAAGTTAAATTTTTGTATGAAATATCTTTGGAATCGTTCCAATTTTCAGTGTTACACTAGAAAGAATTAAGATGTTTAATTTTGAACATAAATCAGTGAAATAATGTAACAAAAAATATTTAGGTTCAGTTCCCCGGTTAGAAAGAAACCTCTTGTAAAAAATCATATGGTGGTTAATAATAGAAAATAAAAAAATTTGAAAAACCCAAAAAATTTACATTTTGAGTTTCCTGAAGATTATCATAATTGAGTTCCACAGTGCATTGTGTGCTGAATATGATACCAACTGCGCAATAAAAATCATTTAAATTTCAAGTATAACTTAATTACTTCGAACTTTACATTTGAGAGAAATATTTTCTTAATTTTAAACAAAAATATGACATTTACACACCTATCGGTAACACTTTTGATTAGTGGTCATAAAATATATTGTAATGACTAATTTTAAAATAAAGCAATGCACTATAGAAGTTTATAAGTCCAACACATCTATACAAAACATGTGACCTTAAAATTCACCATGTCATTTTTTATCCTTGTCAACCCCTGACCTATGTATCTGCTACCCCACTAAATATCGAATTGTGCTGGAAACAGATGTAAAATTTCATCCTACCACACGCCATGCGCGATGCTGACAGGATTTCGTAACAACGTAACAACAAGAGAGGCGAGCAATGAAAGAGGGGGGACTCATATAAAAATCAATAAGCCAAAAAGAAAATTCCAAGGCAAAACCTTAAATGCGTCATTGTGATTATGCAGAAAATATTTCATTTCTCTTTAATTTTGATTCTAAAAAATATGTTTCTTGAATTCTACAATACTTACCAATAGAAAGCGATTGTATCTCCTAAACCGTTGCGAACATTACGATCCAAGAGGTTATAGCAAATGTTAGTTGAGGCTCCCTCCATCCATTTAATCGATATGGGACCCTTCGAGATATTGAAGTTATATTGCAAAAATTTTTTCGGTTCAGCTGGGGTTTCCCAATGGAATTGCTTAGCCACACGTGACCAGAACTCTTCGGGATTGTCCAGTGACTCTTTATGGAATTTATGATATTCATCCATGCTAGAGATGTAGGCATTTCGGCTAATGGCCGGATTAGGAATATAAATCGATTTTTCTGATGGCATTTTGTATATTATGATTTTTTCACTGTTTCAAAAGAAAAACAAAAGATTCACTTTTATTTATTTACTCTCCTGAACTTCACTGTCAGCAACTTATTTTATTTATTTTAAATAAACACTAGGTAAATATCCGTATGTCTTTATATGGGATTTATTTTCTTATATATTAATAGTTTTAGTTAATTTGGTTTTGTACTCGCGACTTTGTACGCTTAACCGTTGCGTCTAAACGACGTGAATAATTCTCGCGTACTAAATGTGAAATGTTTTTAGTTTCGAATTTTTCATGAAATGTTTCAGTCGTTAGGGTGAGAAATTACGGTTATAAAAGCGCGCAAAAAAAGCTCCCAACAGCTGCGAAAGTCACTGACAAATAAACAGAGATCGAAACAATGAAGCTTTTTTCAATGTCAATGCTTCTCATACCGCGCTCTATTCAGTATAGTCCCAGTAAAAAATTAATGTATACCACACGAAAGTAGAAACCGAAAACTTTTTTGCAAGCTGTAGATACAACTTTTTAATATAAATCTCTTCCTTACTTTTCTTAGACAATGTCCGTTCTTTCATAAATGAATTTTTCATACAAATTGTATATTAGGGTCGGTCGTTTTTGTATGGGAAGAATTTAATTTTATTATATTCTAATAACACAGTGCGACACATGAAAAGTGAACTAAAATCCGTTATAAGGCGTCGAAGTACTCGCCGAAACAAGTAATTTTGCCAGAGCGTTTTGCAAAATTGACTCATATAAGGATTTTATGGTCATTTTTGCGATTTTTAGGCATTAGATGAATTTTTTTCTGTTAAGTTTGTTCGGCATTTTTTTCTTCTATACAATAGCTACAACATTGCTGAAGTCATCAAAACAATATCTCGGCTTGTTACCGAGATATAGCCATATGAAAAAATCGTAAGAACTACGAAAGTGATATTATTGAATACAAAATTTGTAGATTTTAAAGGGCGTTAGGAAATAACGCCCAAAAAATAAAATGACGTAATAACTTTATTCGTTTTTTTATTTTCATAGAAATAAATTTTTGGGCGTTATTTTCAAAATGATTACCGCCCAAATTTATATGAAAATAATTTGGGCTTTATTTCGTTTTTGTTTTTGAGCGTTATTTCATATATTTTGGGCGTTATTTAGTTTTTATTTTGGGCGTTATTACGTCATTTTATTTTTTGGGCGTTATTTTCAAAATGATTATCGTCCAAATTTATGTGATAATAATTTGGCGATATTTCGTTTTTGTTTTTGGGCGTTATTTTAAAGTACATTTTAAATAGCATTACGATATTTCTTTGGTAACCAAGTCTAGTCGTATAAAATAAGGAAATTTTTAAGTTTCGAATTTGATGCTACTACGCGAATTTTTGATTTACGTTCATAACGATTCGAATTCTATAATACCACTTTCGTATTTCTTACGAACGAACGATTATAAAAGATATTTATGAAAAGTGTTTTCAACGTCCCGGTCGGCATGCTTTACGGAGCGGTTAAATTGACTCTTAGGGACTTAAGTTCCTGAAATATACATTGTTCTATAATACCAAAAACTATAAGCTAAAGAACTCGTGAGAATGAAAAATACAACCATTAGAGATTACGCAATTAAAAAACCAAATACGCTACAACCTTTTATTTTGTAAGGTGTGATCAAATATTGCGTGAGCCAAAAAATTTTGGCGGATTGAATGATGTTTAGTGGCGTCTCATCGGGGTCAAAGTTCAAGAATATGTTAGGACGATTGAAGGATAGCCCTATAGCTGCCAAGGAGTGGCCTCAATATTTTTCCAGGACATATCTACCTATCCCTTATTTACCCATTTATGTAATTTTCCCAGTTCTTCCAGGGCAGAATGTACAAGCAAACTTTTTTATTTTTTCACCTCAATATTTTACCCGCACATACTTACCTATCTATCTCCATCCCTGGGGATTAGATGTTCGAAGGGCCACCATTTTTTCCCCTCAACATTTTCCCCGATCACACATACTTCCATGTGATATAGCACCTATAGGAAAGTTTTGTACATCAGAAATATTTGACAATAAATCAAGAACGCATCTTTTTTTCTTTGTAAATACATATTTTAAAATCAAAAATTTCAAATTTGAAATTTTTATGTTTCATCCAATGCCTTATTGTTTCAGGATAGATTTTATATCCAAAACTTTGTGAGATCAATTTGCTTTAGAAAAAAACACTAATAAATGATAGCTAACGCCATCAAATTCAATGTCAATCACAAAATTATCAATATCACATGTTTACCACTCATTCGAAACTTGCTGTTGAACTCATACGATCTTATATGATCATTAATCTCCTCCGAAATTAGAACGCAAAAAATACTTGTTGCTGTGGCGAAAATACATCCTCATGATTTTGATAAGCTCCTGATCTTAACAATACTGACATTTCAAAAGCTTCAAAATGAAGAACTTATTACGCAAATATATTAGCGAACTATGTACCTAAATTTTGTTTTCATTAAATTATTTGCAATTACTTCAGCTTATCAGCAGTGAATAAAATGATGATCACGGTTTGTTCTGAAATCACCTGACATTGCTTTGATTAAGTAATGTCTATTTCAGCATATCAAATGTATCAAAAACTGACACGCGACTGAAATTACTTTTTTTATAGTTTGCAAAAAAACATTTTATTTTTTTTATAATAAATTATGTAGTCGATCGCATTGTACAAAAAAAAAAAGCCCTATGACTAGCCTTGAGAATACATTTTAAGAGCTATTCTTATGAATATACAAGTAGGTTTTATGATTCTATATACTTTACATGTATAGTGCGGAAATAACGCCCAAAAACGAAATAACGCCCAAATTATTTTCATATCAATTTAGGCGACAGCACAGAACCACAAAATAAAAAATATGGTATGGTTTTTGGTGTGCTTTAAACGAATCCGAGGTCAGAATTTATATATCACCCTCAGATTTTGAGGGATCCTTGCTTAAAGTTGCAGAAAGCCCTGTTTTCAGCTTTGTGGCGCAGTTCCAGGAAATGATGTAGTTACATTTTTTCAATGGCATCGAATAGCCATAGTCTTCCTTATATTAAACTATACCTTCTAATTTTTTCGATTGGACTTTTGCTTCCCGAGATATCACCGTTTGAAGTAAACGTATCTCAACCTCCATACGAAGCACTACATTATAATTGTAGCGTAAAATCAATTTACTTCAAAGATAACTCTGAAAGTAAGTAAGAGTACAATAGGAAAAGTTGGAAAGCATAGTTTTATAAGGAAGATTGTGGCTATTCGATGACATTGAAAAATTGGAACTACACCATTTCCTGGAACTGCGCCATAAGGCTGAAAACAGGGCTTTCTGCAACTTTAAGCAAGGATCCCTCAAAATCTGAGGGTGATGTATAAATTCTGACCTCGGATTCGTTTAAAGCACACCAAAAACCATACCATATTTTTTATTTTGTGGTTCGTGCTATTACGCCCAGATTGAGTGCTAAATCTCGAAACAGCCTTAAATCAGCTCACAGTATTATACTACGTTTCCACCGGAGATTTATGCAGTTATTTAAGGCTGTTTCCAAGGCTCTTTCTAAATCACCTCATAAATTCCAGTGGTAACGTAGAATAATACTGTGAGGTGATTTTAGGCTGTTTCCAGATTTAACACTCAATCTGAGCGAAATAGCATCTTTCCATCGAAGATTTATTTAGTGATTTACGAGAATTTTCAAATTCATTTGACGTTAAAAACATGATGAATGAGGTCATAAATCTTTGGTGGAAACAGGCTTTAAATCACGTGATTTACTTTACAAAAATAAATCTACTTCTGACGAGATTTATTTTAACTCTTCATATAAACCTAAACAAATCTTCTGTTGTTGGGTACTTTTGAACAATTGGCATTAAATGTAATAAAAAAAAACCAAAAAGAAAGATGTTAAGAAGAAAAGGAAGAACAACTTTAATTTTCCAGCTTATGACATGTACTGCCCGAAATAAATCTCTTTCGGCCGGTGGAAACGGGTAGTATTTAAAGGTTAGATTTATAAATTTCATCACAGCTTAATCTCTGGTGGAAATGTAGTATAATAGCTAATGGCTTATGAAGTGATTTAGCCGTTACTCACCTCATTCATCATGTTTTTAACGTCAAATAAATCTAAAAATTTACGTAAATCACAAAACAAATCATCAGGCTATAAGAGAGTATACCTAGCATACCTAGAAGGGGGATTCAGTGTTCTTGTGCTTATACAGGGAGGTGGAGTCTCAATTATGGAAAAAAGTTCGTTTTTTTTACAATTTCTTAAAAATGTTGTAACTTTAATAAATGACTCCTCGTACACCGAAAAATTCCAAATATTCATTGAGTTAATTTGTAGATATCGTAGATCAAAACATGGAAATTTTTACAGAGCCTTCCTAAAATATGAGAAACGAATTAAGAATCGAATACCTACATTTCTAGGATTTGAAGGTTTTTTTCTTAACCTTAGAACCGTGTTATGGGCACTGGGTGCCCAAACCAATTTTCAGTGTTGTTTTTAAGCCCCAAATTGTTTGAAACGAGTGCCAGATCTCATCGTTTTTCAATAGATTGAACTTTTTACTACTTAAAAAAACTTAGTTTGGATAAGATTTAGGTATAAGTAAAATAAAAATAAATAAAAGGCGAGAAACCTCATTTTCGTGTTATGGGAATATGCCAATCAGGGTCGAATAGAGCCATCAGCGCTCAACATAAAAATTTGAAAAAATCAGGGAAATTCATATTCGACATTTAGAGGTTATTGACGATCATCCATCGTGACCTTGCATATAACGACCACTTTAATTTACACACATCGTTACACTTTTTTCACACATAAATATTTTTTTTTATATAATAGGCTAACTCATACGTACATATCGTCACTCTTAGGCCAGATTCACGAATGTGAAAATAATTGCTATTTGAAATTTTTTTAAATATGAAAATTATATGTAAATTTTGCTTTTTCGTGTCATAAACTTTGCATTTGCTATTAAACCACTTCAGATATAGCTTTCATACTTCTGGCTTAACTTTATTGAATCATTTTGTATAAGAAAACCACATTAGTGCAAAACTGAAAAATTTGCACTTTCGTGAATCTGGACTAAGAGTGACTATATGTAAATAAACGCTCAATAAAAAAATATAAAATGTATAAAAAAGTTGTATTTGAATAAAAAAAACATAAGTTTCTTTAAAAAATTTTGAACTTTCCAGTTATCCCCATACAAAATACACAATGGGCACTGAGTGCCCAGAAACACGAAAATAGGTTGGCCAGACCATGCACGGTTCTAGGGTTAAGATTGAAATATGTTAAGAAAATATTTTATTTGAAAACCGATAAGAAGTATATCTGATTTTTATTGTAGCTTTCATGTAAAATTTTGGCAATATTGGAAAATATCCCTTTTCCTGTGGAACAAATAAATTATATTAATTATAATAATTTTGCCGTATGCCGTATTTGAAAATAAATTAATAAAATGATAACATTTACACTTAAATGTTTTTTTACAAAGATTTTAATCAAAGAACATGGTCGTAGGTCATCATCAGACACACGGAATAACAGATAAGAAAAAATATACTACTCATTTTTTTTTTTTTTTTTTTTTTTTTTTCTGGCAAAATGAATTTTATTAAGTTTATGCTATTTTCTATAATAATATACTTAAAATAAATGAAAAACAAAGCAGCGGCGACCTACTGAATTAATTTCAAAAGTGCATTTTTCACAAAAATTCCATAACAAATAACCTTAAGGCCAAACTCGATTTTAATTAAATAAGCAGTTAACAGGAAGCGTTTTTTAATACGAAGTAAATTAGTGATCAGCAGATTTAAGAAAATCTTCGTATTCTTTTTCGGACATTAGTGTTTCAATTTCTCCTGGATTAGTGAGGGTTAATTTAAATAGCCAACCTAAAAAGCAAAATAAGAATATATTAATGATTTAAAAATAAAATGGTTAAAGTCTTGCGCACCTTTATCATAGCTATTTGTATTGATTAAACCCGGCGTATCTTCAACAGCGTTATTTTTCTCAATAACTTTACCGCTTACTGGTGAATATACTTCGCTTGCTGCCTTTACACTTTCGAGTGCACCACATTCGTCGTGTTGCTTTAGGATTGTACCTGATTCAGGTAATTGCGCAAAGACAACATCGCCTAATGCTTCTTGCGCATATTTAGAAATGCCGACTGTACCGATTTGTCCCTCAATGGAGACCCATTCGTGTTTATCAGTATAGCGACGTTCTATATAAAAATGCAAAAGTTGTATATTATTAATTATTTAATTTCTTTTTTAAGTTTATAAGCGATTCTTAAGAAAATTACTGATGTACAATACATAATTCTTTGAAGTACTCCTCATTTTCAAAACCTGTCCCAATTTATACAGTTTGTTGTAAAATCTGTGCGTATCGATTACTTTCGATGGCTATGCCTCTTGAACTAGATCAGAGTGATAGTTCTTGATTACATGCTTTTCCTTAGAATTAAGAGACTGAATCAAAAAACTTGTTTTGAAAAATATGTAGCTGGGAGAGATTCCCAAAAAAAAACGAATCGTTTTTTTTTTTTTTGGAATTTCTCCCGCAAACGGATCAGTAACGGATCCGTAACGGGTAAAAAAGCGAACATATGAACCGTCTGGCACACTGGGTGTTTTTTTTTTTTTTTTGATAAATGTAAGCATAAAAAATTTTATTAAAAGAACACTTAGCAACACTGTTATTAAATCAAAGTTGAAAGACCACTGCAATGCAATCAGCTGTCTTAAAATGATTATTGTGAACAGATTACAAAAACATATGTAAAATTATGCACGTAATTTGTTCGACATATTACTTTTTCCTTTCACATTTTCCTACCTGCGTCAAGTACGATGCTTACACTAAAATTCCGCAAGTTTGTAAAGGTCGAACATCTTAAATGCCGCGCAGACTTGCTGGCCAGATTAACACCGGTACAAATCACTCTTGATAAAACCATTATGCCGAGATTCCCACTGTCACTACTTCACGCCGTTCACTTTCAAAGACCCGAGCAAGAATGAATGCGTATCAACTTTTAATAATCAAAAAAATAAATAGACACGAATCGGCGAATCGGCGCGCGTATTAAAACGAATGCTCCTTATCGAATTTTATTTACAATTATTTTACTTGACGGTCATCAAATGTCGTAGGTTATCAATCGTTCAAAATATACGTAAATAATTCGTCAGTTTTGCAAGCGGTAAACTGAGCCAGTATTGCCGATGTTATACAATTGTAATCAAAAGTGCTACATTTTCGAACCCATTTTTTCGTTTTTTTTTTTTAATTATAGCTAAAAAAAACAATTTTGTATGGCAAAATTGTGGAAGCAAATTTACTTCACTTCATTTATTTAATAAATCACATATGTAAGTATTATATTCTCCTTTAACTCCTAGGAGGAGCATAGGGCCAATATGAAACATTACCATTCGTCGCGATTCTTTGCGATGACTTTGATCTCTTGCCACGACTTTCCCGATTCTTGGATTTCCTTTTCCAGCGACCTTTTCCAGTTGGTTTTGGGTCTACCACGTGCTCTACTGCCTTGTGGATTCCACTCAAGAGCCTGGCGACAAACTTCGCTGTGTGGTTTCCGGAGAGTGTGACCAATCCATCTCCATTTGCGCAGCTTGACCTCGTTTGCTATAGCCCTCTGATTGCATTTTTGATGTAGCTCGGCATTTGATATAGTGCGAGGCCACCAAATCTTTAGTATACGCCTTAAGCATTTGTTGATGAATACTTGCAGCTTGTTCGTTAGTTCTTTAGTAACAAGCAATGTTTCGCACTCATATAACAAAACCGATTTCACATTCGAATCAAAAATGCGCACTCTCGTTTTAGTGGATATAACGGGTGAAGGCCATATTTTGTTCAGTTGAGCAAACGCGCCTTTTGCTTTTGCTATTCTTGAGTTGATATCCTCTTTTGCACCATCCATGGAGATAATGCTGCCTAAATACTTGAAGCTATCGACGTTTTCGATGTCATCACTGCCAGCTCTAAACATGATGTCATTCCTGTTTGCGTTTGACTTCATGCTTTTAGTCTTGGATACGTTGATTTTTAGGCCGGCCTTTTGTGATTCCAAGACAAGGTCTTCAATTTTGCTTTGCATATCTGAATGTTTGGACGATAAGAGGCAGATGTCGTCAGTGTAGTCGAGATCTTCCAGATGTTCGGTAAAGTTCTATTGCATACCCTTTTTGGCCTTATTAAGAGCTTTATCTAGGATATCATCAAGAACGATAAGGAAGAGTGATGGTGATAGAAGACACCCCTGCAGTACGCCTGAATTAGTGGCGAATGTCGGTGACAACATCCCGTTGTGTAACACACTGCATTTAAAGCCTTCATATTGTGCACGTACTAAGTTTATGGCCTTTGCGGCAATACCTCTTCGTTGCAGTGAAACCCAGATGTTTTCTCGGGAGACACTGTCGAAGGCAGTGCTATAGTCTACGAAGACAAGTTGAAGTGCAGCACGCCACTCGCATTACTGTTCGACAATTATTCTGAGGGTGTTGATTTGACCCACGCATGATCGGTTTCGCCGGAATCCTGCTTGCTGCTTTCGAATGGCCGAATCAAGTTTTTCGTTTACCCTGTTCAGAAGCACTTTCGTCAATACTTTTGATGGTACAGAGAGCAAGGTAATGCCTCTATAGTTTCGGCATGCCATGTAGCCAATCTTCTGGCAAACGCTCTTCGCTCCAGATTTTGGTGAGCAGAGGATGGAGAATTTTAGCTGATGTTTTGGGGCATACTTTTAGCAGTTCAGCTGTTATTTGATCTATACCGGCGACCTTGTTGTTTTTCATGCTTTGGATAGCTTTCACTATTTCATCGAAATCACATATAATGTACTGTAAAATACTTAAGCTCCCAAGGTTAATTTTTTGGCCAAAATAAAGAATTAATCACAACAACACAACAAAACCGGTATAAGCTCTGAACCCCTTTATGGATTTCAAACATATTGGTCCTAAGAAAGGTTATTTAACAGGCTATAAAATCTGTGTAATTACAAAGTTCTTAAATCCGAGTCATGGTTTTCGAGACATAGCAAATTTTCGAAAATTTTGACCGATTTTTTTTTATAAAAGCGCTACTTTTTCCAAAAAAAAAGTATTTTACTACTTCCTTTCATTTAATACCTATGCCATTTGTATCTGTGTTTGATTTATTACATTAGCACATTTTTTATCATATATTACAACAAGAACAATAAAACAACCACTACTACCACTACCACATCAGATTTGTTTCAAAGTATTCAATTGAAAAAGTCGATACAATTTATAAAAATTTTGCGAAACTCGTTTTTTGGTGGACATTGAATTTTTAAACTTATGATTGGCAACACTTCTCTTTATTGTGAATTCTGCCTTGCAAAACAGTGCTGCGGTAATCAAAATATTTAACACATTTGGGCCAAAATTGTTAATGTTAATACCTAAGGGCCACTTGATCGAAAATAGCTGAAATCGGTAGTTTTGCTGCGATTTATGCGAAGATTTAAATTAAATCTATGCAGAAATAGATTTATTTTGTATGGTAAATCATGTGATTTACGCCCAGATTTAATAGTTAATGCAGTCTTAAATTAGTCAACTGTGATTGTGTAAATATTGTTTGGGCTTCGATTTGGATCTATTTGAAAAGAGAAGGAAATTAAAAAAGTTTACAACAAAATAAAAACAATAAAATTTTGAGAAGTCCTAAAAAAAACATAAGAAAACGCATATGCGTCATATGACTTCCCACATAATCTACCTTTAACCAAGGTAACAACTGATAGGGTCAAAATATTGAATTATTATATAGACAGTAGAATTCTATTTATTTTCTTCGACTAGTTTTACTCATAATCGCAGTTTTTACCACCCTAAGGTGCCAAGGACACTTCATTAAATTGAAGCCCATAAAAAATTTCCTCAAATTGCTGAAATTGAAGAAGTTATAGTGAATTTAAAACCTCAGTACAAAATATGAAAAACAAAAAAAAAAATCGAAAAATCGCCCCCTAAAACTATGCAAGTGTAAAGTTACGCGTTTAGCGTAGGATGCGAGTAAAGAAGATAAATAAAAAAAAAGGTTGTCTTATATTTATGTCTGCGAGACGCAGCAGTTTGTTCTGGCTTTACGGCGCACTTTTCATTTGAATCGAAATTAAACTCTGGCTATGCGCCACTCTTGTGTTTAGACTTAAGATTACTTTATTTAAAATGATGTACGAGTATATATACAATAAAAAAACATTATTTTACTTAAAATTATTTCCCACTATTTTCTTTAACTCCACCCTTCTCTCTTTGGATTTTCCCTTGATCGCCAATCAGTTTTGTTTTGGTCGATCAACACAATTTAGTTTCCCAAACTGAAATCTAATTCCCCAATAACAACAAGTGCATTGAAAATATTGACCATTACTTTAAATGTGTCTGGCACTGAAGCAATACGATCTGTGTAGTTGCTATGCTTACGCTTTGGGCAGTGCATTCAAATGCAGTTGGTGTTATTGTTGTTGTGCTTGTGCTCATGTGTTGGATAGATAAACAGCACAAGCCAAAAGGGGTTGAAAATAAATTAAAGGAAATTTATTTATTTGGAATTTGAGTACTTTGGAATTTTGTTTACTCCAAAGTGACTTTAGTATTTCTGAATTTAATTTGTTTACTTTAAATTTGGTGGGAAAATAAATTGAAGAAAAATTATTTTAGTCTGAGTTTTAGAGAAGTGTCGTTTGTGGCAATAGTGACTTTATGAGTACACTACACAAGATTATTTTTTTCTTTATTTGCATACTGTTTGAAATGTTAAAAAAAAGTTTTAGGGGACGATTTTTGTTTTTGAAACATCCGGTTTTTCATATTTTGTACTGAAGTTTTAGATTCGCTATAACTTCGTCAATTTCAACAATTTGAGGAAACTTTGTAGGGACGAATTTTATAATTTTTATGAGTTTCAATTTTATGAAGTGTCTATGGTGATAGAATCTGGGATAATGACTACAACTAGTCGAAAAAAACATTTAAGATAAATTACTTCTGGGCAATTCCATGTAAATATGGACACGATATCAGAAAAACTTACCACTACTTTTCAAATGTCAACTATATCCAAATTATTGTTTAATTCAAGCATCATTGCTATCAAGCGCCAAATTTAAGATTTGACATTACAGTTCTATAAAATCGATGTTTTAAATATTATATATTGCGTGTATATCAAAATTAAATAAAACTTATTTTTAAATCTTAAATTATCTGTGTGTCGTGTTTTAATTTGGTAAGCAAATTTCATTTATTTAAAAACACACAGTCTCTTGTATTCAATGACGCATTGGGTGGTATTAATAAAAAATAGCAATTGCTTCAAGATAACTTTCGTAGTAAAGTAAATGCAAATAGCATTTGCTTAAAATTGGTATGAATAAAATTCATGCTTGCTACAGCAAGTTCGAAAATTCGAAACTAGCATTTGCTTTGTCATATTTGACATTATTTATTTAAAATAAAAATACAGTTTGAAATAAATTGAAATAAATACAAAAAAATTTTTTTGAATTGTTCAAAATGAGCAGGCAAAATATGAATCATCACAATACAAAAAACCCACTCTCTAGAAGCGGTTGAATTGCTGCCACTAAATCATCAATTACGCAAGAACTTGAATAAAACTGTATTATTGAGCGATCTGTGCATAATTTGCCAAAAAAAAAAAAGCAATTGCGACTAAATGATATGCCGTAAATGCTATGACCGGTTGCATCCAAGAACTGCCAATTGCCGCAAGAAGTCAGGACACACCAACAACTTGCATCCATGGAAGAAGTTGAAGGAGAAAGATTGTAATGTATCCACATGTGACAACGTTTCTGGGAGTTGGCCAGGATACAGGCCTTTTTTTCTTTATTTCATGTGCAAATGTTGTTTTTATTTTATTGCAATGGACTTGGAAATAATAGAATTGTAGTAAAAAATTAATTTTTTTCATTCTTCAATGGGTTTTCGCTGGAAATAAAAATGCATATTCTTATAGCACAAAACTTTGCGTACAAATTTGCAAATGTTTGACATCGGCTGTTTTGCTGTCAAACCGTCGTGAGCAAAATTAGTCTTGGTCTTGTTCGTGGTCTTTGTAATTTTGTGTGTGAGGCCAAGACCAAGACGCTGATATCTTTGCAAGACCAAGACTGCTATGGTCTATAGTTAATAGGTGTTTCACGCCTGTTTCGAGGATAAAATCATCCCTCAATTTGAAATTTGCTTTTGAAAAATAAGGTTTCGAAGTTTTGAATACTCAATAATCTCAAAAAAATTTTTTATGACCAAGACCGAGACCAAGACCTCATGACCAAGATCAATATCAAAACCAAGACCAAGGCTCAATGTCCAAGATCAAGACTCAGACTGCTATGGTTTTGGTATTGGTTTGCTAGTCGCTACAGAACACTCAACTTAATATGCCAATAGTTTAAACTATCTGTTCTTGTCTTTATACTGGTTTTGGTATAATATGCAGATTAATTTTAAGTAATTAATTAATTTTAAATTTAATTAATTTTATTCCCTACAAAAAAAACGGCAACCAATATATGTAGAACATGATTTTTGTATGATTTATGTGTAAAAAGTACCAAGCAAACTCTCGTAGTCAGCTAGAGAGCAGACTCAGAATATTCAAGCAAATGCTACGAGTTACGTATTTTTATTCATACCAATATAAGCAAAAGCTTTTTTCGAACAAAGCAAATGCTGAAAAATATTTTTTCACATACGAATTGAAGTAAATGCTACAAATTGAAGCAATTGCTTCGAGTTTTAGCAAAGTAAAGTTTTATTAATATGACCCATTGTAACAATAATTTTGAGAAAGTGAAGTGTTCAAAAATGAAGGAATAGAGTGCCCTTATTTTTCAAAACGCGAGTTACCAAATTTTACGTTTTTTTCTGCTATAGCAGGTATTTGCCGTTTAAATCAAATGAATGCTTGCATATTCTTTTTGTGTATCAATTTGTACTAAACAACGGTAAAAACATCTTCAATTTTATTTAAGTAGCCTAGATTAATTGAGATTTATTTTAGTAACGCGAGTTACCGGTGACTCTCACCGTCATAATTCCACACAAATTTCTCACAATTTTTATGAGTTTTCTATAGGCATATTCTTTTTTTAAGATTTGGGTCAAAATGCCGCTTTGATGCAGGTGGACTTCTCAGAGAACTTCACATGCATTGCTCAAGGTGAAGTTTAGAGTTTTCACTGGGTACAGCCGCAAGCAAGTCTCTTTACTGTTTCGCTTTGGTTGTTTGGGAAACAACATCCCATCGTCATTGTCTGATGATCGCCATCTGTAATTGTAGAAAGAGTCCTGAAGGAACTGCCAGATGGTATTAAAGAAGTTCACATTTGGTCTGATGGACCGTGCTCGCAATTTAAAAATAAATTTATAGCCAATAGTATTAAAATTCTGCAGCAGGGACACAAATTACATTTAATTTGGAACTATTTCGCAACTTCTCATGGAAAGGGGCCTGTTGACGGCATAGGCGGTGCTCAAAAAAGAGCTGTTCGAAACAAAGTTTGGAAGAGAGAAGTAGTCGTCTTCAACGCTGAGCAGTTTGCCAATGCATCCAAAGATTCTGTTGTTACTGTCATTAACTTTTCACTAACACAAATTGATGAAACTGCAAAAGAAATGAAACTGGACTCAATATTTTCTAAAGCTCCTGCAATCGTCGGAATAACAAAAAATCATATGATTTACTGGAAAAATGATAAGCTGCAAATGACCCAAACATCAATCGAAGCAAACGTGGTTATCAACTTAAAACGGACTGATTACGACGAAGTAAATCAGTTTGGAATTGAAAGTAATAGTTCTAACGAAGACATGCCATTATCTGCACTCAATTAATTACAATCGAGTTATATAAGACTTATGTATTTAATAAAACTTAAATTTTGTTTAATTTCAATTTTAGTCCATAAAAGCCTGAAGTAAATTTTTATTAGTGTAAAATTTTGATTTAGTTTCAATTTTTGTGCATTAGAGCTCCTTATTTTAATATAAAAATCGAAAGTAACGCGAGTTACCATACAATTTTTGCATTATTTTAAAAAATATGAAATGAAATTGTTATTTCAAGTAAAGAAAAACTAATTTATATCTTTCTGGTTTTATCAATGTTTAATGTAAAGAAATCTACCCACAAATTTCGCAGAAACTTGCGAAAGAAATTTACTCTCTAAACATGTTGTCCAAAAATGGTAACGCGAGTTACTAACACAGTTTACTATTTTACTGGATAAATATAACGTTATTACTGAAAATTTAAACTAATCTGTAACATGAACAATGTCTTATATTTATAAAGAAACCATATTTGTAAGTTAATCCAAAGGATGAGCTTTAAAACTTGCATTAAACTCTAAAAAAATTTTCTGTTTGTAACGTGAGTTACCATGGAATTACCCTTCTGTTAATGAAATATATCCCACATCGAGATATTTACAACGATATACCATACTTAATGATCGGACGTTAAATGGCGGAGCAATAGGAAAAAATCAAATAGCGTATTATATAGAGGTCGAAAAAAAAATGTATTTTTCCTCAAAAATCAAAACCGATAAGCTTTCAAAATGGGGGGCTTACAGAGAACTTTTTTTTTGTGATACTATCCAGTGTCCATAAACTAATCGCGACCATCTTTCGAATTTTCTTTAACTAGGTGCAGCTAACTCAACATAGGAGTCATATGAGTACTTCTCTTACTTTTTTCTAGCTAAATGTATGAAATCTCCCACTGTGCACCCTATGTACGTGGAGCCTCAAAATATGCTTCGTTTTTTCTTTAATTTCAAACAACGTAGAGCATGAAAATATGCTATAGCTTTGTAAAATTTTTACAACAGAACGTCATGTTTCAAATTATAAAAAACGTAGCATGTTTTGAGGCTCCGCTTGTTTGAAACTTGTCTCTTTGACCAACGAACGGGTAACAAAGGAAAACAAGAAATTTTACTTATTGTTATAGATTTTTGCAAGCAAATTTTTATTTAAAGCTGAATGAAACATATTTAAAAAAAAAAAAAAAACTGAAACTCTTATAAATTAATAATCAACAAAACACACGGGTAAAGATATTTCGAAAACTCAACTGAAATTGATATTCTTCTTCATTATGCTACACAGTGTTCACAAATAATTTTGACCTTTTTCTAAAAATTCAAAAATAAAACTCTTTATTGATATCTTTGATTTCGCAAAAGGCCATTACTATTCTGTGTAGACTGATTTGCTCTTGTCATTGGTGGTGTATAGTCAGGTACTGGAAATCCTGCTGTAGCCGTAATTACAATTTCTTGTGGTTTCACTGACTCCGCTGGCCTGTTATTGTTGGAACGTGGTGGTGGGTATTGTTGGAAATTATCCAAGTTACGGAAACGACGATCCTGTAAGCTGGCATCAGTTGACATTCGAGCTGCACGTGCGATTGCTTCCTGATTCAGTTCTATTGTACCGGTAGAACGATTATCGGGAACGAAAGCTTCATTTGTAAATACGATTGGCTTATTACTACAAAAATTGGTAATCATTAGTTTAATTAGCGTACAATTAAAATCAAATTATGTACTTGTTTTCGTAAGCATCAATTGGTGGACGAGTTGTAAGAATATCATCAGAATCTTTGCGTGGCATAATAAATAGAGTGTCCTGTGAAAATAGTAAAATAAAAATGTATATATCACCATTTTTTAACTAAGGAAATTTTTCGAAAACCTCTAAAACTGTCAAAATCGGTACTAATTTTGATGGTTTTACGGGTTTTATTTTGTACAGTAACCTCAAGGTAGTCCCATAAAGGTTATGGACTCGGAAACTATCAGAGTGATGACATTGTCAGTGTGTTAGTATCGTTACGGTGTAACAAAAGGCAAAAGCTAGTCACGGTGTTCAAATAAGTTATCTTAATGTGTGGAAGGAAGGTACCATTTTTTTTTCTTTTCTGAAAGCAATAGTCCTTAATCTCCGAATAAAATGCCATGCTTCGTAAAAATGTAACCTTGGTGCGTCGTTTTTTTTTTTTTTTTTTTTTTTTTTTTTTGCAAAATACAGTCGACGTCCATTAATACGAATTATATAGTGTCAGGCCTATTCGTAAAATCGAAAAATTCGTATTATCGCAACGAAATTTTGTTTCTTTTTTTCATTTATATTGAGACATATCGTCATTTTAAAGATAAAACTCATTAACTCAAATATTTTATTTGAGAGAAAACATTGGTTTACTAAAAAAATTGCATGAAAAATAGGAAATTTATGAATTTTTATTCTAAGTTATATGGTAGAAAAACGGAAAACACAATATTTTGATAAAAACCTAAAAAATTTTTGTAAAAGGAATATGTAGTGTGGTATGTTTAGCTCAATTTCCAAACAAAAAAAATACTTAATGAGTTTTGCCACAAAAACCAAATTTGAAGTAAAACACCCCAATTGCGCCAGTGAAAATACCATAATGTGACCGATCTGGCTAAAGTTTAGCATTGTTGTATTATAAATGCGCGTGAATTTCGCTCTGGTATTATTTGTTAATAAAATACAGGGTCGAAAAATTGGCGATTTTTGTAAATTTCTTAGAGAGACTTCTTTTGAAAAGCTTTTTTTTCAGATTTTTCGAAATTATAAAATTTTTCAACAATTTTAACAAAAAATATTAAGAAAAAAGCGTTTCAAAACGTTCTAAAAATTCTGAAAAAATTCCTACGCATTGTTTTACACATTCTAAGCGTTTAATGCTTAGCAAAAAAGAAAAGCCTACTAAGAAAAAAATCTCATTCGTATTATCGAACCGTAAAATTTACCGCTTTTCGTATTATAGAATCACATGTGGAAGAAATATTGCATTCGTATTATTGGACATTCGTAATACGGAGCATTCGTATTACTGGACGTCGACTGTATATAGTTTTCACAGATCTTCAAAAAAAAAATAAAAAAACTAGTAGGGGTGTAACCTTTGGCCTGGCCAAACATAAAATACCCTACACTGTAGTATTTTGAAAATTTTGCTTATATGGAAGGTGCCACGTCCTCTTGTGCAAGTTTACCCAGTTTTTGCTCAGAACTTGCATTCCTTAGTGTCTGAGTGAAATTTGGTTGGATTATGTCAAAAAACGCTTTCAGTATAGCGTTTTGAAGCTTTTACTTACATTAGAGGTGTCATGCCCTCTTTTCCAATCTCACGCAGTTTTTTTTTTTTGAGAGCTTGCATTTATAGTTCTTAGTGTCTGAGTAAAATTTAGTCCGATTATCTTAAAAAACGATTTCAGTATAGCGTTTTGAAGCTTGTGCTTATATGGGAGGTGCCACGCCTTCTTGTCCGAACTCACAGTTTTTGCTCAGAGCTTGCGCTTATAATTCGTAGTGTTTATGTGTATTTTGGTTGCATTGTCGTAAAAAATACTCCAAAAGTTGCATTTTGAATAAATTTTTTGTAAGGGCGGTAGGCGTGGCCGTTGATCGATTTCGCTCATTTTCAATCTCACAAGCTAACTTTAATGACGGAGCTAGTGTACTAAATTTCATTGAATTATCTTGCTCTTTTTTCTCAAAAATTGTATTTCCACGCACACCCAGCCAGCCTGACAGACGGATATGACTATGTCACTCAGGAGGTGACGCTGATCAAGAATATACTTATATACTTTTCTCTTTTTTTTTTTGCTAACTTCAAAATTTACTCAACTTTGAAAGGCTGTAGAAACCAAACCACTAGCCCGAATGGGCTAAAATTTTCAAATTATTTCGCTCCTAACATTTCTCTATTTGATACAAATATCAGATTTGCTTAAGAGACCCACACAAAAATTGATTTTTGCAACGCATTTTCGTAAAGTGAGCCATTGAGCGTGGTACCTTTAAGGTATCTTGTTTGAACACCGTTTAGTACATAATAACCTTAAAAACGCAAGGTATGTATGGCAGAAAAAGCAGCAGTTTAAAAATTCTTGAATAATGATTAATATATATACGAGTAGATATATTCTTAAAATCTTATAGCATATGACCATTATTCTACTATCATTATTATATACTGTATATGAGCTCGCTTTGTTTTAAATTTCTTATCATTTTAAATTTTCTTTTTTTAACGCACTTTGTAGCAACACACGAGTACATTCCTTATTCAAACGTACATAACTATATATACGGTTTTAATTTTTTATCAAAAATTTAATTATTTTTTTTTCATTCCAATAGGCTTAAATAAATTTAGTATAAATGTATATTATTAGCGTAAGATTAATGGTTTCAACAAATAAAACAAATAACAAAATTCATATCAGATGATGTCAACAAATACCAAGTTTTTTGTTATTTCAATAAACCATAAAAACGTATGTATGTAGTCACAAATTAATAAATTTACTCACATTTCTATCCTTATCGCTCACTATGCCAAACGCTTTCACAAGCAGTATAGCATGAAGGATGAAGTTTATTATCCATAAAACAAATCCTTTGAATGATATTATCATAAGAGATATTGCAGCTACCGCTGCACCAACCCATACAGCATTCTCTGCAAGGACTGGCCCTGCTTGACCTGTACTGAAGTTTAAATCATATGCGTTTTCACTCAAGTATCCATAATCAAGTGCGAAAATTATTCCTAGCGCCAAGTCCATGGCACATATGAAGAATGTTAAGATCACCCAAGTAAAGAGTACTCCAAGAGTTGTAGGTATACAATTTTTTTTGGTATCTAATATTATAAAAAAATTTAAATTAATAGTAAATGCATAATAATATGTATTTAATAGTTTAATAAGGCACTATAGGCAAGGTCGTACACACGGGGGTCGGGGGTTTAGGGGATTCAACCCCTCCACCTCATGAAAATCCCCTGTGCACGTTCTTGATTATGGGTAGAGAATTCCAAATGATTTTATAAATAAGTGTTTCATACGCACGTGTCAATAGCAGCACAGATGAAAGCAACCAACATACTGCCACACCCAGATAGACACAAGTCCATATAAGTATGTCCTCGGGATCTAAAATGGTTGGGTTGTCTCCAAGCGTTTGTATACCAATTTGTTGATAATTTGTTGGTTCACAAGTTCCTTTAAAATACAGCTCATAGAAAACATATTGGACTAAGCTGCCATAAGATATTATTTTGGGTAAATCAATATAGCAGGTATAAGCAAATATTCCGGTTAAAGTCAAGCCAATCCAAAGTAGTGATTGTATCTAAAGAAAAAAATAAAGAAAAGCAATACCTGAATATTAATACAATACAAAAAACATAAAACTAATAAGGGTGCTATATTTAGCCTTGCCAAAGCTGAAATACCCTACACCGTAGCAGTTTAAAAACTTTGCTTGAAAGGGATGAGTCACGCCCTCATATAAAAGTGAATATACCCTGGGTGTAGGGTATAAAAATTATATTATATTATATATAACTTAATGCTGTGGTTGGTCGGTTGTTTTCAGTGACTGGTCCACAGATTTCCGACTATATCACAGACTTAGCGCAAAGATGCTGGGAGTTACAGTTTTCTCGCATGAATTCCAATCTATCAGTGTCCTGTAAAGACTGCCGTAGTAACCCTAGCGTTATCTCGAAAACGGTACACTCTACCGCCTGTTCACAATTCAAAGTAAGTCTATCTTGTCTATTTGTTGCGAACACATTTTTTTCGAACTTTTTCAAAAGACATTCCAACGTTCTCGTATAAGGATAATTTTATCAAACATCTTGCTCAAGTTTTACTACCTGTACATGGAGATATTGGGGGTTATCGTGAATCAAGATTCCCGTGGAATTTTCTCAGACTGCAGTGCATTCTCTATTGAAGTTTAAGAAAACTCCCCGGGAATCTTGATTCACGATAACCCCCATTGTATTAGAAATTTAATGTCATTGCATCCCAGCAGAAATTTTAATCATGCTTTCGTTGTTCGAATCATTCCAATGCCAAACCAGAAAACACTTTCCTTTTGTTCAGCGCTGGCCGCTCATCGTATCATTCCTTTGTTCCCTTCTACAAGAAGATGCAATCGGAACAATAGGGGATCGGGTTTCTTCTTTTTGACGATGGAAAATGAATGTGCGTCTTTGAATTTCTTTGCGATAAAACATCATTTTATGCCTTCGATTGGAAGGCGCAATCTGAATAGCACATCATTTTATACCTTCGATTGGAAAAATTTTTAAATTAAAATAAAAATACGAGCGCAGTCGGTTACTGAAGTTTCTGAGCTTCTTAATCAAATCGAAAAGGAGTAGTTCGTTTTTTCACTACTTTTCGGAACATCCAACGGTGAAGGTGATCGTTTTATTTTCTGCTGGGATTGGCTTTTTCTTAGTCGATTATCATATTCAGTATGTGAAGGAAAGGACATGAAACGGAAGTGAGAACATTTTTATATGGTTCATCACTTTCGTTTGGCTAACAATAAAAGGGCGTAACTTTCAATTTGTGGCGATTATTTCGGTGATTTTGTGTTCAATTCAAAGCGTATAGAAATTGTTTGCAACTTTATAATTAATCAACCAAAGTGAATCACAAAGAATGATAAAAAAATATTAATGACAAACTCTTATCTTTATTTATTTAAGCAGTCATTTTTTATTTAAGAATTATATTTAACCCTTTCAGACCCAGACTACACGATTGTGTTATCTGAATTTTCCAGAGTTAATAAATTTATGCCCTAATATAAGTTACTTTTATGTTTCTACTAAATATGAGTACCTTAAATTTAAAGCAAAAAGCAAATAAAAAAATGATGTACCTCGTATATGTATTACACTTATACGAAGATCGAAAATTACATTTCAAAGGAAAATGACTAATATGTATGGCATTCTGAAAATATATTTCTTCACAATTGTAAACATGAATGCTTTGTATTGGATAAACCATAACACTATAATCATCAACAATTTATAATTCTAACAATGATGTTGATTGCTTAAATATTCCATGCAAAGCTTCTGTCAAAAATAATGTTGGCGGTACCCTAAAAATGCTTTTAATTGGTTGGGAATATTTCGTGGCATCTTAAACAACTGTTAAAAAAGCCCTCCAGGCCAATTTTGAAATATAAGATAAGTGGATTTTCCACTGAAAGTGTGAAACTGTAAAAAGAACTGAGTTCCAGTGAATGAGAAATGGACAGATTAATAGACGAGTTACGAAAAATCATTCATTTTCCACTGTATGCTTGTATCATGCGATCATTACACCGTATTGGCGTTAATTGAAATCTTTTAAGTAGTATAGCAGATCTATTTTAATGGTGCGACTGCGGGTACTTCCAGCAGTTTCTAAGCTCGCATACTTAGATATTTTTAAATTTGACATCAAAACACGTAAATTAAAAAAAAAAAAAACAAATTTCCACAGGAATTTGTGACCTCAAAACGGAGTAATTAGAGTATAAGCCAATGTTAGGGTTAGTATTTTCCTTAGGAAAGTCGAGGTTAAGTTAGGGAAAAGAATTAACTAGGGATGCAGAAGTAGCTGTCCGTTACAAAGTGCTTTTGTCTCAGGACACAAATTGTGGAAAAAGAAATTAAGCATGTTCATGGTTTTCATACTCACTCTTGATGGCCCTTTACTTCTATTTTTCATAGCCATAGTAATTGCATGATTGTGGTCACTTTTCCATGCAATTCACTCTTGTGAAGTATCTTAAGGCCAAGTAAATGCATTTCTTTCTTGCAATTTCTCGAATTTGTGCCAAATCCTGGATTTTCCATTTTAAAATTTATTACATTTTGAAAATGTTTATGTTGTGACGAAAAATAATAAACACGTGAAAGAAACTTCACGAAAGTACTTGACAGTGATGCCAAGTTTTGTCAAAAAACTATTAGCCGAAGGAATCAACGAGATGTTGCCAGATGTTTCGCTAATGCAATTCTAGAATATTCATATGGGTATAAAAGGAGCCCAGCAAATCCTACATAACCATATTGAATTATGAACCGACCCGTTAAACACATACCATGATACAGTTTTCTCATTTACTACCACATAGAAGTTAAGAATGTGTTAACTATAGTTATAAGTATAAAAATATGTTCTGTATTCATTCATACCCAAAAACTATATCAAAATGACAGAAAAAAATATCCATCAATTGAAGTGGTTAAATTGAACAAATTTAAATTCAACATCAGCATCGAAAAGGTAAAGTAAATAGAATTAAGCTTTTAGCCCCACCAAAAACTAATACAATTTTTTTTCTTTCAAAATACGTATGCATGTACGAGTACGTGCAATTTTCCCAATTTTTCGAATTGTCAAGAAAACTTCCTGCTGCAGATTTATATACAGATTGAAGCCATCAAGAAGCTCCTTGATTCAATTTCGTGCAACCGATATCAATCCTGTGTGTATATATTGTAATTTGTTTAAATTATGTAAAAAAAAAAAACAAAGTGACAATAAAATATTTTTCAAAGAATTCTGTTTTATTTTTGTATGTATTATTTATTTTTATTGAAAGAAGAATGTCAACAAGGAATTTGAAAAAGAAAGGGACAACCTTAGTTTTTTCATCATTTGTCTTATGAGGAAATCTCATTGATAAGATAGGGATGCACTCACATGTATTTTCAAAAGAATAGAAAAAGGCAACTAGTTTTTTCATTATTTGTACGACAGGGATGCAAGGTCACACGTATAGGGCAAAAGTGGTTATTTTTTTCCCGATGCTAGAAGAAATGTAACTGGTACAATACGAGATTTGTAACTTTTACGAAATAAGTTTGGTAACGGTTACAGGATTTGCTGGGAGCTGTTCATGACAGCTGAACACAGTTGATTTTAAGCAACAAAGCTAAAAGGTTGTACACACAGTGCCAGTGAAAGTAAATAAAGTGCTAATTGAAATATAAGATTTTGAATGTAAATAAACAGTAAAACAAACAATTGTACCGTGTTATAATAAACGTTTGTGATTAAAATAAACCATTTTATAATTAAATAAAGTGTGTGTTTTTGATTGCTACACAATCCAGTGATCGAACTCAGAAAACTATAAGTGATTGAAATTATCGTCATAGAGACAGGAAATTTCGTAAGAATTGAAATTTCAATGGCGAAAAGACTAAGTGATTTAAACAATAGTAGTAAACAACATACAGAATTTGTAATAAAAAAAGCTCTATTTTCAACATGCAAGAATGAAGAAATTTATCAAAAAATTCAACAAGACGTTGACGAAATGTCGGCACTCTTTGTAGAAGTTTCCAGGTAATTATAATATTTCTTTTAATATACAATTCAAGATGTAAAATGTCATTATTTATCTACACACACACACAGATATATACATTTTGTTCTAATGAGGAAATGGAAAGCTGGAGATTTTGACGAAATAAAATTTGCCGATTATTATTATCATTTGATGGTAAAGAAAAAATCAAAGTACATTATCGACGAGGACTATGCAAAATTTCGTAAGGATTTGCCGTTTTACAACAGTGCATACCGATCAAATTTATTCATCGATTCCGCCAATCAGTATAGCGTCATATTTCACAACAACATATGGATGCATGCGTATAGTAGACTACGAAGGTTTTTCAAGAAATTCACTGAAGATAATACAAAAATCTACAATACATTAAACTATTTATTCTGCGACCAAGATGACAATAAAAACAAAGAGCCAGATTTTGATCTACTGATTCATTTGATCGAGGAATTACAATGGAATGGTGAAAAATTATCCAACTTGAAAAATAAAAAACTATATTGGTCAACAGGCATTAAACTATTTTTCAATCTACAAAGATTCAACGAAAGAAACAATTATCGCAATTTCTCAATGATTCCCATATTCAAACACGGAGCACATCATATTCGCTATGATTCGTATGCCTTCTATTCGCTGTTGTGTTCGTTAAAGTTGTACAAGGGTCCATGGAAAACTTTCGATCGTGCAGAATATTGGGAAAAATATTTCAAAATTCCGTATGCTCAATCCTTGTCAGAGAAAAAATTTGATTATTCTCTACAGACCGACGGTGTAGCTGTATCGTTTCTAATGCGAAAACCAATTGTAAAGTTAAATACTGCAAAGAATTCTGCAAAACGAAAAAGAACTTCAGCAGTTCGAGGCGAAAACAAAGAAATTGAATACTATACAAATGTCAATTTGGAGAAAATACGCTCAACAGAATATGCCAACAAAATTGGTCTTGATCCGGGACTACGTTTGATATATGGTGGAGTTCGTAATGGAAAGCCAATCAAACTGAAAAATTCTACATATCAACATATGAGCGGATTCTATTCGCGCAAATGTAAATTAAAAAGATTCACTTCAATGTGCCCAGAAAATACAAAATATTCGGCCAATTCAATTGAGGATCTGGAGAACTATACGCAATACGAATTGGAGATATTTCTTGAAAAACAAATGATTTTCAGTCAACGTAAAGTAACCAGATTAAAATTACAAAAATACATTTGTGTAGAGAAGACTTGTCATAAGCTGGCTAAAGAACTTGTTGGACCTGGTAATAATGGATCGACTCTAATTTGTATCGGTTCAAGTGAAATCTCATCAGCGTCACCAATGCGCGGCTATATACGGACACCACATCGGAAATTTGTACGGGCATTGCGAGAACATAAAAATGTCGACGTTATGTTAGTTAATGAATATAGAACCACTAAGCTATGTGCAAATTGTTATTTTGAAAATAAAACATCACGATCACCACACAGGTATCAATTTTGTCCAAATTGCAATACTTGTTGGAATCGTGATGTTAATGCTGGTGCTAATATATTGTACTTGGGCCAATGTATTATTGCCGGTATCAAAAAAAATGAAAATTTTTGTAAAAGTACTACTATTTCTGGTATAGCGAAAAATGTATGTACTTGACCGATTTTATTGTAATAAATAAAAATGGTTTAACTCTGGAAAATTCAGATAACACAATCGTGTAGTCTGGGTCTGAAAGGGTTAAGCAGTCCAGTTGATATCACAGTATAAGAATAAATGATTTTAGTCACAATTTCTTTTTAATTATTTAGGGTACGCAAAGACGTTTTTACTAGTTGGACGCGTAGAAATGCCACTTAACTCTTTGATACAAAGACTCAAGACTTTGATAATTCTAAAGAATATATTGTTTAAATGCCAAAATGCGATTATTTTCAGAACGTTGATGGAAAATTCTGGAAAAATTGGAAAAATAAGATCCTGAAAATGACATATGTCACATATATTTCGAAATATATATTTTCCGGATGAGCTCATGTTCAAATCTAATAAACCATCAGTCGTTTTACAGCTTATCAGGCAGTTGTTACACGTTTTGATATATATAAGTACGTACATAAGAGAAAACGGACGATATACGTATAAAAGATATGCTAATGTAGCGCTTAGGGTAAGGAATTAGAGGAAATTGAAAAAAAAAATGCGTTTAAGGGAGGAAAACTCTTATTAAGGTTATTCCTTAAAACGTGTAGTTGCCTCGAAAACCACATAAGCTCGTAAATATGTCAAAATTCGTATTGATTTTGACAACTAACACGTTTTAAGGATAACTTAATTGAAATTCGGAAAGAGCACATCCGAACCTATAAAATTATCAATTTTTAAATCTATAACAAAACTTTCCAGGTAACTGCCATACCTAAATTGGAGCGTCAACGTTATTTTACAGTCAAAAATTTCTCATGTACATACAATTTGTATGGCGCATACCGAAATTGCCAACGCTCAACGCTCAGCTATTCGAATTTCCAATTTTGACAAAGCGTTATGGAGTGAAGTTAGCTGCAGAAAAGTAAAAAAGAAGCAACAATGTGATTTTGACAAACAAATGACTCTAACGCAACGCTCTTAATTTCGGTATGGCGCTTGACGCTTTTGTGTAACGTTAAAAAACGCAACGCCTGACGCTCCAATTTCGGTAGGACAGTAAAACTACTGAATGAATGTACTTTTTGTCAATTTTCATGCTCGAACCAGTTTTTGGAAAGGTATTGAACAAAATTAAAGGTGCTCACAGGTCTTTATGTGAAAAAGCGGACCTTTCCGGGACGTTAAGATTACATATAACCGACACTAACAAAAAAAGAGCATGGCTGCTCCTAAAATACTGAAAAAAAAAAAGATCGGTCCGGGAAAAGAAGATGGATGGCACGCTTGGGGGGACTAACAAAAGTTCGCTGAGTAGCTAGAAGAATAACACTGTTCAACGGCAAAAAATTATCTGAGTTCAGACCATGAAATTATTATTCCTTGCTATTGACATAATAGAACTGCAACTACAAAATTTTTCCATCACGTCTCAATTTTCAGATAAATTGATAAATCCAAAATCACGACTTACATCCGCGCGGAAACAAATTAAAAAATTTTTATCTGTCAGAATTTTTTAAGAAAAAGATCAAACGATTAAGAAAATAGCAATAATTTCAAATCTGAAAAAAATTTTAAAATCGGTCCGGCAGATTTTTTTGTATGCCCGTTTAATTGAGAAAATGTACTGAAAAAACCAACCATCTCTAACTACATAAATCTTGCCTAAATCAAAACAAAATTAAAAAAAAAACTCTTTGCGAGCTTGTGCGTCATTATTTCAACTTCATTTTGATACCAAAAACTTAAGGATTGGACCATGAATAACCAACTTACTTCCTTTTGAACAAAAAATGTACATACAGAAAGTTATACAAAAGCTATAGAATTTTTGTATCATAACTATGTAGTTGGAAATAAAAGTACTTGTATGAATTCCTGTATGTACATTTTTTGTTCAAAAAGAAATAAGTTGGTTATTCATTGTCTAATCCTTAAGTTTTTGGTATCAAAATGAAGTTAATATAATGACCCACAAGCTCAAGAAGAGCTTTTTTAATTTTGTATTGATTTAGGCAAGATTTATGTTATTAAAGATGGTTGGTTTTTGTTTTTTACAGTACATTTTCTCAATTAAACGGGCATACAAAAAAATCTGCCGGACCGATTTCAAAATTTTTTTCAGATTTGAAATTATTGCTATTTTTTAAATCGTTTGACATTTTTTTTTTTTTTAAATTCTGACGGATAAAAATTTTTTAATTTATTTTCGCGCGGATGTAAGTCGTGATTTTGGATTTGTCAATTTAACTGAAAATTGAGACGTGATGGAAAAATTTTGCAAATGCAGTTCTATTATGTCAGTAGCAAGGAATAATAATTTTATGGTCTGAACTCAGATAAAAACAAAAACCTGAAATTCGTTGAACAGTGTTATTGAAAAATTATTTTTGTTTACGTATTTTTAAACTTCATCCTCTTCTTTACATAATCGCCATTTATTTCAATATATTTTTTCTGCCCATAGATGATCCACTTATTAAATAACTGGAAAATATGGTGCTGGACAAATTTCTTAGACCCGAAAGACCGTAATAAAGCTACATCTTATTTCAACAGTGTTTATCATGATGTCAGAAGAAGCAACGCAATTCCTTTATATTTTTGGTATTTCAACAAATTTTCGAAAATTCTTGGTAAACAGTCTTCAGTATACCGTCTCGAAGTTACTGTCTATCAAGTATTCGGAGGAATAGCAGCTACAATTTTCGTTCTGGCGATGTAAATAGACATAATCACTTTTGTTGCTGACTTTTTTTGTATTGCTTTAATAGAAGAACTTACTCCTTCCGGGCTTCGGGACTGTTGCTTGGTTTTGCATGACGATTTTCTTACAGTGTTGGTTTCAGAACTTTTTTCGCCTTTTCATCAGTTATTTTACGTTCTCTGGTCTCCTCTGTGAAATTCAAATAATGTATCGTCTCTGACCTTTGAATTTTATAAAAATAAATAAACTAACACTTATTCAGCGAGCTTTTGTTAGTTCCCTCGTATTTTAAGAGTTTACAAAGTTTTCGAGTATTTTACACGTTTTGTTGAATACCCTCATTATATCAGTAGATACATTTAATTCAGTTAGTACTTACAATGCCCAATACTCCAGCCCACAGGGTGACAGTGCGCAAGCAGTCAAAATTTTTAATGTGCTTATTCTGTTGGTAATTCATTTTTTTTGCTTTTTTTAAGGTTATGTAAGTAGCCGTTCAGGGTTTTGCAGCGTTTTATATGTAGCTTTTACACTTTGTGTCACTTCACTTTCAGATTATCTACAAATTTCTCTCGTTTAACCTAAAATGATGAAAAAATAAAATACCGCTGTATTCACATTGAAAACAAACGTAGCACTAAATTTAATTTATCTAGAAGAATATCAGAGAGCGATTATATTTTCTGCAATATCTATTTTTTTTTTTTTTGTTGTTTTTTATTCGTGAAAATTCAATGAATAGCCGTTACAATAAAAACTAAGAAAAAAAACATGTATGAACGTAGGTATTCAAATAAACCATTTAGTTAGTGAATTTCTCGACTCGATTTCCGTTTCGTTGCACTCAATCAGAGTACGATCGATTGTTAACTGTTTTGGGAATTTTTATTTTTGATTAATTTATCATTTGTTCAGTTGCCGCTTAATTTAATTGATTTCCCCCATATCGCTGTAAGCATATGGCTCTGTGTTCTGTGTGGCAATTCCCGATACTCTCTCTTGGCAAATATCAACGCAGTTAACTACGCCAAATATTATCGAAAAATTGATAATGTGAAAACATTTGACAGTATTGGAAACTTTTTATCAGTAGTCTTTTGAAATTCCTTCAGGTACAAATATTCTGATAAATACACAGTACTATGTGTTATGATTCCAATAAAAAAAAAAAACTATTTCAGTAGAACATAACGTGCGATTTTACTACATACTTGTACATAAATAAGGAGTGGGACATTTGTCGGTTTCTTATTAAAATTGCGAAAAATTAATTCCACTCTATGACGTCGTTATTTTAAATTTTTTCGGTGGCTGTTATCTGTACGGAGAGAAATCCGAGTCTTAATTTTTACTCCACGCGGAGTAACACTAAATTTCAAACATAAATGGCTTTATCTTATACAACCATTTTGACTATAATTTTTGTGTGCTTGAACAGTAAGGTAAATATCATAAAAATATATGGCTCAAAATCCCCTAGGTGAGCAATTTGCTTCGGAAGCAAATAAATGACTAAAACCATAATTTTATTGAGTAAATGAATATAACAAAACATTATAATTGTTTTGTTTCAATGGTACATTGCATTATATTTATATGCTAAAGGTCAACTATATTCGATATTATTTGATAATATATACATGAAGAGTCATTCCGGGAACGCATCCCCAGGTGTGAAATTAAAAATCAAACTTAAAAAAATCATAAATTTACCAATGTTAAAAAGATCAAGTAACCTATTAAAAGCATTTTTTATTTAAGAATTATATTTAAGGGACTTTATTGTTTTAGAATAGTAAGTTCACCTCGGAATTCGAGATACCCAGCTGTAAGTCTGTAAATACTTTTATATTGACACCCTAAAAGTTGTCTCAAAACCTACATATGGTAGGGTGTAAGCAACTATTAAATTTCAAGGTCAAAGGTCACAAAAATCGGTTTTTTGCGTTTTTTTTTGGAAATATCTCAATTCCTATGGGTTTTTTGCTATTTGTATATATGATCAATATTGTAGAATACAAAATTCTCTACAAATTTTGTTTAAAAAAATTTTTTATACGATGAACCGTTTCCGAGATGGAGATGAAAAAAAAAACAAATTAATTATAAATTAATCTTTTTATTAAAAAATATCATTCAATACATTTATTTTTATTGAAAGTTAAAAAATGGAATAAAGGGTATAAAAACTACAATTTATAATTTTAATCATCTTCTTCCTCTTCATCGTCGACTTCTGTCTGCTGGTAAATTTCAAACTGGTCTTCATTATCGTCTTCAACGACATTTGTCTCAAGTTCTTCCATGATTTCGGGGTCAAAGGTTCCATCTTCGTTAATGTCGCTCTGATATGGTAGAGCATTGAGATAAGCTTGCCCATTACATTGGCCACAAATTGTTCGGCAGTCTATAATGCTCCAAAATCTGTGAAAAGTCTCGTTCATATTCGTTATATGCATTACGTCAAGTCTACAAAACTTAATAAACCTGTGCAGCTTTCAAATATTCCACCAACAAGTGCAGCTGCTCATCAACATTTTAACCGTGTATATTATCAAGTTCAAACTTGGTTAGGACATGATTTGGAACCCCAAGTATGGGGTTGGGCAATGCGAAACGATTTTCTGGAGCCTATCATGACAATTTTACTACCTGCTCCAGGAGATTTGCTAAATATAATTTTCTGCAACTGCGGTTCGCGATGCGGATGCAGGAAAGCGGGCTTGCAATGCTCTTTAGCTTGTGGCCAATGTAATGGGCAAGCTTGTCTCAATGCTCTACCATATCAGAGCGAAATTAACGAAGATGGAACCTTTGACCCCGAAATCATGGAAGAACTTGAGACAAATGTCGTTGAAGACGATAATGAAGACCAGTTTGAAATTTACCAGTAGCCAGAAGGCGACGATGAAGAGGAAGAAGATGATTAAAATTATAAATTGTAGTTTTTATACCCTTTATTCCATTTTTTAACTTTCAATAAAAATAAATGTATTGAATGATATTTTTTAATAAAAAGATTAATTTATAATTTATTTGTTTTTTTTTTTTTTCATCTCCATCTCGGAAACGGTTCATCGTATAAAAAATTTTTTTAAACAAAATTTGTAGAGAATTTTGTATTCTACAATATTGAACATATATACAAATAGCAAAAAACCCATAGGAAATGAGATATTTCCAAAAAAAGCGCAAAAAACCGATTTTTGTGACCTTTGACCTTGAAATTTAATAGTTGCTTACACCCTACCTTATGTAGGTTTTGAGACAACTTTTAGGGTGTCAATATAAAAGTATTTACAGGCTTACAGCTGGGTATCTCGAATTCCGAGATTCTTACCTAATATAAGCTTAAATGACTGGACTATAAAATATGTTGTCCGGAAGTTTGTGCATCAATTCAGGGAACGCAGTTGTAATTGGCCAAAAACTATTTAAAGTGAACGCATCCGCTATTGTGCTTTTTAGGCAAATAAGCTATTTTTCATCGGAAATTACTACTCTAATTCATAATTTATGGGGCGTACATCAATAGGGCGTCATTCCGGGAACGCCTATATTTTTTGAAATGATGAAAAAATACAAAGTTAATGTACTACCATAAAATATTTTACATTTATCATATTAAACCACGACTCAAATATTAAGAATAAAGCGCGCTCTTAGTTGAAATCGTCATTCCGGGACCGGTCATTCAGGGAACGCTTATATGATATGATGAAACGTTCCCAAAATGACGATGTCGTTCCCGGAATGACGGTTTAAAGTTTTTCAAAACTAACTATGTGCAACTTTGCTCAAATGCACCTCAAGATTAAAATACTTTGCGTAGTAAAGCAAGGCAATTAAATAATTTCATGTCCCTTTATGTCCCTATATCACATATTGATCATTTCCTGGACCTTACTTAAATGTGTTTTAACACATGCAATTTTAGATATCTTCCTAAAAAATACCGTAGACACATTTGAAAGCCTTAGTTCTATGCATGTACAATAAATTTCAATATAAAAGTCATTAAAATAGTTTTATATCCTAAATTTCAAACTTAAAAAAATGAACTTTTTTAGATTATCATGCATTTTATTTCAGAAGGACTTTGTTTGCATAATTTTTTGTTTATTTTTTAATGTATTATTGATAAGTATATTCATTTCCATTATATTAAGCAAAACAAATCATACTTAAATATTTTTTGGCCATATCATAAGCTTTTCAAAAACGTTCCCGAAATGACTATTTTTAGTGGAAGCTCTGATGAAAATCAATATAACACAAAATGTAATGAATTCTGGGCTTGCTCCATTACAGGGTTGGTTAAACACAGATTAAGCTATAATATAAGCTACTTGCCATGATAATTGATTGTGATATATTTTGTCAAAAAATCAATCTCAAAATTTCTCACCTTGGTGATTTTGAGCCATATAACCATTTTGACTTTAAAATTCTATTTATGTTTTGACAGACATTTGATTAATACACAAATTTTATACCTCTTCATAATATGGGCCAATAGTACAGACAATATGTTTCTATCACACGAACGGACCACGGTTTGAATCCTAGTGTTTTTTTTTTTTTTTTTTTTTTTTTTTTTTTGTTTTAACTTTACAATAAGGTAAATATCACTTAAATTTTTTTCAAAAAAATTGTTAGACTAAAGTCATTTGAAAATTCTGAATTGACTAAAACAGTAAGGTAAAATTTACTTCAGTGGGTAGTTGTCACTATTTTGACTTGAAATTATGGTAAAATTTATTGGAAATAAAGTAGTACGTACTATTTTTTTCCTCCGTGTGGTATTTCAAAGTATTAACCGAAGGCATTGTTCAAACGTAATGCGATCTATTTCGTTCCATGAAAATATGTTACAGTAAGGGCATACCTTTAATCTCGTAAACTCGTAAATCATGAAAAGGTCGAAGGTTTACGAGCTTCTTTCCAGAAACACACATTTCTAAAAACGTGTAAGCAACGTATCAGCTGTCACATAATTTGAAAAATATTCAATTCAAATTCAATTTTCAAAACAAAAAATATTTTTTCAATACATTTATTTGACAGCAATCGTACTTTTTCGAGACTATTTATGCATCGAATTTGTCTGGAAAGTTTTCGAGGCCTGGTAAACTTATTTTTGATACAAAATTTTAAATTTAGTTTACGAGAGGTTTACGTGCTTTTCGAGGCTTTTACATGTTTAAATGAATCCCCTAAGTGTGTTATTTCCGTAACAATTTGTTAGTATCAAGATAACATGTATTTTTTTAAAGAAACCAGCAGTCGGCCCACCCTTTACAATAGTGACTGCAATAAAATTACTTAAATACGAAACAATACAATGTGCTCTTAAGTCTTATGAAGGTATATATGTATAATGTATGCTTGTAAAATAAAAAAAAGCAAAAATCATTCATTATCATTTAGAATATGATTAGATATATTTAATTTTTGTATATGCACTTTCGACCAAACCTTTGATTTCTTATTCAAAATGGTAATTTCTAAAAAAATTACTTCAGGATTTTGAAACATCTTTTTTGAAAAAGTTCCATAAAGTTGTCATGTTGTTATGGTACGCGGAGAAAAAAAAAGTACGTATTTACTACTTTATTTCTAATAAATCTAACTAGAATTTCAAGTCAAAATAGTGACAACTCCCCACTGAAGTAAATTTTATCTTATTGTTTTAGTCACTTCAGAATTTTCGAATGACCTTACAGTCTAGTAATTTTTTTGAAAAAATTAAAGTGATATTTACCTTACTCAAACAACAAAAAAAAAAAATAATGTACCTTAAAAAAAATTAAACAAACAAAAAAACAACGAACTGACTGCACTAGGATCCGAACCATGGTCCGTCCGTGTGATAGAAAGAAACATCCTCTGCACTACTGGCCCATATGATGAAGAGGTATAAAATTTGTACCCAAACATAAATCTTTTTACTAGAAATTTAAATTTAAGAATTTTTAAGTGTTTTACTTAATGACATTTATATATTGAAATTGATTTTTTCAATTGAACTTTTAGTCATATATTTGCAAAGATCGATTTACATATAAATCTATCAATGCATTTTCTAACACATAATTATGACAAATCAAGGAACGGATTAAAAACACGGCTATAGTGACATATGTTTCGTCTTTCGCCACAAAGACTCTTCAGACTATTTTTGTTGTAATTATAATTATATTTATTTCACTAAATTAATTATAATTGAAAAATTGTAAGCTTGAAAACTTTTTGTGTTTTTGGCCTGGGCGGGAGTTGAACCAGGAACCTCCAGGTTGGTAGCAGAAGTCGTTACCACTGCACCAGCCTTGCCCGGCTGCGAAGCCGACTTTTGCCAGTTTTGTTTGTGTGTTAATACGTATTAACCCGGTGGCGTTTGTGAGCGACATCATCCATTGTGATATTGTCATCGATGAATCATCAAGAAAAAAAGACGAACATAAGGCTCTCCAAATGAAATTTTCTGAAATGGTTTTTTTTTTAATCGAAGACTCACAATTGGGATGTCAGGAAGTTAGTATTCCCTGTCGGACAATGTCATTCAAACGTCTCTGAACTTCTAAAATATTCCGAAACGGTGAAATTGTCTGTTAAAAGTCGAAAAAGTGTATAGCTGCATGACATTGTCTGTTACATGTCGCCATCAACGAGTAAAAGTCATGGATACAGTCAGTTGTTATTATCAGAAGTATATGCATAAATGACTTATTCATGAGGGAATTGTACTGATATTGTCTGCTACGAGTCGCTAGCACACTGACGACTCAGTGACATTATCAGCATAAGTCATCAGTGATTTTTTGGACATTTGTTCTAAAAGTTCATGCATGAAGTCAAACAAATGTCTCCGTTTGTCACCTATGATCTAATTTTGTCTCTATTTGTCATCGATGAATCGTCATGCCGTTCGCCACCGGGGATATATCATAATTGTTGTTTGTGTTATTTATTGATATTTGGTATAGTTGTTCCTTTGGAACAAATTCAATACCGATTGCAGGTGTTTCCACCTTATCAGGGCGTGTTCTCCCAAATAACTTTAAGAATTTTTAAGTGTGCTACTTAATGACATTTATATATTGAAAATTGATTTGCATTGATAGATTTATATGTAAATCAATCTTTGCAAATAAATGACTAAAAGTTCAATTAAAAAAAAAAATCAATTTTCTAGAAATTCAAAGCCAAAATGGTTATATCAGGTAAGGTGGGTTAAAAATCATGATATTCAATTTTCTCCGTAAGCATGTTAGTGATAAAAATAAAATAATATTTACTAGAAGAATTCTGAGACATTTTATAATTTTTCAAAAATTAGACGATTCTAAGAATTTTCAGCCTTATGGACTTTTTTCGTAAGATACTACTAAAAAAAATTGCACGGCACACTATATTGTTAATAACTTTTGAACCAATATCGATTACCCCAACTTTTTTCTAGGATATACTTAGTTTCTAGTTAGTGCCCACATATTTTTTTTAATTTTGACAGAGGCGGAGAGGTTTTTTAATAACAAATGAAAAATGTTGGTCCAAAAAGAAATATACCATTTTATTTATTCCCAGGTCTATGTTAAATATTTTAGCACACAAAATTGTTTCCAAAACCTTTGCTAGCTGCTATAAAAAATCATTTTTCTTGAAAGCTTTTTTTACATCTTTGCGTTTAAATTCTGAAGTGGCTCACGTGAGAAATTTTTGGTCTATATGTAGTAAAATGTAGGCAATTTGGAGTTAATACGTATTACCCTATTATTTCATTATATTTTATTTATAAATATTACTTTACGGGACCATCAAATACTTAGTTCATACGTAATTACCTTACGTTTGGAGTTCAGTGTTAATTACTTAAATTTTTTTAAGTACCCGAGTGGAGTAAAAACTATGATGCGGATTTTTCTCCGTGTAGGACTCATTGCGCTCTAAGGTATCGATATAGTAATCTGGAATGCTTACTATGAAAACCGTTGCAAAGCAATTGTAGCTTTTTTTGTAACAGTTGATATAATTATCGATTACTGGAGGCTATCCTATCATAACTTCAAATCGATATGTTGACAGAGATAAACGCAACTATTGGTAGGGTAACATACTTAATCTGTAGCCAGACCAAAGATAACATATGTGACCGTGTATTGGAGAAGGAACCTTAACTGCACTCAAAAAATTTTGCAGTACAGCTTAAAATAAGAGATACACCCAAAAGAAAAATAGTGAAATGCACATGTTAATTCTACAGTTTTGAGTGACAATTTCCGTCCAAATGCAAAATATCAATTTAACATGCTTAAAATGTGTACCTTACATGCAACGAAATGTTAAGCTAACATGCAAAAAATGATAATTACACATGCCAAAAAATTTTAACTTAACATTCAAAAATGTTAGCGTACCATGCAAAAATGTTAGTTCAACATGCAAAAATGTTACCGTAACATGCAAAAAATGTTAATCCAACATGCAAAAATGTTAATTCAACATGCAGAAAATGTTAATCAAACATGCAAAAATGTTAATCTGGCATGAGAAAAATGTAAGATTAACATGCAACAAATGTCAATTTAACACGCTCAAACTGTTAATTTAATATGCTACAAATGTCAATTATTAAATGAGACAACTCCGTCAACAACATCAGTTTCTGCAACCTCACAGAAATAATACAATTTGTCTTTAGCCATTTGTATTCTTTTATTTCACTGAATTATTGAACTAAAATATTTCTCTTAAAAATGTTAATGTCAATGTTACATGCTGAAAATTTTAGTTCAACATTCATTTGTGACATGTCAAGCTAACATTTTTTTCATGTTATGCTAACATTTTTACATGTTGCGATAACAGTTTTTTACATGTAAAAAGTGATAGGCACAAACTGTTGGAATGAAATTTCGTTTAAGGTGGAATTTAGTGCTTAGACATTGTCATTTTATTCAAAATAATATGTATTTTTAAAAAATGTAAAAAAACTGGTTTTTAAATTTGTGAAAATAAGGTCCCTTTTCCAATACACGACCGCATATATGTATGTATAACGAAAAATCGAAAATGAAAATGAACGAAACACCCTACTCTTGAATAAAATAAAAATTTATCAATATTTCTGATAAGAGCAACAAAAAGCGATGCTGTTTATATTTAGTTGATCACAGGCGTTCGTTCGTTCGTAAGGTTCATTCACACACAATGTCTTGCAAACAGCTTCTTTTAAATTTTCGTAGTACAAAAAATATTTTTCAAAATAAATTTTTAAATAATTTAAGACCACAACAAAGGCATCTTAGTGCTACGGTTAAAAGTAAAAATATCATTGAAATTAAACCGGACAATGATAGTACACTAAAGTTCCCAGGAGTTTGGTTACGTGATAATTGCCAGTGTCCCGACTGTTTTCACACCCAAACTAATAGCCGCGAAATAAATTGGGAGCGTTTCAATCCAAATGTACATGTAAAAAATTTAACTGAACCAACGAAAAACACCATTAAAATTGAATGGAATGACTCGCATGTATCAACGTTCGATTTGGACTGGCTAAAAGAACGTGATTTTTCTGAAAGTAATCATACACGTTATATTGAAGAGGTATACAAACCTGCACCAAAATTATGGAATAAAGATCAGTTTAATGATGTTACAAAAAAATTTGCATACAAAGATGTCCTAAGTGACGATAATGGTAAATAAAGTGTATAGCTTTTAAGCAACCTTTGGATTTTCATAAAAAAAAATATCCTTTTTTTTATTGATACAGCACTTTTAGCATGGTTGGAAGCTCTTGCCATTGAAGGTTTTGCAATAATTCAAGATGCACCAACGGACGTTAATGTTGTTCGTCTATTGGCAGACAGGATTGGTTATATTAAAAAAACCACATATGGGTAAATAATGAATAAATTAAGCGTGTTGTTTCATGTTCACACATAAAAATAAGAAAAATATCGCGGGACACGTACTCACACTTGGCAAAGTGAAGTCGATCATATCTTTATAACATTTATTCATATATAACACAGGCACTCAAAAACAAAAACGTTGTATGAACACAATACTTCTTATATGCAGCCTTATTAACTTTTAGACGCTGAATTGAACATCCTCTGAATTGTCAATATTTCAAGATATTCTTGCTTAAAGTTGGAGAAAATGCTATTTTCAAGCTTATGGCGTAGCTACTCTTTTTTTAATGGCATCGAATAGCCACATTCTTCCTTATCAAAATATACTTTCGAGTTTTTCCAGTAAGACTCTTACTTTCCGATTTATGATCCTTAGAAGAGTAGATATTTCAGCCTCATACAAAGTACGAAATATTTTGGGGGCGTGGCATCACCCCTTTTTAATTGTCACTAACACATTTCATGCTCTGCAGCAGATTTTAACTCATTTCGAGTGTTTTTGGCCAAAAACCGATTTTTCCAACTTCAAGCAAGGATATCTCGAAATCCTGCAAGTATATTGACAATTCTAAGGATGGAAATCGAAAATCGTCGTCGAAAATTTCATAAGACTGCATTAAGAAGAACTTTATTTTTTTTGAGTGCCTATATTATCGTTGGTGCAAGGAATAACCTCCGGAAGACCTATTGAACTTAAACTTACAGCAAACTCAGATTTGGTTTGAGCTCTTTGGGTTTTTTAAGCCTCAATAAACAAAATTCGTAAAATTTCTCAAATGTTTTGACGCAGATGGATGAGATTTTGTGCAATTGTAAAGTACACTTAGATAAACATTATGCACTGACAAAAAAGAAGTCATTTATTGACGTCAGAATATTGTAACTACTGAGCACGTGGATCAGATCGATCACGAGCTAACAATTTTGTCAAATAATTACATAAACGTGTACGTACATTAAGCTTTCGCTTTTCAATCCACCCTATTAAGATAAGCAGTATGAAAGAAATCAATATTTATGAATTTCATATTTTCCAACTGATTAAAAAGTCATCAACCCTCTGTTGCTAAGAGATTAATTTAAATAGTTAACTTAAATCTTTTTGGATTGTTATATAAATGACGCTGTTCTATCTAAAAAAATATGGTCTGATAGGTCATTCCAACTTAATTCGGTTATGGGAAATATAGTTTTGTTAACTGTTTTGCTGGATTGGTTCATTACCCCATACAAAATGTTAAAATGAAAATCTCATCTAGAAATTGGTGTTTTTTTATTAAGAATCTCTTATAAGCTTCAATGATTTCTCATCAAAATTACATTTTCCTGTTCAGGATTTATGAATCGACAATCGAGTTGCTAATTTTTAAATCAATTTATCGTATACTTCTTTACTTTAAGTACCGAAAACAAAGCTCAGTTACTTACTTACTTACTTACTTATAGGTTGGTCCCCAAGTAACACGAAAGTGGATGTTGCCAGTTCTAGTGGTCTCTTTTTTATCCCCTACTTCAGTCTAACTATAGTTTGCCGTTCTCAGTTTTATAGCCGTTTATGGTGGATTGGGATCTCCAAAATTGCCTTTTTTAACATTTCAGGGTCAGGATATTTTTTTTTCTCGGAGATAAACTAACCTAAAGAGATAAAAAAGTTTTTTCAATATTTCGGTCTGCGATATCTCCTAGAAACATGAAGATATCGACAAAGTATAAATTAAGTTTTAAAGAAAATGTTTACAACTTTCAAGTACTTTATCGGATTTCACGGGTAAAGCCCTGAACACATTCGGTGCGAGCTGCGAGTGCGAGAAAAAGTGCGAGAAAAAATAGTCTTTTGGTCAAACGATTTTTTGAACTTTTTCTCGTGCGTGGAAACACAATCAACTCGTTGCGACAAAATTTTGTTTAATAAAATTGAAAACAAATGAAAACAAAAAGCGAAAAAAAACCTATTTGTTTTTAAAAATGTTTAAACTTCAAATTCAAATCGAAAAATTCAGTTAAAAACATTTTATTTGAATTTTCGTATATTGTCTTCTTCTCTTTTCAAAAAATCGCAGGCAAAATAGAATCAGTTCTATCGCACTGCGAGAGCTTTTATAAGTCACGTTGACATTGCTGCTCAATGAAAGCTTGACTGTACATCTTGCTCTAACACATAGAGAAAATCATTCTGTTTCGTTCTGTCTCGAAAAATATATACGATAAAGCAATGAGGCCGGACTCGAATTCAGCATCGCAAATCACATCTAATGTGACTATTTTGATTTTTTTTTTTTTTTTTTTTTTTTGTAGGTAAAAAGGGATCGGATCGGCTTTTCTGACTAGTGGGAAAGTGATCACAAAAGCCTCTAGAATCAACCCCACTTTCAGTTTTTGTCGGAATTTTTTTTTTTTATTTTTTTTTTCTAATAATCCTATCCTTTAAGAACGCTGTGTGCTCTTAATTTTAGAATTTTTCTCGATGTTAAGAAAAAGTTCCTTGCATAAAGACCTGATACACAGCAAAAAGTAAATTTATTTGCACTGGCAATCAATCTTCCATAGAGATTAGTGATGAGCAAACCAAGACCAAGACAATAGCAGTCTTGGTCTTGTTCTTGCACATTGAGTCTTGGTCTTGGTCTTGGTTTTGATATTGAGTTTTGGTCTTGGTCTTGGTCTTGATCTTGCTCATTAAGTCTTGGTCTCGGTCTTGGTCTTGGTCTTGAAAAAATTTCTAGAGATATTGAGTATTCAAAGTATCAAAACCATATTTTTCCAAAGCAGTTACGTTTTTAAGATGCCAAAATTCAAATTGAGAGATGATTTTATCTTCGAAACGGGCGTGACTGAAAAGCTGTCTTGGTCTTGACGATTATCGTGTGCAAGACCAAGACCAAGATCATAGCAGTCTTGGTCTTGCAAAAATATCAGGGTCTTGGTCTCGCAAAATTACCAAGACCAAGAACATGACGCAAGACCAAGACTAATTTTGCTCATCACTAATAGAGATTGTGGGCATCTACTCAAGAAAGTTGTGCGAGATAGAGTTGCGTGACTTGATAGCGCTTGAGGGACTCTACAGTTGTTGTGGTAGTGTAAAAAAAGCTCTAAATTTCAACAGTGTCTTCCCTAAGAGGACTCCTGATCGATTTTTTCAGAGTCCATAAAAGACAGACAGAATAATAGTTTTTATAGATATAGGAAAATTAATTTTAAGAAGTTTATAAGAAAATAAGTATTACCTCTTTAGAGCGATTCACACATTTTTGTGAATCAAAACTTTCGTATATTAAGAATTTTATCCAAACAAAATAATGAGAAAAATAAAACGAAAAAAGTTCTTACGCAAAATAAAAACTCTTTTGTCAAATTTACATTATTTGACCTCATTTATGACGAGAACTTGATGGTATATTCTTAAGACACGTGCTTTTAGTTTAATTGCTATACTTTAACTGCTTCAAATATTTTTGCATAAATTTAGTGTACGGGTAACTGCATAAATAAAACTTATTTTAACAACAAATCTTCATAAATGTATACGAGAGTAAAATGCACATTTTTAAAACGTGCGGTTTTCCAATATGTATATGTATGACCTTTGATATTAAAAAAAATTAACGAAATACATTTTCAGTTAACAAGATTTTACAAGATACGAGTGATGCACAATATAAGTTGGACAAAATTTTGCGTTGGGTTGGGTTACCTATCACTTGAAAATTAAAAAAAAAACTAGTAAAAGTGTTACTTCTGGTCTGGCAACAAATTAAATACCTTAAACTGTATCATTTCGAAATTTCCTGTATGGGTGATGACACACCTTCTTATCGTAATTCACATAGTTTTTCTTAAAAGCTTGCGCTAACTATTGCAAGTATCCGATTGAAATTTGGTTGCATTACCTACAGTTTTATGAAAATTGTTTTGTGTGGGAGGTGGTACGCCCTGTTATCCAAGTTCGTCTGGTTTTTGCGCAGAGCTTCCCCTAACAATTCATATTGTCTGTGCGAAATTTTGTAACATTACCTCGAATAACGCTTGCAGTACAGCATTTTGAAAACTTTGAGTGTATTGTGAGGTGCCACGCCTTCTTATCCGTACCCAACCAAGTTTCTGATCAGATTCTGTGTTTCCTATCCTTAGTGTCTGAGTGAAATTTGGTTGGATAATCTCCAAAAGTATGGCATTTTGAAACTTTTAGTTATATGGGGGGTACCACGCCCTCTTGTCCGAGTTCATCTAGTTTTTTATCAGAGTTTGTAATTACTATTCTTAGATTTTATTTGTATTTTGATTGCGTTATTGTGAATAATGCTATTAGTATTGCATTTTGAATATTTTTTTGCATGCACGGAGAAAAATCCGCATCATAATTTTTACTTCTCACAAGTAGTAAAAAAATTAACATTAAACATAAATTACCTTACCTTATATAACCATTTTGACTTTATAATTTTTTGTGTATGAACTTTACATTACATTATATATAATCACATATCATTTTGAAATTCTAGTAAAAATATTTATGTTTGGACAGACATTTGCTTCATATACAAATTTTATACCTTTTCATCATATGGGCCAGTAGTGCAGAGGATATGTTTCCATCACTCGGACGGACCACGGGCAGCTCGGACGAGTGGTCAGCTCGTTTTTTTTTTTTTTTTTTTTTTTTTGTTTTGCTTATTTTTGAACTTTAAATTTCTTGTATGGTTCATTATTAATTTTTTTGTTTGGTTTTGTTTTTTTTTTTTTTTTTTTTTGCTATTTGAACTAAAATTTTTTCAAAAAAATTACTGAAACAGTAAGGTAAATTTATTTCAGTGGGGAAATGTCACTATTTCAACTTGAAATTCTGGGCAAATTTATTTGAAATAAAGTAGTAAGTACTATTTTTTTTCTCTCTCTCTGCTTGAGTGGACGGACTGTCAGACAACCGAACTTATATGGCTATATCGACTCAGGAGATGACGCAGATCAAGAATGTATATACTTATATACTTTCACGGAAAAAACTAAACAGTAAAAATTCATTGAAAATCCCAGTATTTTTTACTGATTTTTTCAGTAACTGTGCGCCCGTAAAGAAAAACCGTTTTTTTTACTGCCATAACTGTCACGTCTCTTTCTCTTCGTTCCAAACGGAAGGACATATTCGTAGGGTATAAAAAAATTATAATCTAGGGTAATTTGAGTATAACTTCAGATTTCACTATGAGTACAGTATTACTACTTCCCAAAAAATTGGGGCCAATTGCTTGTTTATTACTATGAATAATCCCATTAGGAGGTCAGTAATCATATTAATTCAATACATAGCATTCCAATAGGTATAACTATTCCCTAGTCGGGTATAATTATTCTTACCCACACAACTTTGCTTTTTTCATAAAATGTTTGAATATTATTAAAATTTTTCCTTTCCTTTTTTTCAGAGAAGAGTTTGCCGTAAGGACAAAAACCGAAACAAATAATTATGCATATCTAATGACACCATTGCCATTACATTCAGATATGCCATACTTTGAGGCAATGCCTGGTATTAATATTCTTCATTTTCTTGTGCAATCAAATTCTGAAGGTGGCGCAAATCTAATGACAGATGCATTTTATATTGCAAACAAAATGCAAAAGTACTATCCAGAATATTTTGATATTTTAACAAGATTACCGGTCGACTGGTATGATATCGGCAAAGATAGTGGCACGTCATTCTTTAGCATTTGGCGAGCTCCTGTTATATGGTAAGCTTTAAATAAATATTCTCTTATCTATTCTACATGGATGTAATCTCTTGCAGTTTGGATGCTGATGGACGCCTCCATCGTATTAATCATAATGCTACTAAGCGAGACAGTCATTTTACTGTACCATTGGAAAAAGTGGCCTTATGGTATGAAGCATATGATAAATTTATGGAGTTGATTTATGCTGAAACAGTGGAGTTTAAAGTTGATACGGGAAATGTATTTACATTTAATAATTTGCGTATGCTTCATGGTCGAACGGCTTTTAATGACTCTGCAGATAATCAACGTCATCTTATTGGTGCTTATGTCGATTGGGATATAATTTATTCAAAAATAAGATTGCTACGAGAACAAAGAAAATTGAAATGAATCCTTAAGATTCTCCATAAATATGCATATATAAAATAGCTTAATTTATATATAATTTAGACACTAGATTCAGAGACCAATGGTCAATGGATGAGGGCATAAGCACACTAACCTTTTTTAAGAATAAGTGTAAAAAGTTATGTAGATATTGGTCTTTTTTGGGTGAACCTGGCAGATACGTTCATAAAGTATAATATTTAACCGGAAGTATTAATAAAGTCATTTGGAAATCAAAGTTGTAATAAATTTTTTTTTAACTATATACACAAACAGATATCGTTTTGAAACTTGGTACATATCGACGCATGATACGAAAAGTAGGATGTTTCAATTCTCCTACGAAAAGTAGGTTGTTTTATATTCTTGGAAGAAAAGTAGGACGTTTCATAATTTTTAACAAAAAGTATGATGTTTCATATTTTTTTATGAAAACTAGGATGTTTTACATTCTTGGACGAAAAGTAGGACGTTTCAAACTTTTTCACGAAAAGTAGGAAGTTTCATAATTTGTTACGAAAAGTAGGTTGTGTTGAACTTTTACACGAAAGATAGGATGTTTCATATTGAACGACAAAAAAAAAAAGGTGGATCATATCATAAGCGCGTATAGAAATTTGTTAAGTTATTTTATATATTTAAATAAACCTTTACCTTCCCTGTGAGATTCTTTTAGTTTATGCATGACCTAAAACGCTTGTGTCATTAACAAATCTGCTTAAATATTTATTGTTTTGATGCTCGAACTAAACATACAGCAGCGGAGATGGCTAAAATAAAACGTGGATTAGCCTTAACAAAACTACAGCAAACTAACAATCACATAACAGATGAATATGATTAAATTCAGAATGTTTTCAAAAATGATTATCCGTAAAGTAAAACCCTATTTTTATCCTTGGATACTTGAGAATCTCTTGCACAACAACCAACGTGTTGCGCTTTTAAAAAGTGGTTTGAAGTTGTGTTTATGGCAAACCGTCTAAAAGAGCCAAAAATTAGTGTTAAACGTGAAAACGTGTATTCTATGAAGGGGTTTGGCACTGTCTATCTAAAATATTATGGTCATGTTATCGTTGCTAAGTGCTAACCCTATCTCCATACCAAATTTCATAAAAATCAATGCTGTGGTGTAGCCTTGAGAGTGTTTTTTTCTTTTAAGGGGCGTGTACCGCCAACTTTAAAAAAATATTCTATGCTCTGCTACTCCTCACAGCCTTTCGAGCAAAAAAATCAAGAGAATATGTTGAAATTTAGGAATAGAAAGGGACTGAACCGATTTCGTTTACCTCTTTATATATAGATATGTTATGTTTTCTCATCGTTCTTTCACTTAATAACTTATACCTGATATTAATATTTCATTTACATTAGGAAATTGATGTAACAAATAAGAAACACCCTAGTTTTTGTCAAAAATACGCTGCAAGAATCAACGTCAACCTAGTTTTCGTGCAAGGCATTGAAACGTCCTAGTTTTCGTCCAAAATGTTCAGACATCCTATTTTTCGACATAAAAACTTTAACGCCCTACTTTTATACACAAAACTTCGAAGAAACCTAGTTTTCGACATATATAATAAAACAACCTAGTTTTCGTCCAAATAAGTTTGAAACGTCCTACTTTTCGTCCAAGAATTTTTGAAAACCTACTTTTCGTAGGAGAATTGAATCATCCTACTTTTCGTATCATGCGTCGATATATAGATTTATATTGTGTCTACATGTAGCTGCTCACTTGTACAACAGCCCGTATTGACATTTTTTTAAAAAAATCTCCCAAAAAATTGGAACGGTAGGTAACACAATAAATACCAACTGGATTTAAAAAAATTTGAATATTCTACTTTTCTGTTTTTATCCATTTTTTTGATTCCTTGAACCAAAACAAAAATGTCACTTAGGGTCGTTGTACAAATGAGAGACGTATATCATTTTAAGGGGGTTTTTTCAAAGTTTAATTTAACAACGAAATTTTATTTACGTAGGCTGTTATATATATTTCTGCCCTAGGCGTGAACTGATAATGCAAGATCGTGCATTGGGCATTTCTCCCACCAGCATACATTCGATATTGCATGAACACCTGGCCGTAAAAAAGGTTTGTTCTCGTTGCATCCCGCACAATTTGACAATCGCTCAAAAAAAGCTCGTGTCGATTGGTGCAAAGAAATGTTGAAAAAATACGATCGCGGTGCTTCAAAAGACGTTTATAAGATCGTCACAGGTGACGAATCATGGATCTATGCGTATGAGCCCGAAACAAAACAGCAATCGACCGTGTGGGTCTTCAAAGACGAGCCAAATCCAACGAAAGTTGTTCGTGGAAGAAGCACTTCGAAGCAAATGGTCGCCTGTTTCTTCGGCAAAACTGGTCATGTGGCGTCTGTTCCGCTTAAGCAACGTAGGGCGATGAATTCTGAGTGGTACACCACAATTTGTTTGCCTGAAGTCTTCGGAGAAATTCGAAAAACGAACAAGAGAAGACGAATCATTGTTCACCATGACAATGCGAGCTCTCACACATCGGCTCAAACCAGCGCCTTTTTGACCGGCCAAAACGTCGAATTGATGGGTCATCCGCCGTACAGCCCTGACTTGGTACCCAATGACTTATTTTTCTACCCGCACATCAAGAAAAAAATGCGTGGTCAACGATTTTCGTCGCCAGAAGATGCTGCTGAAGCGTTCAAAAACCATGTTTTGGTGTCTCAATCGGAGTGGAAAAAGTGCTTCGACAATTGGTTTGAGCGCATGCAAAAGTGTATAAATCATACTGGAGAATACTTTGAAAAACAATAAAACCATTTTTGATAATAAATATTCGCATTGTCATTATTAGGCCAGAAATATATACAGCAGCCCACGTACATGTGAAGGAAGTGAAACTTATATTTGAAAAGTAAGTGTGACATCAATTGAATATCTAGATATTCTCTGTTTGCTTGGTGTCCAAAGAAATGAATAAATAAAAAGCTTGTTTGTATTCCGCCATGGATGTTTTTCCTCTAGTATATCTAAATATTCTTCGTTTTGACTATAAAGCCTTCGGGTGACCTTCGAGACTTTTGGTGCCCTAGGCAATAAATCGATTAAAGTTTGCTGATAGTCCGCCATAGATATTTTACCCCCTGTATGTCTAGATATTTTTCTTCTTGGCTATGAAGCTTTCGGGTGATCTTTGAGAACCCTTGTGTGCCCCAGAACACTATTATTTAAAACTAGTTGATAGTCTTCCATAAATGTTTTCCCTCTAGTATACCTAGATATTCCTCGCTTTGACTATGAAGCCTTCGGGTGGCCTCCGGGTATCTTGGAAAAATACCAATCAATGGCATTCACGTTCTTCACCTGACAATGAAATCATAAAAATTGTTTTTCTCCAACTCGTACCAGCTGATTTTGAATTTTGAAATTGAAAAACAAAATAAAGTAAAGTCAAAATTAAAAATAGTTGTTTTCAGCATAGTAAGCAATCCCCACAAATTTCGCGTATAAGCTTGGGTTATACGGAAATGGTGCATCATCCAACGCGTCAATATGGAAATTGTTGACATAACAGCTGATTCTCGGTTATTGCATTGAAATTCTTTTCGTTGGGCTCTCAAACCAAAGGAGGCAACAAGCCAACAAGGCGGACACAAAGAAATTAGATGTAATCATATATCTTACTGCAATTTGGCAGCCACGTTTAGAACGTGAAATAGACAATGATATGCAGGACGAGCTCATTTAGTTGTCACGAAAAATGATACCATCTTCACTATGAGCAATAATTAACGATGTGGTCGAAATATTGTGGAAAATGAAAATTATCAAGGTAGTGCCTTAATACATCCTATTGAAAAGGGAACATTTTGTGAACCGGATGATAAAGTGATTGTAAAACAATACAAAATAAATAAAAAAAATTGGATATGCCGGGATTGAACCCGGGGCCTGTCACATGCAAAGTGAGACCACTTGATCAAATTGGGCTCCTGAAAATTACGCCATAGGAAATAAAGCCAGACATTTTTTTCGGAAATAACGCCAGAAATTTTGGAAATAGTGCGATAGGAAATAACAATAATAGATTTTTCTAGAGTTACTTCCAAAAAATTTTCTGGCAATATTTCCTATGGCGTTATGTCCTTTTTGTAAGCTACATAGTTTTTAGAAATAAAGTCAGAATTTTTGGAAATAACGCCAGAATTATGTATGGAGACTTTTCTGGCGTCATTTCCGGGAACCATCAAATTGAAGACAAAGAACTACATAGCTTTTTGTTTTAAGTTATAGAAAAAGCGAGTCGTAGTATGTTTAAAAAACTGTTTACTTTATTAAATACATAACAATAAAGATTTCGATACATTTGCGATACACCACTTTTTCATGTAGTCTGGCATCACTTAAGTATTTGACAGCTAAAAAAACAAAATTAATAAATTGGCAAATTTTTGTTGGGAAATAAATATTTGTGGATAGAAAAGTGCAAAATCTTTTCTTATTTCTAAAAGTTTTAATTATTTACCAATTGGAGAGCGTCTTATCATTGTAAGTAATTGTGATTGTCATTCAACAAAAGGTGGAGCATAACTTGCAGACTCAAAGGTTGTTTACAGCAATACGCAGCAGACTCAAACAAACTATACATAAAAAAAATAAAATTGTTTTGGAATTATGGCTCGACCTCTTAACGATGTACAATTAAGTAAAAAACTTTCTTGGTTACTTCGTCATGGAGCTCACGAAGAAGGCTTATTTATTGGTGCCGATGGTTTTATGGAAATAGCCTTAATATTGAAACATCCAAATTATGCGCCGTATTTCACGCTTCCAACTATTAAACGTATAGTAGAGAGTGATTCAAAGCAGCGTTATTCCTTGCAGTGTAACAACGAAACGGGACAATATCGTATAAAAGCAAATCAAGGTCATTCGATGCAAAGCGTAGAATCCGAACTATGCCTTACATCAATTAAAGACGCCGCAGAAATTGCTTTAGCTGTGCATGGAACTTATTACCGAAACTGGAAGCAAATACGTGTTGAAGGTCTGCGTTGTATGCAGCGTAATCACATTCATTTTGCTGTAACAGATAAAGTGAGACCGGGCGTTAGTGGCTTCCGAAGTGATTGTCAAGTGCTGATTTATATTGATGTTGCTAAAGCAATGACGCAAGGTGGAATGCGATTTTACCGCTCGCAAAACAATGTCATACTTTGTTCAGGACTCGATGGCAAAATAGCAAAAGAGTATTTTGCTAAAGTACTAGACAGAAAAACAATGTCTGCATTGCACTTTTAAATTGTAAGATCGAAACTGATGGAAAATGATCCTTAACGTTCGAAAGTTCAAATGATGGCAAAAAATTCGATAGACTGTGTTTAAATAATATCTAGTCTCTAGTAACACTGATAAGAAAAAAATCTACATTTTTGCAAACAAGCAAATGTAAAGATCTAAATTAACTCACGACTATATAAACTGTCTTTCCCTCAGTTGTACACAGAATTAGTTTAGTTTCATTTTTACAAGAATTTGCAATATACATATGTGTATCCACTGCATATGTTCATATTTTTTGTTAAGTTTGTTAATAAATTAAAGTTGAATACATCATGTTTGTTTTCTTTATTTTTTAACATTCTTCTTTCTCATTTTGCAGATGGAAAGAAACAAAATACATACGACACAAGCGCCTAACGAATATCCATGTAAAATGTGTAGCCGGCAATTCGAGACATTACAAGAATGTCTAAAGCATGAATTGCTTGATCACAGTCTGACAAAAAGCCGCCCTCATAAAACTATGCGCAATCACTTACTGGCAGTACTTCAATCATTTAAAGATGACGAAAATGTTAATTTACAAACACAACTAAAGCAGGCACTGTGCAGCTGCCGTGCCGGTGAAGAATTGAAAACAATTCTCAAATTTCATTGCGTTGATACAGAAAAACTAGAACAATCATATTTACGCATTTACACTTGTCTTGACAAAGAACTTGCTAAAGTCGGTCGTTTCAAAATTCATCCTTTTGGCTCAGTTGCTAATGGCTTGGCGCTTAAAAGTATGTTATTTATTATATAGAGTGTAACATTGAATAAATGCACATTTTTGTACTTCTCACAGTCAAAACTCTCTTACAGTTAAGTTCAAAAGTGTGCACTTATTTAAAGTATACTTTTGTTTAAATTATTACTTAGTTCGTGCATTATTTGATTGCAAATAAATTCAATTCAATTACAGGTAGTGATATTGACCTCTATATTGAACATGAGGAAAATTTTGATCATACACATAAAAAGTTTCGCATTGTATTTAATAGGGTCAGCAGTTATATATTCCGTAGCGATTGCTTCACGGACGTTGTTCCCATTCGACAAGCGCGAGTACCCATCATCAAGTGTAAACACATACCCTCTGGTTTTAGCATTGACATCAATATGTCTTGTCCAAGCAGTGTAAATAATACTAACTTTTTACGGGACTTAATACGTGTGGACAGCCGACTGCACCAAGTGATGCTTTTCTTGAAAATTTGGTGCAAGAGCTTACAAATAATAGGCAGAGGCAATATGACCAGCTATTGTCTCATAACTCTAGTCATATTTTATTTGCAAAACACAGAAAATACAGCTGGGCTACCATGGATAATACCATCGGTTCAACAATTACAAATTACTACCGCACCGGATATTGTGCAAGGCGTAAATTACGCTTATGACCTACGTCATATTTACATGCTTGCTAGTCACCATAGCGTACGTAGCTTTATTGAAGGCTTCTTTTTATTCTACAGTAAATTTGATTTTACGAGCAATATTATATCGACATACTTAGCCAAAGCTATACCAAGGCAAGACTTTATAAATGATCACTTTTATTTTAAAGAATATACAAATCAACTACGGGCATTATCAATATTAAGAGGCTATCCAGCAATGCCACTACAGGTTAGCAAATGTATTATAATTATAGTCTAGAATTTAAATTATTACTGTAATATATTTTGGTTTGAAAAGAAAGTATAACTTTTTTCATTGTATTTAGAGTAATGCATGGTTACATATGTAAATATGTCTGAACTTCGATAAACTTTAAACATTTATTTGGTTTTGTGATTAAGCTGTTTCGCAATAATTTGCATATAAAATCTTATGACTTATTTTGCAATTAAAATAAAAAAATGTTTTTTTTTTTTTACAGACGCAACATTGCCTTTGTGTTCAGGATCTCTTTTGCCTTAATTTAAATATTGCACGAGCAATTGCACCACCTAATTTTGAATATTTAAAGCACTGTTTAACATGCGCAGCTAGCATTTGTTCTGACTCCACAAAAATATCTGACGCAATCTTTTATGAAAAGCTACTTTACGACATTGTCGAGCAAGTGTCTAAAATTGAAGAACCTGTACTGAATACTGAACTAACAAATACAATAACAAGCACAGCTCTCAGCTACAGTTTCACACCAAGCCGCTTGGAAATGAGAGCGCTCGTCATGCAAATGCAACCATTGCAAAGTGACACCAACTCAATTCGGAAATTATGGGTTAAATTTTATATCGAAGTTATAGCGCAAATTCTAATTGATATTTATAATCTGGACATACAAACTGCTGATCCAACTCATTGCATAAAGAATCAAAAATTAGAAATTTCTGAATTGGCTCTTACCTGGGCTTTAAATGGTTCGGTCGATATGTGGTCTGGGCGCATGTTTCAGGGCAAAAGTTCAATGAATTTCATGGAGCAGCAAAAAGCTCTGACAACAACTTTTCAAAAGCAAAGGCGTCAAAACTCAACATATGCTGTTCAGCTTAATGCGCTTTTAACGCTGAATATCCACAATGATTATTCAGCCATTGAGTTAAAAGTACAACCGTTGGATGTTGCTACAACAGATGTGGGAAAGAAGAATCCGTTGCGCAAGTTTTTTGCTAATTTTAAGGCTGCAATGCAAAACTTTAATTTAAAGGAAAAATTGCAAACCCAGACGACATCACCAACAACACCATCAAATGTGGTGTACACAAACGTTTTAGAAATGTTGGAAAAAGCTGAAAAGGAGAAAGAAAGTAACAGAAAACCAGCAAAAACTCAATAAAAACTACTTAAGATGTATTATTTTCTAAATTCTACATTAAGACAACAAAAATACTATTTTCAGTATTTTTTTAATTTATAACTTTTTGCTTGGTACTCGTAATGTGGAAATATTACAAGAACAATAAACGCATATTTTTGTTTTTTTTTTTTTAAATGTAAAAAATGCTTTTTTTGTCCATGGTAAAATTAGGTAGGATTAAAAAAAATCAGGGCTGCTGACTGAATTCGCCCTTAAGTGCAAGCTCACACGAAGGGCACGACCACATCAAATTTGTAGGCGAACGGAGGGAAATGAAAGTACCACTCCCCTCCGCTTGCCTAGAAATTTGACGTGCCTATCGTGTGAGTTCGCACTAAGTGTCAGAAAGAGGGAAACCTGTAGCGTTGCACTTTTCCTTGTGCTTGGAAGCGAAGACGCCGTTTTGATCAGTGTTGCCAGCCTAAACTTTTCCTTCCAGATGTAGTGTATTTCTTAACAGTAGTATTTTCCGCAGTTTTTGTCAAATAGAACTTTGTATGGAGGATTAGTTCCACAGTTTCGGCATCAATTGAGTTTTGTAAAAAATGAGCGGAATTTTCCAAAGTGCGTACAGCTGATTTTTATCAACTTTTGATGAATATTTGATAATGCAAGTTATATACATACTATACCATCTTAATTTTGGATTCATGTGAAAGGTGGTTTTGTCTTCTTTTCTAGAAAATTATTTTGAAAGGTCGAAAATAGGTAATGTAGTTTTTTGTCGTTTGTATGTGTGTATGTATGTATTTTCCTTTAACTCCTAGGAGGAGGATAGGGCCAATATGAAATCTCTCCCTCTGTCACGATCTCTTGCGATGACTTTAATCTCTTGCCACGACTTTCCCGATTCTTGGATTTCCTTTTCCAGCGACCTCTTCCAGTTGGTTTTGGGTCTACCATGTCCTTTACTGCCTTGTGGATTCCACTCAAGAGCCTGGCGACAAACTTCGCTGTGTGGTTTCCGGAGAGTGTGACCAATCCATCTCCACTTGCGCAGCTTGACCTCGATTGCTAAAGCCCTCTGATTGCATTTTTGATGAAGCTCGGCATTTGATATAGTGCGAGGCCACCAAACCTTTAGTATTCGCCTTAAGCATTTGTTGACGAATATTTGCAGCTTGTTCGTTAGTTGTTCAGTAACAAGCCACGTTTCGCACCCATATAACAAAACCGATTTCACATTCGAATCAAAAATGCGCACTCTCGTTTTGGTGGATATAACGGATGAAGACCATATTTTGTTCAGTTGAGCAAACGCGCCTTTTGCTTTTGCTATTCTTGAGTTTATATCCTCTTTTGCTCCACCATCCATAGAGATAATGCTGACTAAATACGTGAAGCTATCGACGTTTCCGATGTCATCACTGCCAGCTTTAAACGTGATGTCAGTGCTTGCGTTTAGCTTCATGCTTTTAGTCTTGGATACGTTGATTTTTAGGCCGGCCTTTTGTGATTCCAAGACAAGGTCTTCAATTTTGCTTTGCATATCTGAATGGTTTTTTTTGTCGTTTAGTACTAAAATAATAGTAAATTTAGTACATTTTACTAAATACGAAAAGATTTACTTTTTAAATAGCGTGATTCAATACCTTTTTGAAAATGGCCTGAACGTGAAAATGGGTTAAGAAATGTTCTTGTTATGGATCATTCTGTAGTCGGTTCTATTTTTCAAAATTCCAAAATATCATAACTTCTAAGCCGGGAGATATCCCATTTTTCCCTCTTCTTCAGATGAAAGGTTTTGTTTTTTCTTTCAAAAAAAAATTTATTTTGGAAAGTCAAAAAAGTAGATAGCGGAGCTTTTTTAGTAACCAAAAAGAAAAAAATTTACTTTAAACTTTTACCCTATTTCATATCATTCCAAAAGTGGTCTGGGCATGAAAATGTTCCAGAAAAGTTATTGACAATTTTATGAGGAGAGTTTGTCACAATTTGCCGATTTTTACACTCTTTGCATCGCTCCGCAAGCCACAAAAATAATCGCAAAACTTCTTTTTTTTATTTTCATTTTTATCAGATTAGACATGAAACGAAACCAATTAACAAATTTCAGCGAAATCGGAAAGGGTGTGGCAGATCTTGTCGTGCTAGGCATTGAATGGCTGTATAATTTTTGCTTGAAAAAACGTGTTTTTTCTAACAATTTTAGCGGATTTTGAAAATGATTAACTGGCATCACTGGTTCGTATTGTGAAAGTATTAGTTTGGATTTTGTTAAATGTTTAAAAACTTGCAGGAATAAAATAATTTTATGCTTCATAAATAGTGTTAATTAGAATTGGCGCTCAAAAAAGTGTTGGATTAATTTTAACCCTGACAAATAAGTGTTAATTGGAACTGGCGCTCGAAGCCTTTTTGTAAGTAAGTCTCAAATTACAAATAAGCGAATGGTATGACAATGTGATTTCTGATATGTAAAAAGTAGTCTAGAACATTGACTTAGGTTTACTTTAACGACACCTTATATTTTTTACACAAAATTTGTTTAATTATCATTCAGTTATTAGAATTTAAATGGGGCCAAGTTTATTTTAGTACCCAAAGTTCAATTATATTACAACAACAACAACAAAAAGTGTATAAGTTCGAGCCCAGTGTTCCAAACGGACTCATTTCGGATCCGTAACGGGTTCATATTTTCGTACTTTTTATCCGTTACGGAATCCGTTACTGATCCGTTGGCGGGAGTGATTCCTAAAAAAAAAACGAATCGCGCCACCACAAATTCTCGCGACGGAGGTGGGCGTTTGACGTGAAACATCCCATATATTTATTTATGTACAGTACTGTTAACTTTATAACACTTCTTTCTGGCTATTGAAAATAATAGCCATGGCACTTGGCAAACAGATAGACGTCTATCTTTACATAGGGTGCCGTGGCTATGATATTCAATAACCAAAACTAAACCTTTTCTAGGACCTCCAAAAGTTGTAGAAACGTAACTAAACACCTAACAATGACTGTTATTTCATATAAAACATGAAAAAAAAAAAATAAAATTTTTGGCACCCTGGGAAACAGTACAAAAATTGGTCTAGCAGTCAATGTGATAAAAATGTTAATGCTGCTTATAAAAAAAAAAAAAAAAAATTGTGAAGCAATTATTTTTAATTAAAAAAAACAATTTTACTTGATCGACTGTTGTTGTTTTTTTTTTATTTTTTTGCCCAAATAGGGCTCTGGGAATCAATTACAACAACAACAACAACCTCTGAGCGGATCTACTTTCGGAGATATAGCCATCGGAAGATCGGGATATATCTTTTATAAAAATAAGTATAAGTTGGGAACCCCTGAATGGATTTTAAAAATATTGGTGTCATATGAAAGGTATTTTACCGGGCTATATAATTGACACACAAAGTTTTCAATTTGAGTGATAGTTTTCGAGGTATGACAATTTTTCAAAAATTAACCCCATTTTTTTCGCAAAAAACCGTTATTTTTCCCAAAAAATGTGTTATTAACCCATCATTTTAATAACTTAATTAAGAAGCCTAATTTATTTCCTTTCATTTGATATACGACATGTATCTGAAATTGCATCATTTATAAATTTTTATAGAAAAAAACAAAATGGACCAAATCAATTTTCTTAAAATTAGGAACTTTTAACAACAACAATGCCAGAACAGACAACAACAACTTTACTACTACTATAGTAACAGAATTTTAAATAAGAGGAGGGGTAAGTGGGCGGCCTGGCCGCAGCTCAGGATTTTAAAATCCCAAAAATCCAACACCGGCTTCGCGGAGGCCTTCGGCCGCGGATCAGTCTATATACGCGCAATTTTGAATAAAAATTTAAATTTTTTTTAAATAATAAGTAGCTGTTGCTCTTAGGGCCAATTTCACAGTGTGAGCTTAAGCTTTAGCTTAGCTAAACCGGTTGTGTCGCTTAAGCGGTTCTTAAATATTTTCCAATTTCACAGTTGACTAGCTCACTTTTGTCATTAGCATAGATACAAACCAAAAATACATGTAAGCATATTTGACAATAAACAAGTTTGACGTAAAATATTGTTTACAATTTAAAAAATATTTTAGCCGCTTTTGAGATGATTACCATGCATTTTGGTTTTATCAATAATGGAAACAAAATCACGCGAAAATAAGTTGTTAAAAACATTGAAAAAGAATCTGTGCCTGAAACTATCAAAGGAATAGCACCAAACAGTCTGGATTTTTATGTGAAAGCACAAAAATATTGGTCTAAAGTACCAGTATGGTATGTTGGATGGACATCGATATGGTGGAGCAAGCAAGATATTTAACAAGGTTAGACCAATGCACCAACTGCAACGAAAACACATAGAACGAACACAAAACGACTATTTCCAACGTGGGCTTGTTTCTTATTCAAATTGGAAAATATAATTTGGAGTCGATGGAGCAGACCTTTTGTCTTTATTTCGTCGAATTCGCAAATTGAACAATGGCATATTTTTGTTAAACATACAAACTTACATTAAAATTCGTAAACCAATAATAATACCAATAAAATCTCTTTGTATTTGGAAAAAATTGAGTTTGGCTGGAAAGATTTAATGCATACACCGTATTTCCCGGATTACTATTTTTATGTACCGAACCGTACCACGTTTGGCAAACCCTTGCTGATGGTTCCAGTAAAAGCTTTCAGGTCAAATGGTGAAGGCTTGTTGTGTTGCTTGAAATTTTAACTTCTTTCTGACAATTAAAAAAGGAAGTAGATATAAAATATTATATTACATACGTATGAAGTCTTCAATTTACCCCAAAGTTTCTATGATTCTTTATTTAAATAAAGAAATTAATTTTTTGATATTTGATTTTATTTATTTCGAATTTTTGTTTTTTGACAACGTCAATTGTGACATAAACGCCGCTTAAGCCTCCCTAACTATTTATAGTGCCGATTGACTGGCGCTTAAGCGGCCCTCAAATTAAAATGACTATGAAATTGAAATTTGAAGTTAAACTACACTCAACAGATAAACTACGCTTAAGCGCACACTGTGAAATTGGGCTTTACAGTTTCTAAAAATTTTAAGTTTTTTTTTAAATATGCGCTTGAACAAGTAGCTGGTTCTCTTTGTTGTTGTTGTTGTAGTAGTAGTTGTTGTTGTTGTAGCAGTTGTTGTTGTAATAGTTGTTGTTGTTGTTGTAGTAGTTGTTTGTTCTGGCATTGTTGTTGTTTAAAGTTCTTAATTTCAAGAAAATTGATTTGGCCTATTTTTGTTTTTTTCTATAAAAATTTATTAATGATGCAATTTCAGATACATGTTGCATATCAAATGAAAGGAAATAAAATGGGCTTTTTAATTTAGTTATTAAAATTATAGGTTAATAACACATTTTTTGGGAATAATGCTTTTTTTAGGGAAAAGAATGGGGTGAATTTTTGAAAAATTGTCATATCTCGAAAACTATGACTTAAATTGAAAAGTTTTGTGGACCAATTATATATACCTTTTATATGACACCAATATTTTTAAAATCTACCCAAGGGTTCCCAACTTATACCGATTTTTATAAAAGATATATCCCGATCTTCCGATCTTCTGTTGTTTTTTTATAAGTATTCTGTGTTCCTTCTCTTCCCTTCTTTTGATAAAAAGATAAAAAAAACAAATCAAAAATATTTTTTTTATCATCATTAAAATTAATTAAAGCAAATACGTTTTGAGTTCGTACTTGAAGTATTTACGGATTCGAAACAGATTTACCCAGGTTCGAATCCTACCACAGGTGGATTTTTACCCTTTATTTTTCGTCCTTTTTTTTCTTTTTCTTTTTATTTTTTTTTAATTGCTAATAAGCGCGTCAAACGGTTTTTTTCTGTAAATATACAGCATTAACATTTTTAAAAGCAAATCCGTTTTGAACTCGTTTTTACATACGTTTCGGATTCGAAACGAGCCTGCACTGCGAAATTACCCGCGTTCGAATTCTACCATAGGCGGATCGATAATTTTTTCTTTTTATTTATTTTTTTACTCGCTACTAAGCGCTTCAAAACGTTTTTTTATTTTTATTTAAAAACAGCGTTTTGAATTCGTTTTTAATGTACGTTACGGGTTCGAAATGGATCCGTTACCGCGGATTACGTTTTTTATACCTTTTTGAACTCGTAACGGGTTCGAAACGGATCCTCATCCGTTTTTGTGCACATTGGGTTTATTTAAACACAGCGTTTTGAATTCGTTTTTGATGTACGTTACGGGTTCGAAATGGATCCGTTACCGCGGATTACGTTTTTTATACCTTTTTGAACTCGTAACGGATTCGAAACGGATCCTCATCCGTTTTTGTGCACATTGGGAGACCTCTTGGTGAAATTTAAAAATGTTTAAATAACCCGAAAGAAACTCTCTGCGTCGCTAAAGTAAAATTGATACACGCCATTGATCACATTTTATGGCAGAAAAATTTCTATAGATTTCCTCTATATTACCTCATAACTAGGCATTGCCTGAAGGGATAATCTAAACTCTTTATATGCATATCTTAAAGAAAATATTTTACATTTTGTTAAGATTAGAAATATTAGATTACAAATAAACTAGGTTCGCCTTGTAGCCGAAATTGAACCACTTCAATTTGACTTTAAGTGATACAGGCCACTTGAAAACAGAAAGGTCATATTATCGTTCCTTAGCGTTAACCCTATCTCCATACCGAATTTGATGAAAATCGATGCATCGGCTTGGCTGTGAGAACGTATTTTCCCTTTGGGGACGTGGCATTGCCCTCTTGCAACATAAAAACTATTTTGTAGTGTGAAGTTAAGCCACACATATCCAATGGTGTAAGTTTAACTTAAATCGGTTCAATAAATCGGCTGGAAAAGGGGGTCAAAGTTTTGTGCTTGCGTATTAATACTATACCTACATAATTTTAGCTCGTATAAGAAGAGAAGATAGATCAATAAAGAAAAACCTAAATTTTAAAGTTGTAAAAATTCAATTCTTTCTTGTTTATCAAAAATTACACCTACTAAACATAACAAAACAAAGCCCTTGAATACCGATATTCTTGTAAATCAGAAGATATTTAAAAATGTATGCCCCATATTGGATCCTGTATTTTATATTTAAAATTTTTACTATCAGATTCTTAATCAGCGTCTGTCAAAACTTTTGAATACCGATATTATTGTAAATCAGAAGATATGTAAACATATTGGCCGGCATATTAGACCCACCATTTTGAATTTTAAAAATTTGACCTCAGACTTGTAATTAGCAACCTCGAAAACCCCCGTGTACGTACCGATTTTCACCTTCGTACGGTGATGCCTTATGGCTTTGACCACAAAATGTGGTAAATGGAACCATAGTGCATTGCAGGGGTTGAAATAAGAAAAAATTATTACTGCAGAATTTGTTTCATTTTTATTTGCAATTTTTTAGCAACATTTTTTTAATGGCTTATTCAAGTGATTAATACTAATATTAAATATTAGATATCATGGCAATGATTCAATTTAAAATTGAAAATTTATAGTGAAATTTTCTTCGAATGCATCTTCTTTTTCGGCATTTTTCATTTCTCTTACGTTTATACAAATATATTTAAAGTAGAGTTGCCGAGTACTTATTGTGGTTCATACTTTTTAGCACAGATTGGTGAGGTTAGACAGCTAAAAAACGGTTATATGCGAAATAAAATGAGTATTTAGTTTTAACGATTAACGCAAAACAAAGTAATATGAATTTGGGGGAAAATTATTATTACAATTTTTTACAATATTCTGAAGTTATTACTGCAAATTTGAAGTTATTACTGCAGAAATAGGGTATTACTACAGCTTATTTCAATGCCTGGTGCATTGCTAAGATACAAACCACTTGCGAGTGCAACTGAAAGTAGCGTAGTGCTTAGTAGTTTTCTTCGACTAAAAGTGAAATTATTACTCAGACCAAGTTTCGGACATACATACTTACATATAGGGATTTTCACAGAAAAGTCTACCATGCTAGAAAAAAATGCTTATGCTATGTGTGCAAGGTATAGGGCCTTATCATCAATAAACTTTCTCGAGAATTTTTTCTCAGGCTGCCGTACAGTCTGAGGAAAAATATTTATTCACGATAAGGCTCTTAAAAACACATCTGGAAAATTATGTCACGTCAAAAAAATGTTTAGCTAAAATTAACTTTAACCAAAATTAGCCATGAAAAAAATGCAAATTCAATAACTCTATTTCTAGGATCTACTGACATCTCTTCTCTAGTGGAATGTCGAATGAGTCAGCCAATATATCTGAAGGACCATCAACATCGGATAATATAAACGAAGTGAGTTTAACATAAATGCTGTTACACTCTCTTTAAAAAAATTTTATATCTCAATGGTCCGAATCAAGCAATTTACATGCATTAAGACCTTTTCTTAAGAAAATGCCCACTTTTGGAAACTTAGTTCAATTATTAAATAACTTAAAAATTGTAATAGCTAATTTTGAAAAACCTATCTGTTAAATATCTGTCGGGCGAAAAATAATAATTCTGGACACTGACTAAATACTAAAAATTCTCTTTAATTTTGCAGCCAAAAAAACCTGAGACACAATCAGAAAAAACATTTGCTCGCTACAGATCACTTATACTGAGTGAATGTGGCTTTAAAATTACTTCAACAGAGAACCATTTAAAGCGTCTACAAAACTTACGGAAAGAATTGAATTACATCAGCGAAACTGATTGGATGTACGATTCCGTTGATAGAAAAGTGACACAGTAGCATCGATAATGTTAATAAATTGCTGAATTTGCTCTTTTTATATGTGATTCAATTAAGTATAAGTAGTCTGTCCAAAAACTCAAAAAACAAAAATGCTTTCGCTGCTGAAAAATTTTTGGGATTCTTTTGATGAAGAGAAAACCAAACGCATAAGGCAGGAGGAGTTTGAAAAAGAACAACTTTTCTTTGATTCAGTTGTTGAAAATGAAGAAAAAACGGATGATTTCGAATCTGCTATGAAAGATGTGATTGCCCCAACGTCAAAAAAATCATACGACAATGATGATGAACTTAATGGTGTCAAGGAGAAAACTGCTTGTTTTAAACGCATAGGTCTGTAAAATATTTACCATAACATGCCTTTTTCTTTCCTCCCCTATTTTTTATATATTTTTTTGTTTTTAATTATTTTAGATATAGAATATAACAGCCTTAACTTCTGGAATTAGTTAAAGTTGAATGTTTAAATGTTACAAAAAAATAATATCACAATGACATAGCAAAAACTCTAAAAAAAAATTTGAAACTGGTGGATAAGAGTTCTTATTCTAAATTGAGTTAATATTCTAAAGATAAAAGAACACTTATAGTAACATAAAAAAACTTCCAGGAGAATGTCACAAACTCTTGCTCATTAGAAAATTTCTTAACTAAAAAAATAACGCATCACACTCACTGTAGAAAAATTAAAACTGACTGAGCTGAGAAAGAACCAAGCCTCCACTTTCTTTTCACTTTGTGCTCAATATTTAAAAATTTTACAGTTAGAATAAGATAAACTGAGCGGAGATAGTCTTGAAAAAATTTAATATGCGAATCGAACAAGCTTAGTGCACTAACGACCGGTTTGGGACGGGCAGGAGAATGACTATTTAACACTTTATGTTATAATTTCATAGCAAAAAATTTAGAATTACATATTTTTTTATTTTACTGTTAAGTATCCGAACTAAATAATTAAAATATCAAATTTGAACTTATAACGCAGTTTTGAACCCCGGTACATTGAATGGTACATTTTTCAGATAATCATCTATATTTTTGTGTTATGAATTTGAAATAAAACTGTAATTGATAAATATTTTCAGGGGTAATAACAATGATGAAGAGCAATCATGGTATAATTGATTATGGCATATTTTTCGATATTAATGCTGCCTTGGCTGTTGCGAGCGAGTTAAAAGTTGGTTGCCGTGTTGAATATTTAGCATTTAAAAACGACAATAGTGATCATATAAAAGTGGTTAAAATTGAACAAATCATTGATCAATATTGGGATGAAGTGCCAACAGAAAAGAAGGTAATATATTTTTTAGTATTGGTTTGTTGTTTTTTTTTTTTTCAAACGTACCGTTTTTCGACCTCATTGTAAAAAACGATCAGCTAGAATTTTATTCGGATCAGATTTCAAAACAATGCTGGAATAAGATGCCTTGAACCGTTTCATTAGGTATTTTCACTCCAATTCAAACGTTTTCCACACCAAATTGATCTTTTTCAATCCAATTTAAACTTTTTCCAAAAAACACGTTTAAAATTGGCACATTAGTTTAACATGTCACTTTAACACAATAATGCGTTAAAAGAGGAAAGGCTAAATTGATTTGGAATAAATTAATTTGAAAAAGGTTTAAATTGATTTGGAAAAACGGCAGGTTAATTTGATATGAAAAAAATTTGTTTTGATTTGAAAAAATAGAGCAATTTCGAGACTGCACTGAGATTCATCACTTGTGTTTTTTTTTTTTTTTTTCAAATGTAAACTTCCCTTTTAGAAATGGATAATGTAATTATATTCGACGAATGTTCCCCAAAATAGACACAAAAATCAATTTAAAGATAATTTTGAACCTGAGCACACAACCAGAATATTTCCCTCACAAAGCATACTACTACATTGTAACTTTTCATATCTTTTTATTGATTTTATTTAAGATTGAAGAACAAATTGCAGAACTAAAAAATGAGAAACCAAAATATTTTAACACACATCAACGCAACATACTCGGACTAGTAACAGAACGCAAACGTGACTCGATTCTCATAGACACTGACTATAAACTGATGAATGTCGATTTGGATGAAGTTGAAATTAACTTTGTGCCAAAGGAAGGTGATCGCGTATTTGTCTGTTGTAACGTACAAAGCGATGAAAACTTTGTCGACAAACAAGGCGAAATACTTCAAGAGGTAAGCGTTCATCCGGCACGTCTTTTAAAGCAGGAAAAATGTACTGTTAGTAAGGTACACGACGATTGGGGTGTCCTCAATGATGACTGTTACTTTACCTTTGATGTTTTGCCCACCGCTTGCAAACTGGATGTTGGCGATATTGTCAATGCAGATTTGATAGAATGTGAAAGGGTATGTTGAACTTCGATAATAATATATTCTTCTAAAAACCAATAACATTTACATTGACAATTTAAATCTCTTAAATTGTTAATACAGGGAAACTATGTTTGGCGTTGTGTTAAATTGAGTTTGGTCGATCGTGCTTATGTCTCAACCCCGTTGTCATCGGCGGTTGTTTCGGCACCAAAACGACCTGACGCGGTAACTATTACGGATAATATACGTTGCATTTTTACAGCTACTTTAGAAAATCAACGAATCGAAGTCAACATTACTAATAACCGTCAGCAAAAAGTTACTATTCAACGTATAGAATTTCCTGGTCGACGACGAGACTCTGTGTTGAGTCTTATTGAACCACAACCGGGTGAAACACTCCATGTGATGCCTGGTGAAACAAAAGCTGTTCTTCTTGAAGCTGAATCTAAATCATATGGCGAAACACAAGAAACGTTTGTAGTTAACTTTGGCACTTTTCGTGTATCCCGCGTGGTAAGAGTCTACGTTTTTGAGGATGAAGCTGCTGCTGAAGCGGCACGCAAAGATAAGAACAAAGAGAATATGTTCACATCAATACCATTCGGTGGACGAAACAACGCGCAGAGATCACGTTTCTATGCAAATCAAGTATGGTCAAAACGTGGTGAAGTTATACCAGGCGTTGGTTTTGGACACAAGCGTCGTTTTGTTGCTCAACGCATCGACAGGTACGATGTGCCTGAACGTTTACGAAATGCATATTTAATTTCTGAAAATCGCACCGAAATGTTGGATAACATTGAAAGTATGTTTCCTTGCCTAAGGGAAGAGCTGAGCTTTATGAATTATGTACCACGGTTTCAAGCACTCATACATCTGGAAGAGATTGAATATTTTGTAAACTTTCGCAACTATGATCGCGAGCGTGCACATTTTACACGTGATGGCGAGTTTTTGTCATTAGAGATTGAAAATTTGGCAGAACGTCGACCTTCCCTTGTGCTTGGTGATACAGTTCGCGCTATAAATCCATGGAGTAATTCCAATTCAAACGATAATCGTAGTTTTGATGGGGTTATACATAAAGTGCTGTTTAATCGTGTTTTATTAAAATTCAATGCTGGCTTCCAGACAAAATATAATGGTGAAGATTATCGTTTGGAGTTTTATTTTTCACGTTACGGCTTCCGTAAGCAACATTTCGCTGTCAATAGAATTGTAAGACATCTAGGCGAATCATTTTTATTCCCAAAAAAAATACAAATGCGTGAACATTTACAACTACAAATCGAACTAGATCAGGATAATAATTTATGTTTAAATGATACTGTATGCCAATGGTATAATCCTTTGTTAAACGTTGTGCAAAAACGCGCTGTACGCAATATTCTGAGAGGTGAGTCCAAAAATATGCCTTATGTGATATTTGGTCCACCCGGTACTGGTAAAACTATTACAATGGTGGAAACGATATTGCAACTGGTCAAGCATATACCAAGTGCACGCTTGTTGGTCGGAACGCCATCAAATAGCTCGGCTGACTTATTAACTACTCGAATAATAGAGAGCGGTGTTTTACAACCAGGCGATTTTGTGCGTTTAGTATCACAAAATCAAATTGAAAAGGATTTGATCCCTGATCATTTGCTGACATACTGTGCTACTGTAGATATTGCTATCGAAGGAACTTGTGACAACGCTGTAAGAATAAACATTATTATTACCTAAGTGGTTGCAGCTTATTCATTAAAATTACGTCTAAAAATGTAATTTTTCACCTTGCATGGCTGAGGTTTTTAAAATGTAGCTACCCATACCCTTTTGCTCAATGTTAATGAATCCTTCCAGTTACTTTTCTGTAGATAATTTTTCGTGGAAGTACCACGCCAGCATATCGCCGAGTATAAGTTTTTTTTAAGCTTTTACTTGTATAGAATACATCATGCCGATCTTCAATCTTTGACCTACTAAACGCACAGTGGGCTAGAATTTTTTTAAATCGGCAAAATAATGGAAACCCCTTAACTCAAGTATTGAAAGACAATTTTTAAGCTTTCGGGCCTACTGATTTCCAATTTGATAAAAATTTGGAGAAAAAAATGTATGCCCGAAAGTTTAAACTTATTTTATTTTTCTACTTAGTTCATTTTTTAAATATGGATTTTTCTGGTTTTTGCCTCAAATCCTACGAATCAAGGACTTAAAAAAACAATATAGTGGAACGATAGTAGCTATTTGCATATCTAGAACCTTAAATTATTGATTAAAATTTATGTAAAAATGCTTTAATAGAAAAAAAAATTGTCAATCCACATCGCATAAGACTTTCGTACATAAAATTTTTGGCGGGACAGTGCGGGAGCTAATTTATATTGATTTTGCGTCTCAATAGAATAGTTCTTTATCTGATTTTCAGGGTACATAACTTTTTGTCTTTTCTTTTAGGTTATAAGATTTTCACAGTTAAATGGAACGCACCAATTTGTGATCCATTTTCACATACAATATTAAGAATGATGACCAATATTTTTTTACAAACGCCATCTACTTGCCTTTATAATTATTGTCTTGTACGACGTTTTAAAATTTACAGTGCGGCTTGGAATATATTTCACTTTGCGTCAACCGTTTACTATCAAATAAATATTTTTTAAAAACACACTTAAAATAGTCCGGGAGCCGGCAATTATTGCCGGCTCCTCGCCTAAAATGACACTTCTAATGTACGCTCAATAGAATGAATGTGACGATACCAATTTTTTGACACAGGATTTAAAAAAATTTTAGCCCATAGTGAAACGGTCCGATAAAAACTCGTTTATGGACCCTTTTTGCAATGAACAGTACTTCCAGAAGAGCATTTATGTTAAGTAACAAAAACAACAAATTTACACACTTCAAAGTCTCTGTTTACATCTCTCTGCTAAGCTATGTATAATACAAAGGTGGATATAACAATAATAGTCGTAATTTTTTTAAATATGTGTATGAAATTTAGCAATTCTATTTATTTAAACCTGAGCTGTACAAACATACTATTTCAGATGATAACCACCGAATCTGGACTTAAATTAAAATGCCAAATGAAATATCTTGGACGTCATCGTGTTACTATTAGCACCTGTTCGACGCTCGGTAATTTTCTGCAAATGGGTTTCCCTCCCGGACACTTTACACATGTGTTAATTGATGAATCCGGCCAATGTACTGAACCAGAAGTTATGGTTGCAATAACTCAGGTATCACAGACACGAGGTCAAGTTGTGTTGACCGGCGATCCGCATCAACTGCAAGCGATAGTCATTAATAAATATTCAAGTGAACGCGGTTTCTCACTTTCGTTTTTGGAACGCACATTACAGCATACGCCATACTTAAAAGATAATATACGTTTTCCAGATACTAATGGATATGATCCGAGACTTGTTACAAAACTGATTTATAATTATCGTGCCTTACCTTCAATACTCAACGTTTACAATGAGCTATTTTATGATTCAGAGCTTATCCCTGAAGTTAAAGAAAAGGGTTCAAGGGAGGCAACTTTGCTACTTCGATTAGATGTTCTACTCCCCAAATCAGAATCACGATCGAAGGCACATGGTGTGTTCTTTCATGGCGTCCGAAGTGAAAATATGCAGGAGAAAGATTCACCATCTTGGTATAATCCAGTAGAGGCAAAAAATGTAACCAACATTTTAATCAAGCTGTTTTTATGTTAATTCAAGCTTAAAATTCTTGTATTTGTAGGTTTTTCTTCTGACAATTCAACTATATCGCCAACATATTATTCCAGAAAGTATTGGCATTATTACGCCGTATATGAAGCAAGTTAAACATTTGCGCAGTCTTTTTATGAAAGCGGACATTGCAATGCCAAAGATAGGTTCCGTCGAGGAATTCCAAGGACAGGTATGTTATCTATTTTATATCATTTTATTGTGATCACCATCTGTATTCGTATAATTTAGGAACGTGACATTATTCTCATATCAACTGTACGCTCATCAGAACGTCTAATCGACAATGATCTACGTCACTCATTGGGATTCGTTCAGTGCCCTAAACGCATGAATGTTGCTATATCCCGTGCCCGCTACTTAATTTTTATATTTGGCAATCCGCATTTGCTTAGTTTGGACCCCTGTTGGTGCGCTTACATTAAGTATTGTGTTGACAACGATGCCTATTTGGGCAGTGATTTGCCTGAAAAAATGAATATCAATGATAAGACCATCGCGTTGGAAGCTGAACCATAATTTTTTTATAAGCTTATTTTTAAAAGAAATTGCTTGGAACTTTTTGCCATTCTCCCTAAGTATTGTATAAGTTATGTTAAACACACAAAAGAGTTTATTTACATCAGTTTTTTTAATAATATTAAGAGTCAATACTGCTTGCTCTAGAATCTTGCTTATTTTTTATCGTTCCTGGACTCATAGTATCGAATATACATAAAATAACTATCATTTAAAAATCACGTTTTTCAATATTGAAACTTTTTTATTTAATTTAATATATTATTTTTCCTTATTAGGTCTAAAAACAACTATTTGCCCCAAAAATGTGTAATACACCTAAAATTCGTTAACAAAATGAGGAAATCAATTTTTTTTTCCATTCATTTTATTTAACGTTTGCACCCCTGATTTTTCTGTGGAAATATTTTTTATGTTATTATCTCTTAGCCCAGGAAAATTTGAATATTTCTGCGAAAAAGTTCCAAGTGGATTTTTTTCACCGGAATTATATTTATTTATGCGTGGTTAATAATGTGTAAAAAGTCCATTGAAGTCCATTATGCGTATAAAAAGTTATTCAGGCTCAAAGGTCGCTAAAATCAGTTTTTTGCAAATATCTCGCTAACGCAAACTGGTTTTTGAAGGATATCTCTGAAAAGGTAAGTCATACGACAAAAAGCAACTGCATAAATTTTGTAGAGAATCACAAGATCTACAAAAAATAAGCCATATGTGTACACATTGAAGTAACCGCTTAGAAGTTATTCAATAAAAACTGGTTTTTTGCCATTTAAAGGTTTTTTTGAATATCTTCTAAACGGTTACTTCAATGTGTACACATATGGGTTATTTTTTGTAGATCTTGTGATTCTCTACAAAATTGATGCTAATGCTTTTTATCGTATGACTTACCGTTTCAGGGATATCCTTCAAAAACCAGTATTTTCGAAACCTTAACGGTTTTTGAAGAATATCTCTTGGACCATGAGTCGCTCCAAAAAAAAATGTAGTACAGTGTATACAGAATCCAATTATCTTTTGAACGGTTTTTTAATTTTTTTTTGTACGACTCCTCGTTAAAGAGTATACGCAATTTTAAAAGTAAGATATTTTAATATGAACTTATACGTAGCATTTATATATAAAAACTGTGCACAACTTTTTAAATCGGGTTATCTCCTAAACTATAAGCCACACGAAAACATTTTTTACATCTTTATGTAGGAAATGTCCTGTGTCATAAATTTCTGTAAAAGTTTGCGTTAGCGAGATATTTGCAAAAAACTGATTTTAGCGACCTTTGAGCCTAAATAACTTTTTATGCGCATAATGGACTTCAATGGACTTTTTACACATTATTAACCATGCATAAATAAATATAATTCCGGTGAAAAAAATTCACTTGGAATTTTTTCGCACAGCAGCTCATTTTTTGTCTTATTTTCCTGGGCTATCTACTTTATTACAAAAATTGAAAAACATTTTTTGAAAACAAGGGTTTTTTTAAAAAAAAACTTGGCATAAATTTTAGAAAAAATTTAATATCTTGAAATTTGTTGCTTGTTAAAATATCATTCCAGATAGCATCAACATTTTTAAACTCCGTTCAGGGGTTTCCAACTTATATTAGCTTCTATAAAAGATATATACAGGGTGGTTGGTAATCGGTAGAACACCGGAAAATGTAAGATTTCTGGGACTATTCTGACCAACTTAGTTCGTTTTTCGAAATTCGCAAAACTGACGGAGTTATAGCCATCGGAAGATCAGGATATAGCTTTATCAAAACCGAAACAGGAAAATCGGAATCCCTTAATGGATTTAAATAATATTGGTGTCATATGAAAGGTATTTTAATTGGCTACAAAATTGGTGTTCACCAGTTCTAAATCCGAGTCATGGTTTTTGAGATATGGCAAATTTTAGAAAATTTTTACCAGTTTTTTTTATTAACATATAATTTTAGTAACAAATTATGAAAGCCCAATTTATTTCTTTTCATTTGATATGTAGTTTGTACCTTACGTAACGCGCCAAGGTGGGAGGGGGCGGGTTCAGACGATTTGTTACGAAGTATTACATAACTGCGTAACTGTGTTACGTAACGTCGATTTTCTAATTTTATGCGACAAAAAATTAAAATTACCAAAATTAAGATTTGTTACGTTACTAGGGAGAGAGGGGGTTGTACGTTTTGTTACGCTGCGTTACGACCGGGGAGGGAGGGGTCAAAATTTTTCAAAAAGTGTCTTATGTAATATGTGAACGGCCCCTAAAGCGTTATGAGTGTTTTATTTGCATACAGATTTTGCATGTGGGTGCAAAGCTCCATAATTTAATCGCCCCTTTTTACGGTTTTCACCTGGCCGAAGGTTAAGCACAGACATTGTAAAAATATGGTTTCCACATATTTAGTGATTTAAGCGTGATGCGATGACAAAAAACACACAAAAACATTTACGTTTTTGTATGGCGGTTACTTATCGTGAATCAATATTACCAGGGAATTTTACTCAAACTGCTATAGAGAATGCACGGAAGTCTGAGAAAAATTTCCCGGGAATATTTATGTCAATATGTCAATACGTTAAGTGGTTCAGGGTAAGATATGACAAACATCCGCACCAATGATTTTATATAGTAAGATATATGTAGTTCATAAAAAGGCTAAAAAAAAGCTAAATACAGAATGAAGAAAAAAGACCTAAGTCTGCCCTCTAAGAAAAATTTACGGTTCGCATATTTCGTACCCAAAGCGAATCGCTTACGAACTGTAATTTCACGTATACAATGGGAGCAAACATTAACATTTCGTAGAGAAGGGCTTCAAGCCGGTGAACATGAAATTCACTTAGGCATCAAATTCACCTGGAGTAGTGGAAAAGCTTGTACGTTGAGATTACTGCATCCAGGTTGGACTTGTTGGATCAACTATCATTGACTGGGTCTGTTAATAAATTGGTGAAGATTCATAATAGAGTTGGGGAGATTCAGTGCCAGAGTGTAAAGGAAATGTTACATAACAGTAAATCGAGTGTAATATAAATCAAATCTTCAAATCTGTGGCAACAAACCAGAGTAGCTTAAGTCGGTCTTTGGTCAGAAGGCAAAAGAGTTTAAATTCGTTTCATAAGCATAGAACTCATGCTGCTTTACAATTTTATCAAAGATCGACTTAAGCTACTCTGGTTTGTTGCCACAGAAATAGTTGAACATGAGAAACATTTAAAATAAATCATCTCATTAAAAATGCAATCATTTATTTAAATCACTTCGTAAGGGATACGATTTTAGCGAAGCAGCCAGTTCAAAACGTAGTACCAATACATAAACATTGTTACATTTTTAATTCTACTGTTCTTATTCTAACATTTACGTCTACGGTTCGCATTCGTATCGCCAAGGCGGTACGTTAACGAAGTCTTGTATGAATTATAGACTCTGCTGGCGCACAGTGCGTTGAGCCCATACAAGCAATGGTCAAAAATAGAAGGAGTGGTTGGATATCGATGAAATTTGGTACTATAAGTAATTTGGGGTCGCTGAGCTCAAAAATGATCTCAGATTTGTTGTAAACTTTATAGTTTTGCTAAAAACCAGGTATTTAGGACGATTTTCTTAAGGTCCATATATAACGATGACGAAAAAGTAATGTTTAATGTTAACAAATGAAATGTACGTAGTAGAAATAATGTTTTTTGTACTTGTGAGACCATTTGTGTTAATAAAAACAAAAAAAAAAATTTTCAACATAAATTTTATATTTCATACAAATTTTTCGTTTTAAGTATTTTTTAAAAAAAGAAAACAAATATTTGTAGGACGAAGTAGGAAAAGTTATTTGCAGTTCTTGATTACATAGAATTCGAACTAGTAGATTAAGAAAAAAAACGGCACTTATTTTTATAAGATTTGTTTTTTTTTTTTTTCATCGAAATTTGTCAATTTCTGAAGTTTTTCATTTCATAATATCGTGTATTAAAATCACTACAATATACATCGAATTATATATTTTCCAAAATTTTTTAGTTTTATTCATTTACTCAAATAATATTTATAATAAAAAACTTTACTTCGCTTAGTTTAATCAAAAGACAAATTTTTGATAATTATTTGTTTAAGAGAACCCAAAACGAAGAAAATAGCTTTGTTCGCGTTCAAAAAATTGTTAACAATTGTTAACAAGAAAATTTCTGAGAGTAAGTAGAATTTACTCTCAAAAAAACAAAAAACTACAAAAATACGAAAACGAAAAATTGTTAAAAATTGTTAGAAATTAAGGGGCTAACTGCCTTCGTATATTCAATATAATAATTTTTTTTTTTAATCATTGATAACAACTGTCATATATGTGGCAGGAAGGAAAAACTGCCTAACCCAATTTTTGATAAGAAAACAAAGCAGTTTAATTTTTGTATTATATGTATAAAATTTATGTTGTTTTGATTTTTTATCGAACATCGACTTAGCTGTTTTTCCTTATTGCCACAGATATAATCGAACGAAATGTTCAAAAGGTTAATTAGCAGACTTGTTGAAGAATTCGATCGGTCACTTTTCATTTTGAAAGTTTTTTTATGAAATCGATGAGTGGTCCTAAGATCAGAAGTATGTATTTAGAACCGTTTGGTTCGAAATCTTATGGTCCATAAATAATAACCATATTTGTTAGCCAAAAAGTAACCAATTAGAAGAAGAAGAAGAGACATAATGCCCAAGATCAAGACCAAAACCAAGACTCAATATCAAAACCAAGACCAAGACTCAATGTCCTAGACCAAGATCAAAACCAAGTCTGCTTTGGTCTTGGTTTGCTCATCACTAATGTTACTATCCACAAGAGATCTCGATAATTTTTTGGTGTGACTAACCGTATCAAAACAAAAAGTAATTGAAATCGCAGGGATTCAGGAACAGGTCTGTATCTGAAGGATTCTTTGAACGAGATAGACTGGAATAAATGAATCGTCAGTTAAATTTTGCACAAAAGCGATTTTGTCTCAAAAAAATCATAATATCAAAAAAACCCAGATTAGTTTTTTAAGTGCCTTTCATTTAATTATATGATCATGCAACTCCTGAATTTTTGCCTCTGATATAAGTTTGTGCAGATAACAAATTAATTCTTTCATGGATACAAAGGAGTTTCAAAAAAATGTGCGCTTATGTAAAAAATGGAAGCGGGCCAAGCAGATAATCTCTATAAAAAAATACTGAAATGGTAAAAGGACCACGCACTTTTTGTATATTATTATTTTTGTGTCAGTAGTTTTAGATCTGACACAATAGTACCGATTCTTAAGTCTGTTAAACCTCATCGCAAAATATAAATGCATAGCAAAAAGCACAAACTCTTAATCAACGTCTTTATTATGATATTACTAGGACAACATGGTAAATCTTTCCGAAATAGTTCATTACTGAAACTAGTGCACAATTAAAGAATTAAAACTTCCAAGTTGTTTTAAAATTATCTAAACACCACCAGTTTGTTAATTTCGTTATTTTTCCCATTGGTTTTCTATTAAAATTAAAAAAAAAATGTATAATATTACAGATAAATCCGTCCTGTAAAAATAACATTTATTTAATAATTTCCTATACTATTCCCCTTAAGACAGAGAATTGCTGCAGGCCCAGAATTCTTGTTTTATTAAAACCTATTTTTTCAGCGAACGCTTTGGTCAATTTGAGCAAAATGCATAACATTTGGAGGGTAATTTTATAAGCTACATATTGCTGTACAAAAGTTCCAAAACCATTCATTAGAATTTAAAATATTTCAAGTCTTCCAATTTTTCGTCATATTTTTGAAATATTTTTGAAATTCAATTTATTTTAATTTAATTTATTTGACACTTGGAACAATTTTTGCCTCATGAAATTTTGTTGTTAAAAATTGTTAAAAATTGTTTGGAGGGGAAATGGGAAGCCATATTTTTTTCGCTCTCATTTCAAAATTTTTTGTGTACAAAAACGCTTTTAAGGCAAAAATTGTTAACAATAGTTGACAATTTTTTGAACGCGAACAAAGCTAATAAAACATGATTTTTTTTGAAAAATATCTCAACTTTGAAGTGTCACAGCGTAGCCAAAACTGAGTTTTTCCACTAAATATTTTGTTTTTATTTTATTGATACAATTACCTGTCGATTGATACCAATATTATTAGGTTTCGAGTCACAAAAAATTTTGATTTTTGCCCACTAGCCAACGCAGTGTGTGGCGTTACGCTTTTCTTATAGGGCAATTGGTTTGAGCGCATGCAAAAGTGTATAAATCATACTGGAGAATACTTTGAAAAACAATAAAACCATTTTTGATAATAAATATTCGCATTGTCATTATTAGGCCAGAAATATATACAGCAGCCCACGTACACGTGAAGGAAATGAAACTTATATTTGAAAAGTAAGTGTGACATCAATTGAATATCTAGATATTCTCTGTTTGCTTGGTGTCCAAAGAAATGAATAAGTAAAAAGCTTGTTTGTATTCCGCCATGGATGTTTTTCCTCTAGTATATCTAAATATTCTTCGTTTTGACTATAAAGCCTTCGGGTGACCTTCGAGAACTTTTGGTGCCCTAGGCAATAAATCGATTAAAGTTTGCTGATAGTCCGCCATAGATATTTTACCCCCTGTATGTCTAGATATTTTTCTTCTTGGCTATGAAGCTTTCGGGTGATCTTTGGGAACCCTTGGGTGCCCCAGAAAACTATTAGTTTAAACTAGTTAATAGTCTTCCATAAATGTTTTCCCTCTAGTATACCTAGATATTCCTCGCTTTGACTATGAAGCCTTCGGGTGGCCTCCGGGTATCTTGGAAAAATACCAATCAATGGCCAAGTAAATGCATTTTTTTCTTGCAATTTCTCGAATTTGTGCCAAATCCTGGATTTTCCATTTTAAAATTTATTACATTTTGAAAATGTTTATGTTGTGACGAAAAATAATAAACACGTGAAAGAAACTTCACGAAAGTACTTGACAGTGATGCCAAGTTTTGTCAAGAAACTATTAGCCGAAGGAATCAACGAGATGTTGCCAGATGTTTCGCTAATGCAATTCTAGAATATTCATATGGGTATAAAAGGAGCTGTTCATGACAGCTGAACACAGTTGATTTTAAGCAACAAAGCTAAAAGGTTGTACACACAGTGCCAGTGAAAGTAAATAAAGTGCTAATTGAAATATAAGATTTTGAATGTAAATAAACAGTAAAACAAACACCGTGTTATAATAAACGCTTGTGATTAAAATAAACCATTTTATAATTAAATAAAGTGTGTGTTTTTGATTGCTACACAATCCAGTGATCGAACTCAGAAAACTATAAGTGATTGAAATTATCGTCATAGAGACAGGAAATTTCGTAAGAATTGAAATTTCAATGGCGAAAAGACTAAGTGATTTAAACAATAGTAGTAAACAACATACAGAATTTGTAATAAAAAAAGCTCTATTTTCAACATGCAAGAATGAAGAAATTTATCAAAAAATTCAACAAGACGTTGACGAAATGTCGGCACTCTTTGTAGAAGTTTCCAGGTAATTATAATATTTCTTTTAATATACAATTCAAGATGTATAATGTCATTATTTATCTACACACACACACAGATATATACATTTTGTTCTAATGAGGAAATGGAAAGCTGGAGATTTTGACGAAATAAAATTTGCCGATTATTATTATCATTTGATGGTAAAGAAAAAATCAAAGTACATTATCGACGAGGACTATGCTAAATTTCGTAAGGATTTGCCGTTTTACAACAGTGCATACCGATCAAATTTATTCATCGATTCCGCCAATCAGTATAGCGTCATATTTCACAACAACATATGGATGCATGCGTATAGTAGACTACGAAGGTTTTTCAAGAAATTCACTGAAGATAATACAAAAATCTACAATACATTAAACTATTTATTCTGCGACCAAGATGACAATAAAAACAAAGAGCCAGATTTTGATCTACTGATTCATTTGATCGAGGAATTACAATGGAATGGTGAAAAATTATCCAACTTGAAAAATATAAAACTATATTGGTCAACAGGCATTAAACTATTTTTCAATCTACAAAGATTCAACGAAAGAAACAATTATCGCAATTTCTCAATGATTCCCATATTCAAACACGGAGCACATCATATTCGCTATGATTCGTTTGCCTTCTATTCGCTGTTGTGTTCGTTAAAGTTGTACAAGGGTCCATGGAAAACTTTCGATCGTGCAGAATATTGGGAAAAATATTTCAAAATTCCGTATGCTCAATCCTTGTCAGAGAAAAAATTTGATTATTCTCTACAGACCGACGGTGTAGCTGTATCGTTTCTAATGCGAAAACCAATTGTAAAGTTAAATACTGCAAAGAATTCTGCAAAACGAAAAAGAACTTCAGCAATTCGAGGCGAAAACAAAGAAATTGAATACTATACAAATGTCAATTTGGAGAAAATACGCTCAACAGAATATGCCAACAAAATTGGTCTTGATCCGGGACTACGTTTGATATATGGTGGAGTTCGTAATGGAAAGCCAATTAAATTGAAAAATTCTACATATCAGCATATGAGCGGATTCTATTCGCGCAAATGTAAATTAAAAAGATTCACTTCAATGTGCCCAGAAAATACAATATATTCGGCCAATTCAATTGAGGATCTGGAGAACTATACGCAATACGAATTGGAGATATTTCTTGAAAAACAAATGATTTTCAGTCAACGTAAAGTAACCAGATTAAAATTACAAAAATACATTTGTGTAGAGAAGACTTGTCATAAGCTGGCTAAAGAACTTGTTGAACCTGGTAATAATGGATCGACTCTAATTTGTATCGGTTCAAGTGAAATCTCATCAGGGTCACCAATGCGCGGCTATATACGGACACCACATCGGAAATTTGTACGGGCATTGCGAGAACATAAAAATGTCGACGTTATGTTAGTTAATGAATATAGAACCACTAAGCTATGTGCAAATTGTTATTTTGAAAATAAAACATCACGATCAGCACACAGGTATCAATTTTGTCCAAATTGCAATACTTGTTGGAATCGTGATGTTAATGCTGGTGCTAATATATTGTACTTGGGCCAATGTATTATTGCCGGTATCAAAAAAAATGAAAATTTTTGTAAAAGTACTACTATTTCTGGTATAGCGAAAAATGTATGTACTTGACCGATTTTATTGTAATAAATAAAAATGGTTTAACTCTGGAAAATTCAGATAACACAATCGTGTAGTCTGGGTCTGAAAGGGTTATAGGGCAGCTCTAAAATATTTCATTTCGGCAACACTGATTCCAATTAAGTAAAACTGTTATACAAACTACTTTAAAACAAACAATATATTTAAATAGTAGCTATGCATTTTTTGACAAAGTAAAATTTCTCACATTTTATTTTCAACGGTTTTGCTTAAAAACAAATAAAAACACAAATTGAAAATTTTGCACAATTTTTGCAAGAATTTTATATCATTTTGCAAAATACAGAACCGTACTGTATTTTTGCCAACATAACAAACTAAAATAGCCAAATACCAACATAACAAACTTATCCGCCGTTCCGTCGAAATCGTACTGTACAACGAAGAAAAGACTCATTTCTTTTCAATCAACTGAACCGGGGTGTTGGTGTTTCTGCAAAAAAATCGCTCACGGTGAAAATCTTTTCAAGAAAAATACCATTTTTCAAGTTTCTTAAAAAAAAACTTTTTATAACAAAAATCTGGAATAATTCCGTACATCTGCGATTTACGGAGAAAAAATATCGTCGCGAGTGAAAATTTAATAAAACGTTTGCTGTTCAAGGGAAAAATTCAGAAGAAAAACTGAAAATGGAGCAAATTATTGCGAATTTGTTGGCTTCCGACAATAGCTTAATACAGAAGGTAAGGGATAAGAATGTTAAATACCATTTACTTTTTATCTGTGCTTGAGTATACCTAAAAAAGATAATGAAGTTCCAAACGTTGAAACACGTGGATTTAGTTCCTCCATTCTGCCCTTAACTTCTCGCTCTTTGTTCCCTCCACCATTGTAGATTTGTAGTTGCTAATTTTTCGTTTAAGAAATACATTTTCTGCGCTGTTTTATGCATTGTCAATTTCGCATTATTTTTTCTCATTTCTTGTACGTTAAAGAAACAAATGTTAATTTTTCTTCTCTACTTCATCTCAAATTTCTTGCTGCAAAATTATAATAAAATACAGTAATAACACGTGTGAATGATTTTGCTAAAATTGCAAATGAAAAAAAAAAAAAAAAATTTAATATTTTTATTAATTTAAATTGCTGAAGTACTTTCTTCAAACCGGTTTACGTCCAACCGTCATTAGCAATTATTTCATAATCCCAAGGAAAAATATGTAATCAAAAAATGTGTAGCAATTCTAAGTAGTTTCGGAGATATACAGGTATCCTGGAAATTGCGCAAACCCTCTTGAATCCCAGACTACTCCTTAACCCTTTTAGGACCGTAAGGAATTGGGAGCTTATACAACCATGTTAGCTATTTATAATGGTCTATTGGGCGTCCAGAAAACATATTTTAAAATAAAAATTTTAACGGTTTTTCTGGAATTTTCTGGGACATATGTATGTGTCCCTATGGTCGTTAAGGGAGACTTTTTCCCCATACATTTTTATATGGGGAAAATATGCCCTTATTTCAAAGGGTGATAACTCGGAAAGTAAGGGTCGAATTGAAAAATTTAAAGGTATGGTTTGATAAGTAAGATTAGGGCTATTTGATGCCATCAAAAGAATTTAAATAAGAGTCTGTCTATACGGGGCGTTCCGCGTACGCGAAAACTCCTCTCTCTCTCTCAATTTACTCAATTAGCGTACGCGAAATCCAGTGAAGTTTTTTCCCCCGGAACACATCTTCGTTACAACAGTAATTTTACATAAAAGTAGGGGTAAGTGGGCGGCCTGCGGCCGCAGCTCAGGATTTAAACCCGTCAGACATCCAACACCGGCTTCGCGGCGGCCTTCGGCCGCGGATCAGTACATAAATTAATCAAGTTCCCCGGGGGAAAAAACTTCACTGGATTTCGCGTACGCTAATTGAGTAAATTGAGAGAGAGAGAGGAGTTTTCGCGTACGCGGAACGCCCCGTATAGACATTTCCTTTAAATAAACCATCTCTGGAACTACACCGCAAGATTGAAAACAGCGCTTCCTCAGCTTCAAGCACGGATATCTCGAAATCCTGAAGTATATGAGCAATTCTAGCCTCGGATTCGAATTCAGTGTCAAAAAGTACGTTACAGTACATATGTCTACTGACAGGTTCATTAAATTTTTTTATTTTGATTGCCTGTGAAATTGGTAAAATTGTAGTACAAAAGTGAGTTGAAAAGTTACCCTTAACGACCATAGGGACACCGGTGTCCCATTTTGAATTTTATGATTTATCAAAATACTAAACTTAAATAATGGTTCAATTAATGTATAAAACAACAATTTACTAAACTGACAACAATTATTTCACACTATAATATGATTAAAAACAATTAAACACCTATTAATTCTGCTGTAAAGTATAGCAATAGTTCACCACACAAACTGTCACATTAGAATGATCACACAAAAATAACGGTGCTTCTGATGGTGTTGCCAGATTTAATAGGAATGAAGGAAGCGTTTAGGAACTGATAAATGTCAAAATTACATATATCGGTTTCTTACTTATTTAAATATAATTTATTTTTGTCTTGGGACACATATGTCCCTATGGTCCTGAAAGGGTTAAATTCGTTTTTTGTGTGCCATTTTTATTGAATAATTGCGCCAAAAAAGGTAAACAGCAAAATGAAATGAGTAGCAAAAAGAGATATTGTTTTCTCTTTCCATTGCGACAATGTTTGGAAGAATAACGAAAGAATACAAAAATTTATATTTGTAATGCGCAAAAAGTCCAAACACACAACTTTTTTAATGCTTTATTACACAGTGGGCAGGATTATAAAACTGCTTCAAGTAAAATCGGAGCTGATTGGTTTCGTAAGTAACAATCAATTACTGTGCAGTAAATAATAACCACCCTGAAAGTTCCCTATGAAGGAAAAATGATAAGCAACTCCTAACATGTTCCTCTCCTCAACATTTGTTTCTAAAAATGTCCATCCCTTATCTCAACCTCCTAGGAGGGCTCTCATACAAATTTACCTGAAAATGTAAATGTAATGCCTTTTTAAAATGATCATAGCTTTGTAATGGAAAATAGAACGAACCTTTATAACTCATTTTGAAGACTGAGAATAGTACTAAATAATGCATTTGATATAAAATAGCATAACAATTTCATTCGTCCTATATTTAACCCCAAATATAGCCAAAAACCGATTCTTAGCCCTTTTTCAACTCTTAAGGTTAAGATATTTTGGAAAAAACAAAAGATATTGATGTAATTCAAAATGAGTTTTAAACAAAAAGAATGGATCTTTTAGCTTCTGTATCAGGTTTTATGACTTACAATTATCTGGTCTTCTTATATAACATCAAAAATTATGCAAAATCGTCATTAATTTTTTTTATATGTTAGGATATCTAAAAAACTATATGCGATAGAGCAATTATGTGACCGGATTCAGATTTAAAATGGGCAAATCCAATATAAATGATAATTTTTGCTTAAATTTCTTGTTCTTTTTGAAGATTTGGGCCAATTTAAAAAAAAAATGCATTTTTTTTTACAAAAGTGCAAAGAACTACCAACGGTTTGATTTGAGAACCCTGTTTTTTCGATTCTATTAGTGCGCACGAGTTATTTTACATCATTTCGTGTTGAATCAATGACATTTTGATTTAAACTTTTTTGTTATTGTACAGTAGAAAATAAAAAACCATGTAATTGGCTGTAACTTACGAAACCGATCAGCTCCGATTTTACTTGAAGCAGTTTTAAAATCCTGAAATGAGTACGAACACATCCCCATCCCGTCGTCAATAAAGTCAAACTCAAAACCACTGACTAATATCGTTCTAAAAAAAAAACCAACAAATTCCCAATACACTCATGTGCGTGCGTACAAATTATGTACCCGATGATAGTTTTACGATTTATGACAAAATAAACTCGAAATAAATATGTATAATTCAGAATAAGGATATCGATAGCATTATGTAAAATTGCAGTTAGTCCACTATTTATTTTGATTTATCCTGATTATAGACGGGTAACTTTGCATCAGGACAGTCGGAAATGGAGTAATTTATTTCCAATCGTTTGATAGTTGAGCTTCCAGATATAAATAAAGAGACCCCGCTGCAGGCGGACCTAGCAGCGTAGGTATGAAAACTAATGAATTAATGGGGGTTATCGTGAATCAAGATTCCCGGGGAATTTTCTTAAATTCCAATAGAGAATGCACGGCGGTCTGAGAGAATTCCCCGGGAATATTTATTCACGATATCCCCCAATGTCTTTTTCGGGCAGCAAGATCCTCAGCAAAATTATAAGCAAGTTCTAAAAATATGAAGCAGCCGTTAAAATTTTCAAGCCGCTGAAGTTTTCTAGAAGCCACCAGAATTAGTAGCTATTTTATTAGCTATGTATTAACCATCAAGTTTATTTACTTTAAAAATTTTAAGAAATTATCCGGCCGACCGGATTTTGGATACTGAGTTAAACCCGGTATACCGGATAGTTGCCGGATATTCGTTGCGTATGAAAAAACGACCCAAAATTGGTAAACATAAAAATTAAATGAGTAGGGTAAGGGAGGTAAATATGGACTACGTGGGTTATATGGACCACACGGTTATTTCCAACTGCATACATAAGATTTACCGTTATTCATGTTCAAACTTAACGCTAATCCTTAAAGCTTATAATAGAGCGATTTTAGCCTTCGGTGAACTCGCATGTTTCTGTAAAGTTGATTTTTCTAAAAAAAAAGATCAGTGATCATTTTTTTCTAGTGAGTATATTTCATTATTTCACTTTAACACATTGGCTGCCATGGCTATTGATTTCAATAGCCAGTACAGTTTCATTCATGCTTTTGGCTATGGATTTCCATAGCCAGTAGTTTTTTGCTATTTTGCCTTGTCATGAAAAATGCGTAGCCACTAGAAACAAAATTCAATACAAAACGAAAAGCCTAATACCACTCTTAGTGCTAAGTGAACTTGGTTTGAGGAGTTTGTGGTTTGTTTAGATTTTATAGCCGTTTATTTCGAGAAAGAATAAAAACAAAACAAAACTGAAAAATTTTTCACTTCTTTTTTATTTGTGGTAAGCTTAAAAACATTTGTGGTTCATTTCAACAATGTTTATAGTTAAATCAAGTGAACAAACAGTAAAAAAATATCTTAAGTATTGTAGTTATAACTCTTTTTCTTTTAAATTTTTTTTTTAGTCATTTAATTTTTTAGTGTCTGATATTAAAACAATCTCTGCACATTTGTGGTTGATTTGAACATCCTTCACAAAAAGTAGCAGTTTGTTTTGCTTTTTTCCGAGCAACCTCACGACCTTCTTCCTTGGTGATCATATTGTAGCAAACATAACACTTTCTGTAAATTTTTTTCCCAGATGAGTTAAGCCTGTCAATGAGATAGTGACCTTTGGCTCGTCTTGATTCTGGTCGAGATGGATCTAGTGAACGAATATCGAGAAGCTCACTTACTAGCTTTTCTCTAAACTTGCGTATTGAAAATGAAAAAATACGACTGAAAATTGTATAGTAAAACTATACGCCCACTATTTCATATTTCAATTACTTATTATGAAGAGTTTATACAAACATATATATTTATATAAAGTATTGTTAACTTTATAACACTTCTTTCTGGCTATTGAAAATAATAGCCATGGCACATGGCAAACAGATAGACGTCTATCTTTACATAGGGTGCCGTGGCTATGCTATTCAATAGCCAGGACTTAATCTTTTCTAGGACTTCCAAAAGTTGCGGAAACGCAACTTAATACCTAACAATGACTGTTATTTCATAGAAAACATGAAAATAGAAAAAAAAATTTTTGGCACCCTGGGAAACAGTACAAACCCAGTGTGCCAGACGGTTCAAATCTCCGCTTTTTTATCCGTTACGGATCCGTTACTGATCCGTTGGCGGGAGAGATTCCCAAAAAAAAAGCGAATCGTTTTTTTTTTTGGAATTTCTCCCGCAAACGGATCAGTAATGGATCCGCAACGGGTAAAAAAGCGAAGATATGAACCGTCTGGCACACTGGGAAATTTGGTCTGGCAGCCAATGTGTTAAAGACATCGCGTTTTTAAATAAATGGTTAATTATATAAAGTCAGTGAATACCATTTATAATTTATTAGCACAAATAAGTTCATTAACCAAAAGAGTTTTTGATAAGAAAACCATTTATTTCACCAACACGTGCTGTGGGTAATATGGATCACCAAAGAAAAAAGCCTCAAAAACAAATGTATTTATCATCTTTTTCAGATGGAGAATCTAGTTGCAGTTTTCATGACGAGTCTGATGGTCATTATATGTAATTCGTTAACTACAAAGGAAACAAATGATAAAAAATGCATATAATGTAACACCCTTTACTCAGAAGATCGACGTGGCGAATTTTGGGTTGAATGTGTAATCTGACGTTCTTGGAGTCATGAAAAATGTGCCGAATGTGGAAGTGACATTTTTATATGCAACTTCTGTACCAAATGGACTATATGGTCCATATTACACTACACTTTTTTTATCTTCATTTTGAGTATTTTCAGTTTTTTTATTTTTTTTTTCTTTATCCTGATGAGATATTTATCTAAAAGTGAATCAGAACAAAGGTAAATTATTTCCTTTACTGAATGACATAAAATTAATTGTTTTGTTTTATGTATTTTGGGTTTTATTTAAAAAAGAAAGATGGGTGGTCCATATTTCCCTCCCTTACCCTACATTAACTCTGAAAAAGTCAAGTTAGGATCCGTTAGATAGATAGATTCAGCAAATATTGGTGCCACACCAAAGGTATTTTTCCCATCTTGAAAACTGTTCTACAAAATTTTGATATCTGAGGTATGGTTTTCAAGATATATGATTTGAATGGTAATGGTATCATCACAGGCCAATACTAAAATAGTACATTTATTATGTAGTTCTTTTGCTGTTAATTTTTTTATATTTTTACGAGTTCTTTGTGAACTTTTAAAAACCGTAAAAAAGAAATTATACGACTGAATTCCCATGATTCCGATATTAATTAACTCATTTTAATTTCTGCTAAATAGTTTCCTTTTAACATATTTTTGTCTTCTATTGTAGTATATTATCTATGATTCATTTTTTATTAATTGTTCTAAAATATGCGAATGTCCGCTTCTGAATTGTTTATTGCGACACGTGTTTTATTATTTACTTTTTGCTCTTTCCCATTCTCTATGTTAAGAAATTAGATTTTGTTTTTTTTTTTTTCTTAATATTTAGCAAGTTTTTTTGCAAAACATCTGTTACCATGCTCAAAAGAGGTGGGTGGGGTTTTATTTGAATTTTGTCTATCTTTTCCTTTTTATTCTCTCAATTAATTGAATAATTGTTGCGCTCTAGAGAATATGAGTAATGAAAGTTTGCTTGTACGTACATTTATTTTTTTAATTAATATTCTGACTTTGTTTCAGTTGAGAATAAATTCCTTAGTCAAATTGATTTTATTGAAATTTTTATGTTCCTCAAAAATATGAATGAACGCTATCAAGGCTATGATTTTTAGATCTGTCTGAATAATAGTCTGCTGTTGTTCATAATATTTTTCGCTAATTTCAATTACGAATACATTTTAATTTGTTGGCGATGGCGTCGTTCTGGCTTTTAATAGAATGTACAAACCTATTATGTATGTACTTTTTGCTCAAATTTATGAATACGATATAAAATAAATAATAAAATTGAATTAAAGCAAAGGTGAAAGAAAAGTACGCATTGTTTTCTGTTGACACAACAGTTGGCAACAGTTTTTCACAACATGTGGCAAAAATTATATATAGAGTATTCACAGATTCTTAGAACCGTGATGATTTTACCTAAATAACAAAGTTATGAGCGTTTTAAAATTGTGATGCCTCGTTCGATATAAGTGACCAATATCATTTTTTCAACTTAATGCCATCAATTTCACAACACCAAGTAAACTTTGCGTGAAAACAGAGCCCAATTTTATTCATTTCTAGCAAAATGTGAGCTAATGAGCATCAATAACTCCATTGGTTAGGCGAATTTCAAAAAATTTAATAATCCCAGGAATTTTAAATTTTCCGGGTTCTACTTATTCCTATCCACCCTGTATACCTGAACCTAATAAACCCATGAACGAGTTTATGTAAATAAATGTTAAAATGACGTCTATCTTTCGTGCACTAAAAATAGTATTAGTACTAAAGATGTTTCACTTATTGCACTTTTCAAATATGAATGTACAAACATTGTTATAAAATGAAACATGCATGTAATTTATTCTTACATATGGGCACGGCCACGTAAGACGAAGCTATACAACTTTTTTTTTTCTTTAAATCTCCCTCTCATTTGCCCATATTTCATAAGTTTACATCTAATGCTGTCAAAAAATACCATTTTCAAGTATATAAGTTGATTTAGGGGTGCTTTTTTCATAAGAACTTACTCATGCTTGTGAAAAGAAAAAAAAAAAAATTCCAAAAAAACCAGTCCCGAAAAGAAGGTAAAAATTTGGTTTATTTTTATTGTATCAATGCAATTTTGATTTCCTCAGAGAGAAAATGTTTGAAGTTGAGGATTTACATTGATATTTTGAAGGGAAACCAGTTGCTTGTGCATATTTGTTGGCGATGATTTCTACCGCAAAAAAAAACATAACGTTCCCAACGAAATATATTTAGAAGTTTCTTGTAGCGGAAGTTAGTGGGTAAAATATTAAAATGCAATCACCCTTTTCGAGTATATTCAGTCTAGTTTCTGAATCCATTTTAAAATTACCTAAATAAAGTATCTACCATGGTGAACACTAAATATGTATAACGTTCCCAACATTTTTAATCAAAAATCATAAGTTATATTTTTATTACTAAAATTTCTTCTGAATCCACGCGATGAGCTGTGTTGAAAGGGATGGAAATTCCTTACAATAATTTAAATCAACCAATAAGAACTGTTGGATTGAAGAGGAAGTTATGGACATAAATCACGCTAATTGCTATTTTGAGATCTATCCAAGTGCATAGGATATCACAAATATTTCGTTCTTTACAGGCTTTTTGAAGTTTCCGAAACAACCTAGTAATATTCTTGTTACATGTACCAAATTTCATGCATCTAGCTTAATCCGTTCAGCCACCTGTCAGGGCTCAACATAAAAATCTGAAAAAACCATAAAAAATTTATTTTCGATTTCATTTTTTTTGCTGAACCCAGACTGGCGGCCATACGAATTTAGCTAAATGCATGAAATTTGGTACAGATAACGACAATATCACTAAGCTGCCTGAGACTAAAATTGGACGTTATCGGTTAATCTTCCCATACAATGTTTTAACTAGCATATACAGGGTGGCTGATTCGAAGTGTTACCAATTCAAAAGACTATATTTTTAGTTTCCATGCACAGATTTTATTGATCAAACGCTATAATTGTTGGGAAATTTTAAGAATCTACTTGAGATTTTCGATATGGCCACCTTTGGCCTTAACTATGGCCCGTAGACGGTCGAAGAACGAGTCGCATGCTGCACGAATTTGATTTTGTAGAAGTTTGCGCTATTCTCGTTGAAGGGCCACTTTTAGCGCATCAACGCTCTGGTATTTTTTAGTCAAGACCTTCCTGTCCAACATACCCCAGATTGAGAAATCCAGCGGATTCGCATCAGGCGAATTTGAGAGCCATTGTTGAGCAGAAATGAAGCTAGGAACGTTTTTTTCTAACCATTCTTGATTCACACGAGCTTTGTGTGACGGTGCCGAGTCTTGTTGGAATGTCCATGGCTTGCGACCGAAATGTTTGCGTGCCCACGGTAGTAAAGCACCCTCCAACACTGATTCACGATACACCTGGGCGTTTACTTTGACGCCAGCGGCCAAAAAAACGAGTGGTGAGCGCCCATCAGCAGTCACTGCAGCCCAAACCATCACATTCGGTGGTGCCTGCGTCCTGGTGGCCAAACGAACATTCAAATTTTCTATCAAGTAAACCCGATCATTTTGTTTGTTTACATATTGCTGGATACAGTAATTTTTCTCATCAGAGAAGACAATTTGTGACAGATTTCCGGCGGCGTGCAAGCGAAACAACTCCTTGGCTCTATCGAGCCTAACTTTTTTTTGAGCAGGAGTGAGATCATGCGCCGTTTGGAACTTGAGGGCCTTTAGTCCGAGCTTGTTTGACAATATGTGTTGCATTCGTTCACGCGATATTTTCAGCTCGGCAGCCATTTGTCTGCCACTGCGTCTCGGATTTCGCTCAATTCTGGCCTTCACCTTTCGAACCATTTCTGGTGATGTTGCAGTTATTTTCCGACCACCACCATGTCGTTTGGCAACGCTGCCGGTACCATTGTAACGTGTTATGGTCCGATACACAAACATTTTATTCACTTTTAAATGTTTCAGCTCACGAACAATTGCTGGTTGCGATTTTCCAGCCAAATAAAGAGCAATCACACTATTTCGTTTGAATTCTATTTTGAAAATTTTTTATTTTCAATAAACTGACGCGCAAATGCTTTTGGTTACTTGTTGACAATAGAATGAACTAACATCATGCCAATTTTTAGACAGCTGTCATGTTCCATCTGTCAGATAAGTCTATCTGAAGTTGGTAACAGTTCGAATCAGCCACCCTGTATATGGGTGGCAGGCGTGAACATTAACCGATCACGCTCAATTTTAATCCTGATCAGAAAATGGCTCTCAGAATTATCTGTACCAAGTTTCATGTAGATAGCTTTATTCTTTTGGGAGAAATCGTAATTAAAAAAATATGTATCGAGGTCTTGGAGCAAAAAATTTGTAATGTAGTGTAAATGGGAACCTTCCAAGGAATGAAATATTCACATATTTTCATCTTTATGGATGTTTGGACTGTTTGGCTGTATTTGCCCTCAATTTATTTATGGAAATTCAAACGCATAACGTTCCCAAAGCTTTTGCATAACGTAACCAACGTTGCTTTAACGTCTATAAAACCACCAAAAATCATTTTTTCTGCACAATTTTAAGTTCAATCATAACTTTCATCCTTTACCTTCAAATTATAGAAGATCTTCGGGAAAACACATTACTGGATTCGCAGACTTTTTAGAAAATGTGCACTGACCTCAAAACTTGCTTGCAAAAAAAAATAACGTTCCCAACGGGACTTAAACTCTTATAACTCCAAAGCCATAAGCGATAGACAAAAACTTTGTTCCTATGAAATATTGGCCTTAGGAAGCCTTATTACATGCACTTAAGATATCATGATGTTTGATTATTTTTCAAAGAGATATGGGCAAAAATGTGCGTGCGAACATAACGTTCCCAACGGTGGCCGTGCCCATATTCATAATTAAAATTATAGATACATTTTTATTATCCTGTGTCATTCTTTAATTGAATTTATTGCTTCTTGGTATAATACATGCTTGGCATTCCATACAAGGGCATTCCACTTAGATAAACGGGCGTGGTATAGTCAAAATTTTAAAGGAAATTTTTTGTTAATTTTGTACCCATAAATTTTTGGGCAATATTTTTCATTGTTTTTTTTTTTTCAAGCGCAAAGAATCTTTCATTTTTGAGTGATTTCTACCTTATTATGCACAATATTGGGAATATTAGGTGTGAACATAGTTTCGACAATCAGGAATGTATGTACATTAGAGTGGTCCAAATTTTGTATGGAAAAACCAAGAGTGTTAAAAAGTCAAGGTGCGCGCGACTTTTCTGAATCCTTGAATCCTGCTGATTACAAAAAGTGCTTTGGAACCAAAAACAAATTGCATTTAGATATTCCGCAACGAGCTTGAAGGTACTTTTTTAGGAATTTTTGAGTTTTTGAGTACTTTTTTTAATTTAAACGCTATATCTTTCTAACCAGATAAGGTATTTGCAAAAATTAAATTGCATTTTTGTAAAAATATTTTGAGCCAAGTTCTGCATCAATAATAATAAATCTAGTCTTTCCCAATTTTTTTTATCGGCACTTTAAACTTCAAAATTTGTTAATATTTTGAGGTGTTATTTTTGTATGCATTTATTTATCTATCAAATGACTCCAATAACTAAGCTATAAGCTTCACTGTACTTACTAAAAACCGTAAAATATAATCAAATTTGGCCAAAAAAAAAACTTTGAGTTTAAAATTTTCGTGGTGAAACAGAAACAACAATAGTCATTTGCGATGTATGTGCTCATTAAAATTCTAAATCCGGTCTCAGAATTGCTCTATCGCACACGGTTTTAGAGATATCCTAACCTAAAAATGCAAAAAACACCGTTTTTGCTATTTTTGAAGCTGTTATATCAAGACATTAAAACTTTCAGCCTGGTATGGAAGTTAAAAGTGACAGCCTTTTTCTTCAAAACCCAATTTAAATTGTATCGATATTTCTTTGTTCCTCCGAAATATCGTAAGCAGAAATAACAAAAAAACGTGTCTTTTGCACTTTTTCAACTTTTTAGGTAAGGATAACTCAGAAGATCTGGCACTTTTAACCACTATACCACTTTTTGTGGTTGAAAGTAAGCTAGACTTGTAATATCACATTAAAAAGAGCAAAAACGGTGTTTTTTATACTTTTATGTAAAAATATCTCCTTAACCGTACAAGATACAGCAATTTTGAGACCGAATTCGGAATCAGCATCAACAAATACATTTTTTAGTTTCTTTTTGATTTATTTATTTTTTTAGTTTCCTTAGAAAATCTATGAAAGCTATCTGTTAACCTATTTTCCCAAAAATAACATGAACTGCCAAGGTTTCGATATTGCGAAGAATGTTGTTTTACTCAGAAGATTAGAAACTAATGTATTTATAAGAAAAAAGTGGTACCTTACGTCATCCCATTAAGATATTTTATTTCAATGCCTTGAAAACATGAAAATAAATTTTTTTTTAAGCCCAATTTAATTATACTTAATTGATTTTAGTGAGTAAAAGTATGACTAAAAACTTAGTTGTTGAAATTATTTTAAAGATAAATTAATGCTTAAAAATATAAAAATTTTAAAAAAAATTTGCTAGAGCAAAATAAGAAAAAAATCGGTTCTTGAATGTGCAAACACCTCAAAAAATTAACAAATTTTGAAGTTTAAAGTGCTGCTAAAAAAAATTGGGAAAGACTACATTTATTATTATTGATGCGGAATTTGACTCAAAATATTTTTACAAAAATGCAATTTAATTTTTGCAAATACCTTATCTGGTTAGAAAGATATAGCGTTTAAATTAAAAAAAGTACTCAAAAACTCAAAAATTCCTAAAAAAGTATCTTCAAGCTCGTTGCGGAATATCTAAACGCAATTTATTTTTGGTTCCAAAGCACTTTTTGTAATCAGCAGGATCCAAAGCAGAGGTGTGCACACAAGTAACGTAAGGGAGCTAAAATATTTAATCGGCTGATTAAAAGAGCTAGCTCATGAAATTTGCAAAATGTAAGTCCCCAAGTATTCTTCGAAAAAAATGAAAACATAAAAATTTCAATTTCGAGGGATGCAATGACAACAACAAATCAATGATAAAATAATAATTCCCGTTGCTCGACGATCGCAACGAAAAAGGCTTCAACTCACTTGACTTCAAGCTGCATGGAATTGTTGTTGCGGTCGCTCGCAATGAATTTTATTTCTTGAAGTTCGTAGAAAAGCAGCGTATGCTGTTGCAAATTTTATTGTTGTTGTTTACTGATATTCATTTTTTGGTTTCCCTCAAAACTTGGACTGACACTTACGAACAAGTAGCGTGTTGAATACGGCAGGATATTTGTATTTTTTGTTGTTGTTGGCTTGTGTTTAGAAAAACTTAACATTTGAAAAAATCAAAAACTCAAGCCTTACGTTTATGACGTAAGGCTTCAACATCAAGTTTATATGGGAGCAAGATGAAAAAATTTTTGCTCCAGGTGCACACCTCTGATCCAAAGATTCAGAAAAGTCGCGCGCATCTTGTCTTTTTAACACTTTCGGATTTTGGACCACTCTAATGTACATACTTACAACAGAAAAAAAACACTATTGATGACTTTTTAAAGGAAATCTTAAAATAAGCAATGCACAAAAATGTTTTAATGGATTCTTTCCTTCGGAGTTCAAGCCTCCTGTTTCTGAAAGAAATTTTAAATTATTGTGTGGAGAACCGGGTCAAATGAGCATTCGTTTATAACAAAACCAATAAAAAAAGCAACAACTAAAACAAGCTCGTGCTAATTATTATTTATCGTTGATCGTATTTGTTTTCTACCATCCCGCTCAAGTTTCAAAAGCTTTCAATAAAAAGTTAACGATAAATTCATTTTTCTGTTAAATTAAACCTCAATTTTCAATCGTGCACTGTAAATAAACAAATCAACTTTTTTCAAAACTTTTTGTGTCATAACTTTCTACCATAGATTGCATTGCGATATTCGTTTTCAATTTTCGTCACCATGTCGAAAATTATGGCAAATTTCTACTCAATTTGCAACGCATTGGTAACACAGGACTTTGTAGTAGCTTTCATACATTGTCGCGTGAGAGACAGTGATCGTAAACGAAAAAGAGGAACAAGAAGAGAGCGTACCACTTCTTTTGTCAGTTAAGTATCATTTTGTAGTGTACACTACAACTACAGTATATGCACTGAACTGAACTAATGTAAATCAAACAAGACAGTATTTGTTTTTTCTTCTTTCATACTTAAGTACTGTCAAGACATTTCCACTCGACACTGAACTGATTATTTGTAAATAAAAAGCGGGTACAAGAAATAACGGTTCTTTAATGAAATGTCTTAAAACACCAGACCCCTATTTGAGGGCACATAGCCATCATATTTCGCACGTTTGTGTAATTTTTGGCCCAAATTTTTTTTATATCAATTATGTATTTGTAAAACATTTTACTCGTTTGTTTTTAGGGTACTGCTGATCTTCAAGAAGCCTATAAAAGACCTGAAACAATTCCGGCACTTTGTGAAATTGTTGTTTCTGCAAAAGAGCCGCAAGTGCGCCAATACTCTGCCGTTTTGCTGAAGAAACGCTTAGCGAAATTGCGTCACTGGCAAATGGTACCACCAGAACAACAACAAATGTAAGTTTATTAGCCCATGAATCTTGCTTTATTTCAAATATCGACTGTTGGAAATGTGTTTTCAAATGAATAAATATTTTAAATACAGCAGTTCAATCTTTCTATTTCTTTATTTAGCATTAAAGGTGGAATGCTTAATGCCCTTGTTCAAGAGCAAGAGAAATCTGTACGTAATGCAATTGCGCAATTCGTTGGTGTACTCGTCCGCCATGAAGCTGAGAAAAAAGATCCATGGATGAGTGAGGTTCTTAAATTCATTTATAGCCACTGCAGCTCGGCTGATCCCAAGCAAAGCGAATTGGGTTCATCAATTTTTGCCACATTAACAGATGTTGCACCTGATCAGTTTGTGCCTCATATGGAATCAGTTTGTGAAATGTTCACTGCAGCTTTGTTTGCAACCGAAGCAAGCGGAAATATGGCTACTCCAGTCATTTATAACATTTTGTCGGGTATGACATATTTGGTTCCATTTATATTAGGACACAATGCTGCCGAACAAACATATCAAAAGTCGATTCCCTTGATTATAAAATCATTGCAAGCTTTTGCTGTTCAACCGGACGTAGATCAATTTGTTCGTGCTTTCGACATTTTGGAAAGTATGGCTGATTATACGCCAAAACTTTTGACCAACAATATTAAATTGCTTTTGGACTTTTGCTTGGAGGCATCGAACAATACGCAACTAGATAGCGCAGTTCGAGTCAAAACTGTTGCATACATTGGTTGGTTGGTGCGCTTAAAGAAAAAGGTAATCATCAAGCAAAAATTGGTTGAGCCCATAATACAGGTAGTTTTCAATTTAATGGCTACTGAACCAGAAGGTGAAGATGGTAAGTATCAATATCTATAGTTTATATTTCTTTAAAATTAAAAAATATATTTTAAACTTATGTTATTGTAGATGATGAAGAGTACTTCCTTGGCGAAGATAGTTCCAGTCCAATGACAACTGCTACTCAAACTATGGATTTGCTTGCACTGAATGTGCCACCAGAGAAATTGATTCCACCACTATTGACCTTATTGGAACCAGCACTGCAAGGGCAAGAACCTTTGCCGCGACGTGCCGCCTACTTAAGTATGGCTGTAATTGCTGAAGGTTGCTCTGAAGCAATATGTAATAAATATTTGGAGACAATGTTGAACATTGTTAAAGTTGGTATAACTGATCCCACCCCATTGGTGCGTAATGCTGCCTTCTTCGCTTTAGGACAATTCTCTGAGCATCTGCAACCCGATATAACAAAGTTTGCACCACAAATTTTGCCAATTCTTTTTGAATTTTTGCATCAGCTTTGCAATGAACTAAGAGTAAGTATCAAACTCATATCTATATTTTTATGTTATTATTTTGCTATCTGCTTAAAAGCTTTAACGCTTTCTGTCTTCTTTGTTAAAAATTAAAAAAAAAAATGATTTTTCTTATTTTTGCGCTTACAAAGTATTATTCGCCTAATGGATTAGTAGCGGAGATATCGCCAAATAAGGGTGACTCAATTTTTTATCTCAGCGATCTGCAAATCAAGCGAAAGTCGCTTCTTTCCAATTGGGTTAATACAATATAACAATAAATTACCCCAACTTAGAAACCTAGTGAACAGTCCTGTTTAGAATTAACTTGTAATTTTTCTTTCTTTTTCTTCCATTTCTCTAGAGCGGCGGAACTGAACCAAAGCACATTGATCGCATGTTCTATGCATTGGAAACTTTCTGTGAGAATTTGGAAGATGCATTAATACCGCATTTGCCCTTGTTAATGGAAAGGTAAGCAATAAGGATGATAAAATATGAAAATGCACTTGAACACTAACTTATTCAATAATTTTCACATCTTCCATAGGCTCTTCCAAGCTCTGGATCCAAACAATTCTGTGCGCTTACGTGAACTTTCACTTAGTGCCATCTCAGCTGCTGCTAATGCTGCCAAGGAAAATATGATGCCATTCTTTCCGCAGTTGATTGCTATGTTGCAAACATATTTGGTAAAGACCGAAAACGAAGATATCATATCATTACGTCCACAAGCCATTGACACTTTGGCTGCTATTGCACGTACAATTGGCAAGCAGAACTTTATGCCGCTCGCCACTGACACCATGACGTTTGCATTGTCGCTGCTTGAAGAGGCCGATGATCCAGATGTTCGTCGTGCATTGTACAATTTAATTGCATCTCTCGCTGAGGTTGTGAACGAAGAAATGGCAACTGTATATCCAAAAATAATGGACCGACTATTTGATTCTATACTTTCTACCGAAGAAGTAATACCAGAATTCAAGGACGATGTCATCAATGTTCCGGAACCTGAAAACGATGAGAATGAAGATCGTGAAATTGATATTGAGCATTCGGAAGGGGAAGATGATGACTTGGACAACATTGCTGGTTATAGCGTGGAAAATTCTTATTTGGATGAAAAGGAGGAAGCTATTTTGGCATTAAAAGAATTTGCTGAACACACTGGACCTGCTTTCATTCCTTATTTGGAGCAATCTTATCAGAATGTTTATAAAATGATTGATCACCCTCAAGAAGATATTCGTAAAGTGTCGATTGATGCACTCACAACATTTATTGTTGCATTATTTAAGCATAACGATATTCAGGGTGTTTCCAATGCAATTGTCATTCTTATTCCGAAATTAGGTCAAATTATTCGTGATGACGAAGAAGTTTCGGTAGTGTTGTCAGCTTTAGAGAGTTTCTCCGACTTGTTGAAGGAATTGAAACAGGTTGCTATGCCCACAGATGAGATGCGTGATACAATTTTCGCATGCATCAATGATGTTCTTCAAGGTAAAGTTGCATGCCAATTTGATGAACCATCCGGCGGTGGAGATGAAGAAACTGAAGAGAGCGAATACGATGAAGCAATTGTAGAAGGTGCTGGTAACATACTGCCATTGTTTGGACATGCAATTACACCAGAACAATTTGCTATGTACTTTGGACGTATTTATCCGATAATTTTACAAAAATTGGTAAGTCTTAAAATATTCAACACGCAATTAATTTTTATTTCCCGGTGGCGAATGTCACTATGATTCACCATAGACAAATAGTGAGAATGTTAAATCATGGGTGACAAACGGAAACATTGGTTCATGCATGAAGTTTTGGAACAAATGTCCCAAAAATCACTGATGACTTATGCTGATACCGTCATTGAGTCGTCAATGTGCTAGCGACTCTCAGCAGACAATATAAGTATGTTTTACGTATGAGTTTATTTGTGACAATTCGGAACATTTCAAAAGTTCAGTCATTTGAATGACATTGTCCGACAGATTGTGCTTACTTTCTACATTCTCACTATGATTCATAGTTGAAAATATCATTTCGGAAAATTTTATGTATAGCGTGCTATATATTGTCATGATTATTCAGCGATGACAACATCATAATGGATGATGTTGCTCAAAAACGCCACCCGGGTTATAATAAGTCGATAGTTTCACATCTATATTTTTACAATTGTATTTTTTCCCATAGCAAAAAGCTAAGAAGAACGATGAACTCGAGTCGCAACGCGCATTTGCCTATGGTGCACTTGCTGAATGTTTTGCACCTTTACAAAAATATTCGGGCACCTATTTTGACACCTTCTGCCCCATTATGATTGCTGGTTTATCGGATGAATTTGATCAAGCCCGTCAAAATGCAGTTTTCGGTCTAGGCGAACTTGTCCTGTATGCCGAAGAGAAATCATTTGAGTAAGTTTATTGTTATTTGTTAGTGTGTTCGATTAAATGAATATAAATATTTCTGATTTATTTAAAGGGCTTATCCACACATTCTAAATGCGTTGTCTCAAGCCGTTGCAAAGGAGGCAAAACCTAGCGCCTTGGACAACATTTGCGGAGCCATTGCACGACTCATCATTACAAATTGTACATTGGTGCCTTTGGCACAGGTGCTTCCAGTATTTTTGCAACATCTTCCATTACGAGAGGACTTTGATGAGAATTCCTCCATATTCAAATGTTTTAAACTTTTATATATTCAAGCACGTGATGCAATTTTTGGCTCCTTAGAACAAATACTTGCAATCGCCATTCATGTGCTCTACAAAAAGGAATTTGTTGATCAGGACACCTGCGACAATGCACTTGGTCTACTTAAGGAAATACGTGAAAATTATCCCGATAAATTCAATTCTGTGGCTACTTCAAATCCAGAAATAGTCGCCTTCTTGCAAACGCTGTAAAGAGCATATTATATTCATGTTAGCACTAGTATATGGCATCTGACTTTTTACACTGAAATTAAGTTTTTTTTTTTGAAACTTCTTATTTTTCCTTTTTAAAGACTGCGTGCATTTTTAAATAACAAATAAAAATGTCAACAAAACAAAACAATTTTAAATGATATTGTATAAGCAACAACACTGTAATTGTAGCATGATGAAATTGTGGCAAGTGGTCAGCCTCACTAAATGCTACAAAAATGATATTTGCGGAATTTTATCTGCGCCTCGAAATTACAATTCTTCCATAACCTCATTTAACGAATTGAGCAATCAAGAGTAGATAATTTCTATTTTGTCAGTTAGGCTATCAATTTCAACAAGACACACATTGATTTTCAAGTAATTAAATTACATTTTCGAATATGTGCTCTAAATAAATTTACATATAATAGCATATGTGTATACAAGGAGAATCGTAAGCCCCTTATTTCATTTGCATTATTTAGATAACTTCAAAGAAAATGTTGCATGTGCATCTCTTCAATGGCTGTGATATCGTGTCAAGTTGTAAATTGTTTTTTTTTTTTTTTTTAATTGAAACCAAACCATCACTTAGTTATCTCAAAGCGTTGGCAAAAGCGAGAGTTAACCTCCGACGATTGCTCTCTAACAACTGGTTTTTAATGTCAATTGAAATTCTCTAGCATCTGCAAATTAAATTCGTTTTTATTAGATGTTAAAACTTTGCAGTGTCAAGCAAGTCTTAAAACAATTTAAGTTTTTGCCAGTACTTCGCAATCTGTATTTATTTGATTAATTATTTTTTTTTTATTGGGATTTTTCATTCTTCGAAATCTTTCAAAATTTTTTTTATTGCAAGTATGTAAATTTCATGTTTTTTTTATTTTTTTGCATCACGACATGAAAACGTTCAACATATTCGAGTTATTTAATTGTTAAATTATAAAATTTGTGTTGAAATCTTAAAAGGCAAAACAAACGAAACGAAAACAACTTCAGTTTAGTAATTGAAATGTAATTTTAAACATTGTAGTACACGTAACTTCACAATAATATCATTTATATTTCTATTTTATTAAAATATATATTGTATCATTAAATTTATAAAAAAAAGGAATTGTTATGATTTCAAAATAAATAATCATATTTTGTAAAGAGAATTACTTTTTTAGATTTAACTTTTACATAATTTTGTATATTACAAGGAGGTCGTTCAAATATTAAAGTGTCATCGTTGTGTTAATCGATCAAGATGCAAAAATCGATACCAACTAATAACTCGATCACGTTTTACAAGACTATCTTCTTCCGCACGCCAGGATAGTATACGGAGACGAGTATTTTTGTTTTCAACAAGACTGCACCATCCCTTAAGCAAAACCCACTCAACTGGTTTCGAGAAAATTTTATCTCTGCTGAAGACTGGCCTGCATCATCTCTGGATCTTAATCCCTTGGATTTCTGCGTATGGGAAAAAGGAGTTTAAAATACTTTGCAAGCAGTATTGATGAAAATTCGACATCATCATTTAAATCTCATGTATATATCGAGCCCTAACCGCAACAGTAGCGTATGCGACAAAAAGCAAATTTTACAGGAGAGAGTTTTTTTCATTTTTTTTCGGACATGCATGGCGGATTTTTTTAAAACTTTTTATGTAGTCTATAATAGACCTCATATAAATAATAGACGCATTTTTAAATTGATTTTGTGCATATTTCACTCATTTATGGCGCATACGATATTTTCGCAGTCACTCTTGGCGAAGATTGAAATTAAAAAGTGGTGCATACGTTTTTTGAAATTACATTGTTTTGTCTTTGAAAAATACATTTATTTCATTTTTTTAATACACAGAAAGAAACTTGTAACAACTTGAACGGTTGAAATTGTACCAACCCACAAAAACAGTCAGATTGGCTGTAATATTGTTAATTTACAGTACTATTAAGTATTAAAAACTTACAAAATATCACACACACATCGTTTGAACTTGGTTTTACTCTGATGTCGTCCCACTACAGGTTTTTTTTATGCAAAGTTGTTCACAGGAGTCCAAATACACAGAAAAAATTTTTTTTTTTAAATCGGTCAACGAGCTTATCGATTTTCCGGGTCGAATTTCGGTTACCAAATGGTCTTCACATTGTTTCTTCATTAAACAAAAAAGGTTTACAAAAACTATCTAAAAACTTGGTATGCAGTTAGTTTCCTGTTTATTTGTTGATTCTAAAATATTATTTTTGAAAATTTAAACTGATCGTGTTAACGAGATATTCTATTTTTAACAATTTTTTTGGAAATTTATTTGTTAAAAAAAAAAAAATGAAGTTTTGCGTTTTTTTAGAAAATTAGCAACGGACCAAAACAAGAAAAATCATTTTCGATGTAAATTTTAATGTTGAATCCGAATCTGGTTTTAGAATTGATATCTCTGATATAGTTTTAGAGAAATCCTAGCATAAAGACTTATTTTCCATAAATTTTGTAAAAAGTTAAAATAAAAGGATATCCTTAGCCATAAAACCTTAAAAAACAGCTTAAGGACCTATTATTTTACTTCAAAACCCAGCTTAAATTATATCGATATATATTTTCTTCTTCGAATTATTCCAAACTGAAGAGGTGAAAAAAGGAAAAATTCACGTTTTTTCGATATTTCAGCTTACTTCGAAGACAAAAAAAGATATCGATATAATTCAAACTTATTTTTATAGTTAATAACTGGGGCCTTACGCCTCATTTGAATTCTTCGAGCTAACTTTTACAACGAACCCTCTGTACAATATTTCGTCGAATTATCTTAGTTTTCCCGTGAAAAATATTTCCACATACACACAAACATCCATCCAAACAGACTGACATGGAAATACCGACTAAAGAGGTGATTCTGACGAAGAATATATACACTTTTTCCATACCTTCACGCCTCTTTCTCTGGTTTTTGAGGTGCTTACGTTCTTTTTGCGGTCAACAAAAAAACATGTGGCTCTTACGACATAATTGAAAGTGCGATATCTTTGTTAATACACAAAATTCAGTTTTAATATTTGGCATATGGATGTGAATGCCATTTTATAACATATTTGCATCAAAAAAAAAATTTCGAAAAAATGTCGCATACGCTACTGTTGCGGTTAGGGCTCGATATGTATATTTTGAGGATTTACTAGTAACATGATTACTCCATACTGTGGTAAGAATAAAAATTTCAGAAACATTGAAATAGGCCTACTGGGGAACAAACACTTGAAAACAATGTGGCAACGCGCCGTTTGCATACCTCATGGTGGAAAATGCAAAAGTGGAGGAACTTAATGCCTTCCCATTTAGCCCTAGTGCCCGATTTTGACATTGGAGAACTCCATTTGAATACAACTAACAATATACATAGAAAAAACAAACCAATTAAAAACTTAAAATTTCTTACAGAATTTCATGTGGCAAAGTTTTACAAGTTTTTAGTTTTTTTTGCACTTGGAATAAAATGAAGAAATTGTCTTATCTACTTGCGACAAAATCTATCGTTTCTATTAGCCCAATTTAAACAAAGATATTGCCATTCGATTTCGTATGACTGGAAGACGCATGAATTCTGAAAACGATGCAGTAGTTTCAATAATAAGAAAAGATCAAGGCCATCATTTTGTCGCAAATAGATAACCGCACCAGCCTTAGTTTTAACTCGAAATTCATATTTTGTATAAAAAATGTATTTTATTAGTTTAATTTACATCGCATGTCAACAATTTTATAAAGGCAATCTTATTAAAATAACACTAAAGCTAAGCATTGGTTGAGTTGAATGTAATTTGTGTTCATTTCGTTATCTTTTTCATTTTGCCAGCACTGATGTTAAATTTCTTCGGTCTAAACGTCTTACTTGGCTTCTTTTTCGAGCTCAGCGGTTGGTCGTTGCTATGGTCAACCTGTGTAAATTCGTCAGCCTGAACTTGCAATTTTTCCATTAATGTCATCTTTGCAGGATCTTTGTGCACTAATGCTTGCTGAGAGGAACGTTCCTTTTTCACCATCTTTGTGCGTTTATCCTTTTCAAGTTTGATACGGAGTGATTGCAAAGCCGTCGCATAGCGTTTAGCATTATCCTCTTCAGTGGCCGTAGATAGAGTTATTTCCTGTGTTATTACTTTTCCTACTTCTGCAAGTGTATTCTGTTTCAAATGAGTGAAAGTAAATACAAAAAATATATAGTTTGAGACATCTGAATAATGATAACCAATAAGACTTACGTTGAATGTGTTTAATTCCTTTTGCGTAAGAAGCGTTATTGCAGTACCTTGCCGCCCAGCGCGCGCTGTACGTCCAATACGATGTATATAAGTTTTTATATGTCGTGGTGGATCATAAGAAATGACAATATCAACATCGGGTATATCTATACCACGTGCCAAAGCATCCGAGCAAACCAAACTAAAAAAATAGACAAGATTGATAAGACTCAGTGTGAACAAATTAATCTCAATATAACATACCCGTTAACTTTTCCACGAGCAAATTGACTTAAAACGTAAGCGCGTTCCTTTGCATTAATCGAGGCAGATAATTCGCTAATAACTAAAGTTCCTTTAAAGAGCTCATGTAGAACGAATGCCAACCTTAAAGAGAAAGAATCAGTTTTTTGTTGATTTTTTTTTCTTCATAAAAACCAATCTTAATACCTTCCAGATGAATCAACGCTGTTAGTGAAACACAAAAATTTCGTCCAGGTATTTTCATTTATCAAAGAATACAATGTCAGTGGTTTTAAACGACTTTCCGTAATGCAGTATTTTTCGGTCAGCTCTGCTGGTGTTGTATATTTTCCAATAAATTCACCACGTGTTTCAGTCATCAGTTCCAATTTATCCCCAGCTGCATATTTTTCACGCAGCTCAGTCAAATTAGACAGAACTGAGGTAAATAGTTTCGGTTGAAATAGACGCAAATTTTGTAATTTCTCTGGATCTTGTGATAGTGTTGCCGAAAAGAGCAATTTGTGCGGTGCAGTTGCAGTAGATTGCTGCAATTCATTGAGACAGAGCGGAGCTGAGCGACCAGACAGCAGCATGTCGGATGTGGTTTTAACGTGAGAGTCCAAATGATAAAGCCAATTTTGAAAGACTGCATCCATAATACGATCGGCCTCATCAATAACAAGAAACTTTAGTGATTTAAGGCAGAACCCTTTTGTGGCATGAAGATGATCAACCAAACGACCTGCAAATGTTTATAAAAAAATTTGAGCATGGGGTCTAGTCTTGGAATGGCCATTTTAATTCAACTACCTAAGCGTGTCAAAAAAAAAAAAACCTAAAATTTTTACCTGGCGTCGTCACCACAATGTCCACCTTTGAATGATAGCGGTCCTTGTAGCACTCTACAAGTTTTTCTTGCTCTAATGGAAAAGCAAATTGCTTTGAGAGCAGACAGACTGTTAAATCGGTGCGTTCACATAATTTTTTGAAAACTTTAAAAACCTGCAATGCCAGTTCAGCAACAGGTAACACGACTAGTGCACGTATTTTTCGCTCTACACGTGTTGCCAATAACTGAACTATGGGTAAAGCAAATGCTAACGTTTTGCCGCTACCCGTTGGAGCTGAAACGCAAATGTCACGTGGCCGAAATGGTTCAGGCTTAAAATGAGCAGTCAGTATCCAAGGAACTACAGACTTTTGTACGGGAAATAGTCGTGTTATATTTAGCTCTTTCAGCGATTGTTTAATATGAGCAGCTAAATAGGTTGGTAATTCTGCAGCAGTTTCTTCCTCTGTTGCGGCGATGGTTGTGGAAATTATTGTGGGATGAGCCAACCACGATGGCAGTACCATGTCTATTTTTTCTTTTTTAGCAAAGTCTACATCTTGCCCAAGGATTTCATAGCCATCATCACCGTTAGTTGCAGCAGCTATACTTTGTGGAGCACTGATTAAATCTTGCTCCAACTCGATGGCATCGTTGGCATCGTTAACTGACTGCACTTCTGTATCCTCCTCACTGTTCTTTTTAACAGTCTTGTTAAGTTTTTCATTGTTGTCCGTTTGAGTCTCACCAACGTGCTTGTTTTCCTCCAATTTTCGCTTACGCTTCTCTACTTTTTTTAATAATTTTTGCAAAATTTCATCTTCGAGTTCTTTGGGTGCTGGATTTTCTCGCTTTTGATCGATGGTATATCTTCAAAGAAAGTTATAAATTAATATATTTCCAAGATAATTACATTAACAATGAAAGTCACCTATTAACTGCAAACAATTCCATTTTAAAATTGGATATTTAAAAAATTGTCGATTATTTCACGTTGCTTGCTGTCATTCTTCTTCCTCAAGTTGCTTTCTGTCATTTCAGAAACAGCTGTTTTTGAAACGAGTCAGTTCCAACGTTCCACTTTGAAGTAAAAAAAAATTAATAGTGTTGCCGCCAACCAGGGTAGAGTAAGTTAGGATAATGTGGACTATGTGGGTAATGTGGATTATGTGGGTAATGTGGTGCAGCCTTTTATTTCCCATATATAACAATTCTGGTTATTTGTGCATATTAAAGCTCGAAAAACATATTTTTTACGCTCTTCGGCTTTTCTGTTATGCTCCTTACACGTGTGCAATTTCTTAATATAAGCTGTGAGGTCAAATTAACTTTCTTTAGTACATACTGAATAGCTAAATAATTTCCTCAGAACTCTGTTTTCTAAAATTCAAATAACTCCAATGCATTTGTGGAGCTATTATTCAACGAAAAAATGCATAAGTACGTCTGATTTTACATTGCTTTTATATATTTAATGATTATTTCAAAAAAGTGATGTTTTCGGATAATGTGGCTTACCCCATATTATTTAACGCTGATTACTATTACACCTTAAAAAGCTTATTACTTGTGTGGGATACCCGGGTTTGAGTAATATGGTGCACTATTTTACGTATGATTCGGTATTCCTTATGACTTATTCATTTGTTAGTATGAAATTGGTATATCTTACTAAAAAATATTCTTTACTAAACCTTTACAGCTATTGTATAGCAATTATAATCTAAAATAATACAACTCAACTTTTAGTCAACAAAAGTTGCGAATAACGGTATTACTTTAGGAAATGGACAGGGTGATCCACATTACCCAACACTTTTCTTTTTCAGCTATTTTTAGGTACTGTCAATTTATCTGGCCTCACGCTTGAAGAAGTTAATATTTTAGCTTATAAATTATATAATAGTAAAAACAATAGAATAACTTATACTAATTAATTGCCCAAACTAACCTACTACCATTACTTTGGTAGAAATTGGCGAAAAAGAAAAAAGGTAACCACATAACCCGAACTTACTCTATTGTTTTCGATAACAAAAACCACTGAGTCGTCTAAAACACAGCCAAAAATAATAATAAATAAATTGTTTTTAACTTTTTAAGAAAAACCATAAAAAAAAACAGAAAAACCACAGCAAAAATTGAAAATATATTTTGTCTTCTTTAGATTTCAAGAATCAAAGTAAAACGTTTGGTTTTGTGTGAAGGAAAAATTCAAAAACAGCGTTTTGGCGAACTGTTGAAAATTATACCAAATTAAAGACAAATTAAAGAATTATGAATTATAATAATTATGATGAATAATTATTATGATGAAATTATAATATTTATATAATTTCATCACATTTACGTTTTTTTGCCTCGAACATTTAGCCCTGTGTAACAAAAACGGTGCATGGCACACCAATTTGGTTTTCGTAGATCTTTTCTGTTTTGAATATGCAATCTAACCCCACCATGAAAATCCTGAAATTCTAGACGGCGTGGCTGTAAAGTTGTTTTAAAGACTCGCATATGAAAAATTTTGAAATCGACGGACGCTTTTTAGCACCCTGTAGTTTTTTATAGAAGCTAAGCACATATATTTGCATTATCCTATTCAAAAGGGGTATCGATTCAGTAGAGTTTTTACTGAAAACCAACATTCTAAAGTACACGGCGTGAGTACAGCATACAGATATAATCATAAAATATTGCAACAGACACGGCAAATTTGAATAAACTGATCATTCAAATGGTTATATCTATTCGTACAAGCTTTACTTCAGATTTTTTGTCTCATAAACTTGTTTGCATACACCTGTACAATGAAAATGATTCATATCCGTCATCTAAAATTGTATAAATTCAGCTCAGTATCGCTATTCAGTATACGGACGCAGGATGTTAAAAGTTTTTGGGATTTGCCCATATATTGCTCTACCACATTCTGTGATCGTAATTGGAAGTTGAAATTAAGTACACATATATTTGAGGACCCAAGCTTTTTAAAAAAAACGATTGGCGCAAAAACGCCCTAAGTCGACTTAGGGCGTTAATGCACACAACGCCTCAATTGAACATTTTAAAATAAAAGCCAGCTATTTTGATGAAGAAAATTTAAAATTTTAAAGTTGTGACTTCGACGGGACATTCTGACCAGACTTGCGCCACAAGATTGAAATCAGTGAAATTTTTGTAGTGTATAATCGAATTTTCGATATTTTAATGATGTCTATTGTAATAAGCAATAGCTGGTCATAAGTCAAATATGCCTTACATATATCTTAAGTAGGGTTAAAACTTGTTGTTCCTAGGTCATCATGAAATCATACAAGGAACAATTTCCTAAAACATCTTAACTCATCATAACCTGGTCGTATGGGTCTTTTTGACCCCCTTTTAAAAAAATGTTCCACAAGAATATTTTACGGAAAATTTCTTCATTCTTCATATTTATTGCATTTTTATTACTTTTTTACTCCTTATTCTGAATTGAAAAGTAAACAACTGTAAGAAGGTTCGTCTGTGTTTATCTCTGCGACTATGGGTATAGATTGGCCAAATATGATTTTAGCCATGTAAAGTCTTTTGTGTTCTTTGCAGATACAGAAACTAATTAAGGGATTGTATAATGAAATTATATAAATTAATCTATAATATATAAAGATCTTTCTAAGAGGATATCCACTCAAGAATAGGCGCGTTTGCTCAATTGAACAAAATATGGTCTTCTTCCGTTATATCCACCAAAACGAAAATGCGCATTTTTGATTCGAATGTGAAATCGGTTTTGTTATATGGGTGCGAAACATGGCTTGTTACTGAACAACTAACGAATTAGATGCAAGTATTCGTCAACAAATGCTTAAGGCGTATACTAAAGTTTTGGTGGCCTCGCACTATATCAAATGCCGAGCTACATCAAAAATGCAATCAGAGGGCTATAGCAAACGTGGTCAAGCAACGCAAATGGAGATGGATGATGGTCACACTCTCCGGAAACCACACAGCGTAGTTTGTCGCCAGGTTTTTGAGTGGAATCCACAAGGCAGTAGAGGTCACCGGAAAAGGAAATACAAGAGTCGAGAAAGTCGTGGCAAGAGATCATCGCAAGGGATCGCAACAAATGGAAACGTTTCATATTGGCCCTATGCATACTCGTACATAAAGATCTATCGTCAGTTTTCGAAGATAAACTCATTAGTTGATGATTTTATATTGTGAATATTTAGCGGCGCCTGTAAGTATGACATTTAATTGCAAGTTGTGAATATTTTAGTTTTCACTGTTCCGTATTGCCACAGACAATAAAAAAATGTTATCCGAACATCTTAATTTTGGTTTATGAAAAAAAAAAAAAACCTGTTTGAAATTTGGGGAAAGGCATGCAATTCCAATGCACCTCTTAGTTATAAACAATCGATGTTACAAAAGAATAAGCAGAACAATCACCAAATTAAAATCGTTGAAGTAGGAGTTTGCAACACATTTCTAAAAATATCCTGTTTACTTTGTTTTGCTAAAGATAGAATTTGAATTCTGAGTATTAAGCACTTAAACTGGTTCACATTTAAGCTGAACTTAAACAAAAAAGTCCCAGCACAAGTGATATCTTGTGGTTAAAAATGCTTTACTACTTTTATTTTACTTACAACCAGTGCAGTCGAATGATTCACTTACTAATTGAAGGGAAATTCCAACGCATTCTAAATGGTACATATATGCAAGTGACATGGGAAATTTGCGATAGGTAGGCGTTCATAAAAAGCCCCTATTTTAGGTACTTAAACAATGCATTATAAATAATAACAGCATTTCTCAATTTTAGTTACTTCTATCATCAAAGTTAATTGTGGGTTTTCTTCAATTTTCGCTGTAAGCTCTTACATTGAAGTCGTATACATTTTTTAAATGGAACTCAGTAATGCCCCAATGGAACATGGACACACTTAATTAACTTTTTGAGACACATTTTCCAAAAAACACTTTAGGTTCTCAAAATTGAGCTTTAACCTTAGTATCTGACGGAAAAGTTAGACTAGCTATTAGTTCTTTTGCACCCTATCAATTTCCGTATCCGACCGAATCATTTCAGCAAGATTCAGTACCTTCTAAATTGCTTGAATGTTATCTATAGAAGCCCTCAGAATGGAATAAGACGAAGGTTCTTTTATTCTTATGAGTCTAAGTATCTTCATTTCTATTAAAAAGTATTGGGAGATTATTGAATTACCATCTGCGTATATTTCTTATGGTTTATACAATGATCATTCAACTTATATTTAGTTACTAAAATGATCCTAAACAGAACGATTTCGTCTAAATTAGGAGGATTATCACTTTTCAAATCAGCTTCAATGGGTACACCACGTGTAGATGATTTACTACGAATCATAAGTCGACAGGGTTGTCAAGGTGATAGCTTATGCTAATGATATTCTTTTGGATGTGTCTGGTCTTGACTTAAATATTTTAAGTGACATAATATCTCAAGCTCTTAAAAATATATCATTGTGGACCACATTCACGAATAAACATAAAAAGTTTTCGGCCCCCAACTCTTAATAACGTTTGTTTGATTCCAAAAAAAAGTGCCAAATATCTGGGCATCATACTCTATAGAAAATCGTCTTGGAAGATGAATATAAGTTGAAGAAAAAGCACGGAAAGCATGCGTTGCTTTTTACACATGCAACAGGATGTTTAACAAATCTTGGGGCCTTAGGACAACAGTAGTTTTGTAGATGTATAAGGCCATCATAAGACCAATTCTGACCTACGGAATTCTTGCCTTGTGGAAAGCCTTAAGCAAGCAAACCTTTTTGACAATCGAATAGATAAAAATTAAAGTTTGTTTGTTTGTCTGTGTGTTTGTGTTTTATAGACTCGAAAACTACTTGACCGTTTTGGATGAAATTTTCAAAGTATCTTAGTATAAATCAGGAGAAGGTTTTGAAATAGAAAAATGGCCAGTGCCACGCACCTTTAAAAAAAAATTCGTTATATCTCCGAAACTGTGTAACGCATAGAGTTGTGATTTGGTGCATATGTAAAAAGCACTGAGATAAGTACCACTCATTAGAAAAATGCGCGGTGTCAAGCCCATAAAAAACTAAATTCAACATATCTCTGAAACTGTTTGACGTAAAATAATGAAATTTGGTCCATATGTAAAGGGTACTAAGCCAAATAACACTTATTAAAAAAATGGGTGGTGTTACACTCCTGAAAATAAAATTAGACATATCTCTGAAACTGTTCTAAGATGACAATTGTTATATTTGTAAACGCCACCAGAGTAAATGTAATCATTTAGAAAACTTGGCGACACCTCATCCTAAACAAAATTCATCGTAAATTCAAAGAATGGCAGGTATAAGAGTTAGCGGAGCTGTCAACAACACTAGGGCTTAGAGCACGCTAAAGGAGTTGCAGGAAAAAGTGCTATCAGTTTAAAGGAATCTGGTTTCTGGACGTTAAACCCTTATGGCCATGGTAGTAGTTTTGTACAATTCTCTGGCTGCGATATTGCTTATTTTATGTTCCCCACCAATTTTCAAGTGAAAATACCTAAAAGAAGTAATTGTCTCCCGATTCCAATTCCAAAGCAATATAACCTGATAGCTCCAAATTGGAGTGTGCTACAGGTGCTGGAGTTTTTTTCAAGGATTTGTGTAGCAGCAAGTCGTCTAGCTGCTACACTTTTGTCATTTACGTTGATAGTCTAGTAGCCATTAAGGCTCTTGATTTCAACATTACTAAGTCTCGCTTAGTCCTAGATTGCAGGAAAGCTCTATGTGAATTAATGACATATTTAACGTCGAGGGAGTTATGGCCACTGTATAACGCTACTAGCATACGAAAAATTATCTCATTAGACAGGCAAAAACCCTTAGAATCTAAATTGGTGTCATTACAGGGCACTTTTTTATAGGTAGGCATAGGTTGTGGCTTACCGTCGTAGGAGATTTTTTGTAGAAGCAATAAAGATCCTGATGTCGAAGATTACATTTTTCATTTCATTTGTGAATGCCCAGCGCTGGCTAAGCAATGTTACTAGGCGTTCGAAAGTCACTTATTCGACTCTCTTGAAAATATCGCTCCAAAGAGTCCTTAATCCAATTTGGACTTTAAAAACATGTCTAAATTGTTCACATAGGTTAAAAATGAAGTTATAGAGTAAAACTTGAATTTCGGACAACCGATTTATACGAGTATTATATATGTATGCATGTACATAGATGAGAGATGTGCGTTGCAAATTACCCATAATGCTAATTAAATTTCAAAAGATACATAGTATTTATGTACACAATTGGAACCACAATAATCTTGTACTTTTCCTAATGCCAACAACAATGTTCTTAACTTGTATTTAGATATTTCAATCGCAATATATTCGTTTGTTTATTTTTATAACTTTTTGTTGAAGTTCTAGTGCAATTTGGTTCTTTTGTATCTACACCATATGTACATATGTATCAATATTAAAATAAGCATCTTGTAATGTGCCAGTATACACCTGATCTAAACAAATGACATCAATGTTCGAGCACCTTTTCTCTAATCTCACAGAGATAGATACATCTAAGCATCTTCTGGAGAGTAAAAGAGAAACTTAAATCAATAACAAGATGGGAAGCACCTGTTTCTATTAAAGGTTATCAATAAAGAATTAAAACCGGCAACTTCATGCGGGAATTTAACGATATACATTTGTATCTACGTCATATTACCAACAACAACAACAACAAAAGCACTGACGGTCTAAGCCAAGTGAAACTTGCTGCCAATCTCCGAAAGTGTGAGAGTAAAAATGAGAATAATCGTTACTTGAAGAAAGAGAATAATCGTTAATGAATGTTGGGGGAATACGTATAAAAGCGATTGCAAGTATTTCGGAATGTTCTGTCTAAAAACCGATTTACCGTAGAATTTAAGCAAATTACAAAGTTAAGCGGCGCAGAACGATTTGATTAAAGAAATTAAAAATTTGACGTTGGCGCTACCTACGTTGCGAGTGAAGTTTATAAATTAAAATAAAAATAAGAAAAAAATTCAGTTTGGAAATATGCGTTTCGGTGGTGAAAAATATTTAACGGGTTTAGTGATTTTATGTTTAAGTTGCTGCAGTGCTGCGTAAGATAAAAAAATAATTATTTAAAATACATTTTTAAATACACTGGAAAAAACTCAACATTTCTTTTAGTGCGAAAAATTCTCTAGATTGCTTAAAATGTTTCTTGAAACGATATATCATCATATCTCTAAAATTCAAATTGCATATTTTCTAGAAAGTGCCAACTTTATGATGATATAGAAAAAGATCTAAAAATATTTGAAAATGTGTATAAATTTTGGAAATTTCAGTTCGAAAACTAGATGTATAATGGAATTATAATTAGAGCCATAAAAAACACCATTCATTTGATTTCAAGTGCAATTAGAATTTGGATGAATTTTGTATTAGCTAAAAATTTCTCAAGTGAGCCGCCTAAGAATTTAAATGTAAAAAAGTTTTAAAAAAAATTATTTTTTGTAGCATCTAGTAAAGATTTTTTAAAATTTGTTTTTTTCTAAAACATTAAACATAAACCAGGGAATAAAATGGTGTTTATTTATGGAATCTAAATTTTTCATATATAATTGAAAATTCCTATTTCAAATAAATATATAAAAATAAACTTAAGGAACTTCTCCACTTCTGAGAAAATTATAAAAAAAACCCGCACTCTCCACATATCTAAGAACTATATCCATGAAATAAATTGGAGTAATTGATATTGGTTCAAAAGTTATTAACAATAAAGTGACGCCGTGCAAGTCTTTTTTCAGTACCAAAGAAAAGCAAGGCATCTTATGAAAAAAGTGTATAAGCCATAAAATGCTTAGAATCGTTCAAAGTATGCGTGTGAATTTTTCCAGAAATTTATAAAATGTCTCAGAAAATTCTGCAAAAATGCGCACTCATTTTATACACATTTTTCGGAAGATGCATTTCTTTTCTCTGTGAAAAATGACTTGGATGGCTTCATTATATTGTTAATAACTTTTGAGCCAATATCGATTGCCCCAATTTTTTCAAGGATATAGTTCCTAAATATGTGGAGAATGCGCACATATTTTATATAATTTTCTCAGAGGTGGAGAAGTTGATTTAATTTCTATGTATTTATTTCAAATTAGGATTTTCAGTAATAAATGAAATGTTTTTGTTCCAAAAGTAAATACCATTTTTTTCCCTGGTATATGCTTAATATTTTAGGAAAAAAATTTAAATTTTCAATAATCTTTACTAGTTGCTACGAAAAATCATTTCTTTGAATGCCTTTTTAACGTTTAAGTTTTTAAGTAGCTAACTTGAAAAATTTTTAGCAATTATTGTAGAAAAAGAAGATATTTTTTTCTCCAGTGTATTACGTATATTAAAATTTAATAAACTTTAAAAACTACATGATGACTTAATTTTGAAGTTCACAATAAAAAATTAAACAAATCTGGCTACATACGTAAATATATACTTTGCTCCTTTTGTTGTTAATTAAGTTCATACTTTTTAATTAGAGGACACAGAATTGCAACTAGGGCTGCCAATTTTCGAGGCTCTTGCCGATCTCGGTATTTTCGGAATTGTAAAATTTTTAACTTAAAAATTAAAAAAAAAAAATGAATATATAAAATAAATTGACATTATTAGTGACGCCCATAAAAACAAAAAAAAAAAAAAAAAAAAAATCAGTTGCTTTAATAAAAATAATATTACTAAGCAATAATCAATTGGCAAAAGCATTCGTGTTTTGTACTTGAAAATGTCTTATAAGTATGTAAATTTTTTTTTGAATGCAAGCCACTTTGTTGGAACATTGCTTACGAGACTGAGCCAGAAAAATATTTTTAGTTTTTATATATTTTTTTTTCAATGCCACTTTATAGTTTCTTTTTGTATAAAATGTAAAGTAGCGTAAATAAAGTTTTTATTTTTTTGTATAAAACTATTCCATTTACAACTTCGTTAACAATTGTTTAAAATTCTTTGCAATTAATCGCTCTTATTATTTAGTTACTTTCAATATAACATTAAAACAAGGTGTTTCACTAAGTTTCCAACTTTGTGTTTTTTTATGTTAATAAACCATTAGCTGAACACAATTTTTCATTAAAATTAATCAATTCCCTAAAATTTTCCCCTGCATGTGCTTGAGAATACGTAGGCTTGCGTTAGTTTAATTATTTTTAGTATGGATTAGTATGGATTTTAAATTTTTTATAATTTCACTGCTCAAACTGTTTCAATTTGTACTTTTCTTCACTAAATCTCCCCCAGAGTAAAAGTTTACTTCCGAATGTTTTTCTCATAATTTTTATTTTTCAAAACCCCCACACTTAGAACGATGTAACAAACTCATTGACGTTAAAGTATTAAGTAAGCAGATTTGCAATGATCTTAGATCCCCACCCCTTAGAAAATGCAAAGAACATTTTCAAAATTTTTTTCAATATTAAAACTACACCCTTAAATTAATTTCAGAAATTTTTATTAATATTTCCGAATATTTCAAATATGCTTCAGAAACATTCAGTTATACTGTGTTTTTGAGAAACTTTTATTTAAATTTCCAAATTTTTAAATTATATTTCAGGAAATTTTATTTAAGTTTGAGAATTTTTCATTCATATGTCAGAACTCTTCATCTATTAATAAGAATGTTCTAATTGTATTTCAGAAATTTTCATTTCAATCTACTGTGGGAAATTTTGCCCTGTTTGTTGCCCAAAAGTCGAATTTTACACACTTAAAAAATAAAGTTTTGGGTATGCTATTCAAATGTGAATACTTGCGAAAGAAAATCACCATACTTAGTTTTTTCTTAAAGTTTTAATCCTTCAGCTACACAAGTGTCAAAGTTTCTTCTTCTGAAAAAATAAAAAATTTTTTGTTCTCGCTCAAAAAATTCGCATGTATTAAAAAGTGAATATTTCTCTTAATTCAAAGCTAATTAAAAATATTTAAAATGGAAACGGGAACCAATAGAAAGTAGTTACTCTGTATAGAAAAAAATTTGTCTTTTCATATAGTGGTTTTAAAGAACTTTACGTTTTCTTCAGTGAGCTTTAAATCGTAAAATTTTTTTTTAAATTTAAGTTTTGGTGAACCCGGAAAAACACAGCCAAGCCTAGACCTCTTTCTAACTTATATTAATATGTAGAACAACCAATTTTGAGCCCTTCTGTAAACAAATTTGTTTGCGCTTTTTTGCGATTTTTTAATAATCGACATTTTTCTCAGACAACTTCTCAATATGAAATGCAGACTTATTCGATATCTGGAGAGCCGAAGAAGATAAAGAGTCAGCAGTTTTAAATCATTTCATAAATTTATTAAATGTAGGTGATAGATCGAATCGTTTACGGAATATTTAGGTGAAAAGTCAAAAGCCTTTTGCAAATATTTGAAAGAAAAATGGGGAAAAACCACTCGTATATCATGTCAATATCTACTAAATTTGCAATACTTTGAAAAATTTAGTTTTGAGACTGCTGATTTCAAAAAAAAAAAAAAAAAAAATGTTCTTATTCATTCTAAGGAAATTATTCAAAATATGGTACTTCCGGTAGGATACTTTGGAAAAGGCGCAGATGAGTGTCGGAATAAAATTTTTAAATTTGATACACTGCATCACGCTCGCAAAAGTGACAAAACAATAAATCTTTCTGACGTTTTTCATAGGCCCCGTCATTTCCAGCATTTCTTTAAGTAAACGGATAAAAGAACGAAAGTATGCGCTACTTGCACTAGAAGACATAAATTTATTAAGTTGCGTTGAAAATAATATGGAAGATAGTTTAAGCAAACTATTAGAAAATGAGGATGAAGCAGAAAGTAATGATATTTGTACGTTAATAGACGCAAAGTTCGAGAATATGTTGGAAAATTTCGAGCTTTTAATATGTATTTTACTCATGAATTTATAATGTTTTCTTATGGTTTTAAATAAGCTCAGTTTAGGTAATGTTTGAAAAAATTAGTTTTTAATATAGTATGCTTTTAGATCTCTGTAATTTTACTGTTATTTTTAATATATGTACATTTGTGTGTATGTATATACTTAGAAAATATGAATATACCACACCAAATTTTAATAAGAAATGTTTTATAATAATTTCTTTGAAAAAAGGTTGAAAAAGGGGCATGATAGTTGTCCAATTTAACCAATTTTAAAATATGATGTTCTCTTCACTTCTAGAAAAATTTCCACGAGATTTCAGCTCAATATCTTTATTTTTGTACTTTTGGCCAGAAAACATGTTTAAATTTTCCATAGTGCAATCTAAAGAATATTCATTAATGTTTTAAAAAAACCTTTTTGATTTAATTTTAAAAGTTTTGTATGACAAAAACACCAAGCGATTTAACATAGCCCCAAAGAAAGTAGTCCAATGGCGTTAAATCATATGATCTTGGTGGTCAATTAACAGGAGCATTTCTTGATATGATGATCGAACGTTTCCCTCAATAAAGCGATTATTTCTTCAGCTGCATGTATGGCAGTAGTATGGCTAAAATTCTTACTTAAGTTAATAAATGAAAAAGAGCGCTTCGTTTCATATCCCATGAGTCACATTTATTCAAGCAACAATTTAAGACAGATTACATTAACTGTTTAAAATTTATTTTAACTTACTTAAATAAGTTTCTTTAGTTCTATTTCGAGGCAGTTTTGACTGTTTTATGGCTTAAGTTAGTTTAATTATAACTAACCCGAAAGTCAGAATGGAATGCCCCATATATTGTTTTGAAAGCATTTTCATTAATTTTTATATCCTACATTTAGCATAACTATGTTGACCGTGTTCATTCCTTTATACAGTTGCTCACAAAAGTATTCGGAATTGGAAATTTTTTTAAAGAATCATAAAATTTTTTAATTACGAATTAATTTTTTTGGAATCACTCTTATTAATTATAATTCGGTAAGTATCTAGTTTTATTTATTAAAATAAACTTTCCTAAAACGTAAATTAAAAATGTAAAAAATAGCTCATAAGCAAAATCCTACTTAAATTCAAGAGACACTCTTAAAATTCAACTTACAGTTAGTTTGGGGTAGCTCAGTTCTGTTCAGGGTTTGATCTGCTGACTATAAAATAGCTAAAGCAACGAAAATTTGCTGAAATGTGCTGCGTCAGTTATTGCGTTTTACATTTTGGGCTTACTGCTTGCTGTGCTTTTTTTCAACGAACGAAGTCAAAGCAATTCAAGCAAGCACATTTTTGTTTTTGTGCTCTGCTGTTGCTTTTGTTATTGAAAAAAGCAAAGTTTTAACCAAGCAAGCACAAACACGAAGCGAAGCGTAACTCCGTTTGTGCTTTTGCTTTTTATTTAACTCGGCTGTTTGAACTTCTGCTTTCGCTGTACACAGCAGAAACAACTTTCAGGATTGCCACATGTTTTTTTTTTTTAATTTGCTTAAACCATACATCTCAAAAAAAAAATTTAGTTTTAGCCTTAAACCGCTTAGATAAACTTATAAAAAATCCAACATATTTTTTTAGGGTTGCCACCTGGTTTTTTTAATAAAATCAAAATTTTTTTCAATAAAATGCTTAAAATCATAATTTTCTCTCTATAAATTGACATCTTGGGTCCAAAAATGACGAAAAAAAATTTAGGGTGGCCATATTAGGGTTGCCAGACGTTTTTTGGCAAAATTGCATTTCTTTGTTAACTTTCTTTATTGAATGTTATAGAATCGACCCAAAAACTCATAGTAAATTTTTTGGGGTTGCCACCTGGTTTTTTTGATAAAATCAAAATTTTTTTCACTAAAATGCTTAAAATCATAATTTTCTCTCTATAAATTGACATCTTGGGTCCAAAAACGACGAAACAAAAATTTAGGGTTGCCATATTAGGGTTGCCAGACGTTTTTTCGCAAAATTGCACTTCTTTCTAAACTTTCTTTGATGAATGTTGTAGAATCGACCCAAAAACCCATAGTAAATTTTTTGGGGTTGCCACCTGGTTTTTTTAATAAAATCAAAATTTTTTTCAATAAAATGCTTAAAAACATCATTTTCTCTCTATAAATTGACATCTTGGGTCCAAAAACGACGAAATAAAATTTAGGGTTGCCATATTAGGGTTGCCAGACGTTTTTTCGCAAATTGCCTTTCTTTGTTAACTTTCTTTATTGAAAAGTTATAGGATCGACCCAAAAACTAATAGTAAATTTTTAGGGTTGCCACCTGGTTTTTTCTAATAAATAAAAATTTTCTTCCAATAAATTCCTTAAATCAACATTTTCACTCTATAAATTAACATCTTGAGTAAAAAACAACGAAAAAAAAATTTAGGGTTGCCGTATTTTGTTCTGTTATTTTTGTCAATTTATAGAGTGAAAATGTTGATTTAAAGAATTTATTGGAAGAAAATTTTGATTTTATTAAAAAAACCAGGTGGCAACCCTAAAAAAATTACAATGGGTTTTTGGGTCGATCCTATAACTTTTCAATAAAGAAAGTTAACAAGGAAAGGCAATTTTGCGAAAAAACGTCTGGCAACACTAATATGGCAACCCTAAATTTTTGTTTCGTTATTTTTGAACTCAAGATGTTAATTTATAGGGAGATAATGATGATTTTAAGCATTTTATTGAAAAAAAGTTTGATATTATTAAAAAAACCAGGTGGCAACCCCAAAAAATTTACTATGGGTTTTTGGGTCGATTCTATAACATTCAATAAAGAAAGTTAACAAAGAAATGCAATTTTGCGAAAAAACGTCTGGCAACCATAATATGGCAAGCCTAAATTTTTGTTTCGTCTTTTTTGGACCCAAGATGTCAATTTATAGAGAGAAAATTATGATTTTAAGCATTTTATTGGAAAAAATTTTGATTTTATCAAAAAAACCAGGTGGCAACCCCAAAAAATTTACTATGAGTTTTTGGGTCGATTCTATAACATTCAATAAAGAAAGTTAACAAAGAAATGCAATTTTGCCAAAAAACGTCTGGCAACCCTAATATGGCCACCCTAAATTTTATTTCGTCATTTTTGGACCCAAGATGTCAATTTATAGAGAGAAAATTATGATTTTAAGCATTTTATTGAAAAAGTTTTGATTTTATTAAAAAAATCAGGTGGCAACCCTAAAAAAATATGTTAGATTTTTTATAAGTTTATCTAAGCGGTTTAAGGCTAAAATTATTTTTTTTTTTTTTTTAAATGTATGGTTTAAGCTAATTTTACAAAATAAAACCAGGTGGCAACCTGAATGTTTTTGTATCCTTTTGCTATTGCTTCGTTCTCTTTCGAAAAGCATAGCGGCAGCGAAGCAAACATTTTGAAATTATCGACTTCAACTATAGCAGCAAGCGATCGGATTTCGTAAAAGAGCTTCGGCTCTGCTACTGCTTATGAATTGAAAAAACAGCACAGCACAGCAGACAGTTCAATTTCAAATTTGTGCTTCGACTGTAGTGCTGTGCTGCGTAATTTTTCTATAGTCGCAGCACAGCAAATCAATAGGCTAAAAAATAGCTCAGCAAAATCGAACCCTGGTTCTGTTCGTCAGTTTTTTTTTTAAACGAAAGACTTCGTTTTTTAGAAAAGTAAGATGGGAAGAAAATCAGAAGAAACCACTCTTGAATAAAAAAAATTATACCGCGCGAGGACTGAAAAACCCTTTAGGAGATTATAAGAGGCGTTGGAAGAAGTATTTAAACTATCCATTGCATTATGGAAATAAAAACAGCTCCATAATTCACATCGCTTTGGTAGGTTATCGAAACTAGACATTCGAGACTGGTCGGATATCATACGTAAAACTAAAATTCAACCACGTACTCCAGCAGTGGACATTAATAAAAGCCTCACTTAATATAACGGAGCAAGGATAAGTGATGAAACAGATCGCAGGACACTCAGAAATGCTAGTTATAATGGAAGAACTCAACGTTCCAAATCATTTATAAGTAAGGCCAACCGCAAGAAGCGCTTACATATATAATATGGATACAATTTAAATAATATTTTGTCTCGTTTCTTAAAATAACGCTTGACTTAAACGATTTGTTGCAATTTAAGTGCTTTTTGTAAACTATAAGCGATTTTTACTGTTGGCCTTACTTATAAATGGTTTGAAACGTTGAGTTCTTCCAATATAACTAGCATTTCTGAGTGTCCTGCGATCTGTTTCATCACTTATCTTTACTCCGTTATATTAAGTGAGGTTTCTATTAATGTCCACTGCTGAAGTACGTGGTTGAATTTTAGTTTTACGTATGATATCCGACCAGTCTCGAATGTCTAGTTTCGATAACCTACCAAAGCGATGTGAATTATGGAGCTTTTTTTATTTCTATAATGCAGTGGATAGTTTAAATACTTTTTCCAACGCCTCTTATAATCTCCCAAAGGGTTTTTCAGTCCTCACGCGTTATAATTTTTTTTATTCAAGAGTGGTTTCTTCTGATTTTCTTCCCATCTTACTTTTCTAAAAAACGAAGTCTTTCGTTTAAAAAAAAAACTGACAAACAGAACTGAGCTACCCCAAACTAACTGTAAGTTGAATTTGAAGAGTGTCTCCAATACTTTTGGATTATTCTTTGATTTCGTGTTTAAGATATTGCCATATTTTTTGGAATTCCGAATACTTTTGTGTATTGAATTTAAGTAGGATTTTGCTTATAAGCTATTTTTTACAGTTTTAAGTTACGTTTTAGGAAAGTTTATTTTAATAAATAAAACTAGATACTTACCGAATTATAATTAATAAGAGTGATTCCAAAAAAATTAATTCGTAATTAAAAAATTTTATGATTCTTTAAAAAAATTTCCAATTCCGAATACTTTTGTGAGCAACTATATATGCTTTATCAGCGTCACCTCCTGAGTCCATGTAGTCATATCATCTACACGTATGACAAATTCATGTTGATGTGCTCTTATTTAGACTAGATGAGTTTGTTGTTTTTTTTTTTTTGACTCGCCGATTAACAAACTAAACAAAAGATTTCATTATTTGTTTACTTGCATATTTGCATTTATTGTGCTGAATCGTCATTTAAAATGTAACATTACCTTAAATATCAATTGAGCTTGACATTATTAAGTTTTTTGGGTAATTAAATAAACGTCATATTTTAAGATTTAATTGAATTAACGTGGTTTTGAAATGAACCTAAACGAAATGCGCTTATTAGAACTGTGATACTACTTATGTATCACACTGACACTTTGTATGATAAAGCAAATATTCACAGTGGCGCCTCTGACCCATTGCTGATGAGGTGCAATTTTTTGTAATTTAAAATTTTAAATTCGAGTATTTTTTCTTCTTAAATTTAATTGTTGTTTATAACATAGACAGACGACAGCTAAGCGTTAACAAGCGTTGCAATTGAAAATTTTACACTGACAGACGACATTTTTTACATTTTACATGATCACATCGCACTCGCTTCACATAGTGCGCTTTCTTTTTATTCACATCTTAAAATGAAAAAATTCATTTGGTTTTTACCCAAATACATTTTTTATTTATCTTAAAACTCACTTTTGCTCATTATTGTTTTTACAGTCTGTTAAATAAGAGCGTGGTCATTGTTGTGAGAAAATGAAAATACCCATTGCAAAAATTCTTTTTAATATTGATTTATTTGATCGAAAACTTCAATGCAAATACATCAATAGCAGGTCCAATCACCCCCAGCATCAATTATAGCTTGACATCTTCGCGACATACTTTGAACAAGATTTTGCGCATACTCTTCTGAAAACGACCTCCAAATTTTGTGAATGCGTCGAACCAGCTGTTTCAAGTTGCAGGGTCCAGGGTCCAGGCATGCCTGATGATAGGAAAGGCCCAAAAAGAGGATTCATCAGTGAAGATAACGTTGCCCCAGTCACGATCCAAATTGTCTTTGGCCCATTCAAGATGTTTTTGGACATGTTTTTCACTGAGCATCGGTTTTTGCAAAGTACTTCGGTATTTCACACTATTTGCAATCAAATGATTACGAATAGTTCCGTGGGAGATATTCAAACCTTTTTGGGACAATTTCGAAGCACCTTCACGCAAAGTTAATGTTGGATTTTTCGAAAATAGAGCACAGATCAGTTTTTCCTGTTTTTCCGTCACTACACCGACAGACCCGCGATTTGGAAAGTCATCGACATTTTTTACTTCTTTGAAGCGATTCACCCACTTACTCACAAACTGTTTCGACTTTTGCATATACTTCGCAGCCGCCGCTTGGGTCATTTTGGGACCTTTGGGGTGCAAACACAAAAAAACGGCTTCAAAGCGCGACGCGTAAGCGGTACTCATTTTGGAAAAATGCTGAGAACGCATTGAAAACAGTGGTCAGCTGATTCACTTTCACGAAGCATGAAGGACAATACTGCCCTCTGTGTGAGAAAAAAAAATTACAGCATTATACTTTACCGATCGCGAGTAATCGTGACCACGCTCTTATTTAACAGACTGTATTTAAATTGTTTTCAATGAAGTGACTTTTATAAATTTAATAAACTGACTTCAAAATTGACTATCAGATGTTTTGTTTCTCTCAACCCGATCAAAAAAACTTGTCAAGTTCTTGTCATTGTATCAGAAATGTATATCAAAATGATATCAAAAATGTATCAGCCGCTGATATCCATTTTTTGTATATCATTTTGATATATTTTTGATATCATGAATTTATCAGCTGCTGATATGTCAAATATTACGTTTTCGTTTGTGAATTTTATTTTAAGATAATTATAGAAGACGAACGCGCAGCTAATTTTAGTGAATAAGTTAATTTTCTAATGAAATTAGTGAAAAGCACAAAAATATAATTGAGTTAAAAAAACCGACACTTTCATTTGCTGCATGCGGGCAATTTCTAAAAACTTGCCGACGATCAAATACAATATTGCAAAATTTGGTTATGTCAATTTTGTATCAGAAATGGATATCAAAATGATATACAAATTTTGTATATCATTGATATACAATTTTTGTATATCAGTTTGATATCTTTTTTTGATATCATTTTGATATCTTTTTCTGATATCATTTTGATATCTTTTTTTGATATCATTTTGATATCTTTTTTTGATATCATGGTGATATACAAAAAGCGTTACATTCCGTATATCACTGTGATATCCTTTTTTTATCAAAATCTTGTATGTCACTGACAAATTTTGGATATCATTTTGATATATTTTTGATATACTTTTTTTGATCGGGAAATTGTTACAATCTATTACAATTATTGACAGGGTTACCATACTGAAATTGCTCAATTCAATACTAATCCACTTTGATTTCATGCATTAGTAGTAGAGTCGATGCGTATTGAGAAGGGGATTATTCACAATGCGGATAAGCGCTATCGTCTGTCTATCATATTAGTCTCAGTTCCGATGATATAATGAATTCCAGAACAAGTTATACAAAATCGAAAAACCTTAAGAGCCTGTCTTTTCAAAGTTTCGCCCCGTGCGCTGTACCACTGTATGTAGATTAGTGTTGTTGCCATGTCAGTTAATGCAATAAAAGTGTTGGCCGCCACTGTTGTCATTGTCATGCCATGACAAAACAAAAAAAAAGAAAAAAAAAAATCATTTGAACTTGGTTTTTAAATTTTACAATTAACTGAGCTTTATTTATTATTGTGCAAAATAAAATTTATTTGTTTATTATTCATCAAAAACAAAGCAAAAAGTGTTCTTTGCAACAACATTAATGCGTACATACACAAGTATGTTGTTTATTAAAATGATTCTATGTTATGCTAATACCCGTGAAATGTGTGATAACGCGGTATTCAGCAGCAACATTTGTCACAGATGGTCAACAAGAATCTTTAAGTAAATACTCGTACATATGAAAATTAATTCAAATGCATATGTAATGAGTTGTTTAATTGCTAAGCATTTTTATAAGATAAGTTTTGAAGAAAATGCAGTTATCAATATATGACAGTCGCTAAGAGTATAGTCGTTTTTTGGCGACCTTATACAGTTGAAAAATACAACATCTCGCTGTAAAATTAACTTTCGGAAAATAGCTAAAACTTCCTTTGTTCAAGGTATAAACGCTAGAAATTTTCGGTCTTTTTACAAAATAAAAAAATTTTAAAATCGTATAATTTGACTCAAAAGTCTGTTTAGTCTTCTGACTAATAAACTCAATAAATGGTGGCTATTTGCCGTGGAACTCCCCATATATATTTCTTTACTTTTCTGTGCGACTATCCTTATCGTTATTATTAAGCGGATGAGTATGTACTTAGTATGTGCTGTTATATATCTTAGAAAATAAAGCATTTATTGGGTATATATAAACAAGTTAAAAGATATTTTAATTCTTAACTTCTAGTATCATTTGCTCTTTAACTGCAATTTAAAAAAAGAAATAAAAAACAGCATTCAGAATAAAGTTAAAAAGAAATCAAATAATACTTAAAATAATAATTTATTATTATTATTTGCGAATAATTGTTGCAACTTAGTAGTTGCATGTGTTTTACGTCATCGATACAAACAAATCTTTTAAAGAAAAGTTTAGAGGTTGCCATTACCCAAGGGGAAAAAGAGCACATTAAAAAGCTTCCATAAGCATTAATTTTTCAGCAGCAAGTTCTCATGAGAAGCATCATTTAATTTCAGCATTGCATATCCTAGGACGTACGCAATGATGAAACAAATTAATTAAACAAGAAATATTATTTTTCGTCTCGTTTTGGCTCAGAGCGTGCATTTATTTATAGTCCTTAGTATTTGAGTGAAACTTAGTTGGGTGATCTCAAAAAACTCTTTCAATATAGCATTTTGTAACTTTTGCTTATATGGGAGGTGCCACGCTCCCTTGTCCGAATTCACCCAATTTTTATTGTGAGCTCGCATTTATGATTCTTAGTGTATGAGACAAATTTGGTTCGATTATCTCCAAAAACGCTTTCAGTATAGCGTTTTGAAGCGTTTGCTTATATGGGAGGTGCCACGCTCTCTTGTCTGAATTCGACCAGTTTTTTCTCAGAGCTTGCGCTTACAATTCGTAGTATTTATATGTATTTTGGTTACATTTTAGTAAAAAATACTCCTAAAGTTGCATTTTGAATATATTTTTTGGATGTCCGTTGACCGATTTTGCTCATTTTCAATATTACGAGCTAACTTTGATCACGGAGGCAGTGTACCAAATTTCATTGAATTATCTTTCTCAGTTTTTCCAAAAAAATGCATTTCCACATACACCCAGCCAGTCAGACAGACGGACATGGCTTTATCGACTCAGGAGGTAATGCTGATCAAGAATATATATACTTTTCTATATCTGCCACGCCTCCTTTTCTGCGTAACGAACGGAAGGATAAAGTGAATATGCCCTTGGTATAGGGAATAATTATTATTGGACGATGCCCGACTGAAGAAGACACAGCTCGCAGAAAGGGCTCAATTGTATTTATCAATTTTTCATCAATATTTTGCATACCGATTTTTTACGTATTCGAATTTTATTGATTATTTTAAAAAAATTTTTCCCAAAAGTATAATTTTGTCGGGAAATTGAAATAAACAATGATTTTGATGATCCGAGTTTTTGATTAAGAAAAGATGAAGAAAATCCCAAAATGTGTAGAAGATCACTGTCGTTTAATCCTTGGAGTGCTCTTACCACAATACCACAATGAAACTTCGCATGCTTAATTAGATGTAGCTAGTTAAGAAATAGCTAAAAATGGGCGTGATATGTCAACGGACACGCCTACCACCCATAGAAAGTGAACTGAAATCTTTATCCCTAAAGGTATGCAACACATTATTTCCATAGGTAAGCGTAACATATGTGACCTGGTCTATGAAAAGGGTGCTTACGTGTCAAAAAAAAATTTCCCAATTTTTTGCCGATTCGCATAAATTGACCGTTTTCCAGCTGTTTTGACGAAATTTTCTTTTTTTGCACGTAAGCCCCTTTTTCATAGACCAAGTCACATATACAGTTGCTTACATATTATTTTGGCAGAAAATTGATGAATTGAATGATTAGCTGGAAATATGTCGATTTTTTTGAATTTATTTGAAAGAGTAGATTGTCACCTTTCTTTTTTAAATAGTTGAAAGGCGTAGCTAGACGTAGCCAACTTACACATTTTCCGAGGATTTTGGCAAACCATTTATGTAATCCAAATAATTTTTTCTCTGTTTGTTTTTTAAATGAAAAGTTTTTTTATATAAGAAATTACGCAAATTTAATACTTAAATGTCTCCAAAAAAATGTATATTCTTTTTCAACACTTTCTACAGAAGAGCTTTAAGTTTTCCTCTCTGTACAACTTTTTTCTAAATTCAAATAAAATTTAAATTTATGTCTTTAATGTTTTTTTTTTCATATTTCAGCATCACAATAACAAATCAAAGTAATCAACGACGATTCCCAAACGATTTCTTATGGGGTGTTGGTTCATCATCATATCAAATCGAAGGCGGTTGGAACGCTGACGATAAGGGAGAATCGATATGGGATTATCTCACACACAATCATGCAGAGAAAATAGTGGATCAATCAAATGCGGATGTAACAGCGGATAGTTATCATCAAGTAAGTACATATAATTTTTAGGTGAAAGTATAATACAAATATATTTACAACTACAACAAATAACATATGTAATATACAAGTCACGAGTAAACACAAAATATAAAAAAAATAGCCCTGGAAACAAATAAAAAATCAAAACAGTTCTTATGAGTGTAGTGATCTTAAATCTATAGTGTCATTTTATATGTAAATATTATATTCTGTGTAGGAAAGACTATAAATCAATTTAATACAGTAACTAAATCTATAGAATTAACCCATTTATACAAGTGTAGAACCTGTTGTTTCAATATTTGTCAATTGTTGCAGCTGTTCAGGCCTTTCAGACAAACACGAGTTTAATTGTATGCATAGGCGAGTATCTATGTCTCTAAGCGATTAAGAACTGACTACTTAAGCATATAATATACTTAGTTATATTTAAAATGCAGCTACCACTTAATTGATTATTCTATTAATGTTTTCATAATTAAATATTTTTAAGTGGACATACATTAATTAAGTATTAGCTGGCCTAGCATCTGGACCGTTTGCATTTACATATTCAAAATTGTTTGGAATTTTTCCATATTTTTTTTTAATATTTGAATCGCCCCAATACAAATGCATTTTTTCATGTTGGTATTTTTGGACTCGTTAGCTCTCTAGCTGTCCGAAAATACCAATATCCCAAAAAAAAAAATTTCTTGTTTTTAACTGCTTTTGCATTTGGACGACTCATTTGTAATATAAGAATATCGGATGAAACTACTTAAAAGTGTTGTTTTTCGTTGTTTAATTAAAAAAAGCTACTTTCTACAAAGAAAATTGTTGTTCATGACTACCTAAATGCTTAAAAGAATATCGTTGTATTTATGAAATGTAAATAAATTGCTGCTTCCGGAGCTAAAATGTTAATAAAATGCGTTAATTCATTTATTAAAAATAAATTTAAATTTAACACAACTGTCGTGATAATTAATCTAAATTTGTGATTCATATACATATTTACATACATACTTACGAATGCAAGTATAAAATAAATCAAGCATAAAACTGCGGCTTCTCTGAGTAACGACTTAGTAATTCAACTTTTTTAAATAAACTTCACTTCGAAGTTTGAACATTTGAAATAAGTACAAATGCGGAAACTTTCTGATTGTCATTTAAAGGCTTTTCTACAATATAACAACTGTTCTCGACTATTTCTAAATCTAGTCACTGATGTTTGAATCTTCCAATGGTTTCCATATAATCGTCCTCTAACAGATTCATCTCTTTAGGTGGTATTCGATTCTTAAGTATCCTGTAATTATTTCAGTGAAGATTTTCATATCATTTCTGCTTCGGTCTCATTTTTATACAATATGGTGAAAATAGTTTTTAGAAAAAATGAATTAGGCCCCTATTGCGGTTATCGATTTGCGGTAAAATCGATGGCCATCGATTTTTTCTTCTAGCCCTATCTTTGAAACTACATCACCGATTCTACTGATTTATATCTTTCATGTCATTGAAGTGGTGAAAACATTATTCAAATCGGTGCAGAGGTTTCAAAGATAGGGCTAGTAGAAACAATCGATGGCCATCGATTTTATCGCAAATCGACAGCCGCAATAGGGACCTTAGTCTTTTCAGTCTAAAATAGTTCAAAATGGTCTATATTTTTTGAACTCAGTTCTGCTAAAATACTATGCTCAATAAAATCGATGTTAGATATTCACTAAAATGTTAATATGATGTAATGAATGATGTAATTTGCAGTCAGTGTTTAATAAAATTGAATATTACTTTTTCAAATGAAAAAAAAAAACCGGGTACAACAATTGCTTCGCTAGCCATAAAGTGTGGGTACATTAAAGTCATATTTTTTTTGAAGACCAAACGAATGTTTTCATCTCAAAAAATTAAAATATAAAAAAAGCTATGTTTAAAATCAGTTTGGCATAGCATGTGCAAATCAAGCCATGAACAACTTCTTCGTGTATTCAAAACAAAAAGAAAAAAAAAAGCCAATTAGAGCTTTGGCAGATTTGTTGATTTATTCGATATGAAGTTAATTATGTATGTAAGTCATTATTTTAAGTGATAACACCCTTAAGTCATAACAAGATAAATAACACAAAAAAAAAAAAAAAAATTAGCAATAAAAATAACAATTTCGAACAACACAATCATACAAGATCGATCAATAATTAAGCGATACAACGCACAGTGGTCGGAAAATCGAAAAAGCTGGCCAAAATTCTGAATGTCGCTAATAAGGGGTTTTTGATGATGCGGATCCACAATGGTGCACAAATAATGCTTAACCAAAAATATTCTCACGAAAGTCGGTAATTTTAGGTTTGTGATGATGCTTATTACGAATATGAAATTTATTTTCAAAAAAAACAAAATGGCGGATCCAAAATGGTGGACTAAATACTGCTAAGCTGCATTCATTACCACCTAGAACGGTACATGGGCGTTTAGTGCAAAACTATATTATTCAATAAGAAGAGAGTTATTGCGGTTTTTGAGGTCGCTGATTGGAAATATGAAATTAATTTTTGTAACACAAAATGGCACATCCAAAATTTCGGTCAAAATATGCTGAACAGCATCTTTATCTACGAAAGTTTTGTTTTTGGGATCATTTATTACGAAAATGAAATACTTTACAAAAGTCCTAATATCTTTTTCAGAGGCACCTCGGGGCAGCTAATTTTTTTACAGGTTTGTAGAAAAATGTACCCTGAATAAGATGCATGTAGAAACTAGACGGATGGCCGTGGATGCTATAACATTTATCATATTAGAAACCGCTTCAACAATTTTTTTGTGTACATATTTTCACGAAACAGTTGCCTATTTACATAAATTGTGAACGAGATAAAACGCTATGGATTTGAGAAACATATTAAATAAACATTCACTGAGAGACTCCATTTCGTTACATTGCAAAAAGATGAGTAGAAGTTATTTTTTCCACTTGTTTACTGAGACGCTTTATATTAAAAAAAATAAAAAAATTCTTCGCAAGAATAGATGAACTTCAAACTCAAACGAGAAGAGTTTTTTAGGCACAGATGTCTTTCCGACCACTGAAACGAGCAAAGTAGATAATATTCTACCATTACCAATAATTAAAAGTGCAAAAACAACAACTTTATTTTTCGATTTTGACCAGCTTTTTTGATTTTCCGACCAGTGTGCAACGTACAAAACTTCAGTTAATCAACAATCTCATACATTTGTAGTTAATAGCAACAATTATTGTTGTTATAGCAAAAAAATAAAAAATCTCGTGTTAACTTAAAAATTTTTACGGGTGATTTACATGTCTTAAGTAAATGTTTGCTTTGGCTAAGTTTTACAAACCCAAAGCGAATTCCAGTTTTTGGTGATCATTATCATATAATCAATGGTCAGTTAATTTGATGCCGTGAGCATATTTATGATCAAATATTTGGTCAATTGTTTGTTGAATGCCGATTAAGCAGCTAAATTGAAAAAATTATTATTATCTGATATAAAGCTCTTGAACTCTAAAATTCTAGCTGCCATTGAAAAGATTTGCGAATACATTGAAATATATAAATATTATGAAATAATGACATATATAAGTTTGATAACACTAAACTGATTGTTTTGGTGCTAAGAATATACTAAGGCGATAACAATTGAAGTGTTTCAATATTTTATCAAGATGGAAACTTATATTCCTGTTTCTAACACTATTTTCGTCATGCTAGGAAAACGCAAATCAGCTAAGTACATAATGCCTTGCAAACTTTATTCTGGCCAACAACAACAAAACTGAAAATCTTTAAGTCAAATGTTCCTCCATCATTTCCTTAAATGTAAAAAAAAAAATAAATTTCTAGCCAGATGTTGACTGGATCCTATATCCATATAAATAAGCGAAAATGGAAATGGATATAGTTCACACACTACTAAAACTAGTGATGAGCAAAATTAGTCGTGGTCTTGGTTTTTTTTTTTTTGAGGACAAGACCAAGACGCTGATATAATTTCAAGACTACTATAGTCTTGGTCTTGGTCTTGACCAAGACTGCTCTTAACTTTTGGTAATTAAGAGTTAAGCATTAAATAATATCTGAACTCAAAATTTAGCATCATAAAAACCCAACCCCATTCGGTTTTGAAATTTAAAACACTTAACAATCTCTAAAAATTTTTTCAATACGTAGACCAAGGTTCAATATTAAAACCAAGACCAAGACTCAATGTCCAAGACTGCTTTGTAATAACTAAACAGTGACACTTTATAAATGAACTCCCATATTCAACCAAAAGGAAAAAAAAATATTGGGGATAGAAAAATAATAGGGCTATGTGATACATTTGTCCCATCTAGGGGTCATCCCTTGAAAATTATAGCGTATGTTCAAAAATATGGATTTTGTAGAGGTACCTACAGAAGGGTGAAAGATAGGAGGTGGGTGGGTTTGGGGAAAATGTCGGAAAAAATAATAAGACCATAGGACCATACGTTTTACTTTTCTAGGGGATGCTCCAGTAAAGCTAAGAATTATTTTTCGATATTTTTCCTAATTTTTTGTGTTTTTGTAGGGGGGCCCCATAAAAGGTGGCTTATAGAAGGTGGGTGTGTTAAATGTGTCAAAGAAAAATGTTGGGGACAAAAAATAGCCACATTTGACCTATATTGAGGTCATCCCGGGGCAGTTGAAGCAAATTTTCAAAATATGGATTTTGTAGGTGGACCCACAAAATGGTGGCATATGGGGGGTAGGTGTGTCAAGAAAAAATGGTGGGGAGGAAAAAATAAGAAGACATAGTCATACATTTTTCTCCTCCAGGGGTAACGCCGGGGAAGCTTTGCACTATTTTTTTGAAAATTTTTGTGTTTTTTGTATAATAGGGCATGGTCATACATTTCACCTACTTATCTTGGGGTCATCCCGGGACAGTTACAGCGAATTTTCAAAAATGTGGATTTTGTAGGAGGACCCCCAGAAATGTTATGGGGGTCCTAGGTGTGCTAGGAAAAAATGTGGGAGAGAAAAAATAATGGAACTGGTATTACACTTCACCCCTCTAGGGGCACCCCGGGGGAGCTATAAATTATTTTCGTGAAATTTCTGCCAATCTGGTATAATTCAAGCTAAATATAAACAAAATAAAAATCATGAAGTCAGTGATATGCTTTTTGTCTTTTTCTTTGTGTTTTATCCTTTTTTCAGCTCTATGTGACCTTGAAAATTTTGTATTTGATCTGACCTGGCTTAAAGTCAAAATATTAACATAATTTTAACTTTGTGCACATCTTCACACAAATTCCTTTCTAATAGTAAATAATTTAAAGTCGTACTATATTTCTAACATAGTGAAAAAAGATGGACACGTGTTTGTTTTGCGTATTAATATATAGATCTGCGTTCAGAATGGTTTAGTGTCTGTTAAAAAAAAACTAAAAGCTAAAAACTATCACCATACATCATTGAACTTGAATATCAAGAATTTTGTTTTTTTTTTCCTGAAAACATCATCCTTTAGTCATTTGAAGCAGCCTCTTAGACTATAATTTCATATATGTTTAAGATGTAGGCACTGAAGATTAAACACAGAAATATACATAGCATTTCTACAATCAAGTCCACTTTGCTCCACTCGTATTAACCACTAAGCTTGACTTTAGTAGCTTGATTTAAGTCATTCATCTGGTCAATTATAATTATTTGCTTATCTGCTTGTTGTTGTTGTTATGGTTGCTATTCATACAAAATGAGCTAAAGTGGCAGGTGTTGAAAAATGTTGTTATAATTGGTCACAAGTATATCAAGATCCGTGGTGGCATGCGCGCAATGACATATGAATTAATGAATCCGTAGTGGCAAATTTGCTATGCTTTGAACTACAGCAACCAACCCACCAACACTCAAACATATGGCTAGATATGTAGATATAGTAGTTAGTAACTACTGGTATTTGCATACGAGAAATAGTTGTTAGTTGTACAATCAATCAGATTTGGGAAGTTGTTAATTAAAGTTAATTTTAGTTCTAAAACGATTAATTCATTGAGTTTAATTACAATATTTTTAATATTTAATGTCACACACAATACGATTGAGCTGTATGTATATTTAATTGACATTTATGACAGTGTTAACTCGAAAACTAACCTAGATATTAATAGCTATAATTCACACTTGCTCGGATCAGTCAATTTTAAGCACCTTAAGATAATAATAATAATCATCAGTAGCTCTATATAAGTATGATTGGTAATTTAATCAATTTTTAAATTACTACTCTTAAGCAAAACTTTGAAATCGTTCAAAAAGTTTAATTTTCAAGCTAAAATGAATCTTCGAAGACACTACAAAAATGTATTTTATATTTTACACCTTGACCTAACCAAACCATTTGATATTTATATAGTTATAAGCCAAAATAAAACCACATTACTAATTAAATGTTATCTTCCACTTCTCTAGTGGCGTCAAGATGTTCAAATGTTGCGTCAACTGAACGTTGACATCTACCGTTTCTCGATCTCCTGGCCTCGTCTTATGCCCGGTGGTTACATGAATCAAGTGAGCACAGCAGGCATCAAATATTACAGTAATTTCATAAACGAATTACTTCATTACAATATCACACCAATGGTCACAATCTATCACTGGGATCTACCACAACGCCTACAAGAGCTTGGCGGTTGGACGAATCCAGAAATAATACCACTTTTCAAGGACTATGCACGACTATTATTTGAAATGTATGGTGATCGCGTAAAAATCTGGACAACCATCAATGAACCATGGCATGTGTGTGAGCATGGCTACGGTGTTGATTATATGGCACCATCTTATAATTATCCTGGTATACCGGCTTACTTGTGCGGTCATAATCTGTTAAAAGCACATGCAGAGGTGGTTCATATGTATCGTGATAACTATAAGAAACAACAGAAGGGTAAAATCGGTATAACATTAGATATATCATGGCCAGAACCAAGAAGTGAAACGTTGACTGACTTTGAAGCATCAGAGCAAGCATTGCAATTTTATGTAAGATATTCGAGAAAATAACGATGTATATAAACATGAATCTAAATATTTTTGATTTTTTTTTTTTTTGCATACTTTAGGTTGGTTGGTTTGGTCATCCCATATTCACAAAACACGGTAATTATCCACAAATAATGATTGATCGCATTCATAACTTAAGTAAGGAGCAGGGCTTTACAAGATCACGCTTACCAGAGTTCACTACGGCGGAAATTAATCGCATTCGTGGCACATCGGATTTCTTTGGCATAAATTCATATACCACAAATCTGGTGCATAAAAATGACCACAACAATTCGGCCAAGTTTCCAATACCATCATTTAATCACGATATGGGTGTAGTGGAGAAACAAGATCCGAATTGGACTGGCTCAGGTTCTGTTTGGTTAAAGGTAAGCGAGAAAAATTTCGATTGAGAACATACATATGTAAAGGTAAATAGTTGGTCGATACTCAGTCAAACAACTAATTATTTAGTGACATGTAAGCGCAGGCCTTTAAAGTTCTCATGCATAAACCCTCATGAATTTAACTTTATGATGATATTACTAATAAAGTTTTATGATATAATATATGATTGTTGCTATTATTAAATTCAGACTTGTGCTTATATCATGAATTTAAAGCCACGAACTACAGTTTATCGAGACAATTATCTATAGTAAATGCAAATTTATTCACAATTAAGATTATAATTACAGCTTCTTTACAATGTCTGTAGTCTTTAATTAGGCACATTAGACAAAATTTCTTAATGAAAAAGCGATAAGGAAATCTAAGCAAAAGATATTGATTAAATTGCGTTTGGGAATAAATTTTTTAGCCAAGCTTCCAATCTCAGTATATACCTATGCATGAATATGTCTTCATTAAAAGTAGTACAATATGATAACAATATACTTCAGTTATTAGGTATTCACAAATAGTGATGAGCAAGCCAAGACCAAAACCATAGCAGTCTTGGCCTTGGTCTTGATATTGGACATTGAGTCTTGGTCTTGGTCTTGACCTTGGTCATTTAGTCATGGCCTCAGTCTTGGTCTCGAAAAAAAGTTTCTAGAGATAATTGAGTATTCAAAATTTTGAAATTTTATTTTTCAAAAGCAGTTGGGTTCTTAAGGTGCCAAATTTCAAATTGAGGGAAGATTTTATCCTCGAAACGGGCGTGGAGTACCATTTAACTATAAATTACCAAGACTGAAAAGGAGCTTCCAAGAGATTAGCTATTGTATTACCGGCTAGGGCTTTAACAAAAACTACTATTGCTTCTTCCTGGATCGTTAAGAATGGGATCAGCATTGTGACAAGCCATCTCGGATTTTGCGAGGCATTCCTGAATTTTGCACTTTCGCCCCATATTCAAAAACGTCCAGGAAATGTCATGGATTTTCATGTAGGTCCCGAAATTGTCCATATTTTATTGTGTAAGATTATGAACCATAGACCATACATTATTGACCATAGACTATAGATTATGGACGATAGACTATAAATATCAGATCAAAAACCTTAGATTATGGATCATAGTTAAGAATGGGATCAGGATTGTGACCAACCATCTCAGATTTTGCGAGGAATTCCTGAATTTTGCCCTCTCGCCCCGTATTGAAAAACGTCAGGAAAATGTCACGGATTTTAATGTAGGTCCCGAAATTGTCCATATTTTATTGTGACTAGACTATAGATCGTAAAAGACGGATCATTGGCCTTTATTATGCAGCTTTAAATTCAGATAAACTTTTATTCTAAGACCACCCTATAGCAAAAAAAAAAAAAAAACTAAGAACGTTAAAAACAAGTGAAGGGTAGTTTGTACCCCAGTAAAAACCCCATCAAAAGTTAATTCAATTTAAGTGATATTCCCGGTTGAATAAGATAATGCAGTTAACAAGGGGGTCCAAATAAAATAATATACATTGGTACTAAGGTGAAAAACACAATTACACAAAGAGGGTGCGAAAATTACTCAGTTGTAACTTATGCTGGAGAATACAGTAAATGTATAGTACACTTACATATAGACAAGATGTCTCACATTAAAAGTGTTTAGGGATGATTACAAGATGACTACTAAAATCTGTTACAAGAAAATAAAGAAAAGAAACAAGTTCAATGACATTGCCGGAATTCCAATTTCTTAAGGAAGTAAGGAAAGGTGATATGCGTAATTACCATTAAAAGATATTTTTTGTTATAGAAAAGGGCAGTTTAATAAGTCAGTGGTTATTTGGTCAAATTAAAAATTTTTTTTTTTTTAAAACTTTATGTTTTCTATCTCGATTCATTTTCAGTTCACTATTTAATTAAAATTACTGTATCCTTGCGGAAAAGTACGACTTCTCTCTCTAACCTTTCGAAAATTTAGATATTTTCTTTTACTTATTTTTTAATGAAATTTTCATTCTTATTTCGTGAATATCCACATGTTCTCACTTGCGTTATCTTTCTGTACCGCTTGCAGGTTGTTCCAAAGGGCATGTACAATTTGCTAATGTGGATCAAAAAGAACTACAACAATCCACCCACAATTGTCACTGAGAACGGTGTTAGCGACAGGGGTGGACTGGAGGATTACCCGCGCGTTGACTATCTAAATTCATATTTGGGTGCCGTGCTCGATGCAATTGAGGATGGTGCGAATGTGCAAGGTTACATTGCATGGAGTCTTATGGATAGCTATGAATGGAAAGCTGGCTTTACGTAAGTGAATTTGAGTGCATCTCTTTGTTGCTGGATTAACACAGTTTTTTTTTTATTTTTTGCACTTTTTTTTAGCGAGAAATTCGGTATGTATCATGTTGATTTCACACATCCCGAGCGAACACGCACTCCAAAAGTTTCGGCTAAAGTGTATGCACAGATATGCAAAACGAATACCATCGATTGGAGTTATCGCCCCAAATTGGATGAAAAGCAGATAACAGCGAATGCACTGCTACCAGAGAATAGCAGCAGTGGTGGCAGAGTTGCCATTGCGACGACGGAATTGTGGCGCAGTTTTACATTGGTGCTGTTAATGGGTGCATTTGTACGAAGTTTCTTCGAGAGTTAAAGACATGATAGACAGTGTGAATGTTAAAAATAAGTACACAGAACTTGCCATAGAGAGTTACTAATTTAATTTAAACATACTCGTAAAATAATGAATTGTTTTTAACATAAACCGTTTTCGATTGTTGAAAAAAAAATTTTTAATTTCTTTTTTGTATTTTAAATTAACTTAGAAAATATGCTCTAAGTATTATGTCCGAGTTAAATAGCGAAAAAGAAGACGATTACAATCGAAAACGCCATTAAGCGCCTTTTGTACTTAAATGTTTTATTTATTGAATATACTCGTAGTTATGTAAGGGATTTTTTTACAAATAAAAATTGTGATAAAATATGTGATATATGAGTCCTGCCTATATATTTCGATTCTTATTTGAACAAATTTTTTTTTTTTTCGAAAATCTATGATGACCGTAGGTAGTATGATAATTGTTTTAGTTTGACGAGAACTAATTCTGTTTTATAATCTGAACACATCATATACATCTCAATTTAGAAAAGATTTTTGCAAAAATTTAGGGAAGGCTCACCTCCAGAAATAACACTCAAAATACTATTTTTCTGCAACTGTAACAGCTGTCGTTGGAGTCTTGAACATGAAGCATTGATCCCCCTATACAAAAAACCGTCAAAACACTGTATTTTGCACTTATAGCAGCAATCTTTATGAAAACCGGTATATGAACTTGAAAAGTAGTGAAGGGATTGGACGAAGGGCAGAACAACATCTGGGTGGCAAGCTAGTGTTTTATAAAATTTTATTCTTTCATAAATAAAACCAACCTTAAAGTATTCTTTCTAAAAATTAATGCCTAAAAATCTGCAGGAGAACGAATAGGGAAAAATCACAGAAATTTTAAAATTGCTAAGTCAGTTCAACGTATCAAATCAACCTTCAAAAACAAAAGAAAAATAAAAGATAAAAACCACAAATTTCTATTGATACACAGATTCAAAAGTAATTGGCATGTTTTTTGCAAAAAATCCAAAGCAATCAATCATCCATTAGATTATATAATATTTTTACTAAGCATAAATCAATAAAAACTACAAAAAACTCCATCAAAAATGAAACTGTAACTTCCTATCATAAAAGTATTAGTAACAATTGTAAATAAAATATGTATGTATTTGTATAAACAATTTAACACAAATACCATAAATTATTCAGGCAGCATCAATATGCATATAACATACATATATCTCTCAATTAAGGTTGTTCGAAAAAAGACAACTTATCGAAAATCCTTTAGAAAAACTACTGCGTTAGAATTATCCCAATATATGTATGTATGTGCATATGTAATGCTCCACAGGAAAAGGGACCTTAACTTCCATAAATTTGACAGGAGCGCTAAAAATAAGAAAAAGGTAGTACATTTTATCAGTTGTCAAGATAAAGTTGAATTCACTGCTTAGACATGTTCTGAGCATTTTACAATCGATTTTAAGTTGATTAAGTGTTTAATTACAAATACCAAAAAAGTCATTTACCGAACCTCTATCCCATCGAAGAAATTGCATTATCTTGAGTTGTACACTGTTTGACAAGGGTGTCAGAGTAGAGCAAAAGTGAGCCAATTTTGGCACGCCTACAACAATCACAATATTTTGCAAATTTATCGGAAGTACACCTCTCACGAAAAATTGTTTTTGTTGTTTTTTTTTGGCTCGTCAAAGTCGTCACCTTTACGTGTATATAATGCAGAAGGTGACGCTGCTATATACTACCGAAAAAATGCCACTGATTTGTGTCTTTCAGCCGAACGATGATCCTAAGCGCACTAGTGAAGTCGCCAAGCAGTGATTTCAAGCAACAAAATAAATGTACCAGATCTCAACACAATTAAAAATCTTTAGTGTGAATTGAAGAAGGCAGTCAGCTAATGTCAGCCGACAAGTATTTCTCAACTTTGGGATACAGTCAAAGATGCTTCGATCCATGTATAACCATCCAAAAAGACCAAAGTCTTGTAGACTCAATGCCAAAACGCTTGCATAGCCTTCTACGCCTTCAAAAAACCGTTCTGCCAAGATTGGTACTTTGGATGTACACGGCAGTAGTACGTCAGACAAAACTAGAGAGGGTGCAAAGGACCGCCTGTGTCGGTATAACGGGGGCACAAAGATCATGCCCTACCGCAGCTCTAAGAGTTATTGTACATCTATCGCCTCCTACCTCATTTATTAAAGCTATTGCTTCAAGCAGTGCAGTTAGACTCAGGGAAACCGGCTCTTGGGTGCTAAAGCCGTATGGTCACTCTGCCATCCTCGAAAATCTGCAAACTGAACTTATCAGCTTAACAGATTACACCTGTCCCATACTCAGTTTTGATAATAACTTTCGAGTGTGGATTTCAGATAGATCTCAGTGGGAAGATGGCAGTGTAAACCTAAACTTCGAAACCACCATATACATACACCGATGGCTTCAAATGTGAAGTGTTGTGTTGGCGTATGAAAAACTACTTATTTACTAACTAATAATAAAGAATTATCGTAGTTTGCACTGGACTCTGCGCCATCGGCAAGCTTGCTGAAAAATTAGGTATCCCTTTCAACTCCTTTTGTCGGAGTTGCTTAGATGCAAATGAGCAAGAATCTCTCGAACACTTTCTCTGTGACTACCCAGCTCTGGCTAGAGCTAGACTTAAATCACAATACTCTCAGCGAAATTGCCGACATTGAAATTGGCTCGCTGCTCATTTCCCTTAATAGGACTAACGGGATATAGATATCGTTAGTTAGGTATTAAAATGTTAACATACACTCATTCCAGTCTGTCGGGTCACTTTTGTGGTATAAAAATGGCACATTTAGTTCACACACCGAGTAAATGACAGCAGCGCTGAGCGGCGGGTCATAAAGGCAGGCAGATATGCAGGATGCACTTTGTTTACGTTTGACGTAAACAGATAGAATATACTCAATGATTCTCGCAATCTCGAATGCAAAGAAAATGAGTTCGTATTTCAGCTATCTACACTATCTAAACGACATAAATACGAAATACGTAATTTCCAATGCTTTGAATGAGGTTTCTTAATACATTAAGGTTCACATAATAGCTTCATTCACGATATTTTTTAAAATAGTTTTTTTTTTCATTATTAGGTAGGTATATTTTTAAAAAACTACAAAGATTTTTTTTAAGGCTTATAAAGAAACAATTTTTTCTTTTTTTAAACACCCCTAGTGCTTACGTATGTTTGTTGCGGTACATGTAGTATTTTTATAGCTCAATTTGCCAACATAATAATTAACAATATGAAATCAAGTTTTATGCCATTTGTCTAAAAAAACTAAAACATAATAAATGTACGTATGTACATCTGTATGTGTGTTAATTAAAACCAAATAAAAACAACAACATTCAATCAACAATGATCTTAATCCATAGCAAAAATTGACATTCTACATCGCATTTTTAAAATGTTTTGTTAGAATTTTTGGAATAAAAACAACTTTTCTAATTTGATTTATAGCATGGCATTCAAATATGTACTATGATTTTAATATAACACAATGATGGCATATTGTTATTAGATATATCCATTGTTTGGAACATTATAGAAGACTTACAGATAAATAATGATAATAAACGAACGTTTTACATCCGCCTTAGAATTTTATAAGAACACTACAAAATTCAATGCTAAAAATCTGTATTCATGTATACCAAAGGTTCCAAAAATTTCAAATAATTTTCAAAAGATTTCATCCAGACAAAAGATGCGCTAATTTTTCATAAGCAGGTAATTTTACATAAAACAAGAAACCTTTGAAATGCTAATGAATTGTCATAATTCCATTAGTGTTGACAAAATCATTGACATCTTAATAAGTATTGTAAATATTTGAATGATTGACTTATAATTTAATCCAAAGTTACAGGTTTTTACAAAATAGCTCAATTATGACATTGCTACGGCTTAAACTTGTAAGTCTACTTAACAATATTGCTATGATATTATAAATTATAGAACTAAGATCAAAATTACTGTAACCTAAACCATTAATGATACCGGTAAGAAATATTTATTTAATTATGGGTCAATATATTGTTTGTTTTGTCACAATTATAGCTATCCTGAACGGAAATTGAAATGTAAATCTCAGTCATTCCATAAAATCAATATATATATATACAATAGAGTGGTGGTATGAAAAAAAAAAAAAAAAAAACTAGGCACCTGTTCTATCCAGGGTTGGCTGGTATCGGTAGAACACCGGAAAATATAAGATTTCTGGGACTATTCTGTACAACTTTTCTGCGTTCCATTTTTCGAAATTCGCAAAACGAACTGAGATATAGCCATCGGAAGATCGATATGTATGTAGCATTATAAAAACCGGTATAAGTTCGGAACCCTTGATGGATTCTAATAATATTGGTCTCTTATGAAAGGTATTTTAATTGGCTACAAAATTAGTGCGCAAAAGTTGTAAATCCGAGACACAATTTCGAGATATGGCGAGTTTTCAGTATTATTGTAATGAGTTGCTTTTTTTCATGAAAATTTCTTTGGTTTCTTTGGTTACTAAAGTCATATGTTTTGGAAAAACCATTCAAGCACTGCTGGCCGTGTGTCACGTACTATATGCTACGTGAGTCTGTCTATTCATGATGATTTGCCAGAGTATTCTTTAACAAAAAAAAAAAAAAAATTTTCATCAAAATTTAAATTTTTTGTATTCTATCGGGCTTAAAAAAACACCCTTTATTTACATAATTTAAACTTTTTAAAATATTTCTATTGGAGTAATCTTAATGCTTTCTTAAGAAAAGGTTAAGATTTTATGTAAACTGTAATTTTCTGATACTAGGGTGCTACATTGGGGTGGTAGAAACTGATGTTTGGTGGGTAAGTACTTGAATGTGGTACTTGTTTTCAATGACTCTTGGAGCAAAAACAGAGACATAAACATTGATATATCATTCTTTAAGATAGAATTGTAAATGACGAAGTTATGATGAAAAATGTTAATGGGCGACCCCTACGTTCGTTATATATATTGTTATGATAAAGGGTGTTCCAATACTAGGTGTGGTACTTTGTTATCGATTAAAATCTGCATTCCGCCATATTATGACAGTATAGGATTTTAGCTATGGATCGCTGCACGAAAGAACAACGCATTAAAATCGTCGAATTTTGGATCTTAAATTTCAAGTCAATTCCAAAAAATCCAAAATTCCAAAAACTCATCTTTTCGGACGAGGCTTATTTCCACCTCGGCGACTATGTTAACAAGCAAAACTGCCATATCTGGGACTCGGAAAATCTACAACTGATCGTGGAGAAGTCAATACATCCACCGCGAGTCACTGTTCGGTGCGGTTTATGGGTCGGGCCGTTTTTTTCGAAGATGAGACCATTCCGGAGGTCATACTGCAAAATGTCATCGAAAACATGGCCGAAAGAGTGAGATAGTCGCGAATAGTCGCGGTTTGGAAAGATTTCGAACTGTTTGTGTTTTATTTAAAATCAAAGTACCACACGTCTTAATGGAACACCAAGACCAAAGCCAAATCACAATGAATATGATCACTCAACTCAGCTAACTTGAATTGTGCTTACTACAAAGAACTTTTTGGTTAACACAGTTAGGGTATTCCTTATAACGTGTAAATGCCTCGAAAACTCGTAATAGTTGTCAAAATCGATGTGAGTTTTGAAAATTTTACGAGTTTATGAAGTTTTCGAGGCATGAATACGTTATAAGGAATACCCTTAGTGATATCATATGGTCAAAGATAACACCCTTACTACATTTTAAACTAAAATCAAATATTTCTATTTCTAAATGCACTAAGTTTTAATGAAATCAGTATAAAATCTTTAAATTATTTTCTATTCAAATAAAATCAAGGCATTAAAATTCAAATACATCACGATATACAACTTAATAATTCAGTAATTATTGATCTTTTTGTGTCCGGCATGTAAGAATATCTTTAATTTGTACACGAAATTTTACATAACAGAGTGCACTGAGAACATCTGGTAAGAAAATTCAAATACTAAAACTATCTTTAAAATATGCATACGCTATCAATAGAATTGTTTTATTCTGTCAAATACGTCATAATATTGTACTTAGTACTTTTTCCATTACTCAATGATTTCTATCTGGATTTTTTGTTTGTTTTGCATTTAGCAGTTACCATGTTTTCTTATCTGACTGGCTGTCTGTCTGTATGTGCAGTATGCAAACGTCGCGTCGACGTTGTCAGGTCGTGTCTCGTGTCTCAAGTGAGAGTTTTGCAGCCCAGATGCATTAATAAAACATCAGAATGGAGGGTACCTCACAATTAAATATACCATACATACGTACTAAATCTGACTGCATATCATTGCGACGGTTTAGTTAAAGGCTTTTTTTAACATTTGTATTATTGGTTTAATTTCTTTAAGTATTTATTCTAAAGTTGATAGTTTGCAATTGCTATTTGTTGTTGTTGCTGAGAAAACTTTCTGATGTAATTTTTCAACCTCTTTACGTTAGATGAATTCATTTTAAGAGAAAAACCAAATTTCAATTAAAAAGTTCCATTGAATTTGTGTAATTTTTTTATATTTTTTTCAGAAATATAAACGCGATTTCACAACGACTATTTATAATATATTATGATTACCTAAGTATTTATAACGGAATATAGATAGAATTCAATCGAACATCAATTTAGAAATAAATTGCCAATAAGTATTTTAGTATTAATTGCAGACGTTTTATTCATAAAGTCATTTAAAATGATTTATTATACAATAAATTAATAAAAAATTGTCAGGCAAAAATGTTGGCAGAATTTCATGAGAGTCACGACCCTCGGGATCATTTCTTAACCATGAAATAAGTTGAATCGATGTAAATATCGCAATCTATATACATACATACAAAGGAAAACACGCCAAGTGTACCAGCTGAGAATTTTTTTGACACCGATTTCGCTCAAATTTGGCAGTACTGTAGTTTCAGTGTGGAAGATTAATAACGCGGGAGGATTTTGTCCCAGTATCATTTGTTGCTAAAATACAGGGTGTTGACGTCGGCGATTTTTGTGATTTTCATAGAAAGGGTTTTTTTTTTTCAAAAATTCATAGCTTACATCAAACTTTGATGTAAGCAGCTTATCCTATTCATTTTTAAACTTTCTTTTTATAAAAAAATATTAAGGGGATACTTTTAATCTCGTAAACTCGTAAACCATGAAAAACTCGAAAGTTTACGAGCTTGTTTTTAGGAACACACATTTCAAAAAACGTGTAAGCAACGTATCAGCTGTCACATAATTTGAAAAATATTCAATTCAAATTCAATTTTCAAAACAAAAAATATTTTTTCAATACATTTATTTGACAGCAATCGTACTTTTTCGAGGCTATTTATGCATCGAATTTGTCTGGAAAGTTTTCGAGGCCTGGTAAACTTATTTTTGATACAAAATTTTAAATTTAGTTTACGAGAGGTTTACGTGCTTTTCGAGGCTTTTACGAGTTAAAAGGAATCCCCTTATTGATTTTAAAAAACACATTTTTTTTTCATCAAACTTTTAAATGGTGCATGACTCAAGATGGGATTCGGACGCTAAAGAGTTTTTGGCTTTTAAACGCCCGTGGTAGGCAAAAACGCTTTTTTTACTTAAGAGGAAGGCATCTTTCGAAAAAAGTGTACAAGGCATAAAATGCTTAAAATCATCCAAGGAACACGCGTGAATTTTTTTTGCATTTTTGTTAAACTTTTGTTTTTGGAAAATTTTTCAAAAAATTGGTCAGAAGTAAAAATAAAAAAAATTTTTAAAACTTTCCAAAAAATTTACAAAAAATTTACGCGTATTCCTTGGATGATTCCAAGCATTTTATGCTTTGAGTACTTTTTTTGTAAGATGCCTTCCTTTAGAGTAAAATAAGCGTTTCGCCTACTGGGGGCGTTCAAAAGCCAAAAACTCTCATTTAGCGCCCGAACCCCTTCTAAAGTCACATATAATTTAAAATCTTATAAATTTAACTTTAATTTAAAGTACCTTTGAAAAAATTTAAGTGGGTGCTTTGGAAAAAAATTCAAAAGAATTTTTAAATTTAGAAAATTTTGGTGAACAATTTTTTTTTTTAAAATCAATATTTTTTTTTATACCTTAAAGTTACCAATTTACAAAGTTTGATGTAAGTTATGAGTTTTTCAAAAAACAACTTTTCTATGAAAATCAAAAAAATCGCCGACTTCAACACCCTATATTTTAACAACAAATGACAAACCTCCCCCATTATTCAATCTTGCACACCGAAATTACAATACTGCCGAGTTTGAGCGAAATCGGTGACAAAAAATAAATTCAGCTGGTACACTCGGCTTGTTTTCAGATACGGGGAGTGTTTCTGCGTCATTAGTTTTATCGGTTTTTTTTTTCACCCAAGGGTCTCCCCTTCTATTATATTCGTACTACACGTGAGTACGTAAATCCATTAACAGGGGTACAAAATCACGTAACTTCAAATCACGTAAATTTAGCACAGGTACGTGAATTTGGTAAACTTTGTACATTTCATACGAGTTTCGTACTATTAGTGCCCCCGTACTTCGTTCTATTCATACCTCGTACGTAACTGAACAAGATAATTCAATAAAATTTGGTACACTACCTCCGTCGTCAAAGTTAGCTCGTGGGATTGAAAATTAGCGAAATCGGTCAACGGACACGTCTACAACCTACAACCCATACAAAAAATATATTCAAAATGAAATAATAAGAGCATTATTTGCAATAATAGAAGCAAAATACTCTTTAATACTAGGGATAGTAAGTACAAGTTCTGAGCAAAAACTAGGCGAACTCGGAGAAGAGGGCGTGGCACTTCCCATATAAGCAAAAGTTTCAAAATGTTATACTGAAAGTGTTTTTTGAGATGATCCAACCAAATTTTACTCAAACACTAAGAATATTAACTGAAAACTCTGAGCAAAAAGTAGGCGAAGTAGGATAAGAGGGCGTGGCACCTCCGATATAAGCGAAAGTTTCAAAATGCTAAACTGAAAGATTTTTTTAAGAAAACCTAACCAAATTTCACTCAAACTCAAAACAGTAAATGCAAGTTCTACGCAAAATCTAGGTCAACTCGGCGAAGAGGGCGTGGCACTTTCCATATAAGCAACTTGTTCTTATACTCTCCTAGAAGTTATGGAGGAATAAAACAATTTATTTTAATAAAAACTTGTATGTAAGTACAGGAATACAGGCGGCATGCAAATTTTAAAATAGACATTCTACGCGGCATGATATAAATATAACGAATAATAACGTTGCATACTTATTGGCTTACGTGGAAATTAACATGGCATACAATTGAGTCTATCGCAACATAACTCATAGATATTTTAAGAACAGTGCCGGTTAAAATAATATTTATTTTTAAAACTTGTTTGTTATACGTATTTATTTATTTCTCTTTACAATTAATTGCTGCTGTATTTCGAGTTGTAGGGGAAGACGGGGTAGATTTGTACAGTTTTAACTTTATGGCTAAAAATAAAGCAAGCTACCAGCTTTTTCAAAATAACTAGTACGCAGTTAAATAAGTACAATATTAAGCAATTAAGGCGATGAAATCGTGTGTGAATCGAATGAAAGAGTATCCTCTTGAACGTATAGAACATCTTTCGCTTGCAAATCTGCCATAGAACTTGACTGGTAAATCCCAACAGATGCAAAATCTTCGTCGCTGCACATAAGTTTGTTAAATGGCCATATTCTTGTTATTTCAAATCCACTTGTAACATTTTTACCATGACATGATTGAAAACTTTAGCCAGACTTGGAATATTGTGCATAGTAGGAACTTTTCCATGGTTATCGCTGAATGCAGTTCTCAGTTTTCAATAAAAAGGCCCAATCAAGTCTCTATTAGTTGAAGACGGTGTGCAATGTGGTAGGAGTAAGAGATAAACTATCCCGTTGCCCCAAGCATAATTACCTGCATCTATTGAGAAATGACAGTTATATCTGTCGACTAGCGGTATATTAAGGTTATCTTTCGTGTATTGCGTTTCTTTTTGGACGTGTTTCAGCAATTCCATGAATTAATTGGTAATTATATAGCTACCCATCCTTTTGTTATACTAAATAAATTAAAATTACTCTTCATAAGGGTAAATTCGTGTGTACGAATGTACCCCGTAACTTGTGTACGAATGTACCCCAAATTGATTAACATAGGTTTTTGATATTTTAATTAAAAACTATTAGCAAAATTGCAAAAATAGTAAACACATAGTAAAATAGCATATTTCTTTATAAACATAGCAGAAGTATTATCAAATTTTAGCAAAAAATCACTACCATTTAACGAAGTTGAAGTCATGTAAGAAAAATTACTTTTGCACTGAAAAAACACATAAAGACTCTTTTCAGCTAAGTTAACAATCGCACCACCGCACAGTGCGTTGTGCCCATACAAGAAATGGTCAAAAATAGATGGAGTGGTTAGATATCGATGAAATTTGGTATGATAAGTAATTTGGGGTCGCTGAGCTCAAAAATAATCTCAGTTTTGTTGTGAACTTTATAGTTTTGCTAAAAACCAGGTATTTAGGACGATTTTCTTAAGCTCCATATATAACGATGATGAAAAAGTAATGTTTAATGTAAACAAATGAAATATACGTAGTAGAAATAATGTTTTTTGTACTTTTGAGACCATTTGTGTTAATAAAAACAAAAAAAAATGTTCAACATAAATTTTATATTTCATGCAAATTTTTCCTTTTAAGCATTTTTTAAAAAAAGAAAAAAAATGTTTGTAGGATGACGTAGGAAAAGTTATTTGCAGTTCATGATTATAAAGAATCCGTACTAGTAGATTAAAAAACGGCACTTATTTTTATAAGATTTGTTTTTTTTTTTTTTTTGTCATCGAAATTTGTCAATTTCTGAAGTTTTTCATTTGATAATATCATGCATTAAAATCACTACAATATATATCAAATTATATATTTTCAAAAATTTTTTAGTTTTATTTATTTACTCAAATATTATTTATAATAAAAAACTTTATTTCGCTTAGTTTAATCAAAAGACAAATTTTTGATAATTATTTGCTTAAGAGAACCCAAAACGAATTGAATAAAACATGAATGTTTTTGAAAAATATCTCAACTTTGAAGAGTCACAGCGTAGCCAAAACTGAGTCTTTCTCCTAAATATTTTGTTTTTATTTTATTGATGCAATTACCTGTCGATTGATACCAATATTATTAGGTTTCGAGTCACAAAAAATTTTGATTTTTGTCCATTAGCCAACGCAGTGTGCACCGCCACATTTCACAAGCTATCATAAATGGTTGCAAGAGCACCAATATTGTATATGAAGAAGTGGGCATGCCAACGTCTATAGTTTTCGAAATAAAGCCATTGTACGAATGTGCCCCGTGCACGAATCAACCCCGTCTTCCCCTACGTACAAAGTTGATTTCCTTTTTTTTAAACTCGGTCATTTAGGATGCGCCACTAAAAAGGGCTATCGCTAGAAATTGTTAAGCTCGTTTCCACTATTACACCCCCTGAGTCAGCAGAAATAATCAGCACAACACATTTTCACACACGCAAACATGCTGAAACACAGAAGCACACAAAACATAAGTCCAATGCAAACATCTGCCACCACAGCTTAATGAAAAACGGATTAAATGACAAGCAGAATTTTCGCAAATGAAAATATCATAATAATGTGGACGTGTGATGGCGGCTGGTGCTGATCAATGATGTAGTTCATTGGATGGATTTAGGTGCTTTGTTCTCCTATCTGAGTGCTCAAGTGAAAATGCATATGCAAAACAGAGACTCGGATTTCTGGGGCATAATTAATTTTTTTGATATTTTTAGAAATCCAGGCCCGTCGACCTGAAAGCACAAATGATGCATCCAGAAAGGTCCAAAAAAAATCGGAAAAATCTATGAAATGATGAAGCGTTTAACCCATATTGGCCCAGAGAGGTAGTTTCTATCCCTAAACTAAAATAGAGATTTCTATGAAACTAGAAGCTCTAAAAGTAATTTGCTGATTGATATTTAATATTTGAAGTATTGGCTATCATTTATGTGTACCAATGACTTGGGTTCAGTACGGCCTTTCCACCCCTCGCATTAGCCAAAAGTCTCCAAGGAGAGAAAATAAAAAATTAAATTATTTAAATATTTGAAATGACAACATCAGTATTTTTCTCTGATCTCAAATCAATAAAATTTTTATGATAAATGTGCCACCGAATTAAATAAAATTTAGCGAAGATTCCAAAAAAATTATAAATTGGTATGTTAATAGTACCTCTTTCTTATTAAAATGGCGGCGAAAGTAAAAATTTTGGAAAAAACTCAAAAAATCAACTTTGAAAGTTCAGAACTTTGCAAAATCTTTTTAAGCCCTATGAACCAAATACTTTCACTCTTAGAAAGCCCATACATAAAGCTTAAAGTTTTCTATAGAAAGCTTTTCTCTAAAACATAAGGGTGATCCAAACATTTTTTTTTTTTTTTGTAAAACAAGTCAGAAAATCAGTTTTTTCCCTATAACTCCTCAGGGGTACATTTTAGAACATCCCTTCAAGTGCAACTTTTTATTAGTCTAGAACTCTTCTATCTCCTCCCAGAAGCTTCGTAACCTTATCATTGTATGTATGTATTCTCCTTTAACTCCTAGGAGGAGCATGACCTTATCATTACCATGTTTGAATTACCCTGGTTGCAGCGATAACAAATGCTTCTTCTTCTTAAACTACGAAAATGTCAAAATTATGACAGATAGCAAGGCAAGATCAGGGTTCCACTTTTGTTTATTTTGACAACTTGCCATAACCATTGTTATTGAATCATGATCATTACTAATGTCATACACATTTTGTGCCATATTAAACGGTTGTTTGAGCTGAACTAAGTGAGTGGGTTCCATGATCATCATATTTTTTCCTAATAAACCTAGAAAACTTAACAAAAAGCAGTTTTGTATATGTATTGGCCCAAGGGGGCAAAAAACTACCCCAACCGGTACTCGAAAACCGCTTGAGATATGCAAAAAATTTCAACGGGGTTTTCTTCTTGATTAGACCAAAATTAGCCTGTGTTCTAAAATGCACAAACAAATTCCACTGAATCGGGCACCGGGCCGAAACGGGTTAAGTACGTAACCCTTCAATGTATACAATACAGTAAAAACCTTAAAAATGGTAAAAATGTCAAAAAATTTGTTTTTAATGATCGATACTACATTTTATTGAAAAAAAGCTTTATTTAACCTCAAGATAACACTTTCGAATTTCTTATCTCCGCACTATTTTTAATGCATCTTTCAGAAAAAAATCATGAATATTTTAAATTCATCATGACATAAGAACATGCAACGATTAGGTTTTAATTTGAATAAGGCATGATTCAGTTATTATTCCAGACTCTAATAGGAGTTTAGTCGCATAAACGCCTTAGATTACACACATATTTATGAACACAAGTATACAAGTATATATGAATGTAAGGCATTGATTAGGAATGCTTTCAAATGCAATAAAATAGCATCTTTAAAGAAAAAAAAATGCCCCTATTAATAGAAAGCTCATATTCGTGGTTTCTCATGATACGACGATATGAATGATATGTCATCATTGTAAAGAGCATCATTGTTAGCTAAGTACGAGTACTTTGTCACCAACCAGTGTTGTCTACGAGTTTTGTTGCTCATTTCAATTATGTGACTTATATTGATTTTAATGCAGACACAAAAGGTCGAATATCTGAATCTGTTGTATAAAATACTCTGTGAAGATCTTGAGGACAAATTGAATATGATGCTCATCTTCGTAGTTGTGTAAAAGGTGGCGACAAACGGCCACTCATTATAGCAAAAAAAAAAATCACAATTCAAGTGTCAAAATTTTTATGTTTTCTTTTACTTTCATCTGACTTAAACGAATCCCCTTCCTTTAAAATTGTATAGCTGGGTGGTGGTGGTGGCCAATTGTATATCATTGTATGCTATTGTTAATGAAGCTTTAAAAAAAAAAATCATTGAAATTTAAGATTGTTGTTATAATTCAATTAAATGACTAATATTTTGTACTCGTAAAATTATAAAGACTCCTATAATATGCTTTCATTAATCAATAATTGTTTATCAATCTGTGGCCTTACATATTTTCTATATGTTAGCAAGGGTCTTGCTTTCCATGCTATATGTATCGAATTCTGACATTTGTTTTTCCATCATTGAAGTACCCGCATTTTTATTTGTCATTTAAAGGCAATAAATATTGATTTGTATTACGATTAGTTACACCAACATAGTTCAATAATTAGTTAAATAATGTGATTTCTTTTTCAATTGTGAAAAATTAATGAAAAAATCTGATTTGAGGTGTGCACGAAAAAAAGTGGTCACAAACAAAATCCGCATCCATCTCATATTTTCTTTTCTGCACGGAAAGAAAAGTTTAATAATTTTTGTAGCAAAAACGTTCAAAAATTACTAAACTTTTGTCAATTTTTGTTAATTTTGCATAGCTACCTATTAAAAACTGCCTCAAAATTTTATATAAATTTAAAATTTGCTTAGAAGGAAGTATTTTAATATTGGCATAGTAAAAATTATCAAACAGGATGGAAAAATGATCATACAGGAATAAAATTTTTAAAAAATTTTTTTTAAACAATTTATATTGAATTTATATTGATTTGAACTGATAGAATCTATCGTGTGATGGATGCGCGCATTAGCCATCAGCACCACTGATATCGTTAAAATGAAGTTTCTGTTTCAAAATTACATTCTGATCTGTTAAATTTCGATTTTCTTGGATAGACCCAAATCTCTCACCAAGTTATTGAGCTCTCTCTAATTGAACGCTTTTCCGCCAGCCTTGAACTTTGTAGGACACTTGGTCCCAAATATGTAGGATGAAACTAAAAGAAAATCTTGCTTAGATTATTAAATTGAGTTTCACTTGCCTGCTAAAAGTCGCCTGGTCTCTTGTATCTCATTATAGAACTCACCAATATCTTGTAGCTGGAATTGTGGTGTTGGCGGAGTTTTTTTGTAGAATTTTTAAAATAAATGTTATGCAGACCTCAAGACTCCAGTGCAAATAAAATAAAAAGTAATTTGACACGATGGATACGTGCTCAAACCATAGAATATTTTTCTGTAATATCTGCGGGAACACTTTTTCGGAATCAATGTTCAAAAAATACGAGGCATGTCTTCGTATTACTCACAATACTGTTGACAATCCCTGGAGCCCAAAAGTTATTTGTAAAACATTTAAGAAGTTGGGGAATAAGGAGAGAACAAAAACTTTCACTTCGAATATGAATTGGCTTGCACCTCAAAATCGCGACCTGGACTCCTACATCTGTAGGAATATCAAGCATGGGGCAAGCTCCAAACACAAACGATCGATAAGTTGTATAGTAACATTTTCCGTCGTGATGCCTGTACTAGCGGATATTAACCCTCCTTCACACATGGCTGTTGGTGTTGAAGAAACCGATATTGAGAAAATGGAATTTGAAGAAAATCCCGGAGAGAATTAAGAATCCTGAATCGAAGGGGATGATGATTATGGATATTTCCAACTTTGTCAGTCGAAGTTCAATCAGAGAGAGATTTGGATCTATCCAAGAAAATCTAAATTTTACTGGTCAGAACCCTGGACGGGTTCATTCCACATGTCAGTGTGAGTGTTCTGGATAACTTACCTGATAAGTTAATACAGGAATTCTTAGGTCAAATGCCAAGGTCTTACCTGGGAAAATTTGAATTTTTCGGGTCCAACTCAGTGGATCTAGCAAACGATAGTGTACCGGTCTAATGACTTGCGCTGCGTGAAGAGACCTGGGTTCAAATCCTCCACTTAGTGATCTTTAATTCCAATTTTTAAATTTCCATTAATTTGTACACAATTTGTCTGAAGAGTCTTCGTAGCGGAAAAAAAATATATGTCCAATATAGCCGACGTATAAAATGATAAAAAAATTATTAGAAAAACAAAAACAAAATCTTTAGCACAATAATTATTAGGGTATGGGAGGGAAATATGGACCACCAATCTTTCTATTTTAAATAAAACTCACAATACATAAAATTAAGACCTTAATTCTATTTCATTCTTTAAAGGAATGAATTGTCCTTTATTTGGATCTACTTTTAGATAAATATTTCATCAGGCTAAAGAAAAAAAAAAAAAAATGCAAAAACAGGAAATACTCAAAATGAAGATCAAAAAAAAGTGTAGTGCAATATGGACCATGTAGTCCATATTGCCCCATATATTTATTTGATATAGAAGTTCCATATAAAAATGTCACTTCCACATCCGGCTCTTTCTTCATGACTCCAAGGACGCCAGATTACAAATTCAACCCAAACTTCGCCATGGCGATCTTCTAAGTAAAGAGTATTACAGTATATGCATTTTTCATCTTCCTTTCCTTTGGGAGTTTCGAATTCCAAATCATCACCATCAGATTCGCCATGAAAACTGCAACTAGATTCTCCATCTTTATATTTAGCATACAAATAATTCAGCATAACAATTTTAAAGTTTTTGCTTGAGTGAAAAGTGCCACACCCTTTTGTCCTTCGCATTCAAACAGTTTTTGATCAGAGTTTAGCTTACCCTTGCCTTAAATACCTCCTTCAATAAAACATTTTGATCCAATGAAAGACCCCTTGGTAAACATAATCAGCGCCCTTGAAAAATGTATAGAATTTATTTTTCAACTGAAATCAGTGCTTATGATGATGTTTTCCTTCTTGTACCTACCTCAAAGTCAAATGCGAGCCAACAATTGTACCACAACAAAACAAAAATCCTTTAAATTTTCATTAAAGTCACGTGTCATAATAGAGAAATTGCCCTTGCTGACTAAGCATAGGCTCAAAAACTTGGATACCCAAACGAAACGGCAGCTGTCTGCCTTAAAGAGCAAATAATTGTTCGATAAACGACTTGAGACTTGAAACAACTACACCACCAAGTGGGAACTTCATATTTCTTGCAACCTTGCTTAATGCCTTATGATTAATTTCTCATATCAAACTGAGTGTTTTGTTCCCTTTTTCTGCATTTTCCAGTTAACAAGAATAAAATCGATAATTTATGTGTTTCTACAGAATTTGACAGGGGGGTTTTGCAAAACCACCACCCACTTTGTGCAATGCAACTACCCAACGAACGACCAACAGACCGGCTTCCTTGGCATAGCGTGATTTTGTTTTTATTTTTATGCACCATAGCAACAAACACACAGCGGAGCCTGCTGCTCTTTCCCGTTGCTTTTTATGTGCAGTGGCCATTCGTCCTGGAAGTCCTGAAATCTCACATGCAGTTGGGAATAATTCGAGTGTTGAAAAGTTTTTCTTGCACATGCTCTGTTTGGAAATACATGTAGTTACTACTCTGGGGGTACGAAAGCATTTTGCTTGCACTAAATTCATTTTGGGGTAAAATATTCATGACAGTGCTACCTATATTTGTGAAATTACTACAATAACAACCTGATCACATGCCAGTATGCAAATATTTGCAATTACACAATGCATAGGAAAAATTGCATTCATTTGGCAACATTGCAATCGAGCAAATGCAATTTGGCAACAGCGCCAAACGGTGTTGACAATCACGATTTCATCCCTTTGACAGTGTCCAAGCGCTCGTTAAAATCCCACTTTGCATGGGAGACAACGGTTTTTAAGTAAAAACATTGGCATTGAGTATTGAAAATTAAAAAAATCATTCCCAATATTACATGGCACAGTAGTGGCTGCTTATGAGGGCACTAAAGACTGGGACTGCGAAAGCAACAAATTAATTTACAACATGGGGGTATCCTGGTTATCAACTTTCATTACTTTTTGTATATAATATATAAGTATATCTGTTTCGTTAACCCCTTTTTTCAATTTCATTATATTATATATAATTTATGTAACAGGCAATTGTATACGTAGTGTAGAACCAACATCATATTTATAAAAGACTACTTACTGTACTTGGACTGTAACTGCTGGTGCCGCTTTTCCTTTTTGCTATCAAACCAGAAGAACCTCGTTAAGTCGTTACACCAGGTAAAAAAATGTATGTCAAAAACATTTGTTTGGCTTGATTTGGCTTCTGCCAAAAATTGTGACACGAAAAACAAAAATAATAGGAACGACGTGCAGCTGGGGTCTTTTTACGAACATTTAGATACCCTATAGGAAATCACGATTGTTGATGTCATGTCAAAATATGTAATTTATCTGAGCTTGATTAGTAATTTTCATTTACAGCTACATTTAAGAAAACTTGAGTTCGAATTGTGGTTGAAATTCAACCACTTCAGTTTATATATTCTTCTTTAAACTGCATTTCGTATGGAGATTTCTGAGGTGAGTTAAGGCTGATTGGAGACCAAACTCTATACTGGGCACAAATCACATGATTTACCGCACAAAACTAAATATATTTCTACCGAGATTAATTTAAGATCTGTATATAAATCTCAGCTGGGCTTCCGATTTTGTCTATTTCGACCTTAACTTTGACAATAAGCATTAAATGTCATTAAAAAAAGCAAAAGGAGGATAAATATATACTAAGAAAAAAAGGAAAACAACTTTAATTTTCTAGTTTATGACATCTACTGTCAAAATAAATCTCTTTCGGCAGGTGGAAACAGGTAGGATTTAACGATGCGATTAACAAATTATGGTTGAATTTATTTCTTTTCTGAAATCGTTGCAACAGTTTAATCGTAAAAAAGTTCAATCAACCTTACTTTCTGTTCAGTGTATCTCGATCGATAACTAGGAGATCTAGAGAGGTGAAAGTTAGTATGCATATAGCTTACAATCTGACAAAAAATTGTGTTTACCCAGATATGGGGCACGACCACTATGAACGGAGAAAAGGATGACAAACTTTGAGCGCCTTAGCCGCAAATTCTTATTTTTCATTAAGATTCGTGCAGCGGTTTAAGCGTGACAGCGTATTTTTTCTTGAAGTAATGGCAGCGCTCACTTATAACCAAAAAGTGTATCCTTTCTTAAAGTTTATTCTGTATCTATGCAGACATTTCATAAAAATCGATGCATCGGCTTAGCTGTGAGGGAATATTTTTCGTTTAGAGGCGTGGTACCGCCCTCTTAAAAAAAAAAGAAAATTTTTGTGCAGTTCTCCTAAAAACCTTTCACAGCAACTTTATTGGCAATGAAACTGCTGATGAACTTGCTAGGAAAGAGTTTACACCGGACACAATTTCTTGGCTGATTGGTCACTTGATGACGCTAATAGAACACGAAAAACTAGTAAAGGTGTAAATTTTGGCCTGGCCAAAAAATAAATACCCTACACTGCAGTATTTTGAAAATTTTGCTTATATGGGAGGTGCCACTCCCTCTTGTCCGAGTACACCCAGTTTTTGTTCAGAGCTTGCATTTATAGTTTTTAGTGTCAGAGTGAAATTTAGTTGGATTATCTCAAAAAACTCTTTCAGTATAGCATTTTGAATCTTTTGCTTACATGGGAGGTGCCACGCCCCCTTGTCTGATTTCACCCAATTTTTGCGGAGAGCTTTCATTTATAATTTTTAGTGTCTGAGTCAAATTTGGTTCGAATATCTCGAAATACGCTTTCAGTATAGCGTTTTGAAGCTTTTGCTTATATGGGAGGTGCCACGCCTTCTTGCCCGAGTACACCCAGTTTTTGTTCAGAGCTTGCATTCATAGTTTTTAGTGTCAGAGTGAAATTTAGTTGGATTATCTCAAAAAATTTTTTCAGTATAGCATTTTGAAACTTTTGCTTATATGGGAGGTGCCACGCCCCCTTGTACGATTTCAACCAATTTTTGCGGAGAGCTTTCATTTATAATTTTTAGTGTCTGAGTCAAAGTTGGTTCGAATATCTCAAAAAACGCTTTCAGTATAGCGTTTTGAAGCTTTTGCTTATATGGGAGGTGCCATGCCCTCTTGTCCGAATTCGCTCAGTTTTTAATCAGAGCTTGCGCTTACAATTCGTAGTACTTATATGTATTGTGGTTGCATTGTCGTGAAAAATACTCCTAAAATTGCATTTTGAATATAATTTTTGTATGGGTGGTAGGCGTGTCCGTTGACCGATTTTGCTCATTTTCAATCCCCCGAGCTAACTTTGACGACGGAGGCAGTGTACCAAATTTCATTGAATTATCTTGCTCAGTTTTCCCAAAAAGTGTATTTCAACACACAGCCAGCCACCCAGCCAGCCAGCCAGCCAGACAGACGGACATGGCTATATCGACTCAGGAGGTGACGCTGATCAAGAATATATATACTTTTCTATGCCTGCCACGCCTACTTCTCTGCGTTACAAACGGAAGGACAAAGTGAATATACCCTGGGTGTAGGGTATAATAAAATTATTTCAGTAAACAGGCTTTCCTCAATGTAGGAGATCCTTGTGGGAGCTGTAAAGATCCTGACGTCAAAGAGCTCAATTTCGTTTTCTTTGTGAATGTCCAGCGCAGGCAAACCAACGATACAAGGTATTCGAAAGTCACATCTTCGACTCAATTAGAGATATCGCTCCATTTTGGAGTTTTTTAAAATTTTACATATGGTTCATATAGGCTGACAACGAAGTTTAAAAACCGGATTCAATTGCGGCCATAGCTATGACTTAAAAAAAAAACTTTCCGGCACCCCAAATTTTTTTATCGGATTTGGATCAAGTAACTTTTTTCGTCTCTGAAATATTCCAAACTAAAAATTAAGTTGTTAAAAAACACTCAGGTTATACCATAAAACGTGTAAAACTCTCGAAAACTTCGTAAACTGTCAAAGTTCGTATTGATTTTGACAACTATTACGAGTTTACGAGGTTTTCGAGGCTTTTTCACGTTTTAATTAATACCCTAACTATTTTTGAGGTTTTGTGGAGACGATATGTCAGTCAAGGTTGTTAAAAGATAACACTAAACTACCTTCAACACATAACTTACACTGTGTAATTTCCGAGTATACAGTTTCCAGTTGGGACATTGTACGGATTGTTAACGACTGTGAACGATATGTTTGGCCTTTTTGTATTCTGAGCTACACTCTACTCAGTCTACTGCAATTGTCAATATCATCTATTGCATTGTTGTATGTTTACAATATCGCTGTATGGATTCATTGCATTTATCACGCTCATGTATCGTTTGATCACATCGTTTGGGATCGTGATAAAATTGCAGTATATCAAATGTATTTCATATCATATGGTGGTTGAAGACTTAGAAAAAAACCCCTTATTGTTGTGCTACCAACCCTCAATGTATTGCATTCTTTTTTTTTTTGCTTTTATCGTTACATAATTCATTCCCTGAAAATTCAAGTTCAATGATTTCATATGCAATTCCTGTCGTATGTAGAATGTCATTCGCTTGGGTTGCATTCGAAAACAGACAAAAGTTGTCACTGCACAAAGCGTGTCATCTCCATCATGGTCATTATTACACATTACATAGTGTCTAATTTTACTTAGTAATAAATCCTGTCTTTTATTTGTAAAATCAACATTTATTCAAACATTAGTTACAGAACTAGTTTTAGTACTCGAAATTACATGATAAAAAATGTTACATACGTTTCATTAATTTAGCCATAAATATAATTTACACCTTTTTATTATACATATGTGAATTGTCAAAATAATTCAAAGACTTTGAGAAGCACCCAAAGTTGAAGCATGGAATTTGCTCTCAGTTGTACTTTTTTTGTAACGATCCCATAAAAATATGCTCTAAATTGCAATAATTACTGTTTCCTGAAAGTAATGTACCAAAACACCTAATGACAATGCGTTACAAACAGACAGCTACAAACTACACTGCATAATAGATCACAGGCGTTAGCCCAGAACCATGTTGATTTATTTTTGAATTTTGGTTTTAGTTCTGACAGCCATATGCGCTTGCGCTTTAATGGCATTTTTGATTGTTGTGGCCATATTTTGGTAGTTTATATGTTTAGTGAACGTTGTCCAACTGCTTTCATTACAAAAGGTCATTTAGTGATCATAAAAATCATCCAAGTTGCACTAATAATTCAAAATTTAGAAATATTATTCCATATAGATATTTGCTTACATTAGTAGCCTGTTTCTGCCGCAGATTTAAAAGGTGATTAAATGCAGTTTCTGGATTCAGAGCTGAATCTGGGCGTTGATCGCATGATTTGCCATACAATAATAAATTTGAGATTTAACTTAATTCTGAGATTTAATTTAAATCTGTGCAATATTCACAGCAAGGCTACCGATTTTGGCAATTTTCGACGAAGTGACGCTTCTGGAACTTTGACAATTGGCATAAAACACAAAGCAAATTGAAGATAAATATTAAGAACAAAATGAAAGACCAGTTTAATTTTACTGCTTCTAACATTTATTGACAAAACTAAATCTATTTCGGCCGGTGGAAACGGGTAGGATTTAACGATGTGATTTACTAACCTCAGCGAAGCTAAACATTCGGTGGAAACAGGCTATAAAGATTAAACTGATAATTTCGATCTTGAATGAGAAAATAACTCAGTGAAATTTTGATTTTTAAATAATTATTTATTTATTTTATTTATTTATTTATTCAGTGCACAATTAAGCTATAGCTATGCAAGTAAGTAGTTGATTATTTTATAACAGTGAAATCCAACGCCAATGCCCGCGGGCACTTGAGCTTTCCGCATACGTATTCACTCACAGATAAGTGTTCAACTGGGTCAGTAGATGTGTAGATCTACGTCACTTGCTTGCAGCTTATGCAAAATATTGACAAAATAACCTAGAATTGAGTTTGGATATCACTGCTTTGGAACACCCTTATTCCAATCACAGACAAGGGCTTAATTGACTTTAACTTTAGCATTATATATTTTTATATTCTTAATATATAAGTATACCAGATTTTAAACATTATTCAAACATTTTTAAACCAAGTCTTTTTTTATGCCTTACACCCGCATGGACGGAGGCTTGGCAGGTATAGAAAAGTACCTATGTATATAACATAGATATATTCCTAATCAGCATCACCTTCTACTTACGTCGTAATACGTGTAGTCATGATCGTTTGTCTGTTCGTGAAAATCATTTTTACGCAAGAAACAAATTTCCAGATGAAATTTTCATTTGAACATTTAGTATCGGGCAATTCACAAATCCTGCAAAACGGTTATCACCATTCAATTCCCCATCGTGCCTGAATGTCCTATTTTTCATCAGGCCGAATTTCGAGGTACAACAGTGTTTCCTACAAACCATATTGGTTGCAACTTTGACCTTTTTCACTAATTCAGCCAAAATTAGAAAATCATTAGTAAATTTCAATGTCATGCTCTCAGACATGAATAGATTTTATGTTTTTTTTTTTTTGACGAAGGTTAGAGTCATACAAAATTTCAGAAATGAGTCCAACAAAGCACGGTCATACCAGATTTCATATGATTTTGAGATAACCACAAACAATTTGCATTTCAGAAGAGTGGCATAGCTTATTTTTGGCACAAAGCAGCTCTTTTTTATCTCTATCTTCACACGATGAACTTAACAGCCTTAAATTTTTTTTTTTTGTTTTATTGGTTGAGCAGAAGTTGAAAACAAATTCATGTATATGTTTGTAAACCTGAAAATCAACCCTAATTTTAGAGATTTCTTTTCAACGAAACCGAGCCAAGAGCATTGTTACGAAAGGTAGGAAAATTCAATCCCTGCCGGACGTTGATGTCATTGCAAGCGAGTAATCAGCCTACCACTACCCCATTATTTTGCAACTGCACTCACTCATCACCACCGATAATCCCCTTTTCTGTATGGGGACAAAAATCAGCGTAGCTACATCTACAATATGGTTGCAACGTATGTGTATTAAGTATCAACGTGGAAAGTACAAATTTTAGCATTTTTTCCGAAGTTTTCCTATCAACGTACATATTTGTTTAAAGTAGAGATGAGAGTTGCGAGTGTGACGGACATTCGAATGAGGATTTTTTGACTCACGTTGAAACACTGTACTTTTAAGCATATAAAATAGGTAAGAAGAAGAAAAGCTTATGCATTGCTTGCTAGTAGTTACTGGAACCTTCGAGAAAAATCTCCAAACTTTTTTCTCTTTCTTTATCAATACTTTACTTCTCGGCATTTCCGGTAGTTTTTACCACGTTCTAAATTCACCTAACGCTATTTAACGCTTACTTGTGGCGGATTCACGGACTCACAAAAAACAATTTTTACGAGAACACTCATCTTTAGCGCTCAAAGTGTCAGTCAATCAGTGTTTGGCACAAGGGCGTACGCAGGATTTCATCTAGGGGGGGCCCAAACTCAAATTTTGCGAACGTTTTTTTTTCTTTTTTTTGAGAAATTTCAATGTATATTTTTGTGCACTCAAATATTAAATAAAAGTTCATAATAACTTATGAAGGTACTTAGGTAACTTTCTAAATAAAAATTTGCTTAGGTATGTTATCTTTTAAATACATATCACATTTCTAAACTAATTTGAGGTCGCTAACTCCAAAAAACGCATTAATTTTTTTTTTCCGAGGAGCCGTTCTAGATATTATCGACACTTTCGATTTTTGAGGTTATAGCTCCAATTTTATAAAAAAATATTTCGAGAAACCCAATTTTGATCGAATTTTTTTATGTACTATTTAAAGAAAAATTCTTACGCTTCTTTTAAATGTATCAATAACTAAAATCCTATTCAAATTGGCTGAGTTAAAGTTAAAAGTTAAAACTGAGCGAAAAGTTCATTTTCATAGTTTTTTTACAATTTTGTAATATTTTTATTTATAAGTGTTTTTAATTTTAAATAATTTAAGCCCAAATTTACTAAAATCAGATCATATTTTAAAAAGTTCTTAAGGTTTCAGGGAAGTAAGACAATTTTGATTTGTTATCGGAAAAATAAACAGGTACAATAAACTGGGTCGATTTTTATGAAGCAAAAAAATTGTATAATGCTTAAAATGCTTAGAATCGTACAAAGTACACGTGTGAATTTTTTTAGAGTTTTTGGAAATTTTTTTTTTCTTTTTCTTTGACCAATTTTTGAAAAGTTAAAAAAGGTCTGAAAAAATTTATAAAATACTTTGAAAATTTTAAGCATTTTAAGCCTTATACATTTTATTCGTAAGAGCCTTCCTTTTGAGTAAACGAATGCTTTTCCGACCACGTAATTGAAAAACATAAAAAAAGCGACTTTTGGAGCCGGATATTATCTATACTACCTGCACAAAAAATTTTGAATTTTTTAACGCAGCATTTTTTGCAAAAACAAAGTCTTTAGTTTTAAGCAGCTTTGGGTATCCTTTCTGAGAAGAAAAAAAGTTATGAGCAAAAAACATTTTTTTGCACCTGTTTATTTTTTCGATAAAAAAGCGAATAGTCCTACTTCAGTGAAACCTTAATAACTTTCTAAAATGTTAACCGATTTTACTTTCAAATTGTTTGCAATTAAATAAATAAATAGTATAGTAAAGATAAAAAAAGTGCATTTGTATAAACTATTGTCCAAAAAATCGTGTTTTATTTGGCTTTAATATGAAAAGTTGTAAAAACTCCTGTAAAAATGAATGAATATGATATATTTGTAACTCTAAAGCTAAGCCTAGGGGGAGGCAGCTGCCCCCCTTTCCCCCCTTGCGTACGTCCTTGGTTTGGCATGAACATTTTTTGAATGTTTTTAATTTTCAACCCTAATTCAGTGGGTGTATTTGTAGGTAGATTGAGGGGTGCAAAGTTAAAATATTTTTACATTTTTTTTTTGCTTCCACGCTCATTTAAAATTAAGATAAAAAGGGTTATTTTGAAATTTACTGATCAGTTTTTTAATAAATAGTATTGCTTCCCTCAAAGAAATTAAAACATTCTGTCCTAAGATTAAACATCAAACGCTCTAATGAGAGTAATTTATTTATTTATGTAGCTTCCGTACACATGTATTTGATACATGATATACAGGTGAAGAGCACTACGAAGCTTCTAGGAGGTGACAGAGGAAGCCTAGACTAAAAAAAAGACTTCACCTGGGGGGTCTAAAATGTACCACGGAGAAGTTATAGAGAACAAACTGATTTTCTGACTTGTTTTACAAATAAAATTTTCATGGGTCACCCTAATGTTTATAGAAAACTTTTTTATATGAAACTTGTAGCTTATTGTGTGAGCTTTCTATAAGTGTATTTAGTTTAAAAGTTTTTCGCAAAGTTCTGGACCTTTAAAGTTGATAGTTTAAATATAAAAAAATATATCAAATCAAATTCTATATTCTTTCTTTAATAATAGAAAAAAAACAATACACTTCCTTACAACAACACATCTATACCCAATGTGCACAAAAACGGATGAGGATCCGTTTCGAATCCATTACGAGTTCATAAAGGTATAAAAAACGTAATCCGCGGAATCGGATCCATTTCGAACCCGTAACGTACATCAAAAACGAATTCAAAACGCTTTGTTTAGATAAAAAAAAAAAAAACATTTTGAAGCGCTTATTAGCGAATAAAAAAAAAAATTAAATTCCGGGCCCGTTTCGAATCCGATACTTATGTAAAAACGAATTCAAAACGGATTTGCTTTTAAATATGTTAATGCTGTATATTTACAGAAAAAACCGTTTTGATGCGCCTATTAGCAATTAAAAAATAATAAAAAGAAAAAAAAGGAAGAAAAATAAAGGGTAAAAATCCACCTCTGGTAGGATTCGAACCTGAGCAAATCCGTTTCGATTCCGTAAATACTTCAAATACGAACTCAAAACGGATTTGCTTTATTTAATTTTTATGATAAAAAAAAATATTTTTGATTTGTTTTTTTCTTTTTATTTTATTGCGTATGATTTTTTGTAAACTTTTCAAACTCTGTTTGAAAAAATGTTTTTGATTCCAAATTTGAGTATATAACATTTTTTATCAAAAGAAGGGAAGAAAAACAACACAGAATACTTATAAAAAAACAACAGAAATTTGTTTAATATACAAACTTTAAATCTCAACATCAAATAAGTCTACATCAGTTAAGTAAACATCATATCGGTCAATAGCCTAGTTGTCTAACGTCTCGTGTATGAAAGAGTAATACCCCGGGAGCCTGAGTTCGACTCCCGGCCGGGCTAGTATTTTTTTTTTTTTTTTTGTTATTTTGTTTTTTTTAATTAAAAATAAGCGCTTCACCCTGTTTTCTTTTTTTTATAAGCAGCATTAACATTATTAAAAGCGAGTCCGTTTTGAATTCGTTTTTGATGTACGTTACAGGTTCGAAACGGATCCATAAAAGAAGAAAAAACGATTCGTTTTTTTTAGGAATCCTTCCCGCAAACGGATCAGTAACGGATACGTAACGGATTCCGTAACGGATAAAAAGAACGAAAATATGAACCCGTTACGGATCCGAAACGAGTCCGTTTGGCACACTGGGTATATATAAAAATTAATTGGTGTCCGTATGTAGCTTCCCAACAGAAAATTTCGATGCGCATCCCCAAGATGCAATAGCGATGCGCGTCCTTCTCGCATCTAAAGAGCTGATTTGCATGCGCATATTTTCTGCGCTATAGGTAGCGAGAGCGAAGCGCATCCATAGAGCATTTCTGAATGCGAGAGCGATGCGCATCCAAAGAGCATTTCTGGTAGCGAGAACGAAGCGCTTTCGGTAACGTATTTACGTACAAAGCAAAATAAGTCAATAAGTCAGCTTCGTAAGAGCGCGAGGATGGAGCAGTGGTCTAGCGACTGGCACTGCGATTAAGAGTCGTAGCAACCGTGAGGTCCTCGGTTCATCTCCGGCCCAGACCTTAACACAAAAGTTTTTCAACATGCAATTTTTCAATTATAATTAATAATTAATTTAGTAAAATAAAAATAAATATAATTACATCAAAAAAAAAAAAAAAATAATAGTCTGATGAGTCTTTGTGGCGAAAGATGTAAAATTTCAATTAAAAATTAATTTTTTAAATATTTTTATTGTCATCCAAAAAGCATCCAAAGAGTATTTCTAAATGCGAGAGCGATGCGCATCCAAACAGTATTTCTGGATGCGAGAGCGATGCGCATCCAAAGAGCATTTCTGGTAGCGAGGACAAGGCACTTCCTTCCAATGACATGCCAATGTTAATTTCAGCGCTTTTGAAAACGAGAGAGATGCGCTTCAGTGCTGCTTTAGAGCGCTCCATTCCCCATTGGGTTATGGACACGGAAGCTACACGGCCGATTTACATAATTTTTTTTTTAATTATTTGTTATGGTCTGTAGAAGGTTCGTAAGGGGGTAAGATACCGCTGAGGGGGACGGGAGTTGCACCTCCCTGTTGTGTTCTAGTAATTCATGAAACAGCATAGGCAGTAACAACGCAGATGCAAAATATAATTTTTATGGTAGCATTGAATTTTTTTTTTTCAACACTTTCATGCCAAAAAAAAGGTTTTTCTTTTGAAAGTCAAAAAAATAAGTATGCAAGTTTGGTTCTTAGCACGCGTAGAATGTTTTTAAAAAAAGATTATTCAAATCGGTTTGGTATAATTTGCATAACTGCGTTACATATAGTTTTCTTATAAGTAATTTTATATAAATAGTACAGATTGTACTTTAAAAATAAATTTATAAAGTACTGTATTTCGGTACGGGGCACTGGGGCCATATGTGACTAATGAGAGTTTTCTTTCTTAAGTTTTCAGTCTCTTTTAAATCAAATCAAATTTTATCGAAAAATAAAATTTCTTCACCTTCGACCCTTGAATATTTTAAAAACTGGTTAAATGTCACAACATTTTTTTAAATAAAACTATTCGTTGATTTTTTGTTGCTTGGCCTTTGAATAAAGAAATGAACTTACGCTCCACCGTTTATTTATTTGTGTAAATCTTCTCTTCTTATACGAGCTAAAATTGTTTGTTTTTTTGTTTGTGTTTTTGTACTCAATATTTTTTTTCTCGAAAACGGCTACAGCGATTTCAATGAAACTTGGAACAGTGTTAGATATTAGCATACAATGAAGAATGAGCTAGGTTTGAACTTTCCAAATGCTCACCAGAGGGCGTGGCACTGCCCTAAATTTTAAATTTGATTTAGTCATAACTCGCAAACCATGCAAGGTATTTGAATAAAATTGGGGAGCGGGTACTGCTTAATAATACCTTGTAACAGACAAAAATTCGGCGGGATCGAATAAGTGCCACGCCCACTTTTCAGCCCTTGAAAATTTTGATTCAATATTACTCGAAAACGACTCCAATAATTTTAATGAAAATTTAGGAGATGTTACCTCTGTAAACAAGGATTAATATGTGATACGCCGTTATATTGGGAAAACTCGTTGAAGGGCGTGGCACCGCCCACAAAAATATGAAACGGTATAAAAAGAAAACTAATAAAGCAAACATTCTGGAATTAACTGTGAGGAACGCAATTGCTAAAAGACATCTCTGTTATGAAAGTGGGCGAAATATCGCCGTTGTGCGTGGAACCTCCCATACAAGCAAAATACGTTAAATGCTATTTCTCGCAAATGTTACAAGATATTTTAATGAAATTTGGTGTGTAGGTACTACTTATTAATGCCTTGTAATAACCGAAAAGTGGACGGTATCACAGAAGTACCATGCCTCCTTTTTAACCATTAAAAATTTTGATTCAATATTACTTGAAAACGACTCCAATAATTTTAATGAAAATTTAGGAGATGTTACCACTGCAAACAAGGATTAATATGTGATATGTCATTGTATTGGGAAATTTCTTTGAAGGGCGTGGCACCGCCCACAAAAATATAATACGCTATAAATAGAAAACTACAAAAGCAATCTTTCTGAATTTAAATGTAGGGAGCCTACTTGCTATTTGGCACCTACGACCTGAAAGTGGGCAAAATATCGCTTGTACGCGTGGAACCTCCCATACAAGAAAAACACATCAAATGCTATTTCTCGCAAATGGTACAACATATTTTGAGGAAATTCGGTGCAGTTTTATGTCCTTTTTTGACGCTGAATCGATCTTCATCAGCAGAACTGTCGTTATACCTGCAGGATTTTGAAATATCCTTGCTTGAAATTGAAGAAAACGCTTTGTTCAGTCTCATAGCGTACCTACAAAAAAAGGTGAAATTCTTTTTTATTAATAGCATCGAATAGCCGCACTCTTCGTTATCAAAATATCCTTTCAGATTTTTCCAATAGGACTCTTGTTTTTCGAGTTTTGATCCTTTGAAGATAAGATATTTCAGCCCCCATATAAAAGACGAAATATTTTAGGGCATTCTATTTGAGTTTTTGATATTTTTCTATACCATTCGATTCTTTCCGAGTTCTTTCTTATTATTATTTTCATCGGTTTATTTATCATTTTGAAAGCATGACTATTAGAGGTGAAAAGGTAAAGTTTCATAACAAAAAATAGCTATGAATAAAAACATCGACTAAAATAATAAGACCAGATTGTTGACCGAGCAGGGATCGGTCTCCAGGTACTAAACTCTTAAAGTGTAAATTTACCACCACGCCACTGAAACTACCGGCGAAGGAAAAACAAAAACAAAAAGCAACAACAAAACAACATTTTTCTTTGCTCATTTATTTGTATTCTTTGCTTTGCTCCAAGCTTCGTTGCTCAAACTTTATATTCCCTTTTTTCCCGCTGCGGCTTTTTGATTTTGTTTTTGTCTGCTTTTCTTCTGAAAAAAAAACTTCCAACTGGAATACATATGGTGGCCACTGGAAGTGCTTGCGCTTCTTTGCGCCGCTTTACACGATGCTTTGCTCATTCGTTGGAGAGAATCTGTTGATGTCTGTCGTTCTGTCGTCTGTTGTGCGTGGAGAAAGTTAGGAAGTAAAAAAATTCAAAAGGATGATTTGATTAAAGTGATTTTTCAAAGGAAATGTTAATCGAAGTTTGTAGTGTGACTAAGAAATTAAACTACCGAATTTAACAATTTTTTTACTGAGAAATTGTAGTGATTTTTATTAAAAAAAATTTTGATTTTGTTGCTGTGAAAAATTGAACAAAAAAAAAAAAAGAAGGAAAATCACAGCACAGGATACACAATTTACATTGATGAACAAGTGATTTTATTATACACAAAAGTAGAAAAAAAAAAAATTATTTAAGGATTTGTACGCCCATTGAAACAAAAAAAAAAAAAACATTTTATGAACCATAAGGAGTCCTTCCAGCAAAATATCTAAAGGATAATACAATTTTTCAAAGGTAATAAACTTTTAATTTTCTACACTAATATATCCCCACGCACATCCGAGAAAATCTCAAGAACTCTATAAAAACGCAAAAATCCGAATTTGACCTTTGTGACTAATTCAGGATTGCTGATTCCGAATCTGGCAACCATTTTCTTCTATCAGGTCTGAGCTCCGAGTTATTTTTAATTTAAAGTGCAGAAAACGCAAATTTCTGACATATGGCGTACATCCAGGAAGAAGTGTACTTCACTTTTGTCAACAGTATCTAATAATCCTAAGCTTCCTTCTTTAACCATATCTTTAGCTATTTCAATTGGATCATTACTTTCCGAGATATCATCTATGGAAGTAAAGGTATTATAAATCCCTGTAAAGGACTATATTAAATTTGTATACCTTTTCTTCTTTTGATGATATCTAAGAAAGCAATGATCCAATTGGAAAAGTTAAAGTTATGGTTTAAAGAAGTAGATCAATGCCGTAGGCAAAACTGAACTACACTACTTTCTGGCTGTTTCTGCACTGTAAATCAAGGATAACTCAGATCTCAGACCTGATAAGAAAAAACGGTTAGCAAATTATGGATCAGAGACCCTAAATTAGTTAAACAAAAGTTGCTTTTGTCCACAACCACCTTTTTATAAAAGTTTAATTTTGAACCAAGCTTGATCCAATTATTCTGTCTAGACAAAGCGTTTTGGGGCTAAAAATCAAAAATATTTACGCTAAATCAAAAAGTTTCGCTAGTTTCAGAGATATAGTCAACGGAAGTTGTAGATGTTGCTGCCGGGTATTCAAAATACTGGTAACATGTAAAAGGTAATTCAGAAAGCGAAGTAGAGTAGAACGGGGCAATGTCGTGCACTCAACTTTGACATGCTCGTAAAGCCGTACATCTTAAGCGAATGCAACGAGTAAGCATCCGATCGAAAGATAATTTCATTGGTTACATTCATGGGTAACAACATTTGTGTAGCGAGAAATTGTGTTTGTGTAAGTGAATGTGCACGACATTACCCCAATGGTCGTTTTAAAGGTCAACTTCGATAACTCGGTGAAGCCCAAAATTTTTTTCGAAAACCAAATACTTCTTTTCTTTGGCAGGATATTTCGTTTCAGAAAACACTTACCTGGTATATTTTCCCGCAAGGAAAATTATTTTTCTGACCCGATGAAAAAACACTTTTATCGTCCCGAAAGCGTGCGTTTTGAAAAAAAAGGTTAATCTGTAGAGACGAACTGGTGAAAATTGCTAGTATTATATGCATAAGCTCAGTAGGTCAGCAGGTCCCTACCTTACGAACAGTTGGTAAATCATTCAATTCTTTGGGCTAAAACAGCCAGTGCACGACATTACCCCCTGCACGACATTACCCCGTTCTACTCTACGTATAAGTAACTAATCTAAAAATCGAAAATTTTATGGTAGGTATAATTGACAAGGTCTTAGTTTTTCAAGCAAATCTTGATTCGCTAAAGTTTGTAAGTACTTTGAGAATGATTTATTTGTTTATATTAACTCTAGTTCTCGAGATATCCTTGCTTTAAAGCCTAAAAATTTCTGTTTTCCAGTATATTTGAAATCATATCACACTGAAAGTAAACCGTATAATTTATACTTAATAATGGCAGCGGATAGCCATAACCTTCCTCATTAAACTTTATCTTTTTTCTTTTCCAATTGAATCCTTACTTTTTAAGCTATCATCTATTAAAGTAAAAGTATTTGGACTAAATTATATTTATATGATGATCCCATTGGAAAAATTGAGAAGCAAAGTTTAATGAGAAATATTATGGCGTTCTCATGCCATTGGCAAAAGTAAATTACGCTTTTCACAGTCAGCTTGATATAAACTTCAGCGGTTTTTGAACATTTAATGAAAGATATCATTAGAGTTAGAAACAATTCCACAGAGTTGGTCTATGTTTTTTCGTATTCAGCCTATATTATTTTTATTCACTTAATATGACAGTTGGCAGTTGTCCTTGTCACTGCTTTTGGAGAAAAATTGATACGTGGTGTTATTTTTGTAGTTCAGTGGTCGATAAATTTAAGATAGAGAGTTTGTTTTGAGAGAAGATAGAAAAAGATAGACAGAAATATATAGAAAATTGAGCGCACAATTGTGCTATGAAATGCCAACCACTGATGTAGTATATGACTCCTATTTTGAAATAAAATTTCGCCCGGATTTGTTCACTTTTTTCATGCAAAATGGAGTTACTTTACAGGGAAGAATTTCGCCTAAAATTCATAATAAGGGTGAATATGTCCTTATTTTGACTGTGTAATATTTCTCGCCTTCTTTGTTCAAAACGAGCCAAATTGCTTGCCGTTTTACCCACCCTGATATGCTGTACCTTATTGTACTTTTTGTTTTTGTGAAATGTACCTACATATGTACTTAAGCATGTTGCATGGGTATCCCTTCTGAGAAGAAAAAAAGTTATGAGCAAAAAACATTTTTTTGTACCTGTTTATTTTTTCGATAAAAAAGCGAATAGTCCTACTTCAGTGAAACCTTAATAACTTTCTAAAATGTTAACCGATTTTACTTTCAAATTGTTTGCAATTAAATAAATAAATAGTATAGTAAAGATAAAAAAACTGTATTTGTATAAACTATTGTCCAAAAAATCGTGTTTTATTTGGCTTTAATATGAAAAGTTGTAAAAACTACTGTAAAAATGAATGAATATGATATATTTGTAACTCTAAAGCTAAGCCTAGGGGGAGGCAGCTGCCCCCCTTTCCCCCCTTGCGTACGTCCTTGGTTTGGCATGAACATTTTTTGAATGTTTTTAATTTTCAACCCTAATTCAGTGGGTGTATTTGTAGGTAGATTGAGGGGTGCAAAGTTAAAATATTTTTAAATTTTTTTTTTGCTTCCACGCTCATTTAAAATTAAGATAAAAAGGGTTATTTTGAAATTTACTGATCAGTTTTTTAATAAATAGTATTGCTTCCCTCAAAGAAATTAAAACATTCTGTCCTAAGATTAAACATCAAACGCTCTAATGAGAGTAATTTATTTATTTATGTAGCTTCCGTACACATGTATTTGATACATGATATACAGGTGAAGAGCACTACGAAGCTTCTAGGAGGTGACAGAGGAAGCCTAGACTAAAAAAAAGACTTCACCTGGGGGGTCTAAAATGTACCACGGAGAAGTTATAGAGAACAAACTGATTTTCTGACTTGTTTTACAAATAAAATTTTCATGGGTCACCCTAATGTTTATAGAAATCTTTTTTATATGAAACTTGTAGCTTATTGTGTGAGCTTTCTATAAGTGTATTTAGTTTAAAAGTTTTTCGCAAAGTTCTAGACCTTTAAAGTTGATATTTTAAATATTAAAAAATATATCAAATCAAATTCTATTTATATTCTTTCTTCAATAATAGAAAAAAAACAATACACTTCCTTACAACAACACATCTATATATATAAAAATTAATTGGTGTCCGTATGTAGCTTCCCAACAGAAAATTTCGATGCGCATCCCCAAGATGCAATAGCCATGCGCGTCCTTCTCGCATCTAAAGAGCTGATTTGTATGCGCATATTTTCTGCGCTATAGGTAGCGAGAGCGAAGCGCATCCATAGAGCATTTCTGAATGCGAGAACGAAGCGCTTTCGGTCACGTATTTACGTACAAAGCAAAATAAGTCAATAAGTCAGCTTCGTAAGTGCGCGAGGATGGAGCAGTGGTCTAGCGACTGGCACTGCGATTAAGAGTCGTATCAACCGTGAGGTCCTCGGTTCATCTCCGGCCCAGACCTTAACACAAAAGTTTTTCAACATGCAATTTTTCAATTATAATTAATAATTAATTTAGTAAAATAAAAATAAATATAATTACATAAAAAAAAAAAAAATAATAGTCTGATGAGTCTTTGTGGCGAAAGACGTAAAATTTCAATTAAAAATTAATTTTTTAAATATTTTTATTGTCATCTAAAAAGCATCCAAAGAGCATTTCTAAATGCGAGAGCGATGCGCATCCAAACAGCATTTCTGGATGCGAGAGCGATGCGCATCCAAAGAGCATTTCTGGTAGCGAGGACAAAGCACTTCCTTCCAATGACATGCCAATGTTAATTTCAGCGCTTTTGGCAACGAGAGAGATGTGCTTCAGTGCTGCTTTAGAGCGCTCCATTCCCCATTGGGTTATGGACGCGGAAGCTACATGGCCGATTTACATAATTTTTTTTTAATTATTTGTTATGGTCTGTAGAAGGTTCGTAAGGGGGTAAGATACCGCTGAGGGGGACGGGAGTTGCACCTCCCTGTTGTGTTCTAGTAATTCATGAAACAGCATAGGCAGTAACAACGCAGATGCAAAATATAATTTTTATGGTAGCATTGAATTTTTTTTTTTCAACACTTTCATGCCAAAAAAAAGGTTTTTCTTTTGAAAGTCAAAAAAATAAGTATGCAAGTTTGGTTCTTAGCACGCGTAAAATGTTTTTAAAAAAAGATTCAAATCGGTTTGGTATATTTTGCGTAACTGCGTTACATATAGTTTTCTTATAAGTAATTTTATATAAATAGTACAGATTGTACTTTAAAAATAAATTTATAAAGTACTGTATTTCGGTACGGGGCACTGGGGCCATATGTGACTAATGAGAGTTTTATTTCTTAAGTTTTCAGTCTCTTTTAAATCAAATCAAATTTTATCGAAAAATAAAATTTCTTCACCTTCGACCCTTGAATATTTTAAAAACTGGTTAAATGTCACAACATTTTTTTAAATAAAACTATTCGTTGATTTTTTGTTGCTTGGCCTTTGAATAAAGAAATGAACTTACGCTCCACCGTTTATTTATTTGTGTAAATCTTCTCTTCTTATACGAGCTAAAATTGTTTGTTTTTTTGTTTGTGTTTTTGTACTCAATATTTTTTTTCTCGAAAACGGCTACAGCGATTTCAATGAAACTTGGAACAGTGTTAGATATTAGCATACAATGAAGAATGAGCTAGGTTTGAACTTTCCGAATGCTCACCAGAGGGCGTGGCACTGCCCTAAATTTTATTTATTTATTTATTTATTTATTTATTTATTTATTTATTTATTTATTTATTTATTTATTTATTTATTTATTTATTTATTTATTTGATTTAGTCATAACTCGCAAACCATGCAAGGTATTTGAATAAAATTTGGGGAGCGGGTACTGCTTAATAATACCTTGTAACAGACAAAAATTCGGCGGGATCGAAGAAGTGCCACGCACACTTTTCAGCCCTTGAAAATTTTGATTCAATATTTCTCGAGAACGACTCCAATAATTTTAATGAAAATTTAGGAGATGTTACCTCTGTAAACAAGGATTAATATGTGATACGCCGTTATATTGGAAAAACTCGTTGAAGGGCGTGGCACCGCCCACAAAAATATGAAACGGTATAAAAAGAAAACTAATAAAGCAAACATTCTGGAATTAACTGTGAGGTACGCAATTGCTTAAAGACATCTCTGTTATGAAAGTGGGCGAAATATCGCCGTTGTGCGTGGAACCTCCCATACAAGCAAAATACGTTAAATGCTATTTCTCGCAAATGTTACAAGATATTTTAATGAAATTTGGTGTGTAGGTACTACTTATTAATGCCTTGTAATAACCGAAAAGTGGACGGTATCACAGAAGTACCACGCCTCCTTTTTAACCATTAAAAATTTTGATTCAATATTACTTGAAAACGACTCCAATAATTTTAATGAAAATTTAGGAGATGTTACCACTGCAAACAAGGATTAATATGTGATATGTCATTGTATTGGGAAATTTCGTTGAAGGGCGTGGCACCGCCCACAAAAATATAATACGCTATAAATAGAAAACTACAAAAGCAATCTTTCTGAATTTAAATGTAGGGAGCCTACTTGCTATTTGGCACCTACGACCTGAAAGTGGGCAAAATATCGCTTGTACGCGTGGAACCTCCCATACAAGAAAAACACATCAAATGCTATTTCTCGCAAATGGTACAACATATTTTGAGGAAATTCGGTGCAGTTTTATGTCCTTTTTTGACGCTGAATCGATCTTCATCAGCAGAACTGTCGTTATACCTGCAGGATTTTGAAATATCCTTGCTTGAAATTGAAGAAAACGCTTTGTTCAGTCTCATAGCGTACCTACAAAAAAAGGTGAAATTCTTTTTTATTAATAGCATCGAATAGCCGCACTCTTCGTTATCAAAATATCCTTTCAGATTTTTCCAATAGGACTCTTGTTTTTCGAGTTTTGATCCTTTGAAGATAAGATATTTCAGCCCCCATATAAAAGACGAAATATTTTAGGGCATTCTATTTGAGTTTTTGATATTTTTCTATACCATTCGATTCTTTCCGAGTTCTTTCTTATTATTATTTTCATCGGTTTATTTATCATTTTGAAAGCATGACTATTAGAGGTGAAAAGGTAAAGTTTCATAACAAAAAATAGCTATGAATAAAAACATCGACTAAAATAATAAGACCAGATTGTTGACCGAGCAGGGATCGGTCTCCAGGTACTAAACTCTTAAAGTGTAAATTTACCACCACGCCACTGAAACTACCGGCGAAGGAAAAACAAAAACAAAAAGCAACAACAAAACAACATTTTTCTTTGCTCATTTATTTGTATTCTTTGCTTTGCTCCAAGCTTCGTTGCTCAAACTTTATATTCCCTTTTTTCCCGCTGCGGCTTTTTGATTTTGTTTTTGTCTGCTTTTCTTCTGAAAAAAAAACTTCCAACTGGAATACATATGGTGGCCACTGGAAGTGCTTGCGCTTCTTTGCGCCGCTTTACACGATGCTTTGCTCATTCGTTGGAGAGAATCTGTTGATGTCTGTCGTTCTGTCGTCTGTTGTGCGTGGAGAAAGTTAGGAAGTAAAAAAATTCAAAAGGATGATTTGATTAAAGTGATTTTTCAAAGGAAATGTTAATCGAAGTTTGTAGTGTGACTAAGAAATTAAACTACCGAATTTAACAATTTTTTTACTGAGAAATTGTAGTGATTTTTATTAAAAAAAATTTTGATTTTGTTGCTGTGAAAAATTGAACAAAAAAAAAAAAAGAAGGAAAATCACAGCACAGGATACACAATTTACATTGATGAACAAGTGATTTTATTATACACAAAAGTAGAAAAAAAAAAAATTATTTAAGGATTTGTACGCCCATTGAAACAAAAAAAAAAAAAACATTTTATGAACCATAAGGAGTCCTTCCAGCAAAATATCTAAAGGATAATACAATTTTTCAAAGGTAATAAACTTTTAATTTTCTACACTAATATATCCCCACGCACATCCGAGAAAATCTCAAGAACTCTATAAAAACGCAAAAATCCGAATTTGACCTTTGTGACTAATTCAGGATTGCTGATTCCGAATCTGGCAACCATTTTCTTCTATCAGGTCTGAGCTCCGAGTTATTTTTAATTTAAAGTGCAGAAAACGCAAATTTCTGACATATGGCGTACATCCAGGAAGAAGTGTACTTCACTTTTGTCAACAGTATCTAATAATCCTAAGCTTCCTTCTTTAACCATATCTTTAGCTATTTCAATTGGATCATTACTTTCCGAGATATCATCTATGGAAGTAAAGGTATTATAAATCCCTGTAAAGGACTATATTAAATTTGTATACCTTTTCTTCTTTTGATGATATCTAAGAAAGCAATGATCCAATTGGAAAAGTTAAAGTTATGGTTTAAAGAAGTAGATCAATGCCCTAGGCACTGTAAATCAAGAATAACTCAGATCTCAAAACTGATAAGAAAAAACGGTTAGCAAATTATAAATCAGAGACCCTAAATTAGTTAAACTAAAGTTGCTTTTGTCCACAACCAACTTTTTATAAAAATTTAATTTTGAGAAAGCGTTTTGGTGCTAAAAATCAAAAATATTTACGTAAAATCAAAAACTTTCGCTTGGATCTAGTTTCAGAGATATAGTCAACGGAAGTTGTAGATGTTGCTATTTTAGCCACTATTAAACAGGGTATTCAAAATACTGGTAACATGTAAAAGGTAATTCAGAAAGCGATGTACGTATAAATAATCTAAAAATCGAAAATTTTATGGTAGGTATAATTGACAAGGCCTTAGTTTTTTAAGCAAATCTTGATTCGCTATAGTAAGTACTTTGAGAATGATTTATTTGTTTATATTAACTAGTTCTCGTACTTTTTGTTTTTGTGAAATGTACCTACATACTTATGTACTTAAGCATGTTGCATGGACCACAAAACAAAAATGAAACACAAAATTTTGCATATTGAACAACAACATTTGAAAATGCAGAAAAAAGGATTTGCAAATTTCACACATGCGCTTTGGAGGGTTAAGTGTAAACAACAACAATGATCAAGTGGCAGAACTTAACAGTTACCTTCCAGAGGCATAAATTTCTACAGCTGGGCTCCAAATTTAAATTTGAGAGACTGGAATAGAGTTACCACCACACTTCACACTGACAAAAAAAACCAGTGTTGCAATTCTTAAATTGCAAAGCAAGTTAATAATAAGATTTCATTTTGATTGCAATAACCGAAGGTATCCTTTCACGTCTTTCGGTTTTGAGCTTATTCAGTAAACCTAGTTTAATAAGAAAGCAATTTCCTTTTTGAGAATATACAAATTTTCCCTTAAAACATATAACCATCTTGGCCATGGACCTGAGGTGGACAGATCATTTGTGCGCTGTTTTGAAGAGAGGCACTGCATAGAAGAAACACCTTCTGAAAAGTGGGGGTGGTACACCCCTTATTAAAAATAAGTTGCCACGGCTAAGCCTCTGCACTGATTTTTATGAAATTCAAAGTGGAGTTAAACTGAACCCTAAGAAAGCATGTTAACAACTTTGAACGGAAATTTAGCATTTAAAAACCCAACTGCTTTGAAGAAAATAAAATCTAAAAATACTGCATGCTCAACACTCTATTTCAAGACCAAAATTTAATGCACAAGACCAAGGATAAGCTCAATATCGTTACCAGGACCAAAAATCAATGACCAAGAACAAGAACAAGACTGCTATGGTCTTAGTATTCGTTTGCTCATCACTACTGTCACGGCTAAACCGATACAATGATTTTGATGACATTAAATATGGCGAGGGAGTGACGCATTAAGGCAGGTTTTCACCTTGTGGGGTCAAAAAAATCGATTTTTTTTTTTTTTGTCTTATCGTGTAGATATATGTTCCAAAAATGTGCTGTAGAAGTTTCAGATCAAAATCTGAAAAATTTCGAAAGTTTTAGCCCGTTACATAGAGCACTGTCGAGCACCGGCCGAGCGCGCTTTGACACTTTAAACGCGTTTTTCTCAGAACCATGTTTTTGGACCTTACGTACAGGATTGAAGACGCTACAATGAACCAATCGTCACCAAAATTTTTTTTAAATGTTCCTTAGGGTTTTTTCTAACAAATGACCCATAACCAGCCAAAAATATTGGAAATTGTTTATTTAAAAAAATAATCAGTACAGAAAAAAAGCGAAAATTCACTTTTTTTTTTTTCAAAACCTCATAACTTTTGGAATTTTGATTTTTTTTCATGATTGAGGGTCATTTGATAGATGATACGATACTAATTAAGAATGTGTTCGGTTTTTTTGTTTCAGATCACGGGTTTTGAGCCAATCCTGCACGGGAGCAAAATGCATGCCGCCACCAATGGGCGCCCCCTCCCCCCCCTTTTTTGGATTTTTTCAAGATCAAAAATTGTATTCTTTGAATAAATATATGGTCATATTCAGACGAAAATTTCAGCGCTGTATCTTTAACCGTTTTCTCAAAAAAAAATTCTTAAAAAAAGAGCACTTTTTGACCCCACAAGGTGAAAACCTGCCTTAAACAATTAAAAAGGTAACGACAGATTGTCAAACAGAGCAAAAGGAAGGACAAAATCAAATCGTTTTTCGAGCGACAAATGCCTACAAAAAAGTTATTGCTTGAAACTCAAAAAAAAAAAAAAAAAACAAGAAACGCCATCTGATATAATCATTGCCTTGTTAGTTGTATCATGGAAAAAATTCTAAAGTGGGCAATGTCACGCGCCTGAAAAGAAAATAAGCTGACTAGTTCCTATTTGAGAGTTTTTTTGTTTTAGCTTACCGCTGAGTTGTTCCTTCCAAGTGAAATGGAAACGGTCGAATTTCGGAAATAATGTGGTTTCTTGTAAAAATTCACCGACATAACTCTTCATATCCCAAATTCGCCCAGGACACGTTAACTTGTATCATTTTCATACAAAACTATTTTAAAGGGCAATTCTCCCTGCTTTCGTTTTAGTACTTATTTAAAAAAAAATATCAATTTTTCCTAATTTTTTCTTAGTTTCGGAATACTAAGTGAACAAACACAATATAACAGAATAGTAAATTAAATTAAAATGTCATAATTTTAGTAGCAATAATATAAATTTTATTTTATGCCCATTGATTTAAATTCTGACGCTTTTTACGTTGCTTAGCTTTTAAAACCACCCTCTTTGCTTAACGTTCTTTGGATAAAAGAACCGTATTTTTATGGATTTAGCAATTCAATTTTATTTTTGTTTCTTTTTTTTTATAAAAAGGTCCTTTCTTTTGAATATTTGGCAATTTCAATTGTGCAAGAAAAATCTAAATTGTCGCTCTGGTCCATGTAGTTACTATTGTATCCCCTTGAGACAAAGCAAAGCAAAGGAAAAAGCTCTATTTGAAAAGAAAAAAGGACAAAAAAAAGGGAATTTACACATGTTTTGGTTTTGTTCTTGTCATTTTATTTAATGGTATTGTTAAAGTTGTCATTGTAACATTACAAGGAGAGGCTGGATTGTTTCCTATCCGCATTATGTTACACATGAAATAAAAAGTGAGCGGTAAAAAAGTTTCAACACGGCCACAAATGGGCATATACTTAGATAAGATTTAGGATTCTTGTTGCATTCAAAACAAATGGTTATCTGTTATAGTGCTTAATGGGAAAAGCAATGTGTGTGAAAACAGTTTTCTTTAAGAAAATGCGAAAAGCTGTTACAGTTCATAGTACTGCAACTCAAGCTGAAAAAATCGCCAAATAAAGGAGTCAGTGGCAACTAAAAACTAAATCTTTTGTCAGTTTTATAGTTAAAAAATTGCCTATGAAACGACGTAAAAGCTATTTTCATTCGAGTTATAACTTACCCAGTGTGCCAGATTCGCTTTTTTTTTAGGAATCTCTCCCGCCAACGGATCAGTAACGGATCCGTAACGGGTAAAAAAGCGAAGATATGAACCGTCTGGCACACTGGGTATGAATATTTCTATATCTGTGCCAAAGCTTTTTCTCAAAAACGGATGGAAGCATTTTAATGAAACTTCTATCAGTGGGTATTTGATCCAAAAAACTCAAGATTCAAATCTACACTGTACAGTGTACACTGATTTCATTTTTGCACTGGATTGTTTTATCAGTGTCAAAAAAATTTGATTCTAACAAATACTTCATTGTACTGCATTTTGTACATACAAATACTTTAGGTCAGTATAAAACGTGGGAGTAGAAAATCTACTGTTAATTTTTGCAATGCATTGATAGCCCAGGATTATAACTAGTAGCTTTCATACACTTTCGCGAGAGAAAGAGAGCGTAAGCATAAAAGAGGCACAAAGAAAAGAGCAAACAACGACTTTTGTCACTAAAGTAACATTTTGAACTACTGTTCACTACAACTACAGTATATGAACTGAACTGAACTGAACTGAAGCAAATCAAACAAGACTGGTCAGTGTAGTATTTGTTTGTTTCTTTTTCATATCCAAGTGTTGTCAAGAACTGAACCGAAGTACTTGATAAATAAAAAGCGTGTAATAACATAACGTATCTTGAAAATAAATGAGTTGAAACTCCGACAAGACGTCTTATGCAGGATCCGTGATTTTCGAAAACCAATAATTTTTTTAGATTTCTGGGTCCGTTGGGAATAGTTCTGGAGTTCTTTCACCAAATTCGAAGTATTTCTGCGAAATTGGACCAAAAATTGGTGTACCGTTTTTTGATCAGCGCCATGTTTTTCACTTCGAGTTCTGATATTGTAACATTATTGAGCTCACAAGAAAGAGTTCTGGAGTTCTTTGTACTTTTTTTTTTATTTTTTGTGAAAAAATCTTCAAAACTTTTTTATAAAAAATTTTTCAGAAAATAATTACAGATCTGGATAGTGCTCGTACAGTTCTAAAGAAAATCCTAGCGACACTTTTCCGAATCATTCGTGCTTTTCATTTTAATCGAAAAATCAACAAAAAAAATTCGGTTTTTTTAAGTATCCGAAAATTAAAATTTTATCGTAGAGGAGTTCTTATATGAGTTCTAGGCTGTGTTCGAAAACTTGTAAAGAAAATATTTAGTAAAATTTGTGCAAAATATTTGTACTTTTCATTTAAATCGAAAAAATGTTCGGTCTTTTACTAAGTATCCAAAAATGACTATCCGTAGAGTAGTTCTGATTGGAGTTCCGGATAGGGCTCAAAGAATTCTAAAGAAAATTATGAGAAATAATTTAGAGCTGCTTTTTTTACAAAAAGTAATTGTATTTAATAAAGACTTTATTTTTGATGTAGCCGACTGTAATCTAGCTGACAAATTCGTGCTAAATAAATAGTTTTGTTTTTTTTTTTTTGTAGAATTTAAACGTTTTTAAAAATTCATCTACATATTTCCATCGCAGTTTAAAATAATTTTGAGAATTTTTTAACAAATTAGATCTAAATAATTGTTTTACCCTTTTTTATGTTTCAAATGATTATCTTTTTCTGATTAATTTTTTTTTTTTTTTTTCCTCGAAATACCCAGAAAAGAACAACAACTCTCTTGAGTCAACTTTGACCTGCAGTTGTCACTGACGCTTGGCTGCTCCACTTGGTTGAATCTTTATGCATTGCTTTCGCCAGATGCAGTCAAGCATGTCATGCCATAAAAACAAAAAGAAACGAAAATAATTTAACAAACTGTTGCAACGACGAACAGCACTAAAGTCAGTCAGTCAGTCACTCAAAAATGTCATGAAATCACTAAGGGTTCGCTGGATGACTTATAGCAATTACCTATGTACCACAAACTCTTATTGTTTTTTAAGTAATAAACCTTAACTTCACTCCGACAATTCATTGCCATGGCTCATGGCAAGTAAACTTTGTTGAAGCACAACAGTTTGCTTCTGGTCAAAAGAGTTGTTCTCCTTATGGCTTTGTTGTTTTACATATTCCGGTTTTGCCGACATTATATTGTTCAATTCACTTGATGATCACTTCATCAACTTCCATTTGATGCTCATAGATCAATGATTTTCTTTTGTGGTTTTTACAGAATAACAATAAATATTTAACACAAGATACCACAATTAAAAGACCGACCCAAGTGCTTGATGTAATCATTATGCCTACATTTATTGATTGGAAGTTTCTGTTGTAAGAGGAATTCCAAACGAATAAAATTATGTAATCCATGTTTTTAAGCAGCAATTCAAAACTTAATGGTTTCTTTTGTTACTTTTGTTTTAAATACTTTTTAAAATTATCCATTAGATGCTATATCTTTTGAATCACCAAAAAATAAAAAATGGTGAGTCGTACATAGATTTCTTAGAAACGTTTCTTTTTAATTCTAATAAAATTTTATAATTAAAATAATTCAAACTTTTCGCTAAGAAAAATCATATACACCTAATTCTGTTTTTACACGGTCTTTTTTTGTTTTTGGGATATTGATATTTTTGGATAGCTAGAGAGCCAACAATCCAAAAAAAAAAAACTAATATAAAAAAAAAATTTTGATTTTAACTGGGCGACTCTTATGAAAGGTCCATTTTTTATTTTCATAAAATATATTTTGGAACGTCCAAAATGTAGATCATGGACCGTTTTTATAATTTTAGTACTAAATTTAGTACTTTTTGTCAAGTACGAAAATTTATAAAAATTTACCATGTGTCTATAGCCTGAATCAATTCCTTTCCAAAAATGTTCTGTGCATTAAAAAATTTTAAAAATGTGGAAATTATAGACAATTATATGAAGAAGTGTTCGTCACAATTTACCGTTTTTTCAACATTGGCACCTCTCCAAAGTCCACAAAAAAATCGCAAATTTTATCGGTTTTTGCAACGAAATCGGCATGGAACGGCTGTTTATGATTATTTCAAATGTCCACTTGATGTACAGAGAAAAAAAAAATTTAAACTACGAACTATTTTATTTCCAATAAGTCTTACCAGAATTTCAAGTCAAAATAGTGATAACCCCCTACTGAATTAAATTTCAACTTGTTGTTTTAGTCAATTTAGAATTTTCGAATGAACTTATAGCCTAGTAACTAGGCTTCGAACCGTGGCTCGTCCGTGTGATAAAAAAAACATATCCTCTACACTGCTGGCCCAAATGATGAAGAGGTATAAAATTTGTATATTAAGAAAATGTCTGTCGCAACATAAATATTTTTACTAGAATTTTAAAGTCAATATATATTTTTATGATATTTACCTTACTGTAAAGTTCAAACACAAAAAATTATAAAGTCAAATGGCTATATTTTTCTCCGTATTTTTCTTGGTCAAAGCATGCATGACAAAACATTAGTTTTTTGTTAAAAATTTTGAAAGTGTTATCGTCTTCTTAGGCCTCATCTTTTTCATTTCAAACACAGTTCGCTTAAAAATTCCGAAATCGCAAATTTTAATTTTAAAATTGTCCAACGGCGTTATTTGCCCACAGAGAAGGTCTGATAAGATTTCTGAGCTACCAAGAAAGAGTTCATGGGTTCATTTTTTCATTTGTTAAAAGTATTACACATTAGTACATAAGAAATTTTTTTTTTTGAGTAAATACAAAATAAATATAATGGGACCAGAAACAGAAGAATAGTTTATAAAATTTAAAAATCTAAATACATACATAATATTATATTAATTTCAACAAATTTTTTTTTTTAATTATATTCGCAGACATATAGTAAAATAGAAAGAAGAGAAAGATACTGAGGATTATTTAATTTAAAATTAATTTAAGAAAAGTATTGAAAGATCTGTTGCTTAAAGTTCATCTTATTTGATATGCATTTTATATCTCTTGGTAGAGCATTTCAAAGGCGAAAAGCGTTGATAAAAAATAGTTTGGAAGAGTTCAGATAATTATATAGCGGTATTGTGAAGCTTAAACTACGATAAGAAAGACTGAAATGTAATTTGTCATACAAATATTTTGGCATTTTAACACTGTGAAAAAAGATACAGTTTCTTTTTTTTAATTGACAATACTGCAATTTAGAATCCTGTGACTATAAAGGGAAATATTGTCAATTGAAATATTGTACGGTATCAATAGCCGTACACAAAACGCGCTGCATTGTTATATGCAACTTGTAATTTATATAATGAACAGGAATCAAGCTTACTATACGCTACCTCTGAATATGTTATGATAGGAACTATCAACTGTTGAACTGGCACAAAAGAAGAAGTCATCCTGAGATATTTCAATGCGTAGTAAATTTTACTAATCACTGCGTTTATATGGTCTACGCAATTTAGGGTTCTGTATAATTTTTACCAAAATTTTGGAATTTTTCGTTCGTTTAAAATAATTTCTTTTAGAAAACTCTAGCAATTTTGTTTAAATAAAAAAACGATTATTTTACAGAATAATTTGAGAGGATTTCTTCATCAAATCGAAAAAAAGCATTCCAGAAATTTTCGCAAAACTATGAAGATCTTAGATTCTTGATCATTCTTGTAAGTCCGAACTTCTTTACGTGGAAAAAGCTGTGCTTAGATCAAAAACCCATAGCTCAGTTTTTATACTCTACACCCAGGGTCCTTCCGTTTATAACGCGGAGAAGGAAGCGTGGTAGGTATAGGAAAGTATATACGAGTAAGTATATTCTTGATCAGCGTCACCTCCTGAGTCGATATCGCCATGACCGTCTGTCTGTCTGTCCATTGAAATCAGCATTTATATTCGATGAAATTTGGTACACTGCGTCCGTTGTCAAAATTAGCTCGTCTTATTGAAAATGAGCGAAATCGGTCAATTCGATCGAAGGGGCATGCCACCTCCCATATAAGCAAAAGTTTCAATATGATATACTACTATAATTGCAAGCTCTAAACAAAAAACTAGCCAAACTCGAACAAGCGTGCCACCTTTCATATAAGCAAAAGATTCAAAATGCTGTTCGGAACACTGAGAACAGTAGACACTGAGAATAGTAAGTGCACTGAGAACAGTAAGCGCAAGATCTGAGTAAAAGCGATGTGAATTCGGACAAGAGGTCGTAGCACCTCCCGAACAAGCAAATTTTCAAAATACTGCAGTGTAGGGTATTTAAGGTTTGGCCAAGCCAAAGGTAACCTTCACTAGTTTTTTTTTTTTTGCTCCAGAGCTACATAAGTACGTTGAAAATCTTAACTAGACTGTACAATAATTTTAAGACTGGTGGTAAATGAACAAACCAATGAACATTACAACTTGTTAGCAATTAACTTTTATTAATAAGGCTTAATCCAATCATTGCCAATAATCAAGTGTGCACATTGAAAAATTCATTAAAGTCTTATACCAAATGAAAAATTGCTTGCAATTTATAGTTTTTCATTGCTTTTCTTAATTTAAAATTCGATTTTCCCCAATTTGTCATGCTTTTTTGCTATTGCCGTTTTAACCCTCAATTCATTTGTTAACCACTTTTTTTTATTCATTGCGGAAAACTGCAGAAAATTAATGGTTAATAACGTTTTGGTTTTTTTTTTTTTTTGTTTCGACTATTTCTGAAATAAATTTGTTCCACATGAGGAAGGTTTTTGTTGCATTTGCAAACTTCTGCAACGACTACTTGCAATTATTTTTATTTTCAGACGCTATCGCATGACAAAAAAAAGAAAAAAACACAAATGTTAAATAAGTACGCTCAGTCTCAAACCATATCGCATTGTATCTCAATGTTAGAATCGCAATGTTAACAGCTACTGCTGTAATGGATGCAACAGCATTAGCTGACTAACTACCATGAAGCAAACCAAACCTACTACTGGACGTTGAGTTTGACCTACAATTTGAACTTCAGTTGTTGTTGTTGCTGTTACTATTGCTGTAACTGATTCTGCAAAAGCATCAAGGAAGCTTGTCAGGAAAAGAACGTGTTTTTTGTTTTTGTCTTACTGCTGGCGATCACTTGCATCTAGTAAGACAAAAGTCTAAGAATAAAATAAAAAAAGAATAACTGCTTGAGGTAAAATGATATTAGATTATAATGTTAAAGTCGATACGAACATTGAGCTTGCATACAAACCAACAGAAAAAACACGAGATAATTGGAAAAAAGAAAGAAAGAAGCCAAGAAAAGTTCGTGTTATAAATACGTACTATATATCTATAGATAGGAGGCTGTACTGTCCTTTGATTCATGTACTTACTTAGTACAAAAAAAAAAAACATTCGATTAGCTGGATCATGTTGATAATCTTTTGGGAGATGACGAAAATACGGCTTTTTAATTAAATATGTTAAGAATCAAGAGCATTTTTATGAAATAAAAAAAAAACTAGTAGAAGATACATACGAAATTTTTTCACTCCCCCATGTATGAAATCGTTCCTTTTTTTTAAGAAAGTGTGAACAGTTAAGAGCCCCTTCCTACCCTTTAGTTCTTACGTTATTTAGGGTAAATCTGAGAGATGTGGCACCCTTTTTTGTTGAAACCAGAATTAAAAACGGTTTCTGCTGGACCTTACGTGTGGGCGGCTTAGAGTTTTTCAAAATCGTTGGCACTGGCGAGATTTCACTTTACACCTATTCTAGCGTGATGTCAAGGTTCCCATAGAGTTTTCTAAAACATTAGCGAAAACCTCCAGTTCATCAGCTAAAAATGAAACAGCAATTGAAGGTCCTACCTGACTTAAATTCTGCGATTCTGGAATAACTGTTAGTTCAAGCGCTTCGTATTTGTATAACATCTGCAAAGGGATAAATAGCATCCGAACCATATCACCCTCAGTAATTGGGTGCCATTTCTCCTTTTTGGTCTTTCCGGGTCTATCCTATTCACGGTCCCTGATATATTTGGCTTACGCACCTTTTTAGGGAACCTCATAAAACTAACCCATCCAGAGTTTTGAAATTGCATTACATGCATTGCATTTCAAAAAACTATTTTAGAAAATTTTCTTCGAAAACTTTTATTGTCAAATATTTTATGGTGATTGCTCAAAAAGCTCTTTCTTCGAAAGAAACTAGCGACCTCTAAATCTCTATCTTAAAGTCTGAAATTTGTTTCACATGCCTTATAACATACCGAAGAAACATTTCAGGTGGTAGCCCACCGAACACTTTTCGGTTATTTTGTGCCATTCTAATGCTAACTAATAATATATATGGGGAAATCTCAGCAAGTGTGGACTTCGGTGTGAATAGGTCTCGGTTCGCCGAGTCAGCACCCGTTGCATTTCCCATCCATTCCAACATGTCTGGGACACTAATTGGATGATGTTAAATACAAAAACATGCGTGTGCTACCGCCTGGAAGCTTTATTTTTTTTGCCGAAATTCGAGCAAAATCCACAAATTTTGAGTGTGAATTGAATAAGCCGCTTCCGTTATTGAGCCATAATTTTTGAGGCGGTTCAGCAAATTGTTTTGGGCTTTTAGTATCTTTAACATGAATGTTAAGACGTAAGAAAAACTGCATCCCGTTGATGTGCCTTAGGTAGAACGCTTGATATGGGTCTCCAAAGTTGTGTGAAAGGTTTTTACCCAAAATCTGGTAATTTTCGGTTTCTAACATGCTGCTCTGGGGGCGATTATTTTTTCGCAATATTCCTAATGAAATATGATTTCTTAATGTTATGACTAAAAGTTATGTCCAGATAAAAGGGTGTGCCACCACTGGTTCGGTGGTAACACGCTTGAGAAGAAGCTCAAATGCGATTTTTCATGCGAAATTACGTCTAAAAAAATGGTATTGTGAGGGGCAAAAAAATCCGAGGGCACAAAATTGTCTCAAACCTTGCGAAATCATTGGACTTAGGCCCAATGAATATGTAAAAAATCGCCCCTCAGTACATATTTGGACAATGGTTAAAATGTACAATTTTTTAAGATTCATCTATATATATAATGACTGTGTATGTGTGTGAAGCATTATCACCAGTGCTGGGCACCACTACAAGCAACTTATTTTTTGTCTCGTTTTATCCTATACGAAAAAGATACGAAAAAAATCCTCTCTTTGATACGAAGCTGCCCTAGGGCAACGTTTTGCCCACCACCGATAATCACTCAGAAACTATTAAGCCAATTGAGCTAAAAATTTGGGAATAAGTGCATCTTAGGTATGAAAATGTGTTTATGCTATACACGAAGGATTCCGAAGACCACCCGTAAGCTTCATAGTCAAAACGAAGAATATCTGGGTACACTGGACGGAAAATATCTGTGGCAAACTTTCATCAAGTTCTAATTGATAATTTTCTGGGCCACCCGAAGTTTTCCGAAGGTCACCCGAAGGCTTGATAGTCAAAACGAAGAATATCTAGGTATACAAGAGGGAAAAAATCCATGGCGAACTATCAAAAAAAATTAACTGGTAGTTTTTTGAAATTCTCGAAGGTTCCCGAAGGTCACCTGAAGGCTTCATACTCAAAACGAAGAATACGAGAGGAAAAAAATATATGGGCACGGCCACGTAAGACGAAGCTATACAACTTTTTTTTTTTCTTTAAATCTCCCACTCATTTGCCCATATTTCATAAGTTTACATCTAATGCTGTCCAAAAAAAAACCATTTTCAAGTATATAAGTTGATTTAAGGGGTGCTTTTTTCATAAAAAACTTACTCTTGCTTGTGAAAAGAAAAAAAAAATGCCAAAAAACAAGTCCCGAAAAGAAGGTTAAAATTTGCTTTATTTTTATTGTATGAATGCAATTTTGATTTCCGCAGAAAGAAAATGTTTGAAATTAAGGATTAACATTGATATTTTGAAGGAAAACCAGTTGCTTGTGCATAACTGTTGGCGATGAATTCTACCGCAATAAAAAACATAACGTTCCCAACGAAATATTTTAAGAAGTTTCTTGAGGCGGAAATTAGTGGGTAAAATATTAAAATGCAATCACCGTTTTCGAGTATTTTCAGTCTTATTTCTGAATCCATTTTAAAATTACCTAAATAAAGTATCTACCATTGTGTACATAGCCTCCAAATATGTGTAACGTTCCCAACATTTTTTAATCAAAAATCCAAAGTTATATTTTTCTACTAAAATTTCTTCTGGATCCACGCGATGAGCTGTGTTGAAAGGGATAGAAATTCCTTACGATAATTTAAATCAACTGTTGGATTGAAGAGGAAGTTATGGACATAAATCACGTTAATTGCTATTTTGAGATCTATCCAAGTGCATAGGATATCACAAATATTTCGTTCCTTACAGGCTTTTTGAAGCTTCCGAAACAACCTAGTCATATTCTTGTTACATGTACCAAATTTCATGCATCTAGCTTAATCCGTTCAGGGCTCAACATAAAAATCTGAAAAAAACGGAAAAAAATTTATTTTCGATTTCATTTTTTTTGTTGAACCCAGACTGGCGGCCATACGAATTTAGCTAGATGCATGAAATTTGGTACAGATAATGCCAATATTACTAAGCTGCCTGAGACTAAAATTGGACGTGATCGGTTAACCTCCACGCCTACTTCCCATACAACGTTTTAACTAGCATATATGGGAGGTAGGCGTGAACATTAACCGATCACGCTCAATTTTAATTCTGATCAGAAAATGGCTCTCAGTATTATCTGTACCAAGTTTCATGTAGATAGCTTTATCCTTTTGGGAGAAATCGTAATTTCAAAAAAAAAAATATATATCGAGGTCTTGGAGCAAAAAATTTGTAATGTAGTGTAAATGGGAACCTTCCAAGGAATGAAATATTCACATATTTTCATCTTTATGGATGTTTGGACTGTTTGGCTGTATTTGCCCTCAATTTATTTATGGAAATTCGTACGCGTAACGTTCCCAACGCTTTTGCGTGACGAAACCAACGTTGCTTTAATGTCTGTAAGTCCACCAATAATATTTTTTTCACCACAATTACCATTCCAATCTTAGCTTTGATCCTTTAACTTGATATTATAGAAGATGTTCGGGAAAATACATTACTAGATTCGCAGACTTTTTAGAAAATGTGCACTGACCTCAAAAATTGTTGAAAAAAAAAATAACGTTCCCAACGGCACTTAAACTCTTATAACTTCTATGCCATAAGCGATAGACAAAAACTTTGTTCCTACGAAATATTGGCCTAAGAGAGCTTTATTACATGCGCTTAAGATATCATGATGTTTGATTATTTTTCAAAGAGATATGGGCAAAAATGTGCGTGCGAACGTAACGTTCCCAACGGTGGCCGTGCCCATATGACGAACTATCAACAAACCTTAACTAATAGAAGATTTCCGAAGGTCACAAAAAATTATACGATCATTAGATATGAAATATACTTTACGACCTTTTCTCACACCTACCCCAGCAATGAATTTCAATCCCATGTGAATCGAAAAAATTCGATTTAAAAAATATTTTTGTATGAAGGCCACTCTAAATAATTTTTTTTTTTTTTTTTTCAGAAAGCTTCCTTTCAATCCTCCTCCATACTTGATTTCATGAAAATCGGCGCAGCAATATGACCTTAAATTTTTTTTTACATTTGGGCCACCTTAGCTATACATAGATGCTAAATTTTATTCTTCAGAAATATTCCCTTCAATTTCCATGCTTACTTTTATGATAATCGGTGTAGTATAACCTTAAAACAACTTTTTTATATGAGGGCCACTCTAAATGTGCACCCTTAATACAAATTTTTTAATCTAAGCTGTGCCTCTTGATATAAAAGGCAAATTCCATGTGAATCGAAAAAATACGATTTAAAAAATTGTGGAGGGCCACCCTAAATAAAAGTTGTATAGTTAAAGCTGTGCAACTTAATATAAAAACCACGTGGTGTAGAATTAATGTGAATCGATTAACCGGTATGTGAGAAAATGCGATTTAAAAAATATTTTTGTATCAGGGCCACCTTAAATATACACTCTTGCTGAATGAAAAATACTTTATTACCGATTTCCAAATACACCAATACCTCACTTTGCGTCGGGGTTACGTTCCAAAAAAACACGACGCAAATTGAAACGACGCAAAGTGAATTAAGATTTTCTATAGCAAACCATGTAAAGATCGAAGATAGGTTCCAGGGTTACGAAAATACTACTTTTTAAAAAGAAAGTTGAACAAAGTAAACATTTAAAAACAAAAATAATATTAAATTTTATTACATTCATGAAAAAAACGTATTCAATTAAAACAAAATAAACTATTGAATTAATTTATGAAAAACAAAATTAAAATTAATCACTGTCTTTCACAAAAAATTGGTCCAATGTTTGCTGAACAGCTTTTTTTTAACGTAAAATAAATTTCCTTGTAGCAATTGATATTCGTAGCTACCGCCTGGGACACTTTAAAACTCCTTCCGCTGTCAGGATCGTTTTTTAAAAAAATCTCCATAGCTTTGTCAATCAAACACATCGCTTTGGAAATTTGTTTGGAGGTTAAATTTTGTTCTTCGGAATTAGAAACAAATGTGGTGCCATCTTTTAGAAAAAAAAAAAAAAAAATATCAAAAAAAAAAAAAAAATGAAAGACTGGAACCCAAAACAACGCAACTTCGAAAATCTAACGACGCACAGTGAAAATTAGTACTAATTAAGCAGCGACGCAACTTCGAAAAAACGCAAAACGAAACGACGCAAAGCGAGGTATTGGTGTACATATAAAAAATTTCATGAAAATCGGTCAAGCCATTTCAGAGGAGTTCAAACACAAACACCGTGACGCGAGATTTTTGACGATATTGGGGGAGGCGATCGAAAAAAGTCAGTAAAGCTGGCTGTAAAATACTTCTAATGTATCTCAAATTAATAATTCGCGGTCCAAAAAAGGGTGCCACATGTGTGAAAAATAACTTCTTTTTTTTCGAAAAGTCCACACTTGCTGAGATTTCCCCATATATTCATTACATCCATAAGAAATACATAATTTGGTAATTATTAACAAGTATCGATACATTATTCCTCTGTATATTTCAATCTTTTATTTCGAAAGTGGAGCAAGTACAACTGAGCCAAAAGTAGTGTCATCTATATTAATACGCATGACAAAAAATTTGTCCATCTTTTTTTACTATGTTAGAAATGGAGTGCGACTTTAAATTATACACCATTAGAAAGGTATTTGTGTGTAGATATGCACAGAGTTAAAATTATTTTAATATTTTGACTTTAAGCCAGATAAAATTAAATACAAATTTTTCAATATTAACAACAACAAAATACACGGTCACACAGTGCTGAAAAAAGGATAAAGCACAAAGAGAAAGACAAAAAGCATAGCACTGACTTCATGTTTTTTGTTTTGTTTATATTTCGCTTGAATTATGGCAGGGATGATAAACGAGCTTTTCTATTTTGTACCAAATAGCAAAAACAAGTCCAAAAAGAACCAAAATTATTTAATACATTTGTGGTCCACTGGGCGATTCTAGTACTCGTTATATGCCATAATAATTGGTTATTTGATCGAAAACATTTTTTCAACCTAATGCCACCAATTCCACACCATCAAGTAAACTTTTCCTGAAAATAGACACCAGTTTTATTAAATTTGTTGAAAGTTGGCAACTCACGAACAATTTTATAATTCAATTAGTTTTTCATATTTTAAATGAATAAACTCTTAAAATAAAACAAATTCCTAACAAAATGCCAGCCATTTCATGCTGTGACATTACTTTTGCTTCGTTTTGGACTTGCCCCACTTTCAAAACAAACGGCTCATTTAACTAATTCCAAAAGATTAAAAAATGTTTGCTGAAACGATTTGAAACCATTTTATTAATAAAAAATCGTACAATTTTTCTATTTTGCTGACTGTAAAAACAAAACCCCATAAGTTTTCTTAAGATGTTGCCTTACCTTTGACTTGTAAAACATCTGGTTTGAACCAGATTTACGCGCGCTACATCTGTATTTCCAACTCAAGATAAACAAATTAACAATAACAAAGTTTTCAAGTGAATTCCAAGTTCACAGTACGAAAACATAACAACATTGAAATATCAGCAACATTTTTATAAAACTCAAACCGTTACTTTGCTGCTGCTGCTGCTAATGCAATTTAATTTTTCTTTTACTGTTGCTGTTGCTGTGGTCTTGGGGCGTGATGATTTACTGATTAGTACTTTGTGCCCTGCCAGAGCAGAACTTTTCTTTCATTTTATGCACAGCGACAATATAAATTGCTACTGCCACCGACAATAAATTGTTACACTTTTTTACTGTGGTTTTTTGTTTTGAAACAGAAAAACCAAACAGCAACACAAAAAAGAAAATGAAGAAAAAGAAAAAATGTTGCACTTAAGTGCTTTTTCTTTAACACCAAGAAGAAAATTGTACTTTTCACTAGCAAAAAACAGCAAGACAAAGCAAAAGATTTAAACAAGACAAGCAAAAATTGTTGCTATAAATTATATTGTTGTTATTGTTGTTGCGTTGCACTTAAAATGTTTAAATTATTGTTGCATAGTTTTTGTACTTTGATTTAATTGTTGCAAAGTACAAAAAAACACCTCATGCTACCAAATAACAACCACATTTCAAATAAAGACCATAACCATAACCTACGTGCTTTGTTTACCTGAGCAACACAACTCATCAACCAAAGGCAACAATTGTTGGTGCGCAGTGATTGAAATGGCGCTCATCTTCCGCGTCATCTAGTTAAATATGGAGGAGCAGCAGCTGTGCTAAGCCAAATAGACGGCTGACTGGCTGGCTTCATATGAAAAACTAAATTAAGTTGATAAACAAATATTTGAAATACCAGCTGCCAAGTCAACTTGGCGTGGTTCTTCTGGTGGACTAAAAAGGAATTGTTTATATCAATGTTGCTGCTGCTGCTGATCATCGTATGGCGGCGCGCGTATTGTTCTGCAGACAATCGTTTAAACACACATTGTTATGGCTTTAACGTAGCCGATTAGCTAGAATTTCCATTAAAGGAGTGTGAAAAAAGTCTTTATAATAGCTATGCCCATGAACTCCATATATAATTTAATGGTTTCCTCAGCAATTGTGCTGTTAGTAAGGGAATATTATATTTAAGTCAGGAAATGTGAATTATCAAGTTGTAGAGTTAAAAAACTCATTCGTATTTAGCGGCGCAATTAACTCTTTTTTATTTAAAAAAAAACCTCAAGAAATGCACGAACATCGAAAAAAGTTCAAGCAATTCATAAGCAATTAATAAATTATATAGAAGAGAAATATTATCGGAAAACGTTGTGAAAATCGCTGACTGTCGAAAAGAATTGATAGAAAAAGGAAAAAATTAACTTTACTAGAAACGCCCAATAGTTAAAATTTGACCACAAATGTATTATAATTTTTGGTATTTTTTGGAAATTTTTAATACAATTTTTGGTACATAATAGAAAAGCTCAATGACAAATGTGAAACGAAAAAAAAAAAACAAAAACATGAAGTCAGTATCAGTCAGCTTTTTGTCTTTCTCTTTGCGCTGTATCTTGTTTTCAGCTCTATTAAAATAATTTAAACTTTGTGCACATTTACACATAAGCCCCATTCTAATGATGCATAATTCAAAGTCGTGCTCTATTTCTAACGTAGTAAAAAAGGTAAGACAAATTTTTGTCTTGCGTATTAATATAATGATTAAGGCTCAATACAATTTTGATATCAGAACTAAGCACTCCGATAGGCTATAGACTGCCAAGAAGATGTGAACATCGAAAGTCTGCCGTCAAGCTTTGAAGTGCAACCCTCAAGGTAATAGGAAACGCGGCCGTCCAAAAACATTGTGGAAACGAGTTAATCATTTCTGAGGCAAGATAGCAGGTTCTCTACAATGAGAATATTGGTTTCAGCTGAACTTTTGTATAAGAAATACGAATCGGAAGTTCGTCTACACATTTTTGCTAAGCCATCAAATTCATAAGATGGAATACCATCTGTAAACGCTCTGGCTGAAGACAAACTAATTATATGATGTTCACACTGCAACTCTTTGTTGAAAAATTTCAAAGCGAAAGCAACATTTGTTGATTCCCAGTGTGCCAGACGGTTCAAATCTTCGCTTTTTTACCCGTTACGGATCCGTTACTGATCCGTTTGCGGGAGGAATTCCAAAAATAAAAACGATTCGCTTTTTTTTTGGGAATCTCTCCCGCCAACGGATCAGTAACGGATCCGTAACGGGTAAAAAAGCGGAGATGTGAACCATCTGGCACACTGGGTTTGAGCGAAGACAATTTTTAATTAACAAGAAAATTTAATTAAAAACCATCTGTAGACGGTCTTACTGGTCCAAGTGTTAAATGTGATTCTTGGAAATGTTAGAAAGAATTGAGATTTAAAAGGATTTTTGTGCCAGCACTATGCTTTAATGACACAAAAAGAAGTTCTGACCACTTTTTATGGAGGTTTGAGCAATGTTCCTTTGGGCATTCGTTCAACTACTTATATGTGATACATAAATTAGAATTTATTTTGATCAAAATACCATTTCATATAAATCTCACAGTTGACTTACTGTTCAAAATTTAAAATTTATCACTTTTCTCATTTCTGCTGCTGCAATCAAAGGGAGAATCATCATACAATGTATCCCGGAGCACGCAGCATAACCGTCGAAGGGACGGAACTTTTACTTCATTAATATGCAAATTTCAAAGAATGAATTTTTTGTATAAAACCAACGAGCGTAAATTCGGAAATAAATTGCGACTCTGCTTTATACATATGTAATGAAAACAACAACAACAAAAGCAATAATTTAAATATTCTGTAAAATATCTACGTGCCATAGCAGTGTAATGGTATACCCTATGTCTATTGTTGTTTCTGTTACTTTTGTAATCTTACGACGAAAACTTGCCAAATTAGTCTCAGCCTTTGAAGCAGGAAGTGTTAAATGAATTTGCGTGCAGGGGATTGGATTTATAAATGAGTCATCATCCAATGGCAATTTTAAAGACATTTGGAAAACGTAGCCACTTTTGCAAAATATTGAAATTTTGTGCTTGTTGTAGACAAACAAAAATTCTACGCTGACTATGCGTGGCTTAGTTATTTTGAAACTCAATTAAAACACAATTTTTCAAAAAGGGGTCATACTTTAACTTTGGTATCTATTCAAGATGCTCCTGATTAAATTGTATTTCCTTCTACAAAAACTTTTCCAAATGACTTTGGAATTGGCGGTGAACTTCATTAGCTGAATTCCAGAAAGTGTGACCGCTCCATCTTCATTTACGTACACAGCAAAAGTTAAGGGATAAAGTATATACTTATATATACTATTTGTTTTGAACTATAAATTTTATACCAAAATTGTATAAACACTTTTGACAAAACGTCCCGTCATTGAATACACACAATACTTTCATATAAACTTCTATATAAATTTTATAAATAAAAAAAAAAGTATAAAAGCTTTTTGTGTAGTGATACTAAAAATTTAAATCAAAATGGTTTAAATTGTGTTAATATTTTATGTTTACACATTTTATACGAACAAGCATAAACGGTTTTGTTCAGTTGGGATGATGGTCCTTAATAAGTGAAGCTGCCAGCTTAAGAGTAAGGTAGAGGGTATAGATGAGTTCTGATTTATACTTTTTGCCTTAGATACATTGATTTTAAAGACCGACTTTTTTTGGTTCCAAGGCTCGGACGCTCATTTAATAATTTAAAACCATTGTTTCAATATAAAACAGTGGTCAGCAAAACTGAGAGCGAGAGAGAGTTTTAGTATATGTGAGATGAAGATAGGAGATTATTTTTCCTCTGCCTTGAATGTTGCTGCCTCTTTTTTGATTGACACTCTAAGGTTTGGTGATATTAATGATTTTTTATGCCTGAGACGCATAAGGGGCGAGTTCATATTTCACAAACATAATGCTGAAGTGATGTGTGATGCATTGGTATTTTGTGATAAGTCACAGCTGCACACCCCCGCGTTCCTCAATGTTTTTGTATAGAAAATACGCTTCAGTGCGTTAAAAATGCACTACGAGTATTTATTGCAAGGAAAACAAAACAAAAAGTGTTTTTTGTTTTTTTAAATAGTTGAACAATCATTGTGCAATTGTTGCAGGATGCAACAAACTGCAACTTTTATTGACATTGAGTATTGCAAAGTGTTGTTTTTGTTGTTGTTGTTGCTGCTGCTCCCATTTATGGCACAATGACAGCTAACTCATGCGCATCACGCACGCAGCGTTTTTCCTTTTCATCATTTTCTTTGTTTTTTGTTTTCGCAATATATGGCAGCAACAGCAACATTATTACTGCAGGCACAGCAGCAGCAGCAACAACAATCTGTTGGGCCAATTTTTTTGTTGTCCCGGTGAACAATCTAATCAACAGAATCACAAGTTTTTGTGTAATTTTCCTCATGTCGGCAGCAAATGAATTACAATTTATGTATGTTGCTGCTGCTGCTGCTGCTGTCATTGTTGCCGACGACCACTTTTTTTATGTTGCGCTTACATTTATGTTGTAATTGCTGTTGTTGCTGCCGTGTAGTCAGTCTATTTTTAAATGATTTTGCTGTTTTTTTGTTTTTATTGCATTTTCTGTTCTGCTGTTGACTCTTGTTGCTGCTCTGCGAAAATGTTGCTTTGCATTGAACTTGAAATTTATTTTGCTCTTCACTTGACTGCATTTGAATTGTCACATTTTTAGCCTTTTTGTTTTTGTTGCCATTTGTTGTTGTCATTGCGCCGTTTTTACAGCAGGGGACCACTTGATATGTGACTGATTTCTAAAGGAGTGCCGTGCTGCACACTGACAAATTACGAACATGCAGTTGAAAGTCATTTTAAATGTCAAATTTAATTTACTCCAATCGTTTGTATTAAGTATTAATTTACTGCATTAATTTGTTTTTAAATAATTGTTTTGGGTCAATTTTTTTCTTAGAAAATTAATTAAATTACACACAGAAAAAAAAATTGTATTTCCAACAACTTTATGTTTTGATTCAAGAATTTATGTTGGTTGAAATTTTCCCAGCAACTTTTGCTCTTGTTTTAAATACGAAGTTTGTTATTTATTAAATAAAACAAAAAATTGTTGAATCAAGTAAAAAGTTGTTGGAAGCTTAAAAGCGGAAATGGTTGTTTCAAAAGCGAAACTGTTGAGAATGTTTAAGAACGAAATAGTTGAACCAAGAATAAATGATAGTTGAAATGTTTGTGGTTTTATAAGTATTTATTTGGAATCTATCTTACAGCAATAGGAATGAAACAAAAGCATAGACATTGGGTGCCATATGAGATGAAGTCGAGAGAAGAACACGGTGTTTTCATATGTGTGAACTACTGCTTCAACGGCAGAAAAGGAACATTTCTTTTTGCACCTATTGTGACTGGCGATGGAAAATACAGTATAGTACTAGAGTCCTAAGAAAAATCTTGAGGTTGGCCAGGTCCATGCATTGACATCGCCCGCAAATCCAAATATCCAGGATTAGAGAATCAATAGGTTTTAATTTATTATGGAATGCATATTCTGCCAGAAAGATGGGAAAAGATATGTTAAGTGATGGAGTAGACTTTGGGTGAAATGTTTCTTACCCTAGAACTTATTCAGTAATATAAATAGATTTTTTTTTTTATTTATAAAAAGTCCGTATTTATACGATGAAACATTTTGACAAAAAACATTTCGTTTGAGAGAGAGGGATGCACGGGGAAGAAAGAGGGGATTTTGTTTCACGTACATGAGACACGCTTTGTGCTTGTCATTCGTATTGAGAAATTTGTAATTCGTCATAAGAAAACATACAAACGAGTTGACATGTCGCCGAGAAACATTTTTTGCGTGTAAACGAAAACGAAACATCAATAGAGAATTGAAAATGTTTTTCATGGAAATGTTTCATAATCTAAATACGGACAAAGAATGTTTGAAGTTTTGTATTTTAAAATATTTTTCACATTTTTTATGACAAATGCGTAAAAAAATTAAGTATCAAGAATAAGATTGTTGATTTAAGAATAAAATTCTAATTCCAACAATTTAGAAATCACAGTTTTTTAAAAAAGAAAAATTGTTGCTTTAACAATCTTTTTTTTTCTGAGTGTATCACACACCAATGAGCAAATCATGCATGTCGGACGATTCATTTATACAGTTCTTTTAAAAGTTTTGCATTGAATACAGTAGTACATTCGGAAAAGCCCTGCAGGACCATGGACTATTCCAAAATTAGTTTGCAAACGACTCCATGGAAGAAACCGACTAGTCCTAATTCTGGTCCCATCACATATAAAGTTCTATATACGTTTTACATTGTTTGTCATTGGGCGTAACCAATTGTCTCCTTATGCATGACATTCGGACCAGAAAAGTCAAATTTTTTTTTTTAACTTACATATTTATAAATTTCAACAAATTTAAGTTAATTCAAATTTTACACAAAAATGTCAAAAGGTTTCATAGCCGAATGTGCTAAAGAGTGTGTTATATATTTCTGAGCAATGTGTTCCGGGCTCGAAACTCAGTATGGATGAACATTTTTTTATTAATTTTTAATTATTTTATACCTCAGCTATGTTGGACATATGTTTAATTTTCTGTTCCGAACTAGACCAAAGATTGGACTATTGAAACAATTGACTTTGTCGGTCCTAAAGGGATATTGTTGAGCTTTTTCTTCTCGGTTATAAGATAATAATGAATGCTTTTTAATTTCAAACTTTCGATATCTTTTATATCTAATGAACTTTTAGTTTAAAAACCATACTATATAATAATTCACAACTGTATCATTTTTCTTTATAATATTTTTACTAAAATTACTTAAGTTAAATCGTCAAATTTTTGAAGATCACTTAAAAATTACGTTGAACTCTGAGCTCCCTCCTCAGTTTATGCAAAAGTAAAAAATGAAAATAAAACTTGCATAATTTCAAGTCTTCCTCAAGGAAGCTTTTGCTTATAAAGTTACAAAGTTCAGTTTTCTGCCTGATGTACAATCTTCACGGTTATGTAAACAAACAGGAAGATTCAACAACGGAAAATTGCACAGACGATGATGATGACGACGGCAAACAAGGAAGAATGGAACACAATAATAAAGAACTCAAAAATTAAAAGACAAATAAATAAAAATACAAACAAATACAAAAGTAAAAATAATAAAAAAAAAAAATCTTGAAAAACTTAACAAAATTGAAAGAGCAACGAACCAAAGCAAAGAAACCAGGAGCAAGCAAAATGCTCGTTGCTCATCCATCTAGGCACTACAAGTAGAGCCTCAGGAGAGGAAAAATGGAAAAAATAAAAATATGAAATCAAAATAAAAACAAGCCCTAGAAACCGAAATAAAAATAAAACACAAAGAGCGAACAGAGGAAACTTTGATGAAATTGAAGTTGCAACTCTGCGGATGATGATAATGATGATGATGATACAGCAATGATGGAAGTAGTAATACTTTTGGCGCTACTGCTGCTGCTGCCTATGTATGTTGATTATGTTGTTGTAAATGACGCTGATGCTTTCAAGTTGAGTGCAGCACCTTTCAAGCACTGAGAGACATCAATTGTAGCAAAAGCAAAGTCGAAAAAAAAAGGAAATTGACAGCTCTTGCTGGACGTGCTTTTCTAGTAATGCAGTAGCAGCAGCGGCGCAGGAAAAATAATGAGATGTTGCTGACGGATATAATGCTGCTGTGGTTCACAAGCCGCCCAATCAAAGAGTTCCAATAGGAACATGACCCCGAAAGATTTAATTTTGGTTCTGTGCCACTATATTTTTTAAAATTTTGTTAATTCCTTTAAAAGTCTAATATTTTAAGAGGTTTTCATAATTTTTTGCGTTTAAAAAGAAAATCTATAAGCGACTAACAAAGGAAATCGTATGGAATCAGAAGCCCTAATATTTAAATCCTACACCCAGGGTATATTCACTTTGTCCTTACGTTTGTAACACAGAGAAGGAGATGTGGCAGGTATGGAAAAGTATATATATTCTTGATCAGCGTCACCTCTTGTGTCGATATAGGCATGTCCGCCTGTCTGCCTGTCTGTCTGGCTGGCTGGGTGTCTGTGCGTGGAAATACATTTTTTGGAAAAACTGAGCAAGATAATTCAATGAAATTTGGTACACTGCCTTCGTCGTCAAAGTTAGCTCGTGGAATTGAAAATGAGCGAAATCGATCAACGGAAAAGCCTATCGCCCATACAAAAAATATATTCAACATGCAACTTTATGAGTATTTTTCACGACAATAAAACCAAAATATACGTTAATACTACGAATTGTAAGCGTAAGCTCTCGACAAAAACTTAGTGAAATCGGACAAGAGGGCGTGGCACCTCCCATATAAGTTTCAAAATGCTGCACTGAAAGAGTTGTTTGAGACAATTCAACTAAATTTCACTCAAATACTAAGGACTATAAATGTACACTTTGAGCCAAAACTAAACGAACTCGGACAAGAGGGTGTTGCACCTCGGTTATAAGCAAAAGCTTCAAAACGCTCTACTGAAAACACTTTTTGAGATAATCCAACCAAATTTCACTCAGACACTAAGAACTATAAATCCAAGCTCTGAGCAAAAACTGGGCGAACTCGGACAAGAGGCACCTCCAATATTAGCAATATTTACAAAATGCTGCAGTGTATGGTATTTAATGTTTGGCCAGGCCTAAGGTTTCACCCTTAGTAGTTTTCTTTGATAAATTTTTGCGGATGGTTTCCTTTCATTCTCTTGTAGAGTCATTTTTATTTTGAAATTGAAAAGTTCTATATAAAAAGAAACGAAACATAAAATAGACTACATTTCCGCTACTTTGGTTAAACTGATGATGAACACTTGGAGCAGCAGCCAGCGACTGCTATAACCACCTCTTTTTTTTTTGTTCACTTCATAATATGGCGTGTTAAATAGCCACAAGCTATTGCAGTCTAGCTAACGCTGCTTTAGCTGTTTTTGCTGTATTGTTGTTCTTCTTTTTCTCTGTAGCGGTAGATGTTTGCTGGCCACTTCAAACTGCATCAGTTGTATTTAACTTTGTTGTTGTTGGTGTTGTTGTTGCTGTTGTTGTAGAATACGTACAAACATCTACAGAAGTTCGTACAAACTGAAATTGGATTTGCTATTAAGTTGCAATTGCGATTCAAGTAGCCATCAATCCATCCGTCAGCCTCTTCCGTGTTGAATTGAAATTATCAATTTGCTATAATCTACAATAAATTGGTCGTTTCTCTGAGCGTTGATCATTGCGTTGGAAATTCTCATTTGATGAGTTGAAATCATTATGTAGGTGCTATTTTATTATAAAATTGCTCATATGGGCTAAGCATGTAACGCTTTGTTGCAAAATATACTTAACTGATTTTAATAATTTCTTTTTAAAAACAACATTTTTGTTAAAGTAGCAACTGGCATATTTACTTTTTTGATTTTTTAAAAGTAAATGTCCTTTTATTCAGTATTAGGTTTTTGCAAAAAATGTTCACATAAGCACAAAAATTTTTGTTCGCTTTGAGATTATGTACTTAAAAGTATAACCTGCTTCTTGAATTCTTTGTTTTTGTTGTTTTTCCTCTTTATTTTTTTTTTATTCTCGAAAACAAAATTTTAAATGTAATGGTTTAAGTGAGTAATATACATTAAAAGTAATTTTTTTTGGAATAATATGCCATTGACTATCTTCAAGCTCCACAAATTTTGAAATAAAAGAATCGGGCTTATTGATTTATTTTTAATGGATCTAGACCCAAGAGCATAGCACCCTTGACCGGACGTTAAGTTAATCAATCGTTCGGGGAGTGATTGTTTTCAAAACGTTGCTATCATCATGTATCTATAAATTTCAACGCTATGTGGAACGAATTGTTATTAATAATCTGTAGCGCCTACCAATAGTAATAAACGTATTCATGCCACAATAATTCCTTCACGAGTGTAACAATTTTTCGCGTGTGAGTTTTTTATCTCACGTTGCTGTCATGTATATCCGCAGCAAAAAGCAAATCTGACTAATGCTAGATACCCGCTCGTATTATATAATTAATGTTTTATTATAACAATATGGGGTAATACTCGTAGTAACTCTTATTAGATATTCATAATTTGTGTGCAAAGTTGTGCTACAAGTTTTATTATCTATACGCTTTGAAGATGTATCTCGTTAGTCTTCTTTGCTTTTAACGCCTTTCTATACACACAACACAGCTGCTGGCAGGTAAAGATAAAAAAATAATGGCCAACTTTAATGATGATACTTAGTTGGTTACACTTCTTGATCTACATACTGTACTCTCTGGTGGCTACTACATGAAAAGTGTGGATATGCTCAGGAAATACATAAGTGTGTACTAAAAGATAGTGGAAATTAATCTTATAATTAGTTGCACGATGTTTTTTTAAATGTTTAACAAGAGTTGCAATTTATTACCTACTAAATGAATAATGCAATATGTGGCATGCTAAGTATTTATGTATCAGTAATTAGCAACGCAGTGTTGCTAGGTGCTCCATCTGAAAAGATGATAATGTCAGCCTATACAAATCGATATTGACCTTTCAAAAGATCGAATCAAAAAGTTAAAAACTGAGGTGTAATGAAGAAGGATAGACAGGGCTATTCGATGCCGTTGGCAAAAGAGGACTAGAGTACTGCGAATTAGTCGTGAATGCTGAGGATGGAGTGCATGCACTTCGAAATACATATAGTGAGTTTTTTAAAATTGAAATTTTAATTAAATAGACTATTGACAATATGACGGCCATGTTTTGAAAAATCTTAAAAATTAATTTTGCCAAAAAAAAATTTTTTTACGGAAATCTTTTCAAAAACGAATGTTTTTCATCCACCTTTCAAAAGATTTCCATAAAAAATTAATTTTTAAGATTTTTCAAAACATGGCCGTCATTTCGTCAATATTCTTATGATGTATGTATATGGGAAACATTGGTTTATTGTCTACCTTGTAATATATTTTCGCAAAAACACTGCTTTGACTTTCTGAGTTTCCATGCCCATAACTTGGAAAAATAATTTTTCCGCAAAACTACCCTGCAAGCAAACCGACTAGTTTAAAGAGTAGTCCATGAACCAATCCTCTACCAACCAGTACTAGTCTGCCTTCAATCCCTTTTGCATACAAGCAACTGATCTTTTTTGTGTGTTGATGGCCTACGAAATTTCAAATGGCCCCTTATGCATTACTTTTACACCAGTCCTAGTTGTGGTATGGTATTTTTTTTTTTTTTTTTATTTGGATTTATATTTTCTTAAAACAAATTAAATAAAGTTAAATAACATTCATAACAGCATTAACAAAAATGAATTCATTAATTTAATTTTTTTCCACAATTTATTTTGACACACAATTGAAGTGACAAAAAATTCGATTCAAATTTATTTGCCACTACAAACTACTAACTGATATCAAACTGGCCTCCACTTCATCCTTCTTTCACTAGTTTCGAGCTAGTACTAACCGTGAAATAGTATTTTTTGTAAACTGTCTCATATTTTTACTGCAGGGTAATATTGAGAAGTCTCCATACTGAGCACTGAAAGCAGTTTATATGAAACAAAAAAAATTTCTTTGTTCTATATTTAGTACATTTTTATAAAAAAATTTTCGCATTATTACCCCAACAAAATTTTACGTAGAATATTTTTGTAGAATACTTTAATCCATTATAACAAGGGGACAAAAAGGTCCATAAAAACTGGAAATAAAAAAATGATGATTGTGTGATTTCAGATAACAAGATCTATCCAAATACCATTTTAGGAATTTTGCAGTAAGGTGAAATTTCAAAAATAATTATGACATACATCATACATTGTATGTTACTTTTGGGTACTTTAGAAACAATAAAAATAAAAATATTAAGTTGACGTCTAAAATGACTTTCAAACAATTTAAACAATCTTTCGGATTTTCAGGTTTTTTTTTTGAATCAGTCCTACTTATGTATTATATACAATGTAAGTCCAGTGTATAAGAAAAGAAAACCAAACATTTGTCACCAGGCCCCTGATTGGGGATGATATAGAAAAGTATATATATTCTTGATCAGCGTCACCTCCTGAGTCGATAGCCATGTCCGTCTTTCTGACTGGCTGGCTGGGTGTCTGTGGAAATATTTTTTAACGGAAAACTAACCAAGTAAAAGTTAGTTCGAAGGATTGAAAATGAGCGAAATCGATCAACGGACATGCAGCTTTATTAGTATTTTTCACTACAGTGACACCAAAATACACGTTGATGCTATGAATTGTAAGCGCAAGCTCTCGAAAATTGGTGAAATCTGACAAGAGGGCGTGGCACCTCCCATATAAGCAAAAGTTTCAAAATGCTGCACTGAAAGAGTTGTTTGAGATAATTCAACTAAATTTCACTCAAATACTAAGAACTATAAGTGCACGCTCTGAGCCAAAACTAGACGAACTCGGACAAGAGGGCGTGGCACCTTCCATATAAGAAAAAGCTTCAGAACGCTATACTGAAAACGTTTTTTGAGATAATCCAACCAAATTTCACTCAGAAACTAAGATCTATAAATGCAAACTCTGAGCAAAAACTTTGTGAATTCGGAAAAGAGGGCGTGGCACCTCCGTAATAAGCAAAATTTTCAAAATACTGTATGAAAGGGTATTTAATGTTTGGCCAGGCTAAAGGTTACACCCTTACTAGCTTTTTATATGAAAAACCCCCCAAGAGCAAATCTAGCGCATGATGCCCTTGTTTAAGTTTAAACTTCAGAAAGAAAATTAAGTAAATTACTTGAAGCGAGAACTTTGGGAACATTTTTTGTCCAAAAACTGTGTTCTGCCTTGAATATGGTCAATAACTGGTAATATTTCTTTTTTTCGTTTGGTTTGACGATGACGCCATAACATGATTTGTAACGCCAATGAATCTGGTTTAAGCGTGTCGTCAGGATATTTGACGCTTATCATGCGAAATTTTATTGTCTTCATTTAATAGTTTGCGTGCGAAGTTGCGTTTATTGTATTATTTTATTTTTTGGGATTTTTTTTCTTGAACTCTTTGATGAAGTTTGTGTTGTAGACATAAAAACTGTTACATTACTAAATAAATGTAATGTCTTAATCTTGAATTTTCTTCCTTTCGTTTTAATTTAGGTCGTAAACTTTGACCTTGCTTCTGAATTTTCGTAAATCGTAAATTTGGGGAGCTTATTTGCTCAAGTTCACATGTTTATATTTTAGTATTGATATGAATTGTTACATGTTTTCTTACGATTAGGAGGTTTTTTTTTTATCTAAATAAAAACACTTTTCTGCTTTATGTTCATAAAACCATGCAAAAACTTACGCATGAACAATGTTCGGGAATTTGATTTCAAAATATACATACGCATTCCCCAGTTACTTTAATTAATCAGAATCAATATTTTTTTTGCGCAGTTTTTACCCTTTGTAGAGTAACTATAAAGATGCGATACAGATTTAGTGTTTAAAAATAAAATTATGATTAATTCAAAGGAAAAAAATAAAGCATGCACTTTTTATCTTCAAGACTTCTTCAAGACTTTAACATTTATAAATAAACATGAATCCTTCCCTATTTTCATCATTGCAGTTTCTTCATTTATTTTGTTGTGCTGCGATTTATTGTTTTATAAATAAAATATAACGAGATTTTCCTTGGAATTTGTATAAACTGAAGGGGATAATGGAATGAATGCTATGAAGATTTCAATGAGCAATTGTTATACAAAATAAAAATAACTTTGTGATGTCTTTAGTCCAAAAAGTTTATTTTGAAAACTTTTAAAAAATTGTTATGGACCATGTTGTCGGAAATGTAGCATGTTTCGCTTGAATTTAATATTATTATTTTTTTAATAATTTATTTTCTTGCTGCTGCAACACTACCTTCATTATCGGTATACCTACATATGTTGACAGTGAAAATAATGCGACGCCATTCAAGTGAAATCACTCATTAATGGCAGCATCAAACTCTTCAAGACCTTCCTTCTCTCCGTTCTCCAGTAACAATTTATTAGCGTTGACACAAAACGCTAACAACAATCTTTTGTAATCGCCTTTGTTGTTGCTTTCTTCCCTCCAAAAAAAAACAAAAATGTATCACTCGCAGCAACATTCGACAAAAGCAACAACCGTGCAACATAACAGCAATTTTCTATAGTTTTTTTTAATGGATTTTAAATAGCAGCGACTATAACAACAGCACACCTCCCCCCCACTCATTGTTGTCAGTAGTCGGTTGTTCCGTATTTGGACCTGAAGTTGGTTGGAGTTTGTTAACAGAGTTGCATGTCCCATAATAATTGACGTTGCTCTAAATTTATGTTTGTGTCTCTTTAACGAAGAATTTGGGTGAAATTGTGCCAGCATGCTTAGCTGGCATTAATGCTGGCAATTGCTGTTACAATTTAGTTGCCAATAAGGAATTTTAATAAATTCCACTTGTAATTGTTGACATTTTACGATAGCTATAAAATAGCACATATGCATAAGGTCTTGTGTCGCCTTTTTTTTTTTTTTGATTTAGGAGTTATTACTTAAAAGTTATTTACACAATTGAAAATTCTGTGAGTAGTAAAAGTTTGCATCTAACCATAAGATGAAAATTCAGAAGAACAAACTGAAACATATCTTTTCTTTGATGAAACTCTTTTTTGAATGAATCAAATATTGAACATCTGTATGTTTTAGATCAGTTTATTGAAATCTACACATTTCCGCCAAAAGGTCCACCATGAGCCAAAAATTTAAATCATCATGTCTCTGAAATTATTTAGCGTACATGGATGAGATTTGAGACCTAGGTAAAAAGCAACAAGACAAATAACGTGTACTGAGAAAAATAGGGGTATCACGCCCACACAAAAATCACGAGCTGCTCGAACGCTCTATCTGCTTGTTTTAGGTACGATACAATTACGGAATGTTTGAACAGGTTCGAACAGCTTCTTGCACACCCTTATTAATTGGACTATGAATGTAAAGCACGTACTGCGCATCAAAGGTTATTTTTCTAATTAGTACACTAATTCATTACGCTATAAAACGTTTTGAATTCTCGCCTGAAATCAATCAATGATCGCTTTCATAATGCTATCAATAGAGTTGAGGGCGGTACCTGTCATTTCACACAATTAACACGTTGTTTAACACTTTTGAGTCATTTAACCAGCTGAGCCGCCTGATAGATATTTATTTTGTATTCATTTTTTTCTGTGGTTCATTATCATTTTAAGGTAAATAAACAAATTGAATTGAATCGGAAAAAGGCACGCGAATGAAAATGTCTGTGCTGCTGCTGCTTGACATCAAAAGAACCCAAAAAAAAAAAAAAAACCTGTAGACAAATATGTAGGTCCCATTGACTGATTGATATATGTACCCCACTCGTAAAAAACATCATTTGTATTTACAAAAAATCTAACTCTGACTTGCTTAATTGCCGGAAATCGCACTTGGCACATGAAAACCCAAAGCAACATTTTCAATTGAATTCAGAAAAGTAGTGACAGCGCAACAGGAACGGAACACCTGAAAGAATCGAGGTTTCATGGTGTGATGCGTCAGTGAGAAAGCCTACTTTTTTGTTTTTGTTTGTTTGTTCTCGCTGTCCCTATGTCGTCGTTATCGCTGTAGCCAAATTGTCTGTTATGAATTGTTTGTGGTATTGTTGCTGTTGTTGTATTAATTGTCGTCACTGTATCCATGCTTGAGTACACAAAAACAAAGATACAGCAACAAACAAATGTGTTTATTTGAGGTGTTTTATTTTGTTGGGGAAACAAACAAAAAAGTGTTTGAATAAGACGGCCTCTATTGCGATCAAGCACCTACGTATATTAAGGTATGAGTGATAGTTTATCACTGATAAAATTTCAAATTTTTATTTTTATATTTAAAGGTGTTAAAAAAAAGGAAACAATAAAATTTCTATTAATTTGTATACTTAACGTTGTTTTTTTTTCAAATGCATAGGGGTGCAAAGTGCATTCAATGGAATGTGCACTATTTCAATATTTCTAAGAATTTTGAGCTGGAAAATGTCCATGCCTCACTCAGTATGTAGCAAAGTATTTCAAATACTTATATATGAATTCAGCGGTGCTAACTGCTCTTGTAGGTAAATCTACTGACTTAATAATTTCGATTTTTCTTCGCATAGTTCTGACCATTTTAAGATGAAATCATGAAACTCAAACACGTTATAACAAAATAAGGAATGCCTACAATGAAGCAGAAAGTTAGTGTGTTTTAATTTCATGATATCATCTGAAAATGGTAATAACTTTGCCAAGTAAAATCGTAGATTATTTTGGAGATGAGAAATGAACTTATAGATTGAAATTTCGGCGTTTTTTATATAACCTCAAAAATAGTCAGGACCACCCTTGTTTTTGCATATTTTTAACTTCTTTGGTTAGAATATTTCAAGAAAGAAAAGCTACAGATATAGATCAAAAATGGTTTTAAAGCAAAGCACTAAAGGGTTTAAAATTACTTTGTCTTTTCTTCAAAAAATAAAATATTGGTGTTTTCTGAGCTTTTAGGTTATGATATCTTGAAGTCCAGACGTGATAGGGCAATTCTGTGACAGTATCTACACAGCAAAAAGTTTGAGGATAAAATATAAACTTTGGATTTTTGTATTCATTCTAATTTGGTTTGAATTTTACAGCCAAACTATTTGCTGTGTGTACAAGTCCAAAGTTTATACTTTATCCTCAAACTTTTTGCTGTGTAGATTTAGCATGGAAAAGTACATCGAAAATGGTTTATCTTCTTTTTGTTTTTATCTTTTTATTTATATATGTACATACTTTTTTTAAACAAAATTTTTTCATAAAATGGTCAAAAAAACCTTAAAATTCAATGTCATCTAAGATTTTCTGAAATTAATTTTTTTAATCATGCAATCATGCATTACACCGTTCAACAAAATTCAACTTTTGGTTGCACATATGAAGAAAATCAATATATTCTGAAAATATGACTAAAAAAAAGTTATAGGTACGTGTCTTCCCGATTTTCTGGAGAAGGTCGAAATTTTTTTAATCGGCCTTTGAAGTTTTCTATGCATGTGTTGAGTCAACACACTTAATTTGACGTTCCTTACATCTGAGGTATATCATGTCTTTTAAAGACTTATGGCGGATGTTAAGGGAAATATGTTTGTGGAAAACTTTATCCCTCTACATCACAAATGGGTCATTTTTGAGCATTTCTCAAAAAGGTTCAAAAATTACCCCTTAAACGGGGGAATAATGGATCACTAACAGTTGCCGAACACTAAAAAGTCGAAAATTCACCGCGAAGGTTAAAAAATCGTCAATATCAAGAAAGACCTCACACATTTTATGTTAATTAAATTTTTTTATATATCACACCTATTAAAAATTGTGCACCGAGCAAGTAAAACTTGAGTGGTGTTTTAATTAAATATGTTGAAAATCATATAACACGTGAAACTAAGTATGACTACCAAATTTAAACTGACCAAACTTGATCGTCTCCATCTCCTCAACTGTATCCAGAAGCAACGCCTTAATTTTTGTTTCAAATTTCGAAGGCATGTTCATGTCTACAAAAATTTCGAAATTGTTAATACATATTTTTTATGGTAATTTTATGTGAAAAATGTGTACTTGTAACTATGAAATACACATTATCTTGTCCGCTCTTAACAAAATTCGTTTTAGAACATGATGAGTTTATTTAACAAAAATTTTCATGTATTTACAATTTCATAGATAAACAGAAGATAATTAAAATATTTAAAATAATTCTTCATGGCTTGTTTATTCAACATTTTTTGTTTTTAATAATGGCACACTTAATTGGAATACATTTAACAAATAATTTATCTTAAATACTTTACTTTGCGTGTGTATGCCAGCATGTTGCTGAACGTTTAATCTTTTTCCAAATACAAGTTGCCATTGGCAGCATCTCAAGATGTGCCTTATAATTTTTATTTTTTTTTTCTTTACACAACGTATGGTCGTGATCTGTATAGTATCTGGTTGGTTTGTGCAAATTATCATATTCTAAAATTTAGTTTTGCAGCTCTTATGGTTTCTTTCATTTTTCTTGCGCTAAATTCAAATGGACTTGAAAGAAGCGCCTTATGTGGTTGTGAGTTGCCGCTGAATGCTTACAATTGAAAAACAAAAAATCGATTTCCGTGTAGAGGTTCCCTACTTTGCAGCCTACATTTAACATTTCCAACGCAACATGTACTCATATTAAATTCTAAATTTAGAAGACAAAAACTTTGATAGTGGTTTCCATTAGAAATAAATTGTATTTTATCATATTACTTTGGTTAAAATATAAAATTGTCATGCTGAGGAAGAACTTTGATTTATCATATGTATATAAGAAAATTCTATCTCGTACCATTTAGAAATTTTTTCTATTTTTTGTATACTTTTGCTTTACCTCCATTAGAAAATTGCTTTTGACTTGCTTTGTGTGTGCATCATTTATAAAGCGCTAGAAAAGGTCGCCAATTTACGTAGGCTCCGCAATAAGGAAAACAAAATATGTTACTCATAAGTAGATTATTTCTTAAGTGCTTTTGATAAAAATTTTAAATTTTTCTCTAATATCATTTCTTTTCTACTTTGTTTCTAGGTAAATGCACATTATCCTGTGTCTGTCAAACCGTAAGTTATTATTCTTGTGCTTATCCCTTATCTCTTATGCTAATGCTAATGCCAGTTGACTCAGTGACTTGACAAATATTTGTAATGTTTTCGTCATTATTTGGAAGATAAAGGTATTGTATTGTGTGGGCTATGAATAAGGACATTGAAAAATAATTTTATTAAATTATTATTTATAAACTGGAACTTGTGGAATTGGTATAAAATGCAATTTTATTTATTTAACTGACCCATTTAAACCTAGTTTTTTTGATAATGGGGTAAAAAAGACCTCCTAATAAGTTAAGATATCTTAGAAAATTGTTTCTTATGTGATTTCATGGAGACCTTGGAGCAAAAAATTTTAAAATATTTAGTTTAGTGTGAAATTTGGACAATACGTTTTTTGAGGGTCTCTCAGCTAAAAAAACATTTTTATATAAAGGGTGTTTTTTTTAGAGGTTTGTTTTTTTTTTTTGAATAGAGATAAAACTGGCATTTTGTGGTCAAATCTGGCAACTCTAATGTCATTTATGTTCAGTTTGGTTTGCCATTTCATCATGAACAGGTTGACAAAAGAACAACGCTTGCAAATCGTGCAAATTTATTTCGAAAATAATGGTTCAGTTCGCGAAGTTTACCGCAAGCTCCGTCCATTTTATGGTCCATCAGAGCAATTAATTCGGTTAACCATGGATCGTTTTCGCACTACGTTTACTCTATGTGATAATACGCATCCGCAGAGACGTCGAACAGTGCGCACCGAAGAAACAATTGCCGCTGTAGAGCAAAATGTTGAAGAGGACCCGAATGAATCGATTCGCCACCGTGCACAGCAATTGGAGCTTTGTCCATCAACTTTATGGAAGACTTTGCGCAAAGATCTTGGCTTGCGACCTTACAAGATCCAGCTTGTGCAAGAATTAAAGCCGCGAGACCATGCAATGCGTCGTGATTTTGGTGTATGGGCCGAAAATGAGATTGATCTCGATGCTGATTTTCATCGCAAAATTTTGTTCAGTGATGAGGCTCATTTTTGGTTGAATGGCTACGTCAACAAGCAAAATTGCCGCATTTGGAGTGAAGAGAATCCACATGAGACCCTTGAGACGCCATTTCATATACAAAAACTGACTGTTTGGTGTGCTCTATGGGCTGGTGGAGTCATTGGGCCATACTTCTTCCGAAATAATGCTGGAGAGTCAGTTACCGTTAATGGAGACCGGTATAGAGCCATGATAACCGACTATTTTGTTCCCGAATTGGATGGCATGAATGTGGATGAGTTGTGGTTCCAACAAGACGGCGCTACATGCCACACAGCGCACGTCACAATCGATTTATTGAAGGAAACATTCGATGAGCGCATAATTTCGCGGAATGGACCTGTCAATTGGCCACCAAGATCGTGTGATTTGACACCATTGGATTATTTTCTTTGGGGATATGTGAAGTCGCTCGTCTACGCCAACAAACCAGAAACGTTAGGGGGCTTGGAAGCCAACATTCGTGGCGTTATTGCCGACATACGGCCCCATATGCTCGAAAAAGTGGTTGAAAATTGGACCTGTAGAATTGGCTTTATTCGAGCCAGCCGCGGCGGCCACATGCCCGAAATCATATTTAAACATTAATGGCATAAAATTATCCTTCCAATAAAGCCAAATTGATGGACATTAAAACGATTTTCTTGTGTTTTATTTCAATTCGAAGTTCTATACCTCTAAAAAAACACCCTTTACTAGGATTCAAGACGAAAAATTTGATATATGTATTATACTGGTTGAAAATATGCTGTAATATTTTAAGCCCCTTTTGGTTAATCAATTAATTGAATCATTTATATTTTCCTCTTTTTTGTTGTTGCTGAAGTAATCGAAAATTCAATTCGACTTTTCATAACTTGATCATATGTACCTACATATGTTTATATTTAACAAAGTAAAATGTACGTTCAAACCAAGCACCACCTGCCATGCTAGGAGTGACAGCACAATTTCCTGTAAAGTTTAAAAAACAAATCGTGCCCTAAAGTTGTTCATTACAAACAAGATACACAATTGAAATGAAAAAGAAGAAAAAATGTTGCCCTTTTTTTCTTCGCTTTTCCTTATCAAGTGCAATCTATGCGCCAAAGTCTCCACTGTAACTACTATAAAATAAAGTGAGGCAACTAAACCAAACGACCGACTGCTTGATTAATAAAGTGGGGTCTCTTTGATGGCGAAAAATATGTATTCTTCAGTGGAAATTGTGGAATTTTTTCAATTTCTCAACTTATGGACATCAAAAGTTTTCACTGCAATTGCAGGGATAACCAAGCAACATGAGCAGAGAGTTCAATGCGCTTTGTCTACTTCTCTGGTTCGGCCACAAGTTGCAAGTAATGACCAGATAATTATTTTCGAATTTTCCTCTTTCATGCTGAAACTTAAGTTTAATTTTATTGATTTTTTTTTGTTTAGTAATAGGTACCTACGTATCGATGTATCTATCTATTGTTGTAACAATTTTATGAGTAAATTGTGCAGCTGTTTTTTTTTTCCTTAATCCAATTGTTTGATTAAATTGTATTTTTCTTTCCATTAATTGCTGATTAATGCGCACATGTGTTATGTTGTTGGGGGTCTTAAGTACAACGTGCAGCATGTTGGTGTTAAAGCGTGCTGTCTTCATTTCTTCCTATTGTTAGCTTGTAACGGTATTTGCTGGCAAAACATATTTTATGCTTAGAGAGAGTGTCTGCTTTTGAGAGCTTTACATGTGTCATAGTTTTTATTTGTTTTCACACTATCATTGTGGAAAAATTTAGGTTAAAGTCTTTAACAATTTTATTGAGACTTCCTTGTGGTCAGCAAACTTACATATGTGATTTTGTTTTTTGTTGTTTTGCCTTAAGCTGACATTAGTATTGTATTTTAAACTTAGTTTGGAGCAACACTTTGATCAAAGTTATTCCTTCCTTTGTACGATAATGACCTTTGGAAGATACATACAGTTCTGCTTCATTCATGGTAGCTCTTTTTTGAATAAGGCCAGTTTACATATTCCAGTATTAGCCATGCCACCCAGCTTATTGAGCGAGTAACACACCAACCGTCTATGCCTACTGCAGCAGTGAACAGAATACCTACAAAGGAGATGCTTCACACTTTTCTGCAGCATCGGTTTTGCAAAAGTCATTAGTGAATATCGTACATATCTTAAAAGCTCACTAGCTTTCTCATTTCTCACAAAACTTCTATGCCCTGTTACTTAGCACGGAATATATTTGATTGTTCTGACAATCTTTCATAGAGAATGCCGCCACCTATACTGATTTGATGGCGGTTTGACTGAGTTCTGGTTCGTTGGGAAGAGTTCTGGAGTTTTTCACAAAAAGCTCAGCTGAGCAAAACTCGGCACACCTCCGATTTTTCCTCCAATTTCGCAGAACTATTTCGAATTTGAAACAACTCCGGAACTATTGCCAACACTAAAAAAATTTTCGGTTTTCGAAATTCCGGAGCAGACTTCACGTGAGTGACATAGCAACATCCAAACTTTTCGAACAGTTTTCTTACCCAGAGCCATAGGTCTATATCAGAGTTGGGCGTAATGCATTACTTTTTCAATGACGTTTCCATTGACATTGCATTGCCGATTACCAAATCTTGTACAACAAAAGAATACTGAAGATCAATGCAAATTAAAAATGTATTACATTGATTTTTGAAATTTAATGCTAATGAAAAATGTATTGCATTGATTTTTTAAAAATAATGCAAATGAAAAGTCTATTGCATTGACTGAAAAGCACTCTTGGTCTGGATGACCATCGTGAGCAAGACCAAGACTCAAAACCAAGACTCAAAACCAAGGCTAATTTTGCTCATTACAAGTACATACATACATTGTACATAAGTTATCTATTCATCAACACTCTATCGGATTGTTTAATATCTGCTCATCAAATCCAAACAATTAACCGCAAATTATAAGAGAATTCATTAAATTAACACAAATGCTGGCAAATTGTAGATCGCCGCATAAATTTGCAGAAGGTCGCTGCATCCAGCGGTCAAACAATTTGATGCAAAAAAAAAAAAACCATAAAATGTAAATAAACGACCTCAGTCTTCACACCCCCATCAAATGAAGTCGTAATAAATCAACAGCAAAAGCAGCAAAGTGTTTGTGGTTGATCCGAGTTATAAGATATGTTTCCACAGTACAAAATGTTGTTGAGATAATGAATTGAATGCGCGCGTTGCACTTGCGCAGTAATGGAAAAAACCACAAACAAACGCATGCTGCTGCTGCTGAATTGACGAATAACACATAAACATTTGTGGTGGTGGTGATGGTGGTATCATGATCTCCTATTTGGTTGATCGTACTGCGCAGAAGATCATGATCTTCGTCACAACTGAGGGCAATTGCGTGGTGAATATACGAGCGAGCATACTATGCACGAGTTTGTGGTTTACTCCATATTTAATATCAAATTTTTTAGGGAAGCAAAAAATAATTGTGTGCAGCATTAGAAATTGCGCAGCTGCATAGTTATTTAATCCATACAGTCACGCGTCTAATCTATTGTGCAGGAAAATAGAGGGAGTACATTACAAAAAAAATGCATAGTCTTGTGGAAAATTCCAATTTTGCGCTTGCTTGGAGGGGGAACAAAAAAGATCATCACATCGGAAAAGAAAGATCTACATATGTAAGTGCAGTCGGAGTTTTTATTTAAATGCTCAATGCCCTCGTGCTAAAAATAGCTGCTAATGATGCAAAAAATATTTTTGCTGAACTCAATGAGGCTATAAATTTGTTCAACTTAATGAATTTGAACTTATTTTGCTTTGAATCAGCAGCAGCAAATGCAGACTATAAAAGTAATTAACATTTCTATTTTACGATATGTACGAATACCTTAGACTGAGCCAAAAAAGAAATCTTAATTTTTGCCTTTTTATTACTTTCCGTGCTATCACCTAGTGGTCTAAGTTGGACCACAAAAAAAAACTAAATAATTTTGGTACTTTTTGGACTTCTAGCATTTTTTTTTTGTTTGGTACTTTTAGTCTTTTAGTACTTTTTGGACATGTAGTACTTTTTTTGAATTTTCATACCTTTTGGACTTTTAGTATTTTTTGTATATAGTACTTTTTGGACTTTTAGTACTTTTTTTGGTATTTGGTACTTTTTGTACTCTTAGTACTTTTTTTGCTACTTGGTACAAAATAGAAAAACTCATTTATCATCTCTGACATGATGTAAAGCGAAACGTCAACAAAAACATGAAGTCACTGCTTTGTTTTTTGTCTTTCTCTTTGTGCTTCATTCTCTGTGGGACCGCGTATTTTGTTGTTAATATTTAAAAATTTTGTATTTTATTTTATCTGGCAACATTTAAAATTACTTTGTGCAAATCTACACTCAACTAACTTTCAAATGGCATACAACCCAAAGTCGTACTCCATTTCTAACATTGTAAATAAAAGGTTCACAATTTTTTGTCCTTGATATAATTATATATAGATTTTTGAAGGCTATGTGTTATACCACGACCTATAAGTTCTTGAAACTCGTTACTGTGTGTGTTTAATTTAATCTAAGCCAATTGTATTTAGAATCCCACCCCAGATACTTTATTCAACATCGAATCGTCGCAGGACAACGGCAGAAATCATGTTCTTCTATTTCCAGATCCTTTTGACCGAGTTTTATCTACACAAATCGTAGACTACCAGAAAGTGTCCTGATTTTAGTGAAGACTTTAAACAGACTTTGCGTTTTGAGTTCTTAGTTGTTTCTTCGCTCAAACTGTTATCCTCTCATACGCGCATTAAGTTAATTTTTTAAGTTATTGACATTAAAAATAATAATAGTGATTTGCTGTTTTGTCCCTTGACACATCTCTGAAAATGATTTTTATTTTTTAAGCTAAAACGGGGAGATGTCGCGTTTAAAAGCTCAAGAAACCAGAAAATTAATAGCATTTATAACTAGTAAGGGTGTTACCTTTGGCCTGGCCAAACATTAAATACCCTACACTGCAGTATTTTGAAAATTTGGCTTATATGGGAGGTGCCACGCCCTCCGTATTCACCCAGTTTTTTCTCAGAGTTTGCATTTATAGTTCTTAGTATTTGAGTGAAATTTGGTTGGATTATCTGAAAAAATATTTTCAGAATAGCGTTTTGAAGCTTTTGCTTATATGTGAGGAGCCACGCCCTCTTGTCCGATTTTATCCAGTTTTTGCTTAAAGCTTGCATTTATAGTTTTTAGTGCCTGAGTCTAATTTAGTTCGATTATCTCAAAAAACGCTTTCAGTACAGCGTTTTGAAGTTTTTCTTATATGAGAGGTGCCACGCCCTCTTGTCCGAATTCGACCAGTTTTTGCTCAGAGCTTGCGCTTACAATTCGTAGTATTAATGTGTATTTTGGTTGCATTGTTGTGAAAAATACTCCAAAATTTGCATTTTGAACATATTTTTTGTATGGGCGGTAGGTGTGTCCGTTGACCGATTTCGCTCATTTTCAATCCCCCGAGCTAAGTACCAAATTTCATTGAATTATCTTGCTTAGTTTTCCCAAAAAATGTATTTCCACACACAGCCAGCCAGCCAAACAGACGGACATGGTGACATCGACTCAGGAGGTGACGCTGATCAAAAATATATATACTTTTCCATATCTGCCACGCCTCCTTCTCTGCGTTACAAACGGAAGGACAAAGTGAATATACTCTGGGTGTAGGGTGTAAAAATATGTACGTTGACGTATTTTTGGACCAGTCTAATGTGTATATTCTTATCAATGTAACTGAGTGCTTATAATATTTTTATTCTGTGGGCATCATATAAAAATTGAATAAAATATCTGCATCGAAAAAGATAAATTGTAATCCGAGAAATTGCAGCGAAAATTATTTATTGTATTTGTTTTGTTTGTGGTCTAAATTTAATTTGAAATCGTGAATTCTACGTGGGTGGGCGTTTCATTTTTCATATTTTTGCGTTCTTCAGAATGTAGAATTTTCTATCCTATTCAGTTTTGTACTTATACTCTAATAAAAACTAAACCGCGATATGACAGAAAGCGCCATTATGACATTCTGGTGAGTAAAATTCTTAGTGATGAGCAAACCAAGACCAAGACTGCTATGGTCTTGGTCTTGGTCTTGTTCTTGCACGTTGAGTCTTGCTCTTGGTCTTGGTTTTGAAATTGAGTCTTGGTCTTGGTCTTGTTCTTGCTCATTAAGTCTTGGTCTCGGTCTTGGATCACATTTTTCCAAATTAGTTAGGTTTTGAAGATGCCAAAATACAAATTGAGTGATGATTTTATCTTCAAAACGGGAGTGAAACAACTTTTAACTATGAATTACCAAGACTAAAAAGCAGTCTTGGTCTTGACGATTATCGTGAGCAAAACCAAGACCAAGACCATAGCAGTCTTGGTCTTGGTCTTGCAAAAATATCGACGTCTTGGTCTTGGTCTTGGTCTCGCAAAATTAGCAAGACCAAGAACAAGACGCAAGACCAAGACTAATTTTGCTCATCACTAAAAATTCTCACAATATCGTGTAAAATTATCTTAATAATGCAGTGTTGCCAACAAAAAACTTTCAAAATCCTCAACAATCGAGAAAAAATCCATAATTTTAAGTGAAGTTCATCATATCTGAAAGAATGCGGCGAAATATGATACGACCAATTTTAAAGATTTTCAAAAGACAGAATTTAAACTTTAATTTCATGGGAAAAGTCATAAAAATCATATCATATCAAATTCTCTTAACAAAATTTTAGTTTTTGTGTAAAAATTTACTAAATTTCTGAGTAGCTCTCTTTTTATTCGATGATTTCGTGAAATTTAAAACATTTTGTGTCAAATTTCAGACAATTTTATTTATGGCTCAGAATATTCGCGCATCTCTCTAAGACGTCTCAGACATCCAATTACATACCTGCAGGCAAACGGACTGGTTTAAGTGTAGTTCATTAACTAGTCCTTTATCAACCAATACTAAGCCGAGTGGAACCCCTTTTACATTTAAGCAACTATTCTTTTTTTGTGTGTTTATGTCCTACGAAATTTCAATTGACCTCTTTTGCATTACTTGTACACTCACTATTCCGTGGCTAGTTGTGGTGTGAAGTAGTCTTTTAACAACTAGTCTTCAACCAGTGGTTTCGTGTGTAGTCAACCAATAGTAATATTTTTTTGATTTGAGTTTATATTTTCTTAAAGTAAATTAAATAAAGTAAAATTACATTCTTAAGCAACATTAACAAAAATGAAATCATTAATTTCATTTTTCACACAATTCAAGTAACACAAAACAATAATTTCAAAAGCAAAAACGAAAATTGTACGTATTTTATTTTCATTACGATTCAAATTTTCTTGGCCTTACAAACTACAAACTGATATCAAATTGGTCCCCACTGCATCCCTTTTTCACTAGTTTCGGGCTAGTACTAACCGATGATTCTATTAATTTCATCCACTCTAAAAAGTCTCACTGCTCAGCTACGATTTTTTATTTTTCTTATGTGTATTGAAAATTCCAACGGAAACCACCCAGAAACCAACAGCAAGTCATTTCATTACATTATGATGACCAACAAAATATTTAAAAGCCAATTAAATTGCAATAAAATTTGTCATAGAAATTTTCTAGTAAACAGACAGACAGACAGTCGCGCTTCCAATACAAAAGCGCTTAGCTGCATTTGGCGTGCAGACACGTTTACGCTTTTGGTGATGATTTCTACTGGTGATGATGTCGACAACACGACGGGCCTAGGAAAACCTTTTCTAAGCGGATAACTAAGTCAAATGACGTTGAAGACAAAGGTACAATGCCTACATATGGGAGGAAGAGAGAGAGAGCAGCGTATAAGAAAAGTTAAGTAAAAACCTGCTGTTTTAAAGTTCGCAAAAAATAAAGAAAAAATTTGAAGGGTTTCCTTGAAATTAGCATGAAATGGTTTTATGTCTTTCTTTGTTGTTTCATTTTTTACTACAACAATTGACTGCCTTTTTTCTGACTTTGCTTGCAATACTGAAATGCTGAGTGCAACATAAAAATCAATAGTTAATGCCGAGAAATGCAAAGAATTAAATCACAATGCAACGGAAATTGTCGTTACTATTGTTGTTGTTGTTGATGTTGTTGTTGTGTTACAGTAAGTAAGCAAGAGGTTAACGTTCAGGAGGTCAGACAAGAAAGAATAACGTGTGGAAAAATAAATCTGAATGATATAAAGATCGTTGCATCGTCCATAAATTATAAAAAAGTTTGCTGTAAAAGGCTTTGAAGTTTTTCCCTTCTGTAAGAAAGAAGATTTTCTTATGAACTCAAAACAATTCACTTAAAACACGACTAAATATTACATACTAAATATTAATACAATAATAGTAAATTTTATATATGGGCATTTCTCAAGTGACGAACGTGACCAACTTGATAATTTTTATATAATGCAGAAATGTGTATCTGGTAATCAGATGAACACAGATTGGGCGAAAAAATGGGTCATAATGGGTATAGAATATGTACCTGTAATAGTCACATATTATGATTTCCCTATCTAGGAGACGCATCGATCGTAAACATTAAAAGCGCAAAAAGAGTGGAAGTAAAACATATTTTTATTTTGGTTTTTACTTTACATTATAGCTCTTAGGTAGCACTGTAATTAGTGCCAACTTTAATAGCAGGCGAAGTCCTGATTCCAAGATACACGCAAAAAACGAACGTGACAAAAGTAGAAATTAGTAGTTTTCGTGCCTATTCAAAGGAAGTAAGAATTCAGAGAAACAAGCCAGAATTTTTTAGTGTGTCTAATCTTAGAATCTTATGCAATAATGTTACTTTATAATAGATTTTCTTTGGTTCAAATATCTTCTGTACTTTTCTTTGTTTTGATCATAATTTGAATCGATACGTGACAATATGAACGTGACATTTTTTCCACCATATAAAATTTTAAATTGCAAATATTTCGAAAAACCAGGATTTCCCAGTGATTGTTAGATCACCTTATCTAAGTTGAGGTGACATCACAATTTTTCCAAAGGATGTCAAATGGCATCCATTTTACATGTGTACCAAATCTCATAAATTTTGAATATCTTTTTTTAGAGGCGTGGCATCGCCCATTTTCCCAGGGAACATTATTTGTCCTGACTCTTTATACATGTATCAAATCTCATTCATGTGCGATAAATATTTTCGGAGATATGATGAAGTGATTTTCGTGATACCCTGATTTTTCCCAGAAAATAATCTGAATGAGATCACGATAACTTTTTTGGACTAATTTAGGGTCGCTTGTTCTGTTTTTTTCCTATCAGGTCTGAGATTGCCGCAAATGGGATAACTTACCCCTTTTTTGGAGTGAATTTGATATGTTCAAAAACCTGTTAAAATTAATTCCTACATTCTCGTTGCTTGAGAAAAAGTTGGGCACATTGAACCAAAAAAAAAAAATTTTTTTTCCTCAAGTACCAATTTCCCCTGACCCTCGAGAATTTGGGCCATAGCATATAAATGATCCAGAACACTATCATGGTCTTTTCGGGAAGCATGTGCGCCATAAAAAAGATGTCAACCATATAGGGTGTACTGATTTTAAGTTATGGCGGTGATTCTCTTGTTAAATGAAGGTATAGTTTAAAATTGCACATTAATATTCTTCAGCGGATGTTAAGAGTTTTAGATAATCATTTAAATTTAGATAAGTTTGAATTTCTATAGACCCCTAGCGCACTTCCTTTATTACTTCTTTGTGAAGCAATTGCGAACGCCTTTTTAAACTTTTTACTTCTTTAAGATATTTCATAGACAGATCCCACATCCATGCTTGTACTTATATTCTCAATACGAGTACATAAAAAAATTGCATCTCCTTTATTTATATGTTACTGCTGCATTGCATTCATTGATTGCCGGAAGATGACATTTATAATTTTGTTTATATGCCTGGCTGCTTTCTAAAAAGAAAAAACAAAAATTTTACGATCACACATAACGCCTGCCTGTCATATAGTCAATGTCGCCCAACGTTGTCTTAAGTCTTCGTCTGGCAACTTCCACTCAATTGCATTGAATAATGTTGACATGACAGTATGGATGATGATGATGATGATGCTGTGCCGTCAATTTATGAAATGCAGTACAGCACAGCAACGTCTTTACATTCAATACACATTCGTTTAAGCTCCGCTTCAGACGCCTACACAATGCTACACATAAAGGTGAAGAACATGCAGATAATACATGCATAATGAGGAGCCTACATAGGTTAAGGCCCATTAGATAGATCTTTTAGTTTTTCTTAACGAAAGAATGTAGAAACTCAGTTCATGCTTAACAATTTAAACGAAAATTTTCACTTGCTTAAGTTGATTTTGTTGGTTTATGCTTTGTTACGCACAAACCGAATCGGTTTGTCATATAAAGAGCTTTCGATTAGTATGAGCAATTTCAGTTAGTTTCAAATAAACTAGTTAGAAAACCATATAAACGTCAATGCTATTTTAACTATTGCAATATGAAGCGCATAATAGGAGAGAAAATGAGAGAGGGGTTAAATGTTTAAGGGCCTCTTTGATTATCATTAGATTTCATTTAAGAGAGATTTTCTCATAATTTCTTTATATTCGTTGTGTTAATGTCAAGTTAAGTTAAGGGCTTATAAATATTAATCAGAATAAATCTGTCATATGAGCTTAACGCTTACTTACTCAAAGCGTAAGGAATAAAAGGCATTAACTGTGTATGCATGATGTCGCGTCTACGTCACTGTCAAACTCTTGCCGGTATTCTGTCCATTAAATTTTTTTTCTTTTTTTTTACTTTCTCTTCATTCCACATTTTGAGCAGGCGTATTGTGTGCAATATTCTATGGGTTAATTTCAATTGAAATGGTGGGTGCCTTCGAAACTTTCAATGCCATTGTAAATCTGCTAACGAAATTTAAAGAGCATCGTTTAATAGGGGCAGCCGCAGCAGCACTTTTTACTGCATTTCTTTAGGTGTCAAATTGAAAATACACTTCATTTTATGGTTTTTTTCTTTCTTCGCTACTGCAGTTCTTTTGAAAGATAAAACGTAGTCGTAAAAGAAAAAATAAAAATAAATGAGATTCAAATTAAATGCAGTCAAAATCAATTACTGATGCTCATGTTGTTGGATATTCGTCAAAAGTTCAACTTAAATTACTTTTTCTTTAGTTTTTCATAATTTTTTGAATCTCTCTTTACTCTCTTATCCCATGTAGTCATTCGTTTTTGGTACATATTTAAAAAATGTTGGTGATATTTTAGTTATACACTTATATGTATTGGTTCACTCCAATGTGTTATGTTTTCAAATACATTTCATGCCATCAAATTGTATATAACGCTTTGACGCAAAATATATTGAACCAATTTTAATCATTTTTATTTTCAAAACACATATTTGTACTAAAGACGAAACTGGCATACTTATTTTTTATTTTTTTTAAAGGTAAATTGCTTTTATCCATGTTAAATTTTCTGAAAAAAATTTCACACAAAAAATTTCGTACACTACACGTACTTCGGTCCTTATGCTTAGCTAGAGTAGAACGGGGTAATGTCGTGCAGGGGGTAATGTCGTGCACTGGCTGTTTAGGCCCAAAGAATTGAATGTTTTACCAACTGTTCGTAAGGTAGGAACCTGCTGACCTACTGAGCTTATGCATATAATACTAGCAATTTTCACCAGTTCGTCTCTACAGAGTAACCTTTTTTTCAAAACGCACGCTTTCGGGACGATAAAAGTGTTTTTTTATCGGGTCAGAAAAATAATTTTCCTTCCGGGAAAATATACCAGGTAAGTGTTTTCTGAAACGAAATATCCTGCCAAAGAAAAGAAGTATTTGGTTTTCGAAAAAAATTTTGGGCTTCACCGAGTTATCGAAGTTGACCTTTAAAACGACCATTGGGGTAATGTCGTGCACATTCACTTACACAAACACAATTTCTCGCTGCACAAATGTTGTTGCACATGGATGTAACCAATGAAATTATCTATCGATCGGATGCTTACTCGTTGCATTCGCTTGAGATATACGGCTTTACGAGCATGTCAAAATTGAGTGCACGACATTGCCCCGTTCTACTCTACACAACATATTATGTACTTCACACTTGTATAATAATGAATAAATACATTATAATGCTAAATCTCTACTAATAGAACCACTACCTATCATTTCTCACACATTTTGGCACCTTTACTATACTCGGAAAACAATACACGACATTACCCCACAAATTTTGAGGGGGGTAATGTCGTGCACATTTTTTTTTTCTTCACTTACACAAACACAATTTCTCGCTACACAAATTTTGTTACACATGGATGTAACCAACGAAATTATCTTTCGATCGGATGCTTACTCGTTGCATTCGCTTGAGATGTACGGCTTTAAGAGCATGTCAAAGTTGAGTGCACGACATTGCCCCGTTCTACTCTACTGCTTAAATTATGTGTTGTTATTGTTGTTTTTTTACTCATTATTTTTTATTTACTAGAGTTTGTCTTGTAGTCCAAATTCCATCAATCGATTTGACTTTAAAAAGACCACGAAACTGTTAACTTAAGCAAACAAATTCTCGTCAGTTGCCATGTCTGTGCTTTTTCTTTTTAGGAGCGTGGCAAAAGCCGACTTAAAAATATAAACATATTGTTCCTTAGTGATTATACTATCTCCATACCAAATTTCATAAAAATCGATGCAGCGGTTTAGCTATGAGAGCGTTTTTTTCCATTTGGGGCGTGTCACCGCCAACTTTAAAACTAAAGCGCTATATTATCCTATCTCCATACTGAATTTCAAAAAAATCGATGCAGCGGTTTAGTCATGAGGGCGTCATTCCATCAAGGGGCGTGTCACCGCCCACTTAAAAACATAATGGCCATATTATCGTTCCTTAGTGTTAACTCTATCTCCATTCCAAATTGCATAAAATTCGTTGAAGCGGCTTAGCAATGAGAGGGTTTTTTTTTATTTAGAGGCGTGGAACCGCCCTCTTGAAAATATAATAGTTATATTATCTTTCGTAAATGCCCTAAATTTCATGAAATTCGATTCATTGGCTTAGCCATGAGAGCGTTTTTTCCATTTAGGGGCCTGGCACCGCCCACTTAAAAATAAAGAAAATCTTGTGCACTGCTCCTTTTTACAACCGTTCCAACAAAAAAAAAAAAATTAAGCGAATATGATAATATTCATTTGAGTAACTAAATACAACACAACTTAAGTAGCTTTGCCATGCATAATAGGGGTACACGGAAAGAAAAGTATTGTCAGGTCTGTTCCGAAATCCATGTGATTTCAATTAAGTACTTTTCATGTAGGAGGCTTCTTGATGAATACAACAAAAAGTATAAGAATCTTTTTTGTGGAGAATTTCAGATTCTACAAATAATATTGGGTTGCATTAACGAAAAAGTAAACGTTCCGGAAATATTCTTAAAAAACCACAAAAAGTTGAAAAAATTTGATTTAATCGAATATTCCGTACAAAAAAGATTCTTATACTGTTTATCGTTCGACTCACCGTTTCAATTAAAAAGCTCCAGAAATGAAAAGTATAGTAATTGAAACCACACGGATTACGGAGCTTTTTTAGCGAAAATCGTTAGCTTTTGTTAATTTTCATTCATTTTACATATCTATTAAAAACTGCCTAAAAATTTTAAAGCTGCTTAGAAGGAAGTAAATATTTCAATAACAGCATAGTAAAAATTATTAAACATGAAAACAATTTTTTTATATTTTAACAATTAATATAAAAAAAGTAAATATACAAAGTAAGACTACAAAAAAAAATAATAATAATAATTTTTTACCTTTTGCTTAGCATTGAGTGAAGTCTGAACCGGGCGAACGTGTCGTGTGACAGACGCGCGCTTTAGCCATCAGCACCACCGCCACCAATATCATGAAGTTTGACGAAAATCAATTTGTTTCAAAATGATCTTCTACAAAATTATCAAACAAAAAATCACATTTGCTTGCCATGCTGTTGAATAAAGTTTTATAGAACAAATTTGGTTTATAACTGAAACAGCTATGAATATTTCCTGTTGGACACATAAAAATTATTGAGTCGGAATTTTTAGCCTGATTTTTTAAAATTTTTTATATGATTTCTTATAGAAGTTAAATCACCTAGATCACTCGTAATTTTTATATATTTTTTCTTTCCGTGTATGTATTAGATTCGTTCATTTTCTATTGTATAACAAAGCAAATAATCAAATCGAACTGTTGTGCTTAAGACTCCACTGTTCTCTTTCTGCTCGTGTTAATCAAAATAACCTAAATTTAACTTGTGATGCATAAAAATCTTCACTGATATCGAAAAATGATCAAATTTCAATATCATAAGAACCGAAATCGAAAAAACCACGCAAAAGCAACTTCCTCAAATACAAATTAACTTCCGCTGATTAATTAAAAAAGCAGCCTATGGAAGAAAAGAAACGAAAGAATACAACAACACATGTTAACTAACCCACAAAGAGAATCCATAAATAAATTCACCTTTCTTTACAGCAAAGCGATAAGGACTTGATGATTGTTATGCAAGAGGTTCTTTGAGTCGACGAAATTCAAGAAGTTGATAATTAAGCATGACAACAACAACAAAAACACAATGGATATAGGAACATACTATATCCCACGCATGCCATATGCGCATGCGTAGGCTTTCGAAAAAGCCTGAGTTCTTTTTCGGCGTAATGTGCCGTATATTTCTTTTTTAATACGTCAGCAAAAAATCAGCCAACATTGCTCTCCCTACAATCAAACATGGCATGAATTCGTCATGATATTTAGAACAATAACACAATATACCCGGCAGAAATTAAAAGTTTAAGTTTGAAATTTCCAAACACTCCAAACTGCTAATGACTTTTAAGAATATTTATATTTCATACAAATTTTTAAATGTTCTGAGCGCAGGATTTACTATAAGATGGTCTTAGAAAGTTGACAACACCCTTTCCGGCTGGGTTCGTGGCATTTTAATTTTTCCTAGTCACGTGTGTAATTTGATCTATGAAAGTGTTTGATGAAACAACACCACAGTAACAGCACAGAAGCAAAGGAAATTAGTTTTCAATAAAAATGTCAATTTAGCGGTGCATTCATAGTAACAGCTGTTTAGAACCAGCAGCGTCGTTGAAAGCAACGCTTGACAAAAGAATGCAACCAAAATGACAAATTTTTGACTGCAATTCAAGAATTTGTCGCTGTTACTGTTTTAAAATTCAAAAACATACCCCTATAAATGCGAATATAACAAACCAAATTGTACAACAGCATTGATTGTTATGGGTTTTCACCAAGATGTGGGCACCCACGAGTCCAATTAACATTTGTACAACATTGATGTTTAAAATATTTTTTAAGATTTGTTTTTGTCTTCAATTCCTAATTGAAAAAAGCTCGCTATTTTCAGGCTTATGGCGTAGCTTTAGGAAAAAGTGAAATGCTTATGGCTTATGCAAAGGATAAAAACGGGCTCAAAACGGACAGGAATGGAAAAGTTTATCAGGGTGAATGTCACGGAATACCGAAAAACACCTGTCACACGGGTGTATTGTGCGATTAAAGCAAAATTTCGACCATCCCACCATAACATTGTTTCAAAATTAACATTTTTAGTTGTGTACATACATCCCGGAATCAAAAAGAAGTCCTTATAAAGTTTAATCGCATGAAAACTACCGAAAATGTCCACTCCGTCATGGTGATTTTGCCAATCAAGACTTTTTCACGCTTGATTTGTATGTATGTATGTATTCTCCTTTAACTCCTAGGAGGAGCATAGGGCCAAAACGCTTGATTTAGCCAAATACAATATTCCACTGATGTTCTGCGTGTGGACATATTTAAGTCAAATAAGAACAGATGCTTTTTTCGTGGGGCAAGCCCAATTCTGCCCTCCGATGCTCGCTGATGGCATTATCACTATTGTCCTACGCATTTTTCATATTCCGTAGGCAATTCTAAATTACCGCAGTTATTCCGCGGAGCTAGACTTGGAGGGCTCCGCGCCGGGTTTTTTCAAATCCATCAACACAGAAACCAAGCCCAACAGAGGAACTCTCTCCAAATGTTCCAATATACTTGCTACGGTCGAAACAACATGAAAAAGTACGGGAAAAGAGTCGATGTCCCCTTCGACATGTTCAAAATGTTAGGTGAGAAGTGGAATTTTTTTGGTGCATCATCAATGTGGAATGAAGAGTCTGTCAAACTTAGTCGATTGTGCCCGGTAGCAAGAGTTGGCGATTTGCTTTGTGTGCGTAATGCTCAATTGAGAAGTGGCCGTACCAAAGGGCCTAAGTACCATATGAAACGGGTGGCATTTTGGTAAAAATTAATAAAATTGTTTTCTGTTTTCACTAAAAATTTTCTTGATAGTGCGAAATTGATGTCATTATGTTGAAAAAATTATAAAAGTCAAATAGCAGAATATTAGGCACGTAAAAAGTATGACATTACTTTTGCCGAAATGGTACTTAGGCCCTTTGGTACGGCCACTCTTCAATTCATGAAATGTCCCCTCCGTCATGTGTCCCCTCCGTCTAGTGTTGGAAATTACGAAATAATATGCAACTATTACAGCAGATATAGTTTACCAATATTATAATGTTTTTGACAAAACCCAACAAGGCCGTTCCAATATGGCGGTCAAAAATTCAATATGGTAGACTTTTTTTAAAAATAAACTAATGTGACCAAAATTTCGTGGACTGGGGTTTTTTAGGTCGCTAATCACGAATCCGAAGTCGGATTTACAAAATTCAAGATGGAGAATACCAAATGGCGGACAAAATTTTCAAAAATTAACCGTCAGTCATCTTGGGTCCGTTATCTTGAATTTTCTAAATCTGACCACGGATTCGTGATCAGCGACCCCAAAAACCCCATATACCGAATTTCAGGAAAATCGGATGATTTTTGAAAATTTTTGTCCGCCATTTTGAATTTTGTAAATCCGACCCCGGATTCGTGATAAGCGACCCAAAAAACCCCCATGCACTAAATTTTGTTCAAATTAGTTAATTTTAAAATAAAGTCCACCATATTGAATTTTTGACCGCCATATTAGAGTATTGAATATGGGAGGCGTCGTGTAGATTTCAGGAGTTTTTCAGACTACTTATGATCTAGACGATGGAATCCATCGGTTACTGGACCATTTCAACAACTTTTCAAATTCAAATTTTCATATCCCTAAATTACGGTATTTCGTGACATTCACCCATATATTCTTCATCAGCGTCACCTCCTGAGTCGGTATAGCCATGTCCGTCTGTCTGTCTGTTGAGAGCAAGATAATTCGATGAAATTTGGTACACTGCCTCGCCATCAAAATTTGCTCGTCGGATTGAAAATGAGTGATCTCGGTCAAGGGCACGCCTAAGTATACTCAAAATGCAATAATAAGAGCATTATTCGCGATAAACAACCAAAAAAAACAGGGTGCATTCGGACAAGAGGGCGTTACATCTCCAATATAATAAAAGGTTTCAAAATGACACTGAGAACAGTAAGTGCAAGATCTGAGCAAAAGCTATGTGAATTTGGACAAGAGGTCGTGGCACATCCCGTACAAGAAGATTTTCAAAATACTCCAGTTTAGGGTATTTAATGTTTGGCCAGGCCAAAGGTTTCATCCTTACGAGTTTTTTTTAAAATAAAACTGCAAGGAAACAACTAATAAAAAAGTTAAAGGTTTTTGACCTCAACCAACAAGAAGGATATGTAGGTACTACCGTGTATTATGTTTTCAGAAAACTTAATAGTAACGTTTTGATTGCAGAGAATTTTATATTCTGCAGCAGACATACATTTATATACATATATATATGTACGTTCGTTTGTTTTCGTATATATACGGATACAACGTCCTCAGTGCTGTGATTATAAATGCAAATGTATGAAAATGAAGGATATAAAAAATAAAAATAAAAAAAAAACAGGAGCCAACAAATTGTCGAGACCGCTAGAGAAAACAAAAGAAAACAGCATGATACGGAAAGCAACAACATCAAAAAATAAATAAAAAAAATATAACCATATATCTATACATACAGGGTGGGCCAAAAGTCACCATGGGGTTTGAAAATTTAATTACTTTTTTGTTTATATATTTTTTTTTTTTTTAACTTATAAAATATACAAAGTGGAAATTTTTTTACACTAAGTATGGAAAATAATGTCACTTTAATGACCCCCGTTTTCAGCTCGCAATGATGGGCTCGTTTTAGAGCATCTTTAAAAATTTGTGGCTGTAGTGCTCGAATTTTTGCAAAAATGTTACTTTGAGTTCAAGGATTGTCTCGGGCTTGTTCACATTTACTCGCTCCTTTAAATAACCCCAAAGAAAATAGTCGGGGGTGCTGACAAATCTGGCGAACGCGCTGGCCAATTAATTTCCAAATTTCTAGAAATTATTTGCTCTCGAAACTCTCCAAAAACTCTCCGAAGCCGGAAACGGGCGTCATTTAAGTGACATTTTTTTCCATACTTAGTGTAAAAAAACTTCCATTTTGAATATTTTATAATCCGAAAAAAAAAAAAAAAAAAATGTATAAACGAAAAAGTTATCAAATTTTTAAACGTCATGGTGACTTTTGGCCCACCCTCTACAAATACAACGACGCGACGATAGAAAATTGTAGACCACAAAAAATAACAGTAAAACGGGCATAAAAAAGACAGTCAGTCCGTTAGTCAGCCGGATAGTAGTGATTATTAAGCGTCGAAGTATAGACGGCGACGACGTTATTGCAACCCTCCAATTCACAACAATGTTGCATGTTAACTTGGCTCGCACTCTATGTGCCATGGTTTATTGAATATGAAGAGACACGACTTTTGTCACGACAATCATCAGTTGAATTACTGTATTGAATCCTTGTAAATCAAAATGCAGTGACGGTCTTAATTTGTTTTTATTTTCTTTCTTTCTTTCTTCTTTCAAATAATATAGGTATTATTTGATGGCGATTCGGGCATTGATTTCAATTTTTTACGTGTTAGTCATGAGTACATTTAATACCTATACGACGAATTTTTCCCCTTATGATAGTTCTCAGTACGCCACTGAAAATGTTATTACAAGGACTATAGGATATTAGTCGACTGTTTATTTTTACAATTTAAAATTATTACTTTTTAATTGAATTTAATTTACAGTTATTAGCGTAGATCGATATTCATGTAAATAACAACCTAAAGGCAATAGCTTAATCGAACCAATTTAAGAAAATCAAAATTATAACAAAAAATTCAAGAGATTTACTTAGTCTTATACTTAGTCATTGCTAAATAACACATTTTCACTGAGATGATAAAGTCTTGCAGTAGCTAAGTTTGTTGAAAAAATTCGTGCTTGAGTTAGTCAGAGTATGCGTCAGCCTTTTCAGTTAAAAAAAAAATAAATCTCCACACTTAAAAAAAATAGTAGGGATTGTGAAAGTTGCAACCAAAACGTAATTTATGTATATGATATCGATAAACCTGCCCAGTGTGCCAGACGGTTCATATCTCCGTAACGGATCCGTAACGGATAAAAAAGCGGAGATATGAACCGTCTGGCACACTGGGTTAACAGAGAATTCGTTGGAGGTAATCATAATGATGATGAGTGTAAGAGAGGTGTGTGAGATTCTACACGAAGAAAAATTCGTGTCATAATTGGTAGTAAAAAAATTTAAGTTATTAACACTAAATTTCAAACATAAATTCCCTTACCTTATACAGAGTTTATCGCATAAGGTAACGAAGCTTTTGAGAGGTGATAGAGGAGACTAGCAAAAAATTGCAGCCGCGGGGGGTCTATAATATACCGCAAAGGAGTTATGGGGCTAAAACTGATTTTCTGACTTGTTTCAGAAAAAATTTTCTTGGGTCACCCTAACGTTTTAGAGAATACTTGTTATGGGAAACTTTTAGCTAACTGTATGAGCCTTCTGATAATGCATTTGGTTTATAGGGTCTTACGAGATTTCGGAAAGTTCTGGACTTTTAAAGCTGATATTTTAAAATTTTTTTTCCTAATTTCTGATTATGACGGCCATTTTAGTATGAAAGAAGTCCTATTAACACACCATTTTATAATTTTTTTTTTAAATTCTTGTGAAATTTCCTTTCATATGATAGCACTTTTGTCATACCAGTTTTTTGATTTGTGGGCAGAAAAATTACTTTTCTAGAACAACCCTATTGAAGGCTCTAGTAGATAAAGAGAAGCGCGTGTAAAAGGGTGTGTTAATGGGATCTTTTTCATACTAAAATAGCCGCCAAATTCAAAAATTAGGAAAAAAAATTTTAAATATCAACTTTAAAGGTCCAGAACTTTGCGAAATCTCTTTAAACCCTATAAACCAAACACATTATAAGAAAGCTCATACAGTTAGCTAAAAGTTTCGCATAACAGAGTATTTTTTAAAACGTTAGGGTGGCCCAAGAAATTTTTTTTTTTCTAAAACTGGTCAGAAAATCGGTTTTAACCGTATAACTTCTCATTGGTTTTGGCCTCCTCTATTACCTCCCAGAATCATCGTAACCTTATGCGATACACCCTATATAACCATTTTGACTTTATAAATCTAGTAAAAATATTTATATATCTCAGAGGTCTAAAAAGTTTGTTACTCGTATTATACGTAAAAATAATATTTTTAAATCTATCACGCGGATGGACCCCGGTTCGAATCCAAGTGCGGTCAGCCCGGTTTTTTTTTAACTTATTTAAAAATCATAAGGTCGAACAAAATATCAACATAATTCTAGTAAAATTTTCTAGTAATAAAGTACTAAGAACTAATTTTTCCTCCTTGTACTCTATCTGGAAAGCTTTCAAAAACTTTCTTTCATATAGGAGATTTGCAGGAGACCAACACCTATTATTTTCTATTGAAAATAATAAATATCGGATGAAATACATTGCAAAATCACTTTTCAAAAACGTTTTACCTCGCATAGATTTTTCCAAACGAATCCTTATTTAAAACAAAGGACAATGTATCATTGCAAACAATACGCAGGATAATCGCATCAATAACAAGTTTTCACGTTTTGCCTGTCAACGGTAAAATTTTGGTGCGTGTCCGTGACGCTGTAAAAAAAATGAAAAATAGTCGCAAGTGTGAGAAAATGACGCTAAGCGCTTAATACTAGGGATGCCGCCTGCAGTTCGATATTCCACCAAGGGTTCAAAAAACGTAACTCGAAACAAAACACAACGAAAAAATAAAAAGGAATATGCTGTAAATTGAAACGGAAAACGCCGCGTGATGTTACAACTTGGTGAAATTGAAAAACACCTCTGAGACAGATGTCGACAGCCACATACATACATACATATGAAGGAACCAGTGGGTTATTGGCAGCTCCAACATTGGATGAGCGCTAAAAATGAAAAAGTGCTCGCGAAAAATCTACTTGTTTTTTCTTCAAAAACTATGTCATTAATACACCACATATGATGAACATTTGCGCATTTGGAGAAAATAATCATAAAATACAGAATGTGAAAAAACCAATCTTATTATTGCGATTACGGGTTGGGTTTTTCGAAGATTTTGCAGATAGAGCGTGTTTTCTGTTCATACATATTGCCCAGTAGGAATTGCACGTGGTGCATATTTAAACTTCAAGTTTTTTTAATTCATCACCGTTATCATCAGTAGCACATAGGTTAAAGGTCTCGAAAATCATTTTTTCAGTAATGATCTCTTACTGCCCAGCAATTTCTTCTGATCTGGAAACAGGAAATAAGTAGTAGCAGCGGACTAAATCTGGAAAATATGCTGCACTTCGTGGCCCAATTTATGAGGATTTGCCATGGTGAACAGCAGTTTTTTCTTCACTAATTGCGGTCGTTTCTGCTTCAAATCTATCGTACCTGTCCAAAGGCCTTCTTTGGTGCACATTCTTCCGAAGAAACCCATGCTCTTGATTGTTTCATGGTCCCTAGTGTCTTGTGATGGATTCATGTTTCGTCTACGGTAAACGGGGCAAAAACTCGTTCGGTTTGCGCCAAACTCTCCTTTGAAGCACTCACACGGTTGCGCTAATGGTCGAGTGTGAGCAATTGCGGCACGCATCGTGCGGATATCGTTTTCATAACCAAATATTCATGTAAAATGTGATGTACCCGCTCAGTTGACGTGCCTATGGTCTCAGCCACCTCACACACTTTCATTTTACGATCGTCCAATATCATTCCATTGATTTTATCGACGATTTTTGGCGTGACGACTTCGTTTGGGCGACCTAAACGTTCGGCGACACTTATGCTGGTACGACCACATCGAAACTCAATAAATCACTTCTGTCAAACACAAACTTAACGACGCAACTTACTCAAAATTTTACACTGGTCTGTTAATAGACAGTGTAGGATATCAGTGTGGCTGGATTCGGAACAGAAGGCATGGCACCTGCCATACAAGCAGAATCTTCAAAATGCCAATGACCTAATGATCGAACACACTGTGAAAATATAATCGAAATCAGTCAATCATAGTTCCCGAGTTCATAGAAGAAAAATAAATTACGGATGAAATGGTTTATTTAAAAATATATCACTACTTCTGCATAGTGATGAGCAAATCAAGACTAAGACCATAGCAGTCATGGTCTTGGACATCGAGTCTTGGTCTTGCTTTTGATATTGAGCATTGGCCTTTGCCCTAGGTACTAACTCTTGGTCTCGGTCTTGGTGTTGAAAAAATTTCCATAGATAGTTGACCATTCAAAATTTCCAAACCATATATTCCAAAGCAGTTGGGGTTTTAATATGCCAAATTTCAAATTGAGTGATGATGCTTGAAAAGGGCGTGACAACTATACATTACCAAGATCGCAAAGCAGTCTGGGTCCTGATGTTTATCGTGACCAATACCATGGTAGTTTTGGTCTTGAAAATAACTCAGCGTCTTGGTCGTGGCTCGTAATATTTCCAAGACTTACATTGTTTATCAACATTCTTAAATTTTCTTTTATCTTATACCCATGACGAACGTTATTTGTCATCAAATGCTTGATTTTCAGCTGGGTAAGTTCGTATTCATTTGCGACTTCGCCCTTTTCTGTATTTTATTCCAAGCCATTATGTACAACAGTCGTCTCTCCGTTTTTGCTTTTGTATTTCGATTTTTATGTCGTTTTTTTTTTTGCATTGTTCCCGATTTTCAATTCTCCCAGCATGGCAACGCATCCTGGAATTTGTTTCATACGTTTGCTTTTTTGAGATCAACTGAAGCAAAAACTCTGGGAATGCGATTGCGAATGCATTCTGCACACGTACTGATGAAAAATGATGAACAAGGGATACCCTCGGCAGAGTTTTGCCCATCGATTCAGTCAACCATCCCCTATTCATGCAGTAGAAAGAGAGAGAAAGTGAGAGAAAGAGCGTAATACGACGAAAACACTGCGCCGCAGTACCAAAGTTTTCATTGTTCGTTATTTTGCCCTGCCTGCAATGCTGTTGGTTTTCAGTCAGGGAGCAGTTGGAAAAACGCTGTATACGGGTGTACACATTACCGGATAAAACGTGCGATATCGTTTTTTCTCCATTCGAACACAAAAAAAGTAACCGAAACAGTGAATTTTATAGTTTTATGTGTACTGTACAGTGGCGCTAAGATATACATGACATAGATATATGAGAGATGCAAATTAAGCATAAGATTTGTGCTGTGAAATAAGAAAAAAACATAAGAATTTAACATAAAAGGAAAAAAAAAAACATTAGAAATTATATTTTAAGTGTTAAACTTAAATTCTACTCAAACATTGGATTACAAAAATATGTGATTTTCACCAAAATAAATGTAAGCAAATTTTTATTATTTTCAATAATAATAGTGTTACTCAAACTTACTAATTATTTCGAGGAAAATATTTTGAAAAAATCTCTTGTTATCTGAATTTGACTCACTCAATAGTAAAGGATTGCAACCATATTGGATTTTCCGAAAATTTCTCTATAGAAATACAGAGTGGCCCTCATTAGCCTTTAGTATCTAGTATATTTTCTGAAAAGATTTTCTTACAGGTAGGTTCTTAATAAAAATCTCTACTTTCTTTCCCTATTCCTGCAGCCGATTTCGTTAGTTTGTGCTTGGTTACATGTAAACCTACTTTGTTTGCCATATAAAGTGCTTTTCCATTTGCTTGAGCAGTTTTATTTGGTTTTAAATAAACCAAAAAAAAAAAAAAAAGAACCAAGTTAATGTCTGCGTGACAATTCCATTTTAAGAACCATGAATAAAAAAAAATTCCCAGATGGAACTAAAAAATAAAATTAAAACAAACAGATTGACTCATAAATTGACTCATAAAACATTTATACGAATAATGTTATGCTTTGTATGTTTACCAAACCAACAAGGAGCTATAAAATGAGCGAGACAGTGAGAACGCTGAGCTTTGGTTTAGCCTATTGGAGATTGTTTAACTAAGGTAGTGAAAACAAAGCTTTGTTGCTGAAACATAAATTGTTAACTAACGTAAAGTAGATACTGTTTTCTCTCAGGTGTTGTTTTTTTTACTTTAGCTGATTCCGAATCTGGCAATGATCCGAATAATCCTTGGTTTAAAGTTTAAAAACCCTATTTTCAAACATTTTTTCATTTTAGTTCAGCGGATGGCTATGATTTTCCTCATTAAACCTTGCCTTTTAACTTTTCAAATTGGATCATTACTTTCCGAGGTAGGGTATCTCAATTCCATACAAATTCAATTTAATTGCGATACATTTATTTCAATGGAAGATATCTCGGAAAATTATGATACAATTGGAAAAGTTAAAAGGTGCACTACACTACTGCACTTTAAAGCAAAGATAACTTGGATCAAAAAAAGTTAAAGAGATCTCATTCAAAATTTCGTGTTATTGGAAACTGGAATACCTGAGATTTCAGAACATGGCTGATAAACTGGATTTCGAAAAAAAGAGTGATCTGATATTTGCATTGGGTTAAACTTTTTGAAATGGACACAGTAAAAACTAACTTGTATGTATTCTGCTTTAACTCCTAGGAGGAGCATAGGAGCCTTGCCTATATTGAGAAGTTATTGGAAATTACATGAATTGTTGTAAAAATTGGAAAAATGCAAATCGCAAAACGGACACAAAGTTCTTGAAGAACAGGATTATTAAAAAAAAAAAAAAAAAACACGACAAAAACTGAAAATGGGCGGTGATTCTAGAGACTTTTGTGATCATTTTGCTTTATTTTTTGTTTGTTTTGAATCTACTGCAAAAAAAGAAAAAAGTTAATAAGAAACCCAACTCTTTTTTGATTGATGTAAACTAGTATTATCATACGGAAGATTCGTGAAAAAATTCAGCATATCCGAAATGTCTATTTTATGTCGACTTTTTCAATGTGTTTTTTTTTATACATCCCAACTTTTTCGAGATATTCGAAGCACATTTTTTAAAAAAATTTTTAAGTTCGGAACATTTTCGATTGTTTTTGAGCTGTTATATTTTTTAAAAACATCTATGTATATATTAATTCGCAAGACAAAAATTTGTCCTACCTTTTTTACTTTGTTAGAAATGGAGCACGGCTTTAAATTATACACTATTAGAAACGTAAAAGTTAAAATTATTTTAATATTTTACCATTAAGCCAGGTAAAATTAAATGCAAATTTTTCAATATTAACAACGCCAAAATACAGAGCTGAAAAGAGGATAGAGCACAAAGAGAAAGACAAAAAGCTGACTGGCACTGACTTCATGTTTTTGGTTTTCTTTTCGTTTCACATTTGTCATTGCACCAGGAATAATAAATGCGCTTTTCTATTTTGTACCAAATAGCAAAAAAAGTACTTAAACTGTCCAAATAGTACCAACATTTTTGGTAAAATTTTGACCATTGGGCGATTCTAGTAAATATAATATTTCATTACTTTTATTGATTTTTAATTTAATACCTACGTATACTTAAATTTAAAACAATAAAACAATATTCAAACCAACTTTTTTAAAAAAAGTTTCCATTGTAATTCGGATGCTCTCTGTGCGGCGGTGTTACGAAACAAATTATGTTTCCTTAGATAACATATAAATGAAATAAATCAGACACAAGACAAAACAACATGATAATATTTATATTACCACAGGGGGCTGCATGTCATTTGTCAGTGTCATCCCCAAAACACATCATACGCAACATTTAAGTAAACAATAGATGAAGACTTTAATTTTTTTAAGCGCAACACCAAAAATGCTACTTAAGAAATATCGAACCAAAAACAAAAATATAGCGGAAATCGAATGAAATGAAACATTTGACCCAGACCTTGCGTTGCACTCGCACTTAAGTGTTGATGCTGCTGCTAATTTATAATGCTCGTAAATCTTGGCAGTACGCGATAGTTGTTGCACTAAATATTTCCCTTTACTTCTTTTTTTGTAACTGCATAGTTGCGTAAAGTGTTGAAATATCGTTTGGTAAACAGAACTGAAGTACTTTCGAGATATTGCATTTCTATTTTCTATTCATTGTTAAAAATCTAAAAAATGGAGCGTGCGTGCGTCTATTTGTTTGGGATGATATTTTCTGAACTTTTTAAAACTGATTTTGTATGTTTTCTTTCTTTTATCTCCTAAAATCTCAACGAGTGCAATGTTTTTTTTGTTTATTTTGCGTAAATGAATGGATGGATGAATGAATTGTTTTGAATACTTGGTGTGCGCCAAGTTTTGATTTGGTTTGTTGTGGTGTTAAAATTTTTAAAATAAAAACGCATTGCATTTTGTTAGGTAACATAGAGCCGTCCGTCCAACGTTCATAACAAAATACATTTTTCTCACACATTTGCTTGTCTTGATGTATAAACAATGGAAAACAGACTAAAACTAGAGCTACAAATTATTAGATTTGAATGCAAATATCATTTTCTTCGGGCACCCTTTTCTTAATGTCTGTAGATAGGTACCTATATGTGGTAAGCAATTGTGCAGCTATGCAGCACAGGAAGTTAGAAGAGCTGTCAAAAAGAAAAAAAAAGCAGCTGCTTTTGGTGATGTGATATAAAGTATATGTAGTTATTGCCTTGGGTTAGATTCTGACAACGCTATAAATTGTAAAACGCCTTTTTTTAAGTCAGTCAGTTTTTGGGTACATACAAATAGATAATATTTTAAGTACATGCCACAGAAACCTGACCTATTTCGTTTAGAACAAAAAGAAAAAAAAAATATTTTAAGTCAAGCAATAAATTGCTATTCGAAGATTTCTTCTAATTTCATTTTGAAAATAATGACAAAAATTACTGGATCTCATACAAAAATCTACTCCGCACAGTGTTCTTGAAGGACAGGATTATTACAAAAAAAATCTAGACAAAAACTGAAAATGGGTGGTGATCCTAGTGGCTGTTGGGATCATTTTCTCATTGGCCAGAAATTGCGATATCGTTTGGAAAGAAATTTTGTGTTTTTTTATCTTTTTTAAGTCACAAAATTTCCTAAAAAAAAAATTAACTAGCATGAAAGATCAATCTTTTACGAAAACTTGAATTTACCGAAAAATTTTGAAGATATTCAAAAGTTTAGGAATAAAAATAGGGAAATTAAAGTTTCTGTGAAATTGTGCACATATGTTTTTCAACAAACCGTTGAACCAAATTAAAGAAATGGCAACATGTTTTTTGAGGATGTCTCGAAAACGATACTTGGAAACAAAAAATATGCCTGACATGCTTGGAATTCACGTCCAAAAATATTTACAAAAAGTCTAGGATAAACCAGCTCCTGAGATGATACCCAACTTTGTAAACTAGTGTTATTATCGTAAAAAAGTCCCAATCGATAAACACGGAAAAAAGAAAATTGTTCGTACTATTTTTTTTTTTTTTTTTTTCTAGAAAAGTTTACTAGAATTTCAAGTCAGAATAGTGATAACTCCCCAAAAAACTAAATTTTACCTTACTGTTAAGTTCAAACTACAAAACAAAACAAAAGAAAAACTAACTGGCCGCACTAGGATCCGAACCGGGTTCCGTCCGCATGATTTATAGAAAATATTATTTTTACGTACAATAACAAACTTGTTAGACCTCTACACCACTGATCTATATGGCAAAAAAGTATAAAATTTGTATATTAAGCAAATGTCTGTCCAAACATAAATATTTTTACTAGAATTATAAAGTCAAAATGGTTATAGAAAGAGTAAAAATTGTGACACTTATGTTTCTCCTTGAGCGAGTAAGTGGAAAAAATAAAACAATCCTTACTAGAATTATAAATAAAAAATGGTTATATACATATGGATGAAAGTACTCCACAAATGAAATTTACTCCACAATTATACAATTTGGAATAATTACACTAGTTTACAGCCAAAATTCCCAGCGAATGCCGTTACTCATTTTATATGGAAAATGGGCTGCTGATTCCGAAAATCGCATTTTTTTTTTTTTTTATTTCGTGTCGTTTTCGAGATATCGGTCATTTTCGGTTTTTGGACCAAAAAAAAAAGATAGTTCCATTAAAATACAAATATCTCAAATACCAATGTTTTTATTTAAATAAATAATATGTCATATTAAAGGTAACTTAATTACCTACAAATGATATCCACTTCACTTTTTGGTTGGTTCGTTAGTTTCGGTGAAATAAATTGATTTCTAAAAAAAAAAAAATTTTTTTTTTTTTAAAAAATTAAGAAAAAATCAAATTCAACTTCAAATTTATACAAGAAGACATAACTTTTTTATAATATTTTTTTTTTTTTGTATCATAGACTATACATTTGTGAAGAAAATAAGATATCATTTAAGAAAATCGATGGAAAAATGCAAAAGTTGTATACAATTCATTTATAAGTTACCAAAATGCGTTTTTCCCTATTTTTCCGTTTTTTTGTAATAAACTGTTCGAAAATTTGAAACTTTTTGTAAAAGAAATTAGAAAATCCAAAAAATTCTTAAAGAAGGCATTAAAAGGAAATACCCGTGCCTCGCCGTTTTTCTCTAGCACGTCAGATTTTTTTTTAATCGATTTTTGAAGTTTTTTAATCCACTGTACATGAAAAAACAGAAATAACGCATTCTTGTGTTAAATCGATGAATTTAACTATATGATCCTTACATCTGAGGTGTATTATGTGTTCAGTAAACTTATGCAGGATACTGCGAGGAATATTTTTGTAGACAATTTTAACCCTCTAAAACCCTCACATGTGGGTCATTTTGACCCCCACATGAAGGTCATTTTGACCTACATGTGGGGGTTTGAGAGGGTTAAAATTGTCTACAAAAATATTCCGCGTAGTATCCTGCATAAGTTTGCTGAAGACATGATACACCTCAGATGTAAGGATCATATAGTTAAATTCATCGATTTAACACAAGAATGCGTTATTTCTGTTTTTTCATGTACAGTGGATTAAAAAACTTCAAAAATCGATTAAAAAAAAATCTGACGTGCTAGAGAAAAACGGCGAGGCACGGGTATTTCCTTTTAATGCCTTCTTTAAGAATTTTTTGGATTTTCTAATTTCTTTTACAAAAAGTTTCAAATTTTCGAACAGTTTATTACAAAAAAACGGAAAAATAGGGAAAAACGCATTTTGGTAACTTATCAATGAATTGTATACAACTTTTGCATTTTTCCAACGATTTTCTTAAATAGTACTTTATTTGCCTAACAAATTTATAGACTATGATATAAAAATACAAAATGATTTTTAAAATTTTTTTTTCTTGTAAAAATCTCCAGTTGATTTAGACATTTTTGTAATTTTTTCGGAAAAATATTCTCTTTTTTTCAGAAATCAATTTATTTCATCGAAACTAACAAACGAGCCAAAAAGTGGCGTGAGTATCATTTGTAGGTAATTTAATTACCTTTAATATGACATATTATTTGTTTGAATACAAACATTGGTTCTTGAGATATTTGTATTTAAGTGGAACTATCTTTTTTTTTTTGGTCCAAAAACCGAAAATGACCGATATCTCGAAAACGACACGAAATAAAAAAAAAAAATGCGATTTTCGGAATCAGCAGCCCATTTTCCATATAAAATGAGTAACGGCATTCGCTGGGAAAAAAAATTTTAATCATTTGTAAACTAGTGTTATTACTTTATTATATAACTATATTTTATTTGCAAAAATTACTTTACTTCACCTTCAAATAGTCCATACGTAAGGTAATTGATGTTTGAAATTTAGTGTTAATTACTTTAATTTTTTTACTACCCGCGTGGAGTAAAAACTATGACACGGATTTTTCTCCGTGTGAACAACACAAAAGTTCTAAATGAATGGGATGGTTTTACCTGAAAAATTATAAAAGGTGATTGAGTAAAATGGCACGTAAATGGTTTAAAATACAAAAAAAAAGATATTTTTCATCCTTTTTATCATTTCATCTGTTTCATCGATTTTTCGTATTGCAACTGCACAGTTCATCCTTAATTTTTCACCATGCAATAAAAAGTTATCTCTTCTACTCGTCCGTTAGTCGTTAGAAAAATCACGTTCCAGATTTTTATCATTGATAAGAGGCAAGAGAGCAGCAGCAGTAACCGAAAAAATGGCAAAAACAGAACGTATGTACATTACGAGTTGTCGTTATTTCCTTGGGAAAACGTGCTGCTGACTGACTGACTTTCTCCCTAGGGTACGGAAATCCAGTCTGCTTGTTAGATTTTCTTACGTTCTTTCATCTTTTTTTTTTTTTTTTGATTTTTATTTTTTGCTTCATGACATTTACTTGTTTTACTCGCACTATAAGTTAAATAATGAAACTTCTGTATCTCATATTTTTCACGATGTTGTTCCCTTCATGGTAAGTTCATGTGCCGCCGCCTTGCACAAAATTTGAACCCTTCTTTTGTCTTTGTTGATTTTCTGTCTCTACCTTTCATAATTATGTTTACCCATTGCACCTAAGTGTAATGTTTACTTTGTCAACATGTTGGCATCGAATGCATTTAAGGTTGGTGTGTGTTTGATCCTTGCCAGGCCAGACCGACCGCATAGTTGCCAACTTGAACAAATCAAGATCAATATCTACGCTGGTTGTTAGTAATAAGAACACACACACACAAACACACGTCAGACATTGATTGGGGGATAATAAACAAATTAGTTTTCAGTGTATAATAGCAAAATTATCATAGTTTATTATTTGTAGTGTCTTTCCCGTAGTGTTTTATAATTTCGTGCCAATTTCGTAAATCCGTGCCTCAAAATATCCAATTTAAATATTTGATCAAGCGAAACAAAAACCAAAAAATTTAGAAAATCTCAGAGAGCCAACTGATACACATACGAATGCGCTTGCTACTTCGTTTTGTCTCGGCAAAAAACCTTGCAAACGAAGCGCTATGCAAAAATAGTATAATATCAATGACTCACAACGGCTTGGCAATGCATATAGAGGGAAAAACAAAGAAATTTGAATTTTTGCATGCGCTGTGTTTTTCTTGTAGCTGTGATTCTCGTCTAATCTATGCTAAAAGTTAAATAAAGTATGCTTGCAGAATTCTAAAAGATGTCGGCAAAGCGTCTGATGAGGAATTGACTTATTATAGTCAATTTTGACCTGTGGTGGGTCCCGAAACTAGTAACGCAAACCAGCCTTCCGATACATTTTTTTGCTTTTTTATTTATGTGTATTTTTGCCTTGTTTTTTGTGTTTTTATTGTTGTTTTACTCAAAAACACTGAACAGTAAGCTCCAACCATCAATGTATTTTCATTGTTGGTAGCTAATAATGTAAACCGTGCCTGTCTGGCTACACAGAAGAAATTAATTGGTTCTAAAATTAAGTGGGAACAGTCATGTTTTAAAATCAAACCTGACTGTTTTTAAATCAAATATTAAATATTTTTGAGTTAAAAGAAAATTTCATAAATTTAATAAAAAAGCATTCGCTCTACAGTTTTATATACGGAAACATTTTTGGGTTTTTGATTTAAAAACTTTTGTTTTTGATTTAAATGAAAATCTCTTTGGCGCACTTTCTACATTTTTTTTGTGTGTACATACATACATACATACAAAAAAAATAAAATATTCATTTCAAAATTTTTTTTGTTCGAAAAAATGTGATATATAGTTTACTTCAAATATTGTAATTTTACTTTAAACTCAAAATCCTGTGTTTAGGTATTTCTAGTATTTTAGTGGTATGGTTGCTTTCTTATGAGAATTAGATCATGGGTTCAATTCTCATTCAAGTCATTTAATTTCTTTAATTTTTTGTTGCATGATATTTTTTTAAGAATAATTTTGTCATATGTTTTGTAACTTAGTTTTGCTTTAAAAAATTCTGAATTTCTTAATGGCGAAATCCGGGATAGGAATAGGAATCATTTTAACAGAAATAGTTCACAATATATGGTTTATAATCTATCCCTTTATGGTCTTTGGTCCATTATCTATCGTCTATGATCTGTCCTTTATAGTCTATGGTCCATAATAAATGGTCTTTGATATTTCCTTTATGGTCTGCTTATGATCTGTCCTTTATAGTCTATGGTCTATGATCTATCCTTTATGGTCTATGTTCCATAATTTATGATCTATGATGTGTCTTTCAAGGCCTTTGGTCCATAACATATGGTCTGTGGTCCTTCCTTTTTGGTCTATGGTCTGTCCTTTACAGCCTTTGTTTTGTCCTTTATGGTATATGATTCATAATTTTTGGTCTACGGTCTGTCTTGTGGACTATCGACCATAAACTGAAACTGTTGTAGAATAAAATAAAAAACTAGTAAGGGTGTTACTTGTGGCCTGGGCAAAAATTAAATGGATTGCAAGGGAGATGCCACGCCCTCTTGGTCGAATTCAACTAGTTTTTGTTCAGATTTTGCACCACCTATTGTCCGAGTTCGCTTAGTTCTTGCTCAGAGCTTGCGCTTACCGTCCTTAGTATTTATGGTATTTATGGTTACATTTTCGTGAACAATACTCCTAAAGTTGCGATTTGAATAAACATTTTTTGTATGGGCGGTACGCGTGTTCGTTGACCGATTTCATTTTCAATATGTCGAGCTAACTTTGACAACGGCAGCAGTTTTCTAAATTTCATTGAATTATCTTGTTCAGTTTTCCCGAAAAATGTATTTCCAAACACAGACACACACCCAGGCAGACAGACGGACATGGCTATATTGACTCTGGAGATGACGCTGATCAAGAATATATATCTTTTCTGTACCTGCCACGCCTACTTCTCTTCGTTGAAAACGGATGGGTAAAGTGAACATACCTAGGGGTGTATGGTATAAAAATTGCAGAATACAATATGCGTCCATCTTAAATCCGGGAAATCTCCGGGACGAGAACTAAAATCTAACACTATCCCGCAAAATTCAGGACGGTTGGTTACCCTAATGTAAAAACAACAAATTAATGTTAAACACCCTAATCTTCACTGATCCAAACAAGATGCTTAGCAGTTGTTTGAGGCAGTGTGAATGAAATCCTAGTAGCATGTATGTTATAGCAGACATTAACTTCCAAAAGCATAAAAATTTTTTATGATTTTTTTTTATTAGTAAATTAAAATAAAATTCTTCATAAGGTTTTTTAAATCAAATAAAATGCCTTAAATATTTTGTTTTCTAAAATATTTTTATACCGTAATTCCTTTGTTTTCATAGAAATGTAATATCAAGTCACACCGCCACACACGTTGGCGCCGAATGTCATAAAGTCGTTGTCCTCTTGTAACAACTTCTATATAAAATGTTTTATTACAACTTGGTACTTCGTAGACGTTTAGTTTTTTTTTTTTTTTCACATTCTTTTTTTTTTTTTTTTTTTTTTTCTTTAGAAAGTTGCACACAAGTTCCAAGTATAAGGTCTTACTTTTTAGTTTTATTTCACCGTTTTAAAGGCTCTTTGTTTGCATTAGTTTGACTGCCAAGGTAGGGCATGCCACTCAGGTAAATTGCAGCGTATTCGAAGGGCGTTTTCCAATCCACAAGTAAAACGAAAAAAGACAATTGCTCTGCTTAAACTTTGCAGTTGCATGAATATGTTGGCGCCGCACGCTTTCTTTCTTTCTTTTTTACGAAACAGAAAAATAAAAATGTTTGCCTTCACTATTTTTAGCCATAACTCTAAAAATAATGCAGAACAATTATTTGACACTATTTTAATTGTTTTGACTCACGCATACTTGTGTAATGCATGTCCTTTGCCTTCTACATATACAAAAGTGTCCAATAAATATATGAATGTCACGCCTTTGAGTCCTTTGTGATGTAGTGTGTGCTTAAAGTTCATTGAACTAAAGTTGCATGTTTTAATAATCGTTGATGTTATTAATTGTAATAATTTGAGATAGTTAAAACATGCAGTAATGTTATTGAAAAAGCAATTAAAACGCTAAATATTTAACTACACATTTTTCATGTATCCATCATCATCCGGCATTCTGCGCAATGTATTACAACATGGTAAATTTGTGGTTTTTTTTTTTTTTGTTACGAACGATCACTGGGATCTTAACACTCCCGCCTCCTCTTCTCTCCGCCTGCTTCTCTTACATGAGAAATGTGTTTATTGGTTAAATCATTAGACTTCTTGAGCTGATTTTCCCATTTATAATAAGGGGGTGTCCACAAACATCGTGCCGTCCCTAGGGGAGAAGGTGTTTCTATGGGAAGCGGTACAGATGCCGCTTATGAATTCATATCTCAGGGCTGCCACCTGTTTTATTTTAATTAAATAACTTGTTTTCTTATTAAAAAAACCTCAACAATTTTCTCGAACATACTAGTCCCTTAAGGAGCCTCCCATATAAAATGGATATTTCTATCTAAATTTTGTACGGGAGCCCCCTTAAGGGGTGAAAAAAAAAAAGAGAATAGTTTGTTCCAAAAATGTTAAGGAGGAAAAATTAATGGGGGTCTGTGAACATTCTTTTTCTCTCCCGGCAATGAGGAATTTTTTTTATAATTTTATCAAAATTTTGTAACGGAGCCCCCTCAAGCGATGGGTAAAAAGGGTTGCCCCCTTAATTAGTGGGAAAACAGGGCTTATACGTTAGAGAAAATTATTGAAGAGGAAAAGTTAATGAGGGTCGGTGAACATTTTTTCCCTCTTCCGGCAATGAAGAATTTTGTTTTTTATATATTTATCAAATTTTTGTACGGGAGCCCCCTTAAGGAATGTGTAAAAGGGGTATGTACATTCGAAAAAAATGTTGAGGAGGAAAAATTAATAGGTGTCGGTAAACATTTTTGCTCTCTCCCGGCAATGAGGAGAGCCCCCTTAAGGGGTGGAAAAAGGTGTAAGTAGTATGTTTCAAAGAAATATTGAGTGGGTAAAGTTATTGGGGATCGGTAAACATTTTTACACTCTTTCGGCAACGAAACTTGATAAAAATAGAAATTTAGTTTTAAAAGTTGAAAATTTAATAAAAAAAAATATTTAAAAAATTTTTTTTTTTTATAAAAATTTCATTAAAAAAAACTTAAAAAAAAAATTTCATGGTTTGGTTGAATATTGACGGAGTTATGAGCATTTCAAAAAACTACTAAATGTGGTTTTTGGAGATTTTTAGTTTTTTGAAAATTTATATCTCTGAAACGGATCGATGAAAAATTTTAAAAAATCATAAATGCTAATCTCAACTAGTACTATAAGTTTCGAAAAAATCGGAGATGCAAAAGCAAAAAGCTATCCGAAACGGTATGTAATGCCCCATGTATAAAATTGTCTTATTTAAAACTATTAACGTGTTTAGTCGAATAAGTGACAAAATATGAAGGATATAATATCTCCTTAATAACTTTAAATCAATTTCACTTAAAAATCTCAAACACTTTATGGTACAAATAAAAATTTAAACGAATTTCTATTTTCAAGAATGATTTTTTTCTCTATTTAATTGCATGTTAACATGACAGGACTTGATGTTCTCGTTATTATTGCTGCGACTATAAAAAGCCACAAATTTAATGCATTTGGTGGTGGCACTTCTATTACGAAATGTGTTATCCAACGCTAAACAAATGCTGCTACAACATACCGTACATAATTCCAGTGCCTTGCCTGGTTTAGAATTAGTGTTCTTTCGTTTTTAGTTTCACGCATGGCAGCATAAAAAACGCACAGGTTGTTGAAACTTGCAACAGTTGCAACACCACAAAAGTAACAAACCAAAAAACAAAAACAGGGCATTATGGCTTAAATACATAAGGTAGCATTTGATGTTGAATAGATAGTAAATAACGTACAAAATATCTTGTGGCTAGGAGGGTGGCTTCTTTTTCACCCTCTTACTTACACTGACCTATGTATGTGGCTTACCTATGCCAGAATATCGGCTAACTTGGTATTAAAATGAAAAATCACCCACAATTCTTTTGTTTTTTTGTACAAATTTATACAGGAGTTGAGAAAAATATCGACACAATTACCCTTAAAACACATTTTTAGCTCGACATCCGTTTAAGTTTAGTGCACTACACCGCATCGCACGCGCTTAACAATTTGAGGTGTGATTTGAGAATGATAAGCAAATCGACGCTTGTTTTCATTATGTTGGCAACAATTGTTTTAAATTGCTGGACATAAATTTTATGTAAGTTATTTTGATAGGCGAATGACTACTGTACTTAAAAGTAAAAACTTTTTTTGTCGGCATTTTCAAACATTTCAGTTTTTTTGGGGGGTTGCAAACGCAGCTTGTTTTAATTAATGTGAAAAGCCGTGCCTGTCTTTATATATTTAAGTGCATAGTAGGAAATGTCTAATAGGTCTTTATTTTCTGTAAACATTCTTGTCGAGCATGTTTTGTTCTTTTGACTTTTATTTTATATTTTAGTCATTAATTGCTTTTTTCCAACTGGGTATGTTTATGTTGCAATATGTGACTTTTCTACACATCTATTGTCAATTGCGTGCGCTTTTAGGTAGTTATGTTGGGTATTTACAATTGACGTTTCATGTGAAACGCACATTGAATAAAATAAGTTTTTCCACCGCAATCATCATATGATCTAATTTGGATTAAATCGGTGCCCTGACAAACTACGCCTATCTGCTGTTGTGACTATTACATTAAGTGTTACCATTGTAAAGTATTAATTGTAGTTTGTTGATTTTTTTTTAATTAATTGCTCTACATTTGCACTTACGGAAAAAATCGTAACTAAGTATAAGGTCAAATTCTCCGAGTATTAGATCATTGCATTCCAGATGATGAATCAATCAAAAATAGCTTGGAATTTCATGCTTACATTTATTACTCAGCAATAAAATTTATCTTCATAACTTTAGATTAAGAAAATTTGGCCTCAGAATCTGACATTAAATTCTGTAGCAAAAAGCATAAACAGCTTAAGTCGACTTAAGAAAAATGGGTTTGAGCTCAACTTTAATATCTTGTTTTTATCTATACTTAATTTGGTTCCTTAAAAATTATGATTTTTTGAACATTTACAATTATTTTAAATATTTTGCTATTTAAAAAAAAAAAAAAAAAACCATTGGTAAAGGAATAGTGTCGGTTGTGGGTACCATTTGGTTTTCAACTCATATCTTTTGACCAAATGTATAATATGCAGACATATAAATATCAATGGAATGGTAGAGACCTTAGCTGACTACTGGTGAAGAATGTAAATTGATTTCGTCAGTTTGAAAAATTATATTAAAAAATAAAAAAATGATAATTTTTAATCAAAAAAAAAAAAAAATTTTTTTTGGTCGGTTGTGGGCACCCTTAGAAAATCGGCTAAAAATGGGAAAATATGAAGTTAAACGCAATCAAATGTCTTGACAGTACATTACGATTTGATAAATAAAAAGCGAGTACAAAATACAACGAATCTAATGACTTAATTGCCAATCTAAAACAATAACCGACTCACTACAGTATGTATAACACACCTCATGGCTTAAACTCAATTTTGCGTTACGGTGCGCCGTCAGTTCCTAACATAATAGATTTTAAATGACTGCATTTCCACCAAAAATTTTGCAATTATTGATTTTTTTCTTTCTTTTTTTATGGTTATGGCAACAAAAACTATTAAAAAAAGCAACAAAAATGTTGCACATCATGGAAACTAATTGTTGCTATTGTTTGGGTCGTTGTTCTGTATTTGTGTCATTTAAAATGCGCAAAATTATGGTGCGGCGCCGTAAATTGTCCTTTTTTGCTCTTTGTGTCTTACGTATAATTAGCATAACATTTCCCACTAAAATCTGCACGTTGAATACAATATTTACTTATATATGTTAGTGCTTAAATGTGCGCTTTCATTGTTAGAAATGGTGCCAGGTCCGTCCCCAGCATTAAGTCGATTATCAACATTATTTTAAATAAACATATGAACCCACCTGTCTTATGCATATTTTATTTAAATCAACACACAACACAATGTTATTGTAGCTAGTATCGCCCTGTGGTCAAATTTGACCACAAATGCAATGAATTTGGTACTTTTTGGACACATTTAGTATTTTTTTTGCTATTTGGTACAAGATAGAAAAGGTCATTTATCATCCCTGGTACAATGCAAAGCGAAAAGTACAATAACAAAAACATAAAATTTGTATTTTTGCCTTTCTCTTTGTGCTTCATCCTATTTTCAGCTCAGTGTGACCGAGTATTTTGTTCTTGTTAACATTGAAAACTTTGTAACATGTGGACTTGATATGTATTGAAGATCAAAAATCGGTGGAGTAGAAAATTCTAGAATCAAAAAAGTCACAGAGTACAGATGATAACATCGATGTCCTAATTTAAAGAAACACTTTGACTTTACAAAGCAACAAATCGGTGTATGCCATCCATAGGTACTTACTACTTCAATGCCATGGTATAACTTTTCAAGCGCCTTACACGTACTTTGCCAGCTTTCTAAGCGCAGTATGAGTTTAACTACATAACGCACTTTTTCCGGCTTCTTCTTCAAACTCATTAATACCTGAACTGACGCAATTTCTATTGAGTTCTTTGTGCCTTTTCTTCCACTTTAAGCAGCTTTGTTTTCAAATCTTCCTTAGGCTGTCTTTAAAATGATAATTTTAATGCGTTTCAGTGACATATTTTTTTACGCAACAACATAAAAATTTTTAATAAGAAAAATGACAACCAAATGAACAGACAACATGCAACATCTAAACATTCGACGCTCATTACAAAGATAAAAGCGCCATTCACAGCTGCCGCTGAGCGTGGATTAAAACACCATATTTTGAACTTAAAGTTCATCAACGGACTTCGCTTTTTTGTGTTGTTGTTGGGCATAGTAAGTACATTACTACTGCGTTCGTTCTATATATACAATGTATGTCGTCTTGTCTGTCAGCTTACATAAAGGGCACGACTCGGCATCATTTTGCTGCTACTCAAATTACATCAAATTCCGTACGCAATGTGGTATCATTCCAAATAAAAATCGAAAAGTAATTTTTCCCCTTTTTATTTTTACTAAATATTTCACTATCTTGGTTTTTAATTACTAATGGGGCTCTATATTATGATGTTATACAGGATTTTGCTTTCATCGCTTAATTTTAATCTTTGCCACACAACCAACTATACAAAATCTCAAGTGTTTTAGCATCAAAAAAAAAAATAAATATTTTTTTTTAAGTTTTAAATTGATTTTGTATTAAATAAATCTGCTTTCTTTATCAGCAAAACTGACGCCTATTTTTTATGAAATCATCATTTACATATGTATAGATATGTACTGATTCAGAAGAAAGAAAGAAAGTATGTATGATTTGTTAATAGAAAGTTTTTCTGAATAGTACAGTGAAATAAGGATTCAACTCTCATTTCGCTTATTGCTTACAACGTGTAAGTGTCTCGAAAAGCTCCTATATACGTAATGGTTGTCAGCATTTATACGAATTTTGACATTTTTACGAGTTACGAGGTTTTCGTTACACGTTTTAAACAATGTTCCGTAATCCGTGTGGTTTCAATTACTTTTCATTTAGGAGGCTTTTTCACACGACAAAAAGTATAAGAATCTTTTTTTGTGGAGAATTACGGTTATATATGTATTTTTTATACATCTCACTTAGGGCCAGTTTTTCAGTGCAAGTTAAACTCATTTTCTGGTTTAAACTAAGTTTAAATTAAGTTTAAACTCAGGAATGAGTTTTTCAGTTAATGTTTAACGTAGTTTGAATCAAGTTTAACTGAACAATATTGGCCGTTTAAATTCCGTTTAACCTATAATTTTGTTTTGACAACTGCTGATAAATAAATCAAAATTGACATATTTAATAAAAAATAAAACAGAAAAAAGAAGAATTTATTTCAGTTCTGAAGTTTATTCTTCGTCTTTTATTTTATTTTGAAAATAAGTAATTCACAAACTTCACTTTTGACCACTATTTAATGTGATCACGTTCTGCATATGATTTTCAATCAGTATGACCATGAAATTCCTTAAACATTGGAGCAACCAAGATGCCCTTGGGCAAAGCTTTGATACTGGCTCCCTTTACCAGGCACCAACGTCCCGACCGGGTACATTTTTCATTAAATCAGCTGTTTCAGCGGTGATATAGTAAATGTAGGCCAACTGTTCTGGTGGCCAACCCCCAATAATTGAAAACCTGAAAAATAACTTTTCGCAGGAATACGCGCAATCAAAATTTTCTTGTAGCCACCCGCTACTTTATTGTTATAAAAGTTAAGGGTTTTATTTGCTTTATGCCAGACCATACGGCGTCTACCGATCCGATGGAAACAAAATATTATATTATTGGATCCATGGTCTGCCATAAAGCAAATAAAACCCTTAACTTTTATAACTTAAAAGCAATAATTTTACATAATGGTGTGTCGTGGGCTGTTCTTGGCTCATGGAATGGGGAAACTTAAACTTAACGGTGGCAATATGGATAGACATGAACATCAGTCCAGTTCCACAAAAAAAAAATTGCACCCAGTACTTAAAAAATGGGCTTACCACAAGATGACTTCTGATTTTCAAAAGACAATGACCCTAAATACACATCCTGGGACACTTCTGTAAGACACCAAAAGGATAAAAACACCACCGCGATATTCTTTTTCGAATCCAATAGAATTTTTTTGGTTTTATCTAGTGGAAAGGTCAAAAAAAAAACCTTATTTTATCAAAAAAATGTGCTCAAACAAGTACTGCAAGAAAAATGGGTAAAAACACCGACCGAAAATGTCGTAAAGGGATAGAATCCTCGCAAAGATGTTTAGATGATGTCTCCTCAAATAATGGCTACCATGGTTATTATTAAAAAAGCCTCTTTTACTTGATAAATAATCTCAAAGTAAAATTTTACTAAAAAGCAAAATACTTTTGTGACCTTATAAAAAAGATGAATAAATCATTTCTTTGCTTTTTAAGTGATTAGAACGCATTATTTTAATTTTTTTATGAAGTAGTATCATAGTTAACGTTCCACTGACTCGAAGTTTATAAAAAAAATATTACTTTTCTAAGGATGAAACGGCTAAAAATTGAGTATTAATTCGAATTTTAGAATATTTTTCGTATGCAAAATACATCTGTTACTCACTGTATATGCCTTACGTTTCAAAGTGTTGTCTAAAAAAGACGTTAAACTGTAAAAAACGAAATTTTTTTTTTTCAAATTCTAAATTTCATCTGAAATATCTCCACATATTTACATTGGACTAAAGCTATATTATATATTTTTAGAATGGACATAAATTTTCCTTTCCAAATAAGTGATAAAATGCAAAACCGGTTAAGAAATAACTGATCCACACATTTTTAAGCGCACTAAGTCACCCAAAAACAATTTTTTAAAGGTAAATTAAGATTTTGAGCTTATTACAATTTTTAAATGGAGGCAAATTAAGTACTCGACTAGACCTGGAATATCTACTGGGTCGCTTTAAAACTGTATGCAATTCTTAGGATTTTGTAGCACTGTGTAATTATTATAATTGATATGCGTGAAATGTGACGCCTCACACGTTCTTAAGGAACATATGGAGTATACAATATTCTAGCAGCTGATTAGAGTATTACATGCGTATGATTTTGTGGTCTTTCCACCATGAGAAACCCATTTTAATTTCTTTGGAATAGCACATACATACATGCGTAGTTACAGCGAATATTTTAAAGAAATCCGTTTTCTATTTTTTTTTTTTTTTTTCATACGAAAAGGAAATTTCCACGTAAGACAACAACTGTACGGGTAGAAAGGAATTTTACCTGTGTTCAAGTCATCCCAGCTATGCTATATTGTACAGTCGTAGATTTACAGTTTGTACCTGATGTTTTTTTTTTGTTTGTTTCTTGCAACTCCAACTAAGCTGGCTTAAGGATATCGCAAAGGACTTTTTGCACAACCAGTTTTGCGTTTGTAAGATAAAGAAAACGATAGAGTACAAGGGACAAGGGATGCATTTAACATGCAATTGATTATAAATAGAGGCAGCTTAATCGTTTGAAAACCCACAAGTAGTTGAACCTTTGACCGTGATAGATCCTAGATCCCTTACAATAAATATTAACTTAGATATTAAGGTATTGATTATTGTGTTTTCTTCTGCAAGAACATGAAACTTCAATTAATGTTTTCTTTATTTTTTTACAGAACTTTTTTTAACTTTTAGAAACTTAAATTGAAACAAAAAAGACTTAAAAAAAACCGTCACCAAAAAAAAAACCAATTAAAACAACAATTTACAAATCAAAAAGTAATGGGCGAACTTGAGGAGAAAGAAACTCCCCCATCCGAGCCAACAACACAACATCAAGAAACGGTCGAAGAACCTAAAGAAACTGACAAAATGCTGGATAAAAAGGATGAGTCCGCAACAGCGGGCGCTGCGAACAAGGATAAAAGTCCAAGCCCTAGTACAGAAAAGAAAAAATCGACTACATCAAAACCCACAACACCAGTTAGTGGTGATAAAAAGTCACCTGCACCTGGCTCACCCATTGCTCAAGATGCCACCGCTGCGAAGCAAGTAAACGGTGGTGAAGAAATCATTGATATACCCGAAGGTGGCGCCAAATCAGCCGATGTCGTTGTTGATGAGAAAAAAATCTCTAAGGAAGAGCGTGAAGTGAAACCGAAAAAAATACCCATCGGTGGCTTAAAATTACCCGGTTTCTTTACGAAGACCAAACCACGCGCCGATGGTGATGGCGCTGATGGTGAATTACTTGAGAAGGAAAACAAGGACGATATTGCAGGATCAGCAGCAGCTGAGGGCAAAGTCAAGAAAGATGAGAAACCACGCTCGAATTTTGGTGAGCGCTTACGCAACTTTTTTGTACGCAAAACAACAGCTGAGAAGCAAAAACAAGCAGCGGTAGCAGCTGCCAACGCAGGCGCCAACGGTATCGATGCAGATGCAAAAAGTGGTGAGTTAGCATCTCTTATTGATGAATGTGACCTTGTTTGATTTGTTGTATTTTTTTGTTTTGTTTTACAGAAGCCACAGCTGAGGCTTCACCTATCGAAGGTGCCGATGCCACATCGCCGGCGACGACTGCTAGTGATGCACCACCACAAAAACGCGGTTTGCTTAATGCGATTAAGCTGCCAATTGCCAACATGATTCCAAAGAAAAAATCTGATGAGGATGTCGAATTGGGCTTGGGCAAGGCCGGATTAGCTTCAATGGAAACTTTGGATGATTCGTTGAAAGATCAAGATTGTGTCGATAAAGCCGTGTCAAAAAAGAACGGCACTGATGAAATAAGCAAGCTAAAGAAAACACCCAGTGGCGAAATCAAGCAAGATGTAGATGAAGAGGTAACATATGGCTTTTTGGTTTAGAACAAAAACGAAATAACTTGGGCGATAAACATTTTGGTAATATCTTATAAAATTTGGGGTTTATTTTGTTAAGACATTGGGTGTTATTTCAATTTAAAAAAAAAAAACGAAATAATGCTCAAAAACAAAAAAACCAAATAACGCCCAAATTATTTTCATATAAATAATTTCGACGTTTTTCGTTTTTGTTTTTGGGCATTATTTCGTTTAAAACAAAAGCGAATAACGCCAAAATGATTATCGCCCAAAATTTATATGAAAATATTTTGGGCACTATTTCCTAACGCCTTAAAAAATCGCTCCTAACCAAATTTATTTCGATGCCTTATGTAATTTATGATTTTTTTTTTTTCATTCTCTTGATACATAGAAGTCCGATGAACCAGAGCCTCTCTCCTTAATCGATCGCCTACGTTCCTACAGCTGCTCCATTGATGATGGACTAATTGTACTGGGCGTTTTTGTTCTCATACTGCTCATTGCTGTTATAGCGTACGTGCTGTCACGTGAAAAATTGATCTCACCTCCCCTGCGTGAGGGACGTTATATGGATGCCGTTACAAGCTGCGGTTTGGTTGAGGGTCTGGTTGAAGATGGAGCATACGCCTTCCGTGGTATACCTTATGCATTGCCACCTGTCGGCAAAAATCGTTGGAAGCCAGCACAACTCATTGAGGGCATCGATGACTGTTGGAACGGCACCCTGAAGGCACATAACGTTAGTGAACTATGCACACAAATGCTAAGCAACGGAACAATAATTGGCGATGAAGATTGTTTATACTTGGACGTCATAACGCCACATATACGTTATGTAAATCCGCTACCTGTTGTTGTACTCATTGGAGCCGATAGCTTAACAGGACCGTCGCCAGGAATACTACGGCCATCTGCACGTTTTGCACGTTCAAGAGATGTTATTTTTGTGCGTCCAAATTTTAGACTGGGTGCTTTTGGTTTCTTGGCTTTAGACGCTCTCACCAAGGATACTTATCCACGTACTTCTGGTAACTACGCACTTTCTGACATAATCGCTGTGCTCAATTGGATTAACTTGAACATAGTTCACTTTGGTGGTGATCCAAAGTCTGTTACATTATTTGGTCATCGTGCTGGTGGCACATTAGTATCGGCTCTCGTGACTTCACCACGTGTTAAAGATCTGTATACGCGTGCCTGGGTATCATCTTCGTCTGCCATCTTTCCGGGCAAACCATTGGCGGAATCCGAAAAACGCAATCAAGAATTAATGAATAATCTTGAAGACTGCTCGAATGTTGGTTGCCTACGCGAGGCCACTACTGAACAAATTTGGGCGGCAACACCCGATACTTGGCTACACTTCCCTGTTGATATTCCTACTGTAGATGAGAATACAACATTGCCCCATCACGAATGGCTAGTACTAGACGGTGGCATATTACAGCAACATCCAGCTGAGAGTTGGAAAAGGGAACCGGCCACTGATGGCTCTAAAGACGATCAAATTAAATTAGTTGTGGGTACCACAGCTCATGAGTCGCATACACCGAAATTACGTGAACGTTATGCCAATTGGACTGCTGATGAGATACACGACTTTATTGCGTCCTCAATGATTGGTGCTAAAAATTTAACCGATGAAGTCATTCAGCGCTACAATGCCACCAACTATAGTGCACTGGTCTCGCTTATCACTGACATACGCACCATTTGTCCACTGCTAACAAATGTTCGGCTACAGCCTACTGTGCCATTTTACGTAGTCACCATGGGCGATGGTGAAGACAAATTGGCAACTGTTGATGCTGACGTCCAAGCAATTTTGGGACGCTATGAGCCGCACACTGCGCCACAACGTCGTTTCGTCAGCTCAATGCAGGGGCTATTCTTTTTCTATGTAGCGCATGGTACTGTGCCACAATATGATAAACGAAGGCGTGTGCTAGACGTTGGCCAAGATCCACTGCCGCAAGAGGATTATCCAAATTGCAACTACTGGATAAGTAATGATTTTGTGCCGAGGTATGCTCGTGTAGACTAAGCAGGAGGCGGAGAGTAAATCACAAAAGACTGCGTTTATACTAGCGATCATTAACACTTTTGTAGAATGATTATAAGTGCATACATATTCCAAGCTTGGTTGTTAGTGTAAACCTAGTCTAAGGAAGAAAATGTTCTACAATTTGGTGCAATAGCACCACACAGTTGATTGCAAAAATATTATCCAACAGAAAACTTTTGGTACTACACAGTTAGTTGCTACTTTTTGTACGAAATTATAAATTTATGCATTTTTTTACAATAGCCCCCCCTTAGTTGATAAGGTAGTGTTTAACGTTGTAAATGTAAGTAAGTTAAAACAAAAACGTATTTCTATGTAATTTAAATAAAAATTTAAAAATTCCAAAAAAAAGGTAAAAACAAATAAATAAATACTTTTTAAAAGTAGATAAAAATGCGTCGTTTCACTGATGACTACAAAAAAAAAAAAAAAATAATTTGTGGGTATAGATATTTTTTGATATCTTTAGTAAAGAAACAAATTGGAAATAACGCCAGAATATGTTTGCTAAATGATTAAATTCAGCTGCATATTAAATGGGAACAGATTTAAGGAACGCATTCTCAATAAAAATTCGTAAGAACTTTACTGATTCGGTATTAAATTTTGTGTCGTGCCGATGAGGGTATGTCCAGAGTAAAAGTTAAACTGCACATTGAGAAAATATTTCAAATAAAAGATTTTTACAAATACAACTAAACATTACCTAATCAAAAATTTAAAATGTTTTTTTATGAATTAAAGTTTTTAACTAAAGTTTTAAATGTATACAAATGTAATCGTAGATTTGTCATAATTTTGTCCATAGTTATTGCTGTGCTTTCTGTTTTTTTTAATGTCTAAAAAATATTGTAAAATATCAAGAGAATAATTTTTATGCTCATACGTTCATCAAAATCGAATTTCGTACATGATCAACGTGAAATATAACAAAAAAAAAAAAAAAAAAAACCCTGCTAAAAGACTAATTTGAAGATCTTGCGAAAATGATAGTTGGAGTGAATAAAATGGATTTTTGCTGTGTGTGTAGTGTTTCATATGAAATTGTTAATTTAAATTGTCTGACCATTCACTACAAGAACTCTAGGAGAATTCAATTTAACACATGTTTTGGTAAATAACTCGAACTTAATGCATACTCAAATGTTTTTCTGAATTTTAGGTGATTTTTAAAATTTTATTTCATTTTAGTTATTTTTCTCATCACTTAAGGAATAGCAATTCCTTCTTAATACAAAACACATTTTTCTTGCAGGATTTATAAATTATTTCACACATATTTAAAGTAAATGTATGCCTCAAAACAGCTATTTTTCCACTTTCAAGCAAGGATATCTGGAGAACTAGAGTCAATCCTGACCTTGGTGTATCTGAATTTACTCACAAAACTAAGGCCGCAGAAATAAAAAGTTTTTTTGTCGCCCTGTATAATGAATTAACTAATTTCCGAATGTAAAATCATTATCTTTTATTAAAAACTGAAGAAACTTTCTTCCTCCAAGAAAAGCGTTCTATTAAGAAAGCCAAAAAGTTAGAAACTTATGAAACAAGATAGACTGTTGTCCAATCGCATTTTAAATAAGTGCCGGTAACCAAAATGTTTTTCGGGAAAATTTTTGGAATGACTCTAGGATGAAACATATATAGAGATAGTCTTTTTTCAAATGTAAACGGAACTTTTTTAATCTAGATGCAAAACACTCATTGTTTAGTCCTGGACTCTGTACCTGTTTGGTCGGGGATCAAATTTATAGTTTTCACTATATGTGACCTGGTCTATGAAAAGGGTACTTAGGTGTTAAAATAAACATTTTCCAATTTTTTGCCGATTCGCATAAATTGACCTTTAAAAGTTATTTTCCAGCTGTTTTGACGAAATTTTTTTTCGCACGTAAGCCCCATTTTTATAGACCAAGTCACATATATAAAATTTCATGGGCATACCTTTGAAAGGACTTCGCTTCGGCTGCCGCTGCTACGATGATTGCAGAGACACTCTTAGCCCGCTGGGCATACACGCGATGGAAAGTCTTTGGCGATGACCATGAGTCTGTTCCACAGACCAGAAGCCGCGGTGGAAGACCTGGAGTTGCTTTGGAAGTCGCCTTTTATGAGCTGGAATCGTTACTGTTGGCAACGGTGACACTTCGAAGGGAAGCGATGAATTGTCTTTGCTTTTACGTGATCAATTAAAAATTTTCCATAAAAAGGATAACCCAGAACACTTTGGTTTAAGTTAATTTTACTTTTATTGATACATAAACTTTATAAAATTAAAATGTGAATTTACAAATATAAAGAGCTGCAGTTGCTTGCTGCATGGTTAATTTTCAACGCGTGAGGAATTTTCCAACTTGAACTTTAGACTTCAAGTTGAGAAATGTGCTGAGCAATTAGGCCTTTTTACATTAACAATCTAGCCATCAATATGCCAATGATGCCAAGTTCACTTTTTTTCATCAATCTGAGAATGTATGCAGATTGATGAGAAACTGATAATGTAAACACTCATCAATCTGTATTGACAATCTGATTGCCGAAAAACAAAATTTTTTGACTTTCAGCTGTATTGATGACTTTATTGATGGGTAGGTTGACTGTGTAAACGCAATGAAAATTTTTCAGTACACTTTAAGTCAGTTAAGAAAAGATTTCAACGGGTGCACATCGTGCGGAAATGAAAATGGTTTGCAAATGTGATTTGTTTTTAATCAAAAACGGATAGTTTAATGATTTTGGTTTTCGCTGAAGATTAATGGGAGCTTTAAGAGAACCTTTTAATTTTTTGACTGGGACAAAATCAATTTACTGAAACCTGATTGTTAGTATTTTTATCAAAGACTCTTAGTTTTAATTAAAAAAAAATATATTTCAATAAAAAATTTTAATAAACGACCAAAACCCATATTTTTGGTGATAAAAAGGGTTCGGAAATGACAAATTGTTGCTGTGGACCCATTAAAATAAATTTATGGTGTAAATTTTGATATTTCCACTATTTTTTTATTAATTTATTTCTGTTATTTCCATCAGCATATCAATTTCTATCACAAAAATTGCATCCGCTGTTGCTTTGTTTCCTCTTTGGCGTACAAAGCAACACTAAATATTGACAGTTTATTGAACATGTAAACACAAACTCGATATGACATATTGATGACCAGTTTGATGGTTACACTGATAATGTAAAAGGGGCTATTGTCAGCAATTAATATTGAATTCGAGTGAGCGAGACGGCAACACTCGTCAGTGCGAAGAAGCATTCTACATAAATATTTCAAGTTTTGATCATCGCCTGTAACGAGTAGTTAGGGCTAGTTTACATAGACATTCATAATCAAAATAATCATATATTTGGTGATTATTTTAATCATGAAATGAATGAGCAAACGATGCCACTTCACGAAATCAAACAGAGTTGTGTTGTAAAATGTTCCACAATTTGTTCCTTTTGGGAGTAAAGTATACAGTTTTCGTTTAGAAATCTACGAGATAGATGAAATAAATGGTTAAGGGGACATTCGCTTTTGTAATTGAAAACAAAAAAGCACTTTTTAAAAATTTTATTATGAAAAAACTATTATATTTATTGACAAAATTTCTTTTGAACATTGTTAAGTATTGTCCAAAAAATATGAAAAAAATTTTATTTGTTTTATTTTTAGTTTCCCTTGGCTGCTGTAGAAGGCGTCATCCAAAAGTTACTTTTCAAACTGGTAGGAAATTTTTCTCCGAATCTACTCGAAGGATTTTAAAAAACCACAAAGCATTCGATTACTCATAAAAAATATTAAACAATAAACCTCTGACAGTTTTAAAAAATACGCCCCCCTTTTTTTTATGGGGCATTTTTTGAGGCTAAGACCCTCAATTTTTTCGCATTTTTCATAAATATTCGTACAAAAACCTCAAAATATAAAAAAGTATGAATTTTTAAAGGCTTATTATATAGTTTTGGGTCTCAAGAATAAAATCCATTTTGAATTTTTCAAAAATCTGTTACAGGAGGTCTAAAATATTTCCTACCGTTTAAAAAGTAACTTTTGGATGGCGCCCTCTACAGCAGCTAAGGGAAACTAAAAATAAAAAACTTGAATGTGAACAAAATATAGTTTTAATCATGAAGCAAAAAAATGCATGATTATTTTGATTATGAATGTCTATGTAAACTAGTCCTTACAGATCGAGTGGGTGGGTAGTGTTGCCGTTCGTCGAGGAATCATTCTGGAGTTTGGGAGTTAAAGATTACGCATTTCCCCTCGTAAACAGTACCGAAACCAAAAAAAGAGAAAGTTAGATAAAAACGGACACAAATATTATAGTATGCAGAAAGTTTTTTGCCTGTTTGTAGATAAAAAAAAACCGCAAACCCGAAAATCCTATCTGTTATCGTTTACGAAATATTTTTTTTTTTTTTGACTTTCTACTAAAAAGTTTAATTTTTGCGTATTTAAAAATAATCAATAAATAAATATGTCAGTTCCGATGCATTTTTTGATGCTGAATCCGAATTCGCACGGTCTCAAAATTGCTCTTTCACTGGATTTTGAGATATTCTAACATAAAATTTTGACACAGACAGTTTTGTCATCACTTTTGAGTTATATAAAAAGACAAGGTAATTGTTATGATAAAAGCTGATACGGTCTTTGAAAGTACTTTTCTTTTATTTTCAAAACTAATTTTGATTTATATCGATATCTTTATTGTCATCCGAATTTTCTTTTCAAATTGAATAAAATGTTAAACTTTTGTTGGGTTATGATATTTCGAAAGAAAATAAAGTTATATCGATACAAATCAAACTGAGTTTGAAGAATAGAACCTTCAACTACCGTATTAAGTTTTATGGGTAGCAATTACCTTCCCTTGTTATATTATCTCAAAAGTTTATAGTTACAGTTTTTTTATTTCTGTCTGTTGTAATCTTATCAAATTCTGATCGAGTAAGATTTTGCAGGTCTGTCTAGTATTTGTTTTTACTTCTTACTTTTATTTGACAAATAAAAAGCGGATACTACATAAGGCAACAATTTTTTTAAACAAAGTTTTCCAAGGATGTCTAGAGAATATATTCTAATGAAGTATTTTCGCTTTTATAAAGTTAAACGTCTTTAAAAACATACAAACAAGAATTCTTTTCGTTAAGACCATAAAAATTCAAATAAGGTCTTTAGTAAAATGTAAAACTTTTATAAACAAAATATTAAACAAAAACATTAAATAAAGACTGCATTAAAAATAAAAAGGAACAATTTTTTTATAGGTATTTAGAATAATATGTAAGCAAACTGTTTTTGATTGATGCATTTGATAAATTTTTATTTTTTGTTTTAAAATTAAAGTTTTTTTTTATATGTATGCACATAAAATCAAAATATAATATGTATAATGAATGTTTGCAATTACTTAGGTAAAATTTGATAAAAAAGAATGTAATCAGCTTAACAAAATAAATATTATTTAAAGAAGAAAGTAAAAAACAAAACATTAAGCCGATAACAAAGAAACAACCGCATTATTATAAATAAAGTTTTTTTTTCAAAAAAAAAATTTAACCAAAAACTCATAGGTTTTGGTTTTTGTATGTAAAAAAATAAAATTAACACAAAGACAACAAAATTAAAACTTGACAAATGTTATGTAAATGATTTTTATGTTCAAAAACTTAACCTTAAATTTAAATGATAATAATAAAGATTATATACAAAATTTTATTTAACGAAAATTACAAAAACATTAAGGCACATTGATTTTGAACGAGATGGAATAACCGCATATGGTATCTAAACGGAGAACTTTATCACAAGTTCAGCAACATATTAATTATGTACATTAACATTGTCTTGTTTTTGAGATAAACAATGCTGAATGCAACAATTTTGACCATTTCCGTATAGTTTTACTAAGAACATTGATCTTTTTGAAAGCATTTTTGATGTCCAATCTCACGAGTATCATCAGAATTTTGATATTATGTATTTATCTTGAGAACCAATCTGGAGATGTCCATAAACCTTCGTAGCTTCAAGAGATTTATGGACAAACCTTTTTGGAAAAACAAATATCTTAAAATAGATACACAGGTCTGTTCTGAAATACTTGTGGTTTTAATTACTTTTTTGTGAAAACTGTGAGTTGAACGATAAAAAGTATTCGAATCTCTTTTGTGAAGAATTACAGGTTCTAGAGAGATACTAATACTTTTTATCGTGTGACTCACCATTTTCATCAAAAAGCTTTCGAATGAAAAGTAATTCAAACCACACGAATTACAGAACAGGCCTGCATTTGTAGAACTTGTTATTCTCCACAAAAAAGATTCTTGTACTTTTTACCGTGGTACCCACCATTTTCATCAAAAAGCTTCCGAAAATTTAAATCACACGGATTTCGGAACAGGCCTGATAGTGTACTTTTCTTAACTCAAACATTTTACATTGCATTGAAGTATATGATCCAAAAAATTCAGGATTCAAATCTTCAATGTACACTGATTTCATTTTGACACTGAAGTACTCTGTATGTTTTATCTGTGTCGAAAAAAACCCCGATTCAAACAAATATTTCAGTGCACTGTATTACATACAAACAAATACTTCAGGTCAGTATAAAATGTCCGAGTTGAAAAACTACAGTAAAATGCATGATATGGTAGCACTTGCAAGTTTCAACGCATTGTTAACCGACGATTGCAGTAGCTTTCATACATTTTCATGAGAGAGAGAGTGCGTAAACAGAAACGAGGCACAAGAAAAGAGCGAAAAAATCATTTTTTCTCTAAAGTAGCATTTTGTAGCACACACTACAACTAGAGTGTATGCACTGAACTGAAGTGAAGCAAACCAACGAAGACATTTCTTAAAAAAACTTAACAAGAGATGTATGCGATAAACTGACGGGGATAATTGAATTGTTTGTTGGTAACCACTAATGTTGGCTTTATTCTTATGTGTTGAATGTTAATAAAAAATCAAAATTAAAATGAATGATTAATCTTATTAGACAGCGGTTTTTTTATGCAAATTTGAGTTTATCAGGCCTGTTCCGTAATCCGTGTGGTTTCAATTACTTTTCATTTTAGAGGGTTTTTGATGAAAATAGTGAGTCGCACGATAAAAACTATTAGAATCTTTTTTGTGGAGAATTACAGGTTTTACAAAAAATATTGATTTGTATTTTCGAAAAAGAAGCCGTTTAGAAAATATTTGATAAAATCGAATTTTTCGACTTTTTGAGGTATTTTAAGAATTTTTCCTAAACGGTTGCTTTTTCGGTAATGAAAATCAATATTTCTTGTAGATCCTGTAATTCTACACAAAAAAGATTCCAGTACTTTTTATCGTACAACTCATCGTTTTCATCAAAAAACCTCCTAATTGAAAAGTAATTGAAATCACACGGATTTCGGAACAGGCATGTATGTTTCAATCTAAAAATATGTATGTATGTTACATTTTGGCTTTCTAAGAAGAGTTTGCAACGCGCTAGTAAATTTTGAATTAACATTTTAAAACTTGTTGATAACTTTTAGGCGGAAAGACAAATTAAATTAATTAAAAATCTATTGTATAAAATTACTTTTTTAAAATAATCTACCTAATATTTATGCTAGTTTTAAAACTATTTTGTATTTATGTAAGACAAACAGAAACAGAATTATAATAGCAGCAAGCACATCCATCTATACCAGAGAACAGACACTAACAAGTGTAAACCGAATTCGTTTGTAAGCATTTTTGATATATTAAAACTCAATTGCGCATACAAAATAAATTTAAGAAAGCAGCATTTATTAGACTAATATTGATTACATAAAAACATAGCATGTGAAAAGCATTACTTTCACATTTGCATATTAAATATTCTGAATTTAAATGTTTTTCATTCGCATAAATAAGCAAAACAAAAACAATATAAAATCAAAATTTGATTAGACAAATTACCATCTGGTGAAATGTGAAATAAAAGGAAACCAAACTATATATAATAAAATAACAATTGGAATTAAAAAGTTGTGCTTTTTATTTAAATATTTTCTTACAGCTACCCTAGTTTACTTAAATGAAACCGGTTTTTTTTTATTTTAAGGGATTTCCTTGCTCGCAGCTGTGCAATACTTTTTTTATTGGCAACCCAGAACAAGATCGTAACATAAAATTTTTAGTTAGTTTAAATTGAGTATGTATAAATTTATCTTCTTCTCTAAATATGCTACGACAGTCGAAATATAACTACAAGGATAAGAGTGATTGCTTCGCGCTCCCAACTTTCAAAAAACCTACTTCGTCGTTATAATACACCAAATTTAGGAAAAAGACGATAGAGATGAAAATGAATTAGAAATGACAATTAAAACGTAAACGCGTATAAGGGCAATTAATAATCTATAAAACTAAACCACCACTAAGCTATGTGTATTAGAATTTTAATAAACCTAATAAGCACAAACTGCAAAAGTTCACAGTCAAGTCAAATGTAGATTTTTTATGTAAGTATGTATATGAAAAAAATTAATAAGGTACTGAAAAAAGGTCTCAAAAATATACAATAAACTATGATGAGGTCGTGTTTAACTTATAAATACGGCATTTGGTTTCGGTTAGCGCTGCCAAGTAGGTAGCATTTGCCACATAAACTGGACATGTATCGTAGACAACTTCTTGCACGGGCATTGACTGCAATCGCTGTTCGCGTCGTGCATCAAATAACGCTAAAAGCTTGACATCTTGTATGTATCCCGCAATTAATGTATTGGCCTCAACAGCAATTTGTGTACAACGTGTCATGACGGGTGTTGTTTTAGAACCAAAAAATGACACCTTTACATTTAAAATGGGCAAATCGTCGATTTTTTCCAACTTTCCAAGTATATAACGAGATTGTGGATACCGTTGATTACTACGCGCCGATATTAGTACTGTTTCATGCGCAAAGTTCATTGAAATAAAAGGACCTTCCACATTGAGACGATTCGGTGTTGCGGTGCTAGTCGCTGATGAGTATTCATAAAACCATAATGACTGCAATTTACAAACAAGAAAGCCACCACAAGGAAAATGTTTAGATATAGGAACTGGCGCAACATTTATCACTGGACTAAGATCACCTAGAACAAAAATTATGTAGGTTTTTATGAAACGCAAATGTACACCGAACTTACCTTCAGTCTTAAATTCATCTACCACCGTCTCAGGGAAACGTAAATCATATACATAAGTGCTGCCATGTTGTGCACCCAAGTAGAGCAAATTCTCTCGTTCGTTTCTATCCATGGCACATGCCCATAAGGCTTTATCACTGGGCGTAAATACTGCTGCAACCTGACGAGTACGTAAATCAAATAGTTTTGTACGTGTCTCCATTGAAGCGACGGCAAATTGATTTTGATCATAACTTAAGGTAATATCACGCAGCAATTTAGCTGACGCTTGTAGGAAATTTAATGGCCTAAACGTAGGTGTATCAATAAAACGTAAGCCATAGCCAGGAAAGAGGCTATGTGAGCTTTTCTGTGATACTATCATTGTGGATTGTTTTTCTGCATAGATCATAACACGACATCCTGGTTCTTTAGTTAGTTCTATATTCTTCTCCATAAACAGCTTGTAGTGTTGTAAACGCAGCTGCAACGTTGATTCACCATCGTAGCTAAAACTACCGCTTGTGCCAGCGCCACCTGTGCGCAAAATTTGTTTGATGCGTTCATTATCCGCTTCTATTGACTGCAATTTGGTTATAACCGAAGCGTATGTCATCTTAAGTGTTGCTAACTCTGTGTGCAAATTATTGCTGCGACCTTTTTCCTGCTCTAGTTGTTCACGCAATTGATGTTCTTCGCTACGATCGATTGCACGCAGCCTTTTAGCGTATAAATATCGAATGTCTTTGTGAATTGCCTTCGTTTTGCATTGTGGACAAGCTTTAATACCCGATTGGCGAGCCGATTCGGTCAGCCAGCGACGAATACAGGAATCGCCAAAAAGGTGACCACATTTTAGTGAGACCAAACGATGATCACCACTCATTTCCCATGTATCTAAACAAATTGGACAAGTGAGACCGTCGTCCTCTTCTTCGTCGGCGTTGGATACTTTTACCTTTGGCGTACCTTTAGATATTCGCTTACGTTTTTTTGGAGGTGAAGGAGAAGTAAGATTTATGACACTTCCATTTGGGTTTGCAGTATCAACGGTAGGTAAAACAAGAACTTCATCATCGTCATTTTGTTCGGGATTGTTTGGGGCTCGTTCGTTAGCTGTGTATATTAATAAAGGAAATATTTAGTTTGCAATGGTACATATATATGTACACTAGGAAGCGAATTTTGTTTTTTGTGATTTTTGAAATGGCTCACATGCAAAAAGATGCTCCATAATATTCTTAATAAAAAATGTTATATGGTATTTTTTGATATTTTAATGTTTTGTGCTGCCACAAAGACATTGAAGTTTTGAAAAAAAAAAAAAAAAATATTACGTTGAGTTTATTTGTATGGGATAAAGTCAATAAGAGCTTAAACGTGTCCAAATTGTGATTTTTATTATATTATGAATATATTTTAAGCAAATTTGAACTCCAGGCATTGTCCTTCGTGATTTCAGCCTTGTTTTGATGAGACCATCTCTTCTTTCTAACCACATACAGCAGCAGCAGCTTCACTAACAATTTGATTTTAGTATGACCTTTTATTCCCTGGCCCATTTAGAATATGTAAAAATTAAAAATCTCCATAGAGCCGCACTCCCCCACATTGTGTACTATACCAAGTATATTTATTAATTTCATATGAAAAACAAAAATTATTCTGACAGCAAAAAATGGGGTTTATCGTGAATCAAGTTTCTCGGGGAATTTTCGCGGACTGCCGTGCATTCTCTATTGCAGTTTAAGAAAATTCCCCGGGAATCTTGATTCACGATAACTCCCAATATTTGCGCTGATTTATCAATCAACAAAGCAATGGTTTTCTAAAATGTTTAGTCAAAATATATATATGTATGTTCCATGAACACTTCTCTATATACTAACCCGAAAATAAGCAACTGTGAGCTTAGTTGAGGAGTTATTTTTCAAAAGGGCTTATAACCAAAACAAGGCAAAAGTAGTATCATAATATTAATTGCCTGATACTTTTTTATAAATAAATACAATTGGGTTCTTTTTTCATGAAAAGTTTACTTGATGGCTTGAAATTAATTACATTTAGTTAAAAAAATCAGATTTATCCACTAATCGATTATTATGCAAATAATGTGTATCACATTACTTTTGCCTCGTTTTGGTTATAAGCCCTTTTGAAAAAACACTCCTCAGTTATTGCGAGTTGAAAATTGTATGTTTTATTCAAACTTTTAGAGGGAAAAAAGGGGCTTAAAGCCGATTTATTCGCAAGAAGGAAGAGTCTGGATTTTAATTTTCATATTTTCAAACTCAGGAGAAGTGGACGAACGAAACCTCATCAAAAAAACTTCAGTGTTCCAACTTTGAGTTTTTCCCTATATTCCCAGGATGTGTTCAAGGTTTGATTGACTTGTGGCGGTACTAAAACTCAATATTTATACACTTCTAAAAGGTGATTGACGGAACACCTTTTCCGCAGTGAGCCGTTTAGAATATATAAAAATTAAAAATTTCCATAGAGCAGCGCTCCACCCTAATGTACACATTTTTTACGGCTCCCTGAAATAACGCCATAGGAAATAACGCCAGAAAATTTTTTGGAAATAACGCCAGAAAAATCTTCATACAAAATTCTGGCGTTATTTCCATTTTGTTTTGGAAATAAAGCCAAAAACTTTTCTGGCGTTATTTCCAAAAATTATGGCGTTATTTCCAAAAATAATGTAGTTTAGAAAAAGGAAATAACGCCAGAAAATTGTTTGGAAATAACGCCAGAAAAATCGGCATACAAAATTCTGGCGTTATTTCCATTTTATTTTGGAAATAAAGCCAAAAACTTCTCTGGCGTTATTTCCTAGTTAATTTTTGGTTTTATTTCCAAAACAAAATGGAAATAACGCCAGAATTTTGTATGCAGATTTTTCTGGCGTTATTTCCAAACAATTTTCTGGCGTTATTTCCGGGAGCCATTTTTTACTTACAACCCGATGCTTCCTGTTCGTTGTTTTCGGGTTCATCATTCTCAACTGGTTCAGCTCTGATGGGAATTTGCTCCCGCACAACCGCATGAGCATCTTGTTCGGCGTTGTCTCCTACGCTTGCCAAATAATCATGGTCTGTGTTATCGTTGCTGTGATTTAGTCTTCTTCGTGCAGGAACAACAAAGTCTTCCATCGAGTTATCTTCTTCTGACCTCGGTAAATGATAATCATGGTCACGCCCATCATGTAATATGTCTGGACTTTGCATTTGGTTTATTTGATTTTGGGGGAATCCAAATTTCCTTTTAACGCATTTGAAATATCCGAATATTTCAATTTATTACACATAAACAATAAAGTATAATGCTTTTATTTTTTCTTTATTCTGAATGAATGAACAGCTGTTTAGAGCAGTGCTGCCGGACTTTAGGATAAAAAGGTATCTTTTAAAAATGAAAAGTGTGCCATAATAAAAAAAGTATCATAAGGCTAAGATTAAACTGAATACGAATTCGTATGAAAGTTTGTTCTTACGAATACTGGAGTTGTTCCAAAAAACCTCTGTCTCTTGTAGGGGGTACACACTAGCGATCATGTTTTTCAGTCAAACATGACCGCTGACAAAACATTTTGTGGTTGACTGATGACAGACGAAAACTAACGGACACACACTCAAACAAGATAAAGTTTGAGCAAAACTCATGGTTGAATTATCCTGGTTGCAGCGATAACAAATGCTACTTCTTCTTAAACTACGAAAATGTCAAAATTTTCTAGTCTTTCGACAGATAGCAAGGCAAGATCAGGGCTATATTTTTGTTTATTTCGGCAGCTTGCCATAATCATTGTTATTGAATCATGAGCAAAACTGACGTTCTTGATCGATAGTCTGTAATCCCTTTTATAGCCTGGACACATGAGAGATTAAATTGTCATGAGATAGTACTATTTGTAGGAAAGCGAAGGTTTAGTTTTTAAAATACTAGATATTTTAACCCGAAAAAGCTGTAGGTTGCATCTCCGAATTCGAAAAATCCGAGGAAAACTATGAAATTTTTGTTAATGTAAACAATTAAAAAATGTTTATTAAAAGCGCATTAACTAAAATCAAGAGTGTATCCGTCTCAATTGTTTTACCCAGTTCAATAAATCATGCAATAGTTCAGCTCATAACAGCAAAATTTCTAGTGGAGACACAGAGTGTTATAAATAAAAATTTCATAACATCAAATCACATGAATTTTTTGCAATTTGACCTGAGATGCAAAAATTCAGCATAATGAAATGATCATTTAAATAAAGTGGCAACGCTTGCTCCTCGTGTGATGCAAAATTTAGTTGTCAAAAAGTTAAGTGCGATAGTTTTTTGTGCATTTTTATTCCGTGTTAAATACGTTGCAGTTCATTTCGTTTAAATAAAGAAAATATAATAAAGTGTAAAAAGAAATAAACTTTAAAATAAAAGTATTATTATTATTATACAATTTGCAAAAGTGTTGTGCGCGGAATTTGTCCTTGAACCATATTCTTGTTTCGTCGCCACTACCCTCCCCGCCCTGCTCTGCGCCTACTCCCATAAAAGTATCGCATCATTGGCGTCTCCCGTCGTTCTATTTGTTAAATTTTAAGTACCACGCCAAACAAAAAAAAAACTTATTCCGTCTTAAACGAGATTAGAGTGCAGAATTTTTAAATTGAATTTAACTTAAGCAAAATGTCGCATCCCAGTACACCTGAAAAAATTCCAACCGGTAAACCTCCTATGTATGGTCATCAGAATAGTCTCAGCCATAGTCCAAATTTGACATTACAGCTGCCCAGTCCAATAATCACGAAACGCACGAGAACTGCCTCAACGTGAGTAATGTTGCTTTTGTTGCATTTGTTTTTCTTGTCCACACTCCCCAATGTTAACATCATCTACTTCATTCCATCTATTTATTTTCGTTAGTTCGGCTCGAGCGTTGGAAAACCCAATAGTAAAAGGAATTGTGAAATCCTTCAGTCGCTCGAAGGGACATGGGTACATTACACCCAGCGCGGGAGGCGAGGATATATTCTGTCACGTTTCTGAGTAAGTTTTTTTCCTTTTCTTCGCATTTAATATTATTTCACCTTCTAACCTTGTATATTGATATGTATATATGTAGCAAACTCTTCACAATTTAATGACATCTTATTGAAATGCTTCTGCGAGCATGCCAAATGTACTCTCTGAAGATTAATTTATGAAAAAAAAACTAACATTTTAGAAAATTAATAAAAAGGCTGTAGGAATAAATTTTTGTAAATTATTAAGGACATTATGCATACTTCTATGGCAAGAGAAACATGCTCTTTAATTTCTTGTTAAAAAAAAAATTGAACTCTGAGAGTTTTGCATTTAATTACTTTGCTCTATTATACCATGAAATTTGCCAAAACTAATTGAGGCCATGCCAATTTGATTTAAAGAATTTAATTGTGTTTTGTCTTTCCCTGTTTTTATTTACTATTTAAAAAATTAGAAAATTAAACAGGATTCGTCTATTTGGGTGATTCTACTCAGGAGGGAATATTCTGCGGCTCACCCAATTTTAAATATTTTTTGTAAAAACAATTCATTGATTTATAATCAAAACTAAACGCCTAGATTGCTTCTAGTACGACACTGAAAATTAACTCGATCCCAAAGATATTTCATACAAAAATTTAACTTTAAAGTGCCAAATCCTCAGCCTCCTGGCATGTATCATTTCCAAAATTAAAGTTTTATTGGTAAATTAAACTCGTCAACAAATGCTTAAGGCGTATACTAAAGGTTTGGTGGCCTCGCACTATATCAAATGCCGAGCTACATCAAAAATGCAAACAGAAGGCTATAGCAAACGAGATCAAGCTGCGCAAATGGGGATGGATTGGTCACACTCTCCGGAAACCACACAGCGAAGTTTGTCGCCAGGCCCTTGAGTGGAATCCACAAGGCAGTAGAGGACGTGGTAGACCCAAAACCTACTGGAAAAGGTCGTTGGAAAAGGAAATCCAAGAATCGGGAAAATTGTGGCAAGAGATCAAAGTCATCGCAAGGGATCGTGACAAATGGAGAGATTTCATATTGGCCCTATGCTCCTCCTAGGAGTTAAAGGAGAATACATACATACACAAACTCAATTTCAAGCGTGCATGCGTACACTTTTCACTAAAGTTGAGATATGTAATCAAAAGTCTTTCAATGTAACTGTCAAATTTTGAAACTAATATTCAATTTTATTAAAAAATATGTTACTGAACTTTGTCACTCGACTTTTACCTCAGCCCCGTGGCACATCAAAACATTTAAAAATTTTGATGATTTTGCGTATAGTAATTTAGGGTAATGTGGACTATGCGGGTAATGTGGTGCACCCTTTTATTTTTCATATTAAAGACTGCACAACAATTCTGGTTATTTGTGCACAATAAAAAGCGAAAAACATATTCTTTACGCTCTTCGGCTTTTCTATAATGCTAATTATTCGTGTGAAATTTTTAGCATATGCTGTGAGGTCAAGTTGACTTATTTGTAGTACTTGGTGAATAACTAAGTTACTTCCTCAGAACACAGTTTTCTGAAATTCAAATAACTAATGCAATTGTGGATCTATTATTCAACGAAAAAATGCATTAGCAAGTCTGATTTTACATTTCTTTTATATAATCAATGATTATTTCAAAAACGTGATGTATTCGGGTAATGTGGACTACCCCATATTATATACCGTATATCAATTTTGACTACTATTACACCTTAAAAAGCTAATTGCATGTGTAGGATACCCGAATTTGAGTAATGTGGAGTACTATTTTACGTATGATTCGATAACCCTTCTTACTTATTCACATGTTAGTATGAATTTGGTTTATTTTACCAAAAACTATTATTTAATAAGAATATAAAGCTATTTCATAGCAAATATAATTTTAAAAATTACTACTCGACCTTTAATCAACAAAATTTGCGAATAACGGTACTTCTTTAGGAAATGGGCAGGGTGAGCCACATTACCCGACACTTTTCTTTTTCAGCTATTTTTAGGTACTTCAATTTAACTGGCCTCACGCTTGAAAATGTTAATATTTTAGTGTACAAATTATCAAATAGCAAAAACAATAGAATAACTAATACAAATAAATTGACCAAGCTTACCTACTATCATTACTTTGGTAGAAATTGGTAAAAAAGAAAAAGGTAACCACATTACCCTAAGTTACTCTATCCTATCGTGGATATTAAATTCAATACGCTGAGTTTTGCGTGCGAAATTGAGTTGCGGCCAGCCAAATACTCAGGCCGCTGGCTAGCATTTTCGTTAAAAATATATTTCGTAAGAATTTTTTATTACATTTATAGGTTACAAATCCATAGCATTTTAATGAACAAATCTATAATTTTGTCGTTGAGCGTTGTATTGACGATTTATTGACTGAAAAGTGAAAAAACCTCAGCCTCCTGGCCTCAGTTTCCTGGAAACAGATCTAATTTTTGTTTAGGGTTTTTATAAACAACGCTTAATAAGATTATTTGCTTAGGTACTCAGCCTCCTGAACTAATTTTTCTTTTAAACGGCCAAAAAAAGACCCAAGCTGAACTTCCACAAGTAGTCTGAACTCAAATACAAAAAAAAAAAAATGTTTGTGCCGAAAATAATGCATTTTCCTTCCTTCTAAAGTTGAATCACCCCAAAATTTTTTTTACTGAAAAAACTAACAATAAATCCTGAACTTATCACTACGAAAAACAAAATTAAAAAGTCGTTTGTTATCATTCAAGCGCTCAGCAAATGCTTGTGTTAAAAAAAGAAAAAACTTTAACTTCATGGTGCTGTTTTTATCAACTTGGCTGTGATTTTCGATAAAATGAAACTGGTTAGTCCGGGGTGACACACAACTTTTAGATTTTATAAAAAAAATAATCATAGCTAGTTTTTCGGCAGAATTCTGATTTTAAATTCTCATTTGTGTTTTGCCTGATCAAGACATCTTGAAACATAGTGTACTTTTTTTTACTCGCAAATCTTACTGAAATATTTTATGAAAAAAAATTCAAGATTGAAATCTTCACTGTACACTGATTTCATTTTGATACAGAAGTACAGTGTCTTGTTTTATCAGTTAAAAAAAAAAAACTGGCAAATACTTCAGTGTACTGTATTTTATAGAAACAAATGTTTCAGGTCGATGTAAAACGTAGGAGTAGAAAAACTGCAGTAAAATTTTTGACATGGCCCAGTGTGCCAGAAGGTTCATATCTTCGCTTTTTTACCCGTTACGGATCCGTTACTGATCCGTTTGCGGGAGAAATTCCAAAAAAAAAAAACGATTCGCTTTTTTTTTGGGAATCTCTCCCGCCAACGGATCAGTAACGGATCCGTAACGGATAAAACAGCGGAAATTTGAACCGTCTGGCACACTGGGGGTAACACTAACAAATTGGTAACCCAGGATTACAGTGAATTGATACGTTTTCCCGAAAGAGAGCGTAAACAAAAAAAGTTACAAGAAGAGAGCGAAAAACTATTGTACTTTTAGTGTAGTGTACTCCACTATACAACTACATTATATGCACTGAACTGAACTGAACTGAAGCAAATCAAACAAGATGCAGTATTTGTTTTTCTTCTTTCATATCCACGTACTGTCAAGACATTTGCACGCGACACTGAACTAAAGTATTTGAAAAATATAAAGCGGGTACATGACATAACGTATCTTGAAACGTTATGTCTTACAACTCCAACAAGACGTCTTATGCAGACCCCTAGTTGTGATGCATGTGGCTGTTGACTATTTCCCCCCATTTTACTTTTTTTTATCTATTATAAAAATGCAATATGTATGTATTTTTAAAATTATGTGCCAACAAAGTTGAAACATTTTACGGATTTTCCTATCTGCAATTTAAACAATTACGTACTCGTCCTATTTCGCATTATTTCATGAAATTCTTATTATGAACGCATACATTGACGTTGGTAAACCAAACAATCAATAAACACAGCATGTTTTTCACACATAATTAATATATTTTGAACTCATATTACCCCCGTCTTTTTTTATTTTTTTCCACTTCACAGCATCGAGGGTGAATACGTTCCACTGCAAGGCGATGAAGTGAAATATCGCTTATGCGCCATTCCACCAAAGTTTGAAAAATATCAAGCTGTACATGTACAAATTATACATTTAACGCCAGAAGTTCATAATAAGTGGGAGGACACCAATTATCCAGAATCACCTGCTAATTAAATAAACGAGAGAGAAAAACTACAAAATACCATTATGCGCTCTATTGGCAAATACAAAGTAAAAAAAGAAAATATGAAAAAAATAAAAATAAAAATAAATTAAAAGAAATCCATTTCAGCAATTGAATTTAAATAAAATTGAATAATCTAAACAACAAAACATAGAACGCAAAACAGAAAATAAGTGAGTTTTTTTATTTCAGCGCAGACACAACAAAAGCCAAACCACAACAAATAACAAAAACAATTCGTACGTGTAGTTAGCACTTTCTTTATTATCTATCATACTTACATATATAAAGATATCTAAGTGAACATTTTTGAAATTATACGCTAATTTGGGAACTTAAAGCTATTAAAATATTAGCAAAGTTAGAACACAATAATACAATGAAATATTTAATAAATACAAATCAAAACGCACATCACTCTATATAAAAATTAAAAAATCCAAATACATACATAAACGCAAAACGTACCAAAAAGGAATGAAAAATAAAGAGACAGATAAAAACGTGCGTTTTGTTGCTAAATGCTCATTATCAGTTTTATTTCCAATAAAAAAAAAATTTGATGAATTTTATTTTGTAAACATTTAACTTTAGTATGAACAATTTATTTTTGAAAGCATTGTTTTTTCCTTAAATTTTTTGGTTGCGGCATATAAATAATTACTTCTAATTTTTAACATTCATCTTCATTTTTCTGTAAGCTTTTGTATTTCCTTTTTGGTTTCCTTATAAAATTTAAGATATGCTTTCGTTAAGTATTTACTAGTATTTTTCTCCTAAATTTTTAACCTTGTACTTAAATTAATAATCATTATTTTTTATTATAATAAAATAACTCTTTAAGGCTCAAAATAAATATTGTCAACATGTTAAGAATACAAAAATAAATTATTTTTTCGCTACTTTTTGTTTTATAACGTGGTTTTTGTTCCAATATACAATATCTGTTATCTGTGTATAAACAAGCTGATAAGAGTTTTGTTTGCCCTGCTTTAATTTTATGTAACCGCCCGGTATAGTTCCCACAAAATATCAATATCAGTAAACAAGTTTTAAATCATTTTACGTTCATTGATAATTATTCTAATTAAAACTTTGTTAGAGAACGCGAACAGAGTTGTTTCAAATATTCAAATCTTTGCAATATTTCTTTCAATGCTTATGAATGTATTTGAGTGAATACAGTAGTCGCCACATTTTGTTAAGCTAGCAGCGATAAAAGTCAAAGTTCGTTGTTACTTCTCAAAAGAGTGATGGAAATAGAAATTTTGACGCATTAATTTTTGTATAGAAATACAGATATAGGGTTTTATCATGATAAAATATTTTAGAGAATTTTTCGTGAGACTGCAATGGAAACTGCAGGCATTCTAAGAAAAAATTCTACAGAATCTTTACTCATGATAACGCTTGTAGTATAACTGGATTGATTTTGGAAAAGTATTGTTAATAAAGTTTGGATGCATTTTATATTCTAATTCAGAATCTTTAAATTATATAAGGCGCTCAGTATTTAACACTTCTTCCCTCGCTGTTCATAAATTACGTCACGTGAATTTTACGATTTTTGGACTCCCCCATGTCACATTCTGTCACATTTTCATAGACCCCCTTCCCCCTATTTGTGACATCACACTCCGACTTTTAATACCTTGAAATTAAATGAACGATTTTTATTTCTCTATTTTTAAATAAAGCGATTTATTATGCTTAAAGCTTAACAATCGTAAAGTAACTTGAAGTATTGATCAATATTGTTATTAGGGTTTTTTTTTTAATTTATGCTTTGCAATTTCGAAATTTTTAGATTTGAATTGTGTGACATCACATTTTCCAAAACCCCTTCCCTTCCCTAAAAGTGTGACGTAATTTATGAACAGCCCTTAAGCATAAGCTTACATTGGATACGAAATCGTATGAAAATTTAGTCGTACGAACAAAACATGTTCCAATAAAAATAAGTTAAATAATTTTTCAAAGTTTATTTACTTTTTCAAAATTTTAATTTTTCTCAGACTGCCGTGCATTCTCCATTGGAGGCTGAGAAAAACTCCCCGGGAATATTTAATCGCGATAACGCCCATTGTATTGCTCGTATGAACGCACAATAGCTCATTAGACGAAAGACGTTTCAAAAATCAATTTTTTTGTGGGTCTTTTAAGCAAATCTGATATTTGCTTAGGAAAGATAAATGTAAGGAGTTAAATAATATGAATTTTAACCCATACGGGATAGTGGTTGTTTGGTTTCTACAGCCTCCCAAAGTTGAGTAAATTTTTAAGTTAGCAAAAAAATTAAATTTTTGAGAAAAGTACTTCATATTCATTCAACTTAAATGCTTTGAAAAACGTTTAAAGAACAATGGTTTATTGTGCTTGTTTAATAAAACTGAGTAACAAAAATTTTTATTTATATTTTTTAAGACATTGCTTTTATAGCAGTTTTTAAGCTTTAAGTTGAGTTTAAAAAAAACATTATATTTCTTTCAGCTAGAGTTACTATAAAACTAATTGCTGTTTATCTCTAAGCCTGTACTCCTAAAACTGGTTGCCAATATTTGCCACTCTTTGTTTTAGAGCCACTTTTATGGAGAAACCCATGGATATAAAAGCTTTGTTCATCAAGGTTTGGGTACAAAAGTTTGCATTTTGTTTTTGTCGATTAGGGGCTGTCCATTAACTCCGTGACGCTCTTCCTGGGGGGGGGTTCAATATAGCGAATTTTAGCGTCACGGAGTTTATGGACAGCCTCTTACAGCTCCATCTAGGCCGAATGAGAAAAAAAGTTTCAGGTGCAATTGCCATATTTTTATACATTGAATCTGAATCCGCAATAAAAAGTGAGGGTTCCATTTTAAATTTTAAAGATTCCTCCTATTTACCCCCATGGGTGAGTAACGGAGTCAAAGTTGGTATCGTTGAATAGATATTTTAAAATTATTATATGCATTGTATATAGTTTATAGAAAATCGAACTTTAACAAAACAATGCAATGCAATCTAAATGAAACTTGGTGTCATAATAGCTATGAGAGTTTTCTAATAACTAAAACATCTTACATGGTTCAGAAGTTATGATTTTTGCAATGAGAAAAGCCGAAACGAGACACTATGGAACGCTCGTTTTTGTCATTCGTACGAATAATACAAAGAGATGAATATTGAACAATTAATTATGCTTATTTTTATCGGAACATGGTTTGTTTGTAGGGCTCACTTTTGTAACCTTAGCCTAACTCGAAAACCTCATAGCTCGTCGCACAACTGTCAGAGTTTGTGTTGATTTTGACAGCTTTCATGAGATTTTCGAGGGTCTTAATAAAGTCAGTCTAAAATTCATCAGTTTTGAATGATTGTTCGGAACGGTCAAACTATTATTCATGTTTGAAGCAAAATTCACGTCAGTCAAAAATAAATATGGCTGCTGTGTGTACTGGTCTTTACACGTTTTATGGAAAGCCCTCTATGAATTTGTTTCAACTTTTCAATTTCATGAAGTGGCAACACTACGTGATGGTGTCAAAATTTGACATTCCATATATGTCAATGTCAATTGTCCGTCAAATTGTACAAAGGGTTGGTTGCTTACGTTTTCTAATTTTTTAATGAATGCAATTAAATTTGGACAAATGTTATATTAAATTTTGAGTTATTTGTAATAATTAAAATTCAAAAAGAAGTGTAAAAAATCCCAAATAAATGCGTGACAAAACGAAGTCACTTAAATAAAAAACTACGTAGTAATAGGGTGAGAAACATCTGAAACAACCAAAAACTTCAGAAAAAAATTACTGGAAATTGAAAACAACAACAAATTGCACGTTGTATTGATTATGAGGGACTGCTGCGTTTTTTACTGACGTGTCGTTTTTAACAAAATATTGACAATTTAAATAAAAAAAAATTAATTGTAATTGTGCAATAAATGCATCGTTATTTAAATATAAATTAAATCGAAAATCAACTCAAAATGGCAATGCGTCGCAGACCTGAGTCCGCGAATGGTCGCGCTATTGATGATGCATCAGATAAGAAGCTGTTGATTCCATCGGAGTACCCTCCAGAAGACCTCCATGTCAAGACCGACATTCGCGGTGATCGAGCCAACATTGCCATACTCTTCTTTCTGTATGTGCTACAAGGTATACCACTAGGGTTGATTGCGGCTATTCCAATGATGCTACAGGTAACGGAAAGATTCTTCCAAAATTGTAGGCAACGAAAACTTATTTCGGTTTATATTGTAGAATCGTGGCGCTAGTTACAAGCAGCAGGCGGAATTCTCTTTCGCATATTGGCCCTTTAGCATGAAACTTTTGTGGGCGCCCATTGTTGATTCGGTTTATGTGCGCAGCTTTGGACGCCGGAAATCTTGGTTAATACCATCACAATATTTAATTGGCATCTTTATGTTATTTCTCTCTTGGCAAGTAGAACGTTGGTTGGGTGGCGATGGTGTCGAACCGAACGTTCCGCTGCTTACTATACTTTTCTTTCTGCTGAACTTCTTGGCTGCTACACAGGACATTGCCGTAGATGGATGGGCATTGACTATGCTAAAACGTTGTAATGTCGGCTATGCGTCAACATGTAATAGTGTGGGGCAGACTGCTGGATACTTTTTGGGATATGTCGCTTTTATTGCACTCGAATCGAAAGATTTTTGCAACACATATCTGCGCACAATACCACAGTCAAGTGGAATGGTCACATTGCCAGACTTTCTGTGGTTCTGGGGTTTGTGTTTCATGGTAGCCACTACGTTGGTTGCGTTGTTTAAGAAAGAAAACGACGTCGAAGATGCACATACGGCAGCGCGTTACACGGAGGAACATGAATTAAATGTACGTGAGAGTTATAAAATCCTTTGGGATATGGTGCGCATGCGACCTATACAAATATTGGCGGCTATTTTGTTAACAGTTAAAGTTACATTTGCTGCATGTGATGCTGTGACGTCCCTTAAATTAATTGATGCTGGCGTGCCGAAGGAAAAATTAGCTTTACTTGTAATACCAATAATACCGCTGCAGATAGTTCTGCCACTTGTGGTGAGCCGCTACACAAATGGTCCACGTCCTATGGAGGTATATCTTAAAGCAATACCTTATCGCATTGTTTTTGCATCATTGGCTACTGTGATTGCATATTTGACGCCATATATGATCTCATCAGATGGTCAGGTGCCGATTTACTACTACGTGTTGCTTGTGGTAAACTATGGCATTTACCAAATATTCCTGTATTGCATGTTTGTGGCAATTATGGCATTTTTTGCTAAAATATCTGACCCGGCTGTGGGCGGTACCTACATGACATTCCTAAATACGCTCTCTAACTTGGGTGGAAATTGGCCGAATACGGTTATCCTTTGGTTGGTCGATGTCCTAACGTGGAAAGCTTGCGCCAATGTAAACGAGAAGTTGAATGAAGCCAATCATTGCTACAACAAACAACAAAAAGAGGTTTGTTATTTTCATTTAAGAAGATTGACGTTCAACTTATTTTTATTATTCTAGGAATGCATAGCTGCTGGCGGCGAATGCCTAATCGTTTTCGATGGCTACTATATTGAATCCATTATATGCGTTGTGTATGGTGTAATTTGGCTGCTGGTTGTGCGTAAATGGATTAACTATTTACAAAATCTACCCTTACGACAATGGTTGGTAGTGAAAAAAGAAAAAGACCAGCAAGCTAAAAGTAAGAAGTCGAGCTAGCAATTCATTGTATGACAATAAAAGGGGTCGTGTCGAAATTTCCAACAGCTGTTCTGTTTCTATTTATTTCCTGTTATAGTGCAATTTGTTCATTTGTGTATTGGCTATCATTTAATATTTGTTAAGCGCTTATATTTAGTATTCCTTGGCTACAGATGTTTTCTTTTAAATTGACAATGCAAACAAGTGAAATATTCCATTTAGTTATTTATTAGTGGTATTATTTGCATTTAATTTAAGCAGCATTTCAAATTTTATTTATAAATTCAAAGAAAGAAAATGTTACTAAATTAAAAATTGAATAAATTTTGTATTTTGAATGCTGAATGTTGAAATAGACGATTTTTTAGTCCTTTCAGTTTTTTCTCGGCGTTTGGAAATAATGCCCAATAAAATAACGTCCAAAATTTATTTCGCTTTTTTTGGGTGCTATTTCTTAAAAAAAAAAAAACAAAATAAAGCCCAAAAATAAAAAATGGAGCCCAAAAAATAGGACAAAACCCTCAAAAACCAAAACGAAATAACGCTCAAGATATCTTTTATATAAAAATGAGATTTTGTTTGTATGTTTGTATTAGAAGTACTTATTTGTATAATACTTGTTTATTTGTTTATTTAAAAACAAAAGAAGGTCGAAATTATTTCATCATATATGAAATAATTTTTTCATATTAAATATATTCAAAGTCACCGAAACACATTCTAATTTTTCTTAGTTAATAAATAAATAACTATTTCATAAGAATTCCAAACCGCCTATTGATTTACCCAACTAGTCAACTTATAACAGTTTGTTACTTATGGACTCTGAAACTAAAGAACCGATTTAAATGAAACTTTCAGAGTGCGTTAGCTTCGAAATTAATTCATTATATTACTGAAACTTTATAACGTACATTAATGAAATTAGGTACGTAAGACAAGAGTACCGGGACAAATAATAATCATTGGAAAAATTGTTTTGCCACGCCCCCAAAATTATTGATTCATCATATCTGTGAAACTATTGCACGTGGATGTGATTTGGTGAAATACCATACTTTGGAAAAATTGGTGATGCCACTCCCAACCAACTCACTCCGGGAAATGCTAGTTTTCATATAAATTTGGGGGATTTTAGAAACAACGCCCAAAATTAATTTTCATGAAAATAATTTGGGAGTTAGTTATTTCGTTATTTTGAGCTTTATTATTTCACTCTGAATTATAATCTGTAATCTGTGAATATTCAGCCGACGTTGTATCTGAGGACTTTTGATAAAACAACTTAACTCGATCTGTGTAAAGAAAACAAATAACTTGTGCTTGTGTCAACACATTCAATCTGCATTACGTTAAGATAATGCGATACACAACTATGTCGCAGATTTCAATGTGTTCAATTTAAAAATCTTTAATTTTTCGCTTTGAATATAGGTGTTGTTTTATTCTAGCTTTATAAAAGTTTTTTCTGTTATAAAAATTCATACAAGTTATTTAAATATATATAATTCTGCAACTCTTGGAAGCATAAGCAAAGTTCAATTGTCCGCGATTCGTTTGTTTTTTATGTTATTTTTGAACAATCTGTATTAATGTTTAATAATACTTCCACGAATCGATGGACTCTTGATTCTTTTGCTTACTCTTACGCTCTATTAAACCTGCCAAATGCTCTGAACGCATTGATAATGAATCGATCTTCTCCACTAGTTGCTGATAGGGACTTAACGGTTGTGTACCCATCACGACATGACCCAACTTTGAATCAATTTTCGCATTCAAGCGTGCATTACGTATTAGATTAACAATCCAGCATTCGGCCTCGCTCGGTTTCATATTGAGCTTATCAGCCAACATACTGATCGTGATGCACTGATGAATGCGACAGAATGTTTCAAAGATCATGAGACGTGCATCCTCCACAAATTCATTCAAACAGGCCACAATGAAGAAATCATTCAAAATGACAGTTTGACATTCGTGCAACTTAAGACGTGCACCTTCGAAATCAAAGTTAACGTACAAACATTCAAGAAATTCAGTTATTGGATCACGGTAAGTGTAAGACTCTTGTTGAATCACTTTAATCAAATCCTTGAGTGCATTACGACGCGTACGATTAATAATGACAGCAGTGGCCAAGTAGCGCATGATGTGTGGACACATGGTTTGGATGGCATTCAAATAAAGTGGCTTGTACAAAAACATTTCGATGATAAGATCACGCCCCTTGGGATGATTGAAAAAGACCAACACAGACCAGTGGATAAGCCATGTACGTTGCTGCAAAGCTTGAATGGTGGAGAAGTTAGCATTATCAATGTAATCGCGTAAGCGTGTCAAGTCCTCGAGAGCAGTGTTCCAGTTTAGTGTTAAAATCTCGGCGGCTAATTTTCCCCACAGCACGTTCAAATAGTTCTGTAAAAAAATGTTGAGTATTAAGGCCTAAAATTTATTTTTAATACGAAGCTATTCTTGCCTTATCATTTGGCGACATGACAATCAAACAGAAATACAAATAAGAAGTCGACTCCTGATAGTTACCGCACTCGTACAAATATTTGGCCAATTTATAGGCGCTTTCTAGATGTTCAACTTTGAAATTGTAATCTTTCTGCAATGCATTTACAAATGTTTTAGAGTCCTTCATGCTCTCGCCATTTTTAAGAATATCAGTAGCCTTCATAATAGGAGCCACCTCATTCTGTAGCTGTTTTAACGTGGCCAACACTTCTGCCTTGCGTTGTACCAATTCCTCAGGCATATCTTGACTAAGATTCAGACGCTTTCGTGTGTCCATTGTGTAATCGATCATATTGGTTTTGTTTACTGTCTCCAAAATATATTCGAGCAGCTCTTGCTGATTGTAAATCTGGAAAACAGAAATAAAAACAAATTTCCATATTATTATTCAATAGTTTATTGAATAATTAAACTTTCGAAAACTAAAATTGTAGGGTTCGGGCGTGATTATACGAATTGTGTTGTTAAACTGTTGCTCGTTTAAAAGAATCTAGTTTGGTTTTATTTATTTATTTTATAACTAGTGTCACGTTCTACAAAATATAAAAACAGCAACATTTTAGCAAAATCGCATCTTTTTATCATTTTTGCCACAAAAGCCGTATTTTCTCTGAAAATAAAAGAAAACGTTTCTAACCTCTTTGCCACACAGAAATTCCAATAGCGGAAATGTTAGATGCCTGTCGAGAAATTGACAATTTATCCTTGTTAAATCGAACTGCGCCATGGTGTTTAAGGTTTTAAATCTTTATTTTGCAATTAATATTTGTTTTTACACGGTTTTTACAGAAAAATTAGCGTGCTAAACTTGAAACAAAATTATCAACGTCGAGTTTTATGACGAAAAAGAAAAAGGAACACGATGACAGCGATAAAGATGTGTTTAATGAACAATAAATGCCAGATGAAAACGCCAATTCACAATCGTTAAAATCTATTCACTCATACATTTTCAAATCATACGTAAAACAAATCGCTCGGCTTATTGTACATACTTAATTAAATAAATAATAATAAAATAAAAAATAAATAAAAAATCTGGCACGGGACCGGAGCATTAATTCCTCGTTGCTAATGATAAAGTTCACACATACGATTTGTGATTGAGACAAATTAGTGGTCTTGCCAGAAGTAAACTATTTTGAAAAAAATCCTGCCGGATAAAAAGTTTTACAAAAACATTTGCGCAAACAACATTTTTCCTTTCATTTTGCCAAACACAAGAAAATGATTTGCACAGTTTTTTCTCGTTTAATGCTACATGGCAGCGGTAATACAACTTGCCTTCAAAAAATTAATTATTAAACGAAAATTATAAAAACATATCAGAAAACACTTTTATTTATATTACTTGAAGTAATTTTTTTAATTTCTGTAGCAATATTTAACATTACGATATGGGAAAACAGTCTTTTTTTTCCACAGTAAAAGCAATGAGTTGAAACTTCAATAAATTTCCTCAAATATTGATTTTTGCCAGACTATTTTTTTCCGTATACATGTGTACTCATCAATAACCACTTGATTATGAACCAAAAAATGCAAACTGCGATACATAATTTGAAAATTTTCCAGCAACAACTACAAAGTTCATAATTTGCACTTTTTTTATCACATTTTGCACAGCTGAAGCTCTGGGTAAAAATGCAAAATCTAAACTTACATCAATTCAAATTGTTTCTGAAAATAAAAACTCAATCACTTAATTTCTTTTTTCGACATTGTTTGTGGCAAAACTTAATAATCAGGATAATGAAATACTTTGATCTTTGAAAACGTCATTACAAAAGGGACTTTATATTGCCAGAGGTCAAATTCGAGTTTTGGATACTATCGGATGAAGTATTACATTCTGAAGAGAAAAAACCGCTAAAAAATGTTATGCATTGATGAAGTTATGGCAGCTTGAATTCTGTAGTTCAAACGAGATAATTTAGTTTATTTTCGGGTTTAAGTTCTGTAAAAATTAATTTTAATACTATTTACCAATAAATGTGTCAACTCAAGACAGCTCCAGTTTATCTTGAGATATGTAAGTAGCATTCGGTGTCAAAAATCCCAAACATGATATTTTGACCTAATTAAGCTCATATATTGTACTGAAAATTTTACTCTAGCAAGATTAGTTCCATTTTGTCCCGACGCGACACAGATTTTGATTCTAACGCAAAAAACCTCCATTCACTACACAAAATGTATGCAGAAAAAAAAGAAAGCCCACTTCTACTGCATTTGCACAACTGTTTGTGTCGTTTATTTGGATCATTAAGAAAAATGCATAAGCTGCATTAATTGCTATTCACCATGATAAAATACCACCATTCACAATCACATCATTTTGTTGTTATCTTCATAATTTTAAACATTTTTGTCATAAACAGAATATTTAAAAATAATTTAATTTGCAATTTTTGTGTGGAACTTTTTTTTGTATATTGTAATTTTGAAAATATTTAAGTGCATAAAATAAAAAAAAAAGAAATATGCGTCGTTCGCATGCACCATCTGCTAGAAAAGCAGTTCAAAACCGTACGACGACTGGAGCTGTTTCTTGGGGATCAAATGAAAATGATTCCCATAAAGCGACTGGAGATTTTTCTTGGGGATCAAAGGAAACGACTAAAGATGTTTCTTGGGGATCAAAGGAAAATGATTCCCGGAAAGCGACTGAAGATTTTTGTTGGGGATCAAAGGAAACGACTGAAGGTGTTTCTTGGGGATCAAAGAAAAATGATTCCCGGAAAGCGACTGAAAATTTTTCTTGGGGATCAAAGGGTACGACTGAAGATGTTTCTTGGGGATCAAAGAAAAATGATTCCCGGAAAGCGACTGAAGATTTTTCTTGGGGATCAAAGGGTACGACTGGAGCTTTTACTTGGGGATCAAAGGAAAACAATTCCCGAAATGCGGTTGAAGATTTTTCTTGGGGATCAAAGGAAACGATTGGAAGAACTTCTTTGGGATCAAAAGAAAATGATGTCCATAGTGCACACAATACATATTGTAATGAAAACACAATTATGTTTAATATACTTTGGCGCGAAATCACAAATAAAAAGCATAAAACATGGAAAGGTGATGGTACACTTGAATTGTCGCAAGATGGGAAGAAAGCAGTGCTCAAAGATCATACTGGGAAATATATGGGAAGCTCACAGAAATTTAAGCTTTCTGAACTGAAAGAGGGTTATCAAATGAACGTTTCCGGCAAAGAAATCGAGCTCCAAGATCAAATTGTGGGTAATCAGAAACAAATTGAAGTACGAAAGTTACAAATCGCTAACCGTGGTTGGGGAGAAGAAGAATATCAGCCGGAGGAAAAAAAAGTGAAAGGACAATTTGTTTTTCGTCCAAACTTAGTACTTCCACCGATACCAAAAATGCGAAAAAACGTAGGCGTAAGAAAAATAGAAAAACCATCAACGAGTGCCATGGCGGTGGTTAAAGTGGAACCGCAAATGCCGACTATAAAGTATGAAATTGAAAATGAAGTTAATATTTCTCCGGCTTTATTGCAACATTTACGTACACATCAGCGCGAAGGCGTACATTTCCTATACAATTGTCTATTGGGATTACAGATTCCTGGGCAATATTATGGTGCCATTTTGGCCGACGAAATGGGTCTAGGTAAAACATTGCAATGTCTGACAGTTGCGCATACATTGCTTCGTAATGGACGAAGCACTGGAGCAGAGCGTATTTTGAAACGTGTTCTCATCATAACACCTAGCAGCATTGTAGCGACGTGGGACAATGAAATAAATAAATGGCTAAATTTTGATCGTATGTATGCTTTTGTTGTAGATGGAAAGCATAAACTACAAAAATATTCTCAGCAACAACACATTCCTTTCGTCATAGTTTCGTATGAAACATTTCTGGTGAACACAGATGATTTTTGCCAACTGGAATTTGATTTGCTTATATGCGACGAAGGCCATCGCCTGAAAAACAGTTCAACTAAAATGTACTCTGCCTTACGGGGTCTAAATATTAAGCGTTGTATATTACTCACTGGCACTCCAGTACAAAATAATTTGGAGGAGTTTTTTACTCTTGCTGATTTTGTTAATCCTGGTGTCTTTGGTGAATACACAGAATTCCGTACTCAATTTGAACTTCCTATTGTGCAAAGTCAAAGCCCAGATGCCAGTGACGCAATTCAGAAATTAGCGAGCGAGCGATCATCAGAACTACAGGAAATTTCACGAAAATTTTTATTGCGTCGCTCGCAGGATATCAATCGTCAATACTTGCCAAAAAAACGTGAGTTTATAGTTTTTGTGAAGCCCTCTGAGTTGCAGCAGTTGATGTTGCGAAAGGCGCTGGAATTTTATGAGACTAGAAAAAATACCATTTTAAAGGTAAGATTGCGCTTGAAAGAAGTAGATGCATTAGGTCTTCATGTCTTTTCTTCAATTCTAGGATCTAACGGCCTTCCAAATAATATCCATATTACAAAAAATATGCAACCATCCTTCTTTGGTTGCGTGTACAAGAGCACCAAATCTACTAACACGCAATTTGGAACGTTTTTTACCTGATAGGTCAGAAATGGGGCCCTTTGATTCTGCTAAATTGGAGTTGGTGCAAAATCTTCTCATCAGTACTGCAGCAGAGAGACACGAAAAAATTGTTATCGTTTCTAATCACACAAAAACCCTAAACATGCTGCAGGGGCTTTGCGATCACTTAAGTTTAAAATATCTACGTCTAGATGGCGCAACACCTGCTACGGAGCGGAACGCTATCGTTCAGAAGTTCAACCGCACTATCCATAAAAATGAACATACTGAGTTGGTGTTTTTGCTAAGCGCGAAGGCTGGTGGCATGGGCTTGAATTTATGTGGTGCCAGGCGACTTGTATTGTACGATAATGATTGGAATCCGGCGACAGATGCGCAAGCAATGTCACGAATTTGGCGCGATGGACAACATAATGATGTACAAATTTATCGGCTTATTACTGCTGGTACAATAGAGGAGCGCATTTTTCAACGTCAAATAGCAAAATTATCATTAGGTGGCAGCTGTTTGCAGGTTGGCAGTGGAAGTGAAAATGTGAAATTCACTGTAGAAGAGTTGGAGGATTTGTTTACTTTACAACTTGATTTTAGATGGTGCCAAACTCACGATAGCATTAGGTGTAAATGCTCTGGAGATGGAAAGGTTTTGTATATGTCTCTATTATAATCGTATGTAAATCCTTATGAAACTTTAATTACAGAACTTGAATCAAGGTCTACCAGCTGAATCGAATAGCAAGCAGATTAATGAATTAATGCACTGGGAACATTATGGACGGCCTCTTCCCCTAGATATTTTACAGGTAATGATGCTTAGTTACAGCAAAGTAAGAGTACAAATTTTATATTTATATTACAGACAGCTCACTTGCAGGATTCTAGTGAAAGTATACTTTACGTTTTTTCACAACAAACCGACGTTACGGCATAGTCTTCTATTATTGATCATAAGAAATTTTGTTGATATTATTTCTAGTGTTTTATTTAATTTTTTCCGCGATTTTTGAATAAATGCGATTTATGTTTGATGATTCTTAACGTACTACCATAAATTGTTTTTAGTCGTCACTTTCTAGTGATATATTACTGCCAAAACGTTGATACAAATGCGCTTTTAATTCGTTCATCTCAGCTTTGATAACATTGGCTTTCGCTTCAATGCCAGCGATGTCCTTTAATGTTTGTTCTTTCACTTCTGCCAATAATTCCTGCAATTTGTTAATAAGTTGTATTTTAGAAAACTACATTTAATTTACAAAGCTTACTTGTGTCTTGGACAGCTTGTGTGAGAGGAACACTTCACCAAACAAAAATGGTACGTCTTCGTCTTCATCGAATAATTCAATTTCTTCAACGGCTTCCTCTACGCTTTTCAAGTCGTTTTTCTTTGACTCTAATTCAGCTTTAAGGTCATCCATGCGTGCATTGTGTTTGGCGAAACGATTGATTTTCTGTTGATCCTCAAAGGAAATGTGTACATCGTCCTGCAACAATATGAGTCACTTTTAAAAATAAAGTTCAATATAAAATGCATGTCTGGTTGATGAAGGGATTGAAGGGATCCATGAAAAGTGAGGTTAAATTTGTATTTATGTGATTATATCGCTTTGTTTTTTAATGATTTAGTTTGCTTACCGCCTGAAATACTTTATTATTTCCAGCTGCTACTTTTGCGGCCATTTTTATTAAATAATTTATACGAATTAATAAATATTTCCACTAACAACGCACAGATGTTTGTAATTCATGTATTTTCTCGCACGTAGAAAAATTGAAGAAAAACTTCGCAACTGCCGCCAACTTCAACTTCTTCAACATATCGTGATTTTCGTTAAAAAGTACAAAACATACCGTGATGTTGATCAACATCACGGTATGTTGTCAGTTTGACAGTTGAAGAAATTCACAAATTGACAGCTACCAAATAATAATTCACAATAGATGTGTTGAAGTTTCCAATTCTATGAAATGACAGCCAGTGAAAGCGTTGACAGCTTATTCCAGAGATTCGCAAACTTTTCTTCTATTGCCGGTTCCGGTTAGAATAAAAATATTGATATAATTCAAATTGGGTTTTGAAGGCCAAAACTAGTGCTTTCAAATACCATATCAAGATTTATGACGCTGTTTTTTGCGCTTTCATGTAAAGATATCTCAAAATCCTGACAAGTAAGTGCAATTTTGGTGCCGGATTTAGATTCACCATCAAAATATACATCTAAAATGACTATCTCGGTTTTATTTGTTGGTTTTATTTTTTCAATTTATATGGAAATTATAGTAATCGGTACCATTTGCGTAGATGAACAGCTATGACTTTGGGGTCGATATTTTGCGTTTTCTGACCCTCAATCCTATCTTTTCCCACTTTTCCAACTTCCGTCGCTAACTTTCGTCGAAACTTTTATACCCTTCCTGACACCCGTGTAGTACCGTATGTAAAACAATTGGAGATGCAAAAAAAAAAAATGCTATCCGGTTAAGTACGTAATGCCAGGAGTTTAGGAAAAAATTACATGATTTGGATTTTTAAATCCAAATAATTTAAAATTTTAGCCGCTAATTAGCATAAACATAAATTTTTCCAAACCTCTACCTCTACCAAACTCTACTATTGCCAATTTTTAGAAGAAATATACATATTTATTATATTTCATATACATATGGGCATTTCCATGGTGTTGTACGTGACCGTTGAACCCATTTGAAGTTAAAAAAAAGAAATCCAAATAAAACGGATTTTTATTTGGACAATAGGCTTAACTCATAGCTCTTAATTAGCCCTATAATTGGTGCTAGGTTTGATTTTGTGCTTTTTATTTTATTTTCAAGATAGTTGCAAAAAACCAAGGCGGTCGCACGGGACAAAAACGGAAGTGGTTTTCCCGGCCAATAATTCAAACGAAGATTTCTTGGAAACCTGAGCAAATATAAGTTCCGATTTTCGATTTTATCCAAAAATGATTTATAATTTTTTAATCTATATATAAATACGTGAACAGTTTTTTTTGCGCCCCTTTTGCGAGCTAACCATTTAACCGATTTTCGATATTTTTGTTTTATATGAAAGGTACTGTGGTGTAGAATGCACAAAACCAAAAATCATCCTCATAAGTTGCCATTAAGGTATTTAAAAACAGGATCAAAATTTCCTATATAATTACAACAACAACAGCACCTACAGTGTTATTCTTTGTTGTTGAGAAAGTGAATGAGACAGTGGAGTGAGAGAGATTTTGTTATTGTTTTTCTCTTTCTTGCAAAAACCTGTTTCGTTGCACTCTGTCCACGCTCTGCATCGATATTATGAATGTTTTTTAGATATTTTGGAGCTCGCCGATATTTTAGATGTTTTTGTATACTGTTGGTCTTTTATCGATACTTTTGGATGATTTTCGATACTTTGGGACTTTTACCGATATTTTTGATGTTTCTCAATAATTTTGGACTTTTATCGATGTTTTGGATGTTTCTCGATACTTTAGGACTTATACCGATAGTTCGGATGATTTTCGATACTTTGGGACTTTTACCGATATTTTGGATGATTTTCGATACTGTTGAACTTTTACCGATATTTTGGATGTTTTTCGATACTTTGGAACTTTAACCGATATTTTGGATGTTTTTCGACACTTTTGAACTCATATCAATATTTTGGATGTTTTTCGATAATTTTGGACATTTGCCGATGTATTGGATATTTTTCGATACTTTTGAACTTTTACCGATATTTTGGATGTTATTCGTGGAATTCAACTGATATTTTGTACACTCTTTGACTTTTACCGATATTTTGGACGTTTTTCAATACTTTTGAACTTTCATCGTTTTCTTCGAATTATTTAATATTTTCGACACTTATGGACTGCAGTTCTGCAATGGCGTGGGCACATTCTCGCCCTTGCCTATTACAATGTAATGGTTTTTGGTTTTGCTTATATGTACGAGTATAAGGGCTTAGTGCAATTTTTGCAGTGAGATGCGGTTTGATAATACTCTGCCTCAATATGCTAAGCCCTGAGGAAGAAAGCTTAAGAAAAATTTATATGCGAGTGGTGCGATGCGCCTAAAGAGAAAATAGGTTATCTCGGCTGATTTGGAATGGAGATTAACGGATTTTTGAGAAGAATATTAATCTTTTTTTTTTAGTAGAAGGTGCCTCGCTCCCAAAATGAAATACGCTAGCTACCACGGCTAAGCCACTACACCAATTTTTATGTTATTCGATTTTGAGATACACTAAGCCTTCTGTCAATACTTAATATTCTTGCTTTTTTATACAAAACAGTACTCGAAAAAATTGTATCTTAAGGAGAATGGCCGAAATTTGGCTACCAGCGATACTAGTTTTATTTTAATCAGGGTTGCACGGGAAATTTTTTTCCACCATGCAAATTGAAAATCTTTTAAAAACATGATTTTTGGTGTACGTTGCTTCACCTTATCTTGTTAAGTTGACGTGACATCATCAATTTTTTCAAAGAATGGTATTTGTTCCGATCCATTTTAGATGTGTACAAAATCTCATAAATGATGAATTTTTTTTTAGGGCAGTGCAATCGCCCATTTTCTCAGTGAACATTATTTGTCCCGGTGCTCTGTACAGATGTATCAAATCTCATTCATGTGCGTTAAAAATTTCCAGAGATAAAAAGAAGTGATTTTTGTTGGGGCGTGATACCCCCATTTTTCCCAGTACACATTATTTGTCTTGGTGGTTTTTACATATCGTCAAGTTAAAACTACATACAACTAGATATCTACATTTTTTAATATTTTGAATTAAGTGTACATAAACATGAAGAATAAATGTCTCGACGCTTCAGTCTAGTCAGTTTTTTGAAATATGGTCCCTATTCTGTATTAAATAAGGCCTTTATTGCGGCTATCGATTGGCAATAGATAAACGCTCTTTTTCGATTATCGATTGTCTTTTCTATTGCGTTCAACGTTTAGTAGAATGTTTGTCGACTGTGAATAGCAACGTAATCGATGGACGGTTGGTGGAATTAATGGAGCAAAATGTCGCTTTGTAGCTGGTAGTATTGATACAGATTTAAAGATGATTTTTATTTGGCCATCCAATAGTGCAAACAAATCAGAAAATGCAATTTTTGGAATACGAACATATTTGGATTTGGATGATTCCCCTAGTCCACGTCTTTCCCTGGCCAATTCCACAAAGTTTTTGTCAACATCTATGTGTTATCCGACCGCCAAATCTCCAAACAACTAATTGTTTCTATAAATTTGTCACAAAACATTTATAATTTAATAAAATAAAAATAAAATCTTTCAGAAAATATAGAAAATAAACAGCTGTCAAAATAAAATATTCACAAAATTTAAAGTCACAATGGTAATTCTTTCTATAACGTTCACAATACCAAAGCGTTTATCGATTGCGATCGATGGCCATCGATTTTATCGCGAATCGATAGCCGCAATAGAGGCCTAAGAAATAAAAAGCAGAAAACTTCAAAATCTTATACAAAAATCGAATATCAAAAAATTTCAAAATAATTTCTCAAAACAATAAAAATGTTGATGTCTAGTTGTAGTTTTGACCCGACGATATGTACCAAATCTTGTTCATGTACGTTTCAGAGATATGATGATTTAATTTTTTGGCTCACAGTTTACTTTTTTGTGAAAATACCCATATGTACCTATATATCCTTAATATTCCCAGGCCTTTATTATAGATAAAAACGTTCTAACAAAATTATGTCATGCATTCGTACATACAATAGAAATGTGAATGCAACATTTTTGGGTGAACCTTACTCTCTCTTACTCATAAACTCTAAATTTGACATAATTTCCATTTAAGCCAACTTCAAGCTACTACTTATATGGAATCGAACATTTGTTGTATGAGTTAGTGATTGTAGTTTCTACAAGAGCATTTATGTCATAACGGCTCTGCATAATTAAAACCAACATCTTGCTGTTCACTGGTGCTCGTTGCGAAACCCTTTGACATGGCAACCTTTAAAAAAGGATTAAACGGGCTTAAACAGAACACAAATGCTGCACAAAATTACGAATTACAACTAACATTAACATACAAATATCCGTACATACATATATGTATGTTTGCATGTCCATTTATACTCATACAACCGCTACCAGAAGCATCAGGCAAGCGGTATCATTTAATGCTTTTTTGATGCTTATAATGTTTAGAGAAATAGGTACCTTCATTTTGACACACATTTAGTTATGGGTATAAATTTCCAACATTTGGTTCTATGGTTTGGTTTTTTTAACTTTTTTTGGACTTATCAATGCTAGTTGTACATATGTATGTACAAATATGTATGTATAAAAACACTACTAATGCAGAAATACGGTTGTACTCAGTAGAAAATGGACTCAAGATGCTTTAATACATGTTACATTTAAAAAATAATTATTTTCTCTTCACTTTATGCTTGAGAGCCATAGAAATTTAATGGTTATAGTCGGTTTTGATTTGGCTTCACACCTATGTATATGAAGCACTCCACGCCAAGTGTACCAAAAAAAATGCTAAGCAAAAAATACTAAGAATCTAAGAAATACGTGTGAATTTTTTTGGAATTTTTTAAAACTTTTTTTTTTTGAATAATTTTTGAAAAATTTTTTTTTATGAAAAATTTTTGCAAAAAATATTGAAGGGAAAAAAATTTTTTTAACTTTTCAAAAAATACCAAAAAAGTCCCAAGTATTCCTTAGACGATTCTAAGCATTTTTTGCTCACGTCTTACGTAAGATGCTTTCCTCTCGAGCAAAAAAAGATTTTTGCCTTCCGCGGGCGTTCAAAAGCCAAAAACTCCCATTTAGCATCCGAATCCCATCTTGAATAACACATCATTTTAAAGTTATAAATTATGCTTTAATTTAAAGTACTTTTATAAAAATCGAAGGGGGCTTTTCTTAAAAAAAATTCAAAAGTATTTTTAAGTGTAAAAAATTTTGGTGAAAAAAATATTTTTTTATAAAAAGAACACTTCAAAGTGAATGGGACCATTAACATAGATTATCAATTTACAAACTTTAGTGTAAGCTAAAATTTTTTGAAAAAACACCCTTTTCATGAAAATGACTAAAAACGCCAACTTCAACACCCTGTATTTTAACAACAAATGGTACTAGGACCAAATCCTTCCGGATTGTTGTTCTTGCACACCGGATCTACCATGATGCCAAATTTGTGCGAAATCGGAGAGAAAAAATTTTTTTTTGGTACACTTGGCGTGGAGTGCCTAATATATATTGTAGTAATACGAAGGATAAAAACTTGTCACACTTTTTTCACTATGTTAGAAATTGAGTTCGACTATGAGTTATATACCATTAGAAAGGTATTTGTTTGTAGATTTGCACAGATTTTAAATTATTTTAATATGTTTTCTTTAAGTCAGGCAAAATTTACAAATGGCAAAACAGTGATTTCATGATTTTTTCCTTTGCTTACGTTTCGATTTATATCATGTCCGGGATGATAAATGATTCTATTTTGTAGCAAAAAGCATAAAAAGTACTAAGAGTCCAAAATGTACCAAAATTATTGCGACTGACCGTTTCATTTGACATATACGAAAATATGAATGGGAGAGGTCAGTAATGAACTTGCTTGTTACTGGAAGACCACGTAGATTGTACACACCTTCCTGAAATTGTGCGGAAAATCAAGGAAATTGCGTAAGATAAAAATTGTGCAAAACATATGTGAGGCGTAACTTCTGGTGGAAATTTCTCGATGACACTGGAACTCTCTCTAGTTTTATGTGATGGAAAACAAGCTTGCACTTTAATTTGTGTGAGATGATGCACCATTTTCACTTTACGTTCGATGGTGTGGATTTATACAATTTGTACAAATAAGTACACAAACTTTTTATAACCTACAACAAGAAAGTATTTATTTTGTTCCTTCATTTCTAATGGACAGAAAGAGGTATGGCGATTGTAGAGAAGTATATATATATTTTTGATCAGCGTCACCTCTTGATTCGATATAGCCATATCCGTTTGTCTGTCCGTTGAAATCATTTTAATATTTTTTGGAAGCTAGATAATTCAAAAGCTAGCTCATGCGATTAAGCAAAATCGGTCAAGGGTTAACCGAAATACATAACAATACTAGAAATATTAAAGGCGAGCTCCAAACAAAACCTTGGCGAACTTTTCAAAATGCCGCAGTGCAAATATTATTCGAGATAATGTCACCAAATTTAGTACAGACACTAGACAAAGTCAAAGTAAGCTCAAAGCAAGAACTAGGTGAATTTGGACAAGAGGGCGTGGCACCAAAATGTTTTTAAAAATTTTAGCATTATTTGAGATAGAAATAGTCGAATCAAGCTCAGAGCAAGAACTAAGTGAATTCTGACAAGCAGGCATGGAGCATGGAGTATTTAAACTGGTCTGTTATAGGACATTTCAGCGTTGGTCAGGCCATTTGCACTTTTCCATTTTTTAGTTCATGCATTCATCTTGATATTTTTGCCTACTAGGAAATAAGAAATAGACTATGATTTTAAGACCACAAGCTACTTCTGGCAAAAGGATACTTTATGCTCGCACATACAAAGCTATGTACGTATATTAAATGTTGCTGCCATTACTGCTGGGCTACAACAAAAGCATGAGCATGTCAAATGATGATGATGTAAAATCGTATTTGTACCCATTATACCGACTTGTGAGTAGAGCTGTAACAAATCCCTATGAAAAACCTATGTTTATTTTCCTTGAATGAGGTAGGTAGGGGTAGGTCATTACTGCCTTGTGTAGCAGTTGTGCAAGAATTGTTACAACATCCTACATATCATACATAAAGATTTTGCCTAAGAAATGTTTGCCAAAGCCTTTAAGAGGTAACCAGTCAGTCAGCATTGGCATTGACATGATGTTGGGTCGCTAAAACAAAAGTAGCTTTTTATGGTACCTTTTGTGGTTGGTTGTTTTATCAAAATTTCATATTTATTTTAATAGCGTTTTTTATAATGTTAATTTTATGTTTTAATTTTGTTACGGTTGTTTCGGTTGTTCGGAATAAGACATTTTGTTTAAAAAAAGAAGAAAAGTTAAGGCTTTAAAGAGACTGCCAGTCATCGCCGAAAACAAAGAAAAACTTTTTTATACGAATAATGCATATGCTTAACTCAGAATCTTCAATCAGGGGATAATATACATGTTAGATGTATCGCATAAGATTACCAAGCTTATGGAAGATGATAGTGGAGCCCTAGACTAACAAAAAATTGCATTTGAGGAGGGAGGTCTAAAATGCACTCCTTAGGAAATTTTTATTCAAAACTTTTAGCCAATCGTACGAGGTTTCTAAGAGTGTATTTGGTTTATAGGGCTTAAAGGCATTTTAGTATGAAAAAGATCCAACTAACATGCCTTTTTATAATTTTTTTGGAATTCTCGTTAAATTTCCTTTAAATCGATAGTACATTTGTTATATAAATTTTTTTGCTTTGGAGAAAAAAATCTTTTATGTAACGCGTTATCTACTGGAGACTTCAAACGGATTGTTCTTGAAAAGTATTTTTTTCTGACCTCAATTGAAAAAATTGATATAACAAATGTACTACTGAATTATAGGAAATTTAACGAGGATTTCAAAAAAAAAAAAAATATAAAAGGGTATGTTAATGGGAGCTCTTTCATACGAAAATGGCCGTCAAAGTCAAAAATGAGAAAAAAAAAAAAAATTAAAATATCAACTTTGTGAAATCCTTTTAAGCTCTATAAACCAAATACACTCCTAGAAAGTTTGTACAATTAGCTAAAAGTTCTTGATACAAACATTTTCTCTAAATCGCTAGGGTGGCCCAAGAAATTTGTTTTTGTTAAACAAGTAAGAAAATAAGTTTAAGCTCTATAACTCCTTAGGGGTACATTTAAGACCCCTTCAGTTGCTATACATTAGGGAGGGCCGATTTGAAAACTGATCTCGGCTACCCCCCTATGTGAAAGTTCATTCAATTCTATGAATATTTGCCCAACGAACCATAGGGGAACTGATGCTATTGTGGTATAGTTTTTCAATGTGGTATAGTCGCATATTTCCGAGATGGATAAGAACCTGTGGACGTCAAATGTTTTATCCTGTCATAAACCATGAAAAACTATGAATGTGTAGCTATCATACACCATACATAACTTTTCCGATGTCAGTTGAACGAAACGTAAATCGCGTGTGGTCGATTTTTTTTTTCGAGTTTTTCGCAAAAAAATTTTGTTTAGAAAAAGTTGTTTTCTGTAGAAGTTTTATTCATATTCAATTAAAGTAAGTGCTAAATATTGCGAAATAAGTGTTTAACTAAGTTAATTCTCAAAATCTCCCATTTTATTTTTACAATTTTGTAATTTTTAAAAATTGGCCAGTGTGGTATAGTCGGAGTTCGCTAATGTGGTATATGAATATTTCTTGTTATTCATAACATTATTTGATTGCTGTTTATTTTTTAATAAAAACTTTGAGTTTGAGAACCAATGCAAATGTTATTATGAACTTATTTCATACCTTTCAAACTTTATATTTGGTTGTATGGTTAAGTATACCACATTACCCTACTTATATGTACCACATTACCAGCCCACTTTACAAGTACTGATCAGTATATATACCACATTGTGCCACCATATATACCACATTACATCCCAACTTTTTGAAAACAGCTTTTTTGACTTTTTTCAGATTTTGCTCAATAACTTTTTTTAATGAAATTGCACACATTTTATTGATATATATTCTGTAGCCAATACTTCAATGATGAGAATAAAAAAATTTGGCTGACATTGATCTAGCGGTTCCCTACCAAAAAATCCATCTAAACATTAGCTATACCACAATAGCATCAGTTCCCCTACCTACGTTCAACTTTAGTTCGGCGCATTTTCGATTGAAAATTTTACCTTGCGTTTAATATTTACTTTTATGCTTAATTTTCAAAATTCCTATAGAGACAAAAGTAATATCATAATATGTTTTGGCTGGTATTCTGTCAGTAATCAATAAAATTGGGTTTTGTTTCTATAAAAAGTTTACTTGATTCACGCTATCACGCTATTATATTTATTCCAAAAAATTATATCGGTCACATAACTGATTTATTATAAACGATTCATATTTTTACATGAACGCAGAAGTATAGTTCCTTGGGCAAATATTCATAGAATTGAATGAACTTTCACATAGGGGGGTAGCCGAGGTCGATAAAATTTCCCCATACAATTTGGCCCACCCTACTATACATATATCTATCTATGTAGTATATGCAACTTCGAATGTATGAGTTGTTCATAAAAAGAATTCATGTACTGTTTCGATGTAATTTATGATGCAATTTTCATTAAAAAAAAAAAACAGAAAAAATTCAATGCCACTTCACAATAAAAATTTATTGAATAACAATCACTGTACTGACCATTTGAAGCCATCAGGGATCAAGCTGACATCAACAACTTTGACGGTGTCGTACGTACGTAGCAGCAGCAGCAGCATCAGCACTGTTCCGCCTCTTCCAAAGCGCTTAAGTACTTTCGCGGAAAATGGTCATCGCCATTTATTGCTTGCTGCTCTGCCCGCCTGTCCATCCGTCCGTCCATTGGATGTCATAAATGCGTACACAATACACCAACCCACAGTAACATACAAACACAAAACGACAATTAGGCTTCCAAGCTCTGAAATTGGTTGGGGTCTACTGCTCCGGTCGTTTCGTGAATTTCGTTGGTTTCATTTTTGCGTGCTTCGGGTGATTTTATTTTTTTGCTGATTCAACTGAATTCAACTTAAGCATCGCTGTTGTTATTGTTGTTGTTGCTTTTGATATATCAACCTATTGCCTTAGCAAAACCATTGCAAGTATTTTGTTTGATTTTATGTTTGCACTGGCGATGATGATTGCGATTTCGATTTCGATGTTGATGGTGTAGTGTGTAGGTCACATTGATGATTGTGTTGTTATCGTTGATTACTTGCGTTGTTGTCTTAAATGCGCCGTTTTCATGGTCAAAATAAGCAGCATTGTGGTAGCATTTGTTGCTTTCATGCATTTTGTTGTCAAAATTTTCTGAAAATATTTGCCATCTACTTAGCATGTCATGTGATCAGCAATATGTACTCTGTGCTGTTTTCGCTTACTGTTGCTAAAATAATGTTTTAGATCTTTAATACTAATACTAAAAGCCGTAGACTAGATGGGATACTATGCCAAATCACATGAGGAATATATTTACAATCGCATCAAATATCTAAAAAACTAGACTGCCGCGTAGGAAATAATTACTGGTCCACAACCACACAAGCAATCGTTGTAAAACAAAAAGTAGGAGAAAGTCACCATATGCATTTTGTTTTAATATAATATTTTTTAGTTCACATGATTAACCAATATAAGAAAATAATTTTAAAAGTTATATAAAAAATGTTTCAAAAATAAAATGATTTGCGTACGCTCCCGTCATCACAAGCTTTCGCTCAATTAAAAAAATATTAACGGATCACACTGGGATTCCAATCGGATCATCTGTGCTGGATCTATCTTATTAATTGTATCATGAATGCTTCATAAAGCCTTAAAAAAAATCATTTTGCGCCCAATTTCAATTCAATCAACAAAAAATAAATAAATAAAAGTAGGAGTAATAAGCAAAAAGTAAAAAATAACAAACGAAAACGCGGTGGGAATCGAACCCGGATCTATTTACAAACTTGTGTAACGCACAATGGTCAAAATTTGACCATAAATATATTAAATAATTTTGGTACTTTTTGGACAGTTTAAGCACTTTTTTTCTATTTGGTACAAAGTAGAAAAGCTCATTTATTATCCTTGGTACAATGACAAATGTGAAACGAAAAGAAAACATAAAACATGAAGTCAGTGTCAGTCAGCTTTTTGTCTTTCTCTTTGTGCTGTATGCTCTTTTCAGCTCTCTGTGACCGTGTATTTTATTGTTGTTAAGGTTGAAAAATTTGTATTTAATTTTACCTAGCTTAAAATCAAAACATTAAAATAATTTTAACTTTATGCACATTTTCACACAAACACCTTTCTAATGATGTATAATTTAAAGTCATTACTTCATTTCTAACATAGTAAAAACGGTAGGACAAATTTTTGTCTTGCGTATTAATACATATGTAGATGTTTTGCATACAGCCTAAAAGTATGCATAAAAATTTTTTCCTGCATACTGTCGTTGGTCTGTTGATTTAAATATCCTTTTTTCTATTTGCTTCATTTAAAAAATTATTGAATTTTTGAAAACAGCATAAAAGACTACATTAATGTGTTAAATTTAATGAAAATTTAACTAAAACTGTAGAAATGTCGTTCGTTTGTATAGCAATGAAAGCAATGATTTAAACATTGATGTTCTCTTTTTCTTTAAAAGTTATAATTATTTTAGGAAGACACATGAAATCCAATCCGTGGACGTTATAACCCAATAACCTCATTTCATGATGGACCAAAGAACGACCTCTTAATTTTATTTTAATGAGATATTTTATTTATGCAAAAAAAAACTTTTGAAGGGATTACTTTAGAGAATTATGAAATGCACTAAGTAGAAAAATCATTAAAATTTTAAAATTTTTTAAAGTAACCAGAGCCATATTGTCTTGTCTTTCATTAAGCAAATGTTACGCGAGTTTGTGCTCATACTAATAATGGTGGAGAAACAGAAAAACCACCACTACAGTTAAGATACTCCTGCTTTTATGTAGATACGACAATATTCGCTGTTACTTTTCAAATAAATGTCAACAAAAGGAAGAAATGTTTTTGTTCTTATGTCCAACGTTTTATTAAAATTGTAATCATTGTTGTTTTAGATGACTTGTTGTTGTAGGTTGTCAACAGAAGATTGCAAAAAACAAAAGCTGCTGCAAAAACCACTACAAGAGCACTTAGAGAGAGAGTGAGAGACAGTCTTTGTTTGACAAAGGTCAAAACTTGAATTTACAAATCTTCATAACTTTGTTGAAATTTCTATGAAAGAAATTTAAAATGAAAGGTATTAGGAAAACGGATATTTGTATAAATTCAAGAAAATAAATGCACCATGTCGTATGAGTAACATTAATCTTAAATTTTCTATAATGTAGTTCATAACTACTAATAACTGCATGCGCATAAAATGAGGAACTATGTATGTGTTAACTTTTGGTTTATAAAGTTTTGTAAGACCAAGGACATTTATTTTTGTATGTACTATGTCTATGGCACTAGTATACCATATAATTACCAAAGAAAAATTGTTTAAAAAAAGACGAACTTCATTAAAACGCAATTAGTTTTCTTATAAAATAAAAATTGACCAAAAAACTGCGCTAAATTAACAGTTTAAATAAAGAAAAAATCCTCTCCTCCCACGGCTTTCGCATAATTAAGGGCAATTAAATGTGAGAACAATACCAAAGAGTGAGAAAACGCAAGTGAAAGAGACACAAACTTGACTTAAGTTAGGTTAATGAATTAATTAACTTGAATGCTGTGAGATAACACAGTGAGCAGCGCAAAAAAAAGTGCTGATTACAAAGCTAAAAAATGTGACTTGGATTAAACGATGCAGACAGTCACAAAAAGAATCATATAGAGATTTGGTATCAATTAAAAACTATCGATACTGCATAAATTCCTCATTTCGATCGTTGAAGACTACAAAATGTATCACAGCTTTCAATTTCAAATTAAAAGAAAATTTTTTTTTGATAAAAACTTCAAATTAAATCATTCAAAACAGTGTAAGTAGTCTTTAGAATATTTGAAAACGCATTTCAAAATGCAATTTCTTTATGGTGTTATAACTCGATAACGATACCACTTAGGCACTTGATGCAAAAACAAAGCCCTTGGCATGAGCTATCGCATATTTTATGTTATTTTTCGGGCTTTTACTGATCCCGGGATTTTCGGGTTTTATAAACGTAATCCCGGGACTAAAGCATTTTTTTAAATAGATCAAAAATTAAAGTTTTTAATAAAACCGAATGTTTTTGAGTGTTCATCATTTTCAATCAGATCAATTAAATTCATATGGAAATGTATGTATCGCCTTTAATTTTTAGATTTTTTCTTCAGAATAAATCTTTAAAAATTAGCACGCTCAGAATTTCGTATCCCAATCATGATCGATTTGCTACCTATGGTGGTTGGGAATCAGTAGAACACTGGAAAATGTAAGAATCCTAGGACTATTCTGAACAACTTTACTTCGATCCATTTCTTGAAATTCGCCATTAAGTCCATAAAGGGAAAAAAGTAATGCCATAATATGAGTTGGCTGACATTTTGCGATAGTGTGAAATTAATGGCAATAAGTTAAAAAAATTAAAAAAATAGAACAAAGAAAAGTTGTTCAGAATATTCCCAGGAATCTTATATTTTCCGGTGTTTTACCGATTTCCAACCAACCAGTATATGAAGCACTCCACGCCAAGTGTACCAGCTCAAAATTTCGCAATACAGTAGACCCGGTGCGCAAGAACAACAATCCGTGATTATTTGGTCCCAGTACCATTTCTTGTTAAAATACAGGGTGTTGAAGTTGGCGTTTTTAGTTATTTTCAAGAAAAGGGTGTTTTTTAAAAAATTTATAGCTTACACTAAAGTTTGTAAATTGATTAATCTAAGTAACTGGTCCCATTCATTTTGAAATGTTCTTTTTATAAAAAAATATGTTTTGTTAAAAAAATTTTTTTTCACCAAAATTTTTTACACTTAAAAATACTTTTCAATTTTTTTTAAAAAAAGCCCCCTTCGATTTTTTTTTTAAAAGTACTTTAAATTAAAGCATAATTTATAAGCTTTAAAATGATGTGTGACTCAAGATAGAATTCGGACGCTTAATGGGAGTTTTTGGCTTTTGAACGCCCGCGGAGGGCAATAATCTTTTTTTACTCAAGAGAAAATGCTTAGAATCATCAAGGAAATAAATGTGAAATTTTTTGGAAAGTTAATAACAAAAATTTTTCAAAAATTATTCAAAAAAGTCATAATTGTACTTTAGAAAATGAATTAATAGTGTTGTTTGAAAATCAATCTTTGCAAATACAACATTTATGACTAAAAGTTGAATTCAAAACAGTTTTCATAGTATGAATGTCATTAAGTACATGCTTATAAATTCTTAAATATTAAAATGAACACTTTAAATTTTTGCATTGTAGTTGAACAAACACTGAACTGCTTTATCATTCGCAGCGCTTTTTGTACTAGCTTGTGGCGAAAATTGCCAGCCTTTCGAAGGTTCTAGCAACAGCTAGATAGAAAACCAATTATTTTCACCACATTTCATATTATAAATTCCTACTGTGATAGATATTGTTCGCTGTGTTATGCTAGAAATTCATTGCATACTTTTAGGCTTACTGAATTTTCCTTTAAGTGCAGTGGAGGTCAAAATATTTATTTCTTCTGATCATTGTTACCGTTCCATGTAGTCCAAATTGAGTATCAATTCTCTTTCTATATCGTGTATTGGTAGTGTTTCATTGTGCATACGCAGACTTACACAAATGCTGCTCAATTTACAAGTAAATAAATGTCACACGCCAGTGTTTTAATGGAGTTGGAAAAATTAAAAGAAAAAATGGCAAATTAAATACAAGTGGTTGTGTATGTACTTGTGTAGCAACAATGCTTAGCTTCTTTTGTTTTTGGGACAACACCAACGCAGCATGGCCAACAACAACAACAAACACTTGTACGAACCAACTTCAAGTTCATTTATATGGTAATTTGCTCAAAACTGCGTTGAATACTAAAAATGCTTTCCCATCATTCGTTGTTGCCGCCGTGTCCTTGTTGTAAAAGAGCATGGCCACATACACACGTACACTGGAATCAACGCGCGTTTAGACCACGTTGAGGAACACACAAAAACCTAATTTAAATTTAACTGATTTTTAACTTGACTTCCCCTTTTTAAATTCTAATGACTGCGCGTATAGCGCAGCATTAAGATTTTGGAAATTTTTTCTTAAATTTATTTATCTGGGATTTTTTTTTTTGGTCATTATATGGAAAGTGGAAGCAAAGAAAAGTGGAGGTATTCACCTGAATTGTGTTTTTGTGCTATGGCTTTACTTTAATAAGATTGCTGTTTTCGAAGGAAAAATAAAATCGTGATATTTTACGGAAATGTCTTTGATGTACTCGTAGTTTCATTATTGCAAACGCCGCAGTAAAATTTAATTGGATTACTAGAAATAGCTTTTTTCCTAAGAAGATTCGAGAATAATACGTCGTTAGTGGAATTTTTAAAATTCCAGTGGTTTGCTGATACATAGAGATAGCAGATATACACCGAATTTCCAAGCGCATAGAAGGTGGACGAGATAAAGCGTAGAGTTTGAAGGAAAGATGAACATATTTATTCCAGTGATTTGAGTCTTATCCTCAATGTAGTAAACTGTAGAAATCGCAAATACATAGAGGTTAAAGCTGCTTCTTAAAGAACAAAGATGACTCAAAAAATACCACCTGACTATACTTATTCTGACGGTTCTGGCGTAGTTGAAGAATCCCAATACGAATATAAGTACGTTCATTTATTTAGTTTTATAAACAATTCACTTAAATTTGAAATGTCATCTGTCCTAAAGTGTTGTTATCGTCAACAACTGTTTGGGTCTCTAGTGGACAATTGCCAACTTTTGCACTAAAATGATTTTGACAAATTTCGGAACTTATGTTGTGAATGTTTATTTGCTTATTTCAATAAAACTTTAAACAATTAGTTAAGAAAAAAAACCTAAATATAAAAACAAGTGCTTCTATGTGAACATGTGACTAAAAGCTACTTAGTACTTTGAAAATTATTAATTTAACTTTACACTTAAGGGACCATCATGGGAAGTTCCTTGTGCGAGTAGTGTGATATTAGCGCTTTAAACTTAACAAGTAAGGATGTTTTTTTGTCTTGCCCAAAAATTAAATACCCTATACAGTAGCATTTTAAAAACTTTACGTGTAAGTGAGGGGCCATGCTCTTTTGCTCGAGTGCGCCAAGTTTTCTCTCTGAGTCTGTTTTGACTATTTCTTGTGCTTGTACGAAATTTGATTGCTTTATCTCAAATAACGCATGAACTACGGCATTTTGAAAAATATGCTTATACGGGAAGTTTGTCTCAAAATAAGGGCGAATATTTGATACCGCAAATACGGTGTGGCACTGCCCACCAAAAATATAATATGCTTTAAACAGGACAATGACAATGTTGTTTTCTCTGTGTAAAGCAATCTTTCTGAAATTAACTATAGCGAATCAACTTGCCATTAGACACCACTGATCTGAAAATGGGCAAAATGTCACCGGTGAGCGTGGAACCTCCCATACAAGTAAAACATGTTAAATGTTATTTCTCGCAAATGTTACAACATATTTTGATTGAATTTGGTAGGTGGGCTTGGTTCATCAGTATCATAAGCATTGCGAAAAGTTACGCCCTTTTTTTAGCAACTCAACAATTTGATTCAATATTGCTCGTAAAAGAATTTCATGATTTCGTCAAAAACTTGGGCAATATTACTTTTATAGATAAGCATCAATACAAGGTATGCCTCTCGAAGGGCATAGCATCACCAACACAATTTTGATATGTTATACATGATAAGAGAACCAATAAAGGAATATTTCTGAATTTAAATACAAAGAGTCTACTTACTATAAGGTATCTCTGGACTAGAAATGAGCAAAATATCATTAGTGGGCTTAAAACACCTTATAGGTTATATCGCGTAAGCGGTATAAGGTATTTTAGTAAAATTTGAAAGATGGAGTTTTTTTTCATATTTGAAAATACCTTAATAAGTAGTATCCATAATACGGTTCTTAAAGGATGCTGTTTCTGCTCGAAAAACTCGTACAAGATCCTTTTGCAATCTCCTAGGAAATTCAATTTTACGCTATCTAGAAAATTCGGCAACGAGTAAAACAAATGGTAATCCGAATGTGCAAGGTCTGGGCTATATGGTTGTTGCATTAAAACTTTCCATTCAAGCTCCCTCAGTTTTTGGCGGGTCACCAAAAAGTATGTACTCTAGACGACGCCCTTTCTGTTGACTAATTCAGGACGTTTTTCCATGAGAGTTACATTCAATCTTGTTAATTCGTCGGCTGAGTATTATTTTGCCGTAAACGCCACTTCGTTGAAAAAGCAAAAGCAGATAACTTTTGCTCGTCTCTACACAAGTTATGTGCTTTTGCTTTTTCAACGAAGTGGTGTTTACGGCAAAATAATACTCAGCCGACGAATTGTTGACAATACACGCCATGCGCAACCAGTTCGAAGTATGCAGAACCCTTGCAATTTTTCCAACAACTAAGCAAAACCTTTCTTGGTGTAATTACCGGCCTTGCGACAGTTTGGGAAGGTTTACCTTGTTTTGACCATGATCTTTTTTCACACATTATAATCATACGTTTTTCATTTTGTACAAAAATTCTTCGAGATCATTCCGATTCTGAAGAGTATCACATACTGAAATGCGGTCAGTAAAATTTTTTTCACATAGATTATGTAGCGATGTCGCGACTGCTTATATGTCGGTCTTCCTCCACCTTTTCAAGAACATTGTCCACTTTTTCGGTGCATAGTCGACAAGATTTAGTTGCGTCTTTTGCATCAAAATTATCAGAGTGGAATCGATCATACCATTTTTCAACTGTCCTTTCCGATAAAGTACCTTCTCTATAATGTGCAAAAAATTTTTCTGTGAGTCTTAGTGGCCGAAAAGTGTTTTTCGAAGAAATAAAGTAAAACTTTGGTATTCTAAGAAATTTTATATGAAAGGTAGGTATACCACTAGCAATGAAGTTTCTTCGAAATAAAAGTAACCAAAATATCATCAGTGGGAGAGGAATCTTCGACATAAGTAAACCACGTTAAATGCTATGTTTAGTGAAATTTGTAAAATATGAGAGTGATTATGCAGAGGTTGGATGAGAAATTGTATTAGTAGGTGTGGAACTGCCCCAAATTTATTTTATGAATATAAAAAGTTTGAAATTTAGAAGCGAAAAGATATGAATTGCGTCTTATAAAATAGCTATGAAAATCAAAATGATCGTATCAATAATCCACCGATCAGAAATCGGTCTCCATGTACAACTTTCCTATACCTGCCACGCCTCCTTCTATGAGTTGTGTGGGGTGTACAAATTTTTGAATTTTGCTTTTGCACAGTAGAGGCCATAATCCTCTTTATTATTGTTACACCTTCATTTTTTGCTTGTCACACCATGTATATTTATTCTTTTAGTAAAATTTTGCTTCATTCAGTATTATTTTGTACCTGTACATATGCGATAAGTAGTTATACCTGCGCATTTTAACATAAGATTAATAATAAACTTTGCTTAAACATTTTACAAATACAAAATTTTTCATCATTCAATTATCCTTTCTATTTAAGCGAAATTTCAAAGTAAAAAATTTCCAAGAAAACATGAAAAATGCAATGCATTTAATATAAAATTTATTGCCTACACTTGCCTCCAATAAAAATGTCATTTCATGTGAAAAATGTAAATTTAAATATTTTAACAAAAATTTCCAAATAATTCAAGTTTTACAAACGCCCAATAAAACCGGCTGCTACTAATGCTCTGCAGTATGAGCGCGTCCCATAACTGCCATCCTGCTGGCTGGGCATGGCTTGGTTTGGCTAGCGACGACGACGAGGTGCCGCAGTAATAAAAACCCTGTCATATGTTTTCAGCTAATCCAGCAACGGTTAAAGCATCCAACATCCATACAGTAAATTCGTGCTACAGCAAATACGCACGTAGGAAAAATACAAAATTTCAAATATCAAAAAAAAAAAAAAAAACACAAAAAGGATGAGTACGTACATATGCCCCCCATATGAAAATACTACAACAAGAGAAGGTAGCAAGGCTAAAAGACGTAACGTGTAACATAACACAATTTCAATAATTCGCTAAAAAGGCAGAAAATTTTTGCGAATAACGCGTGAAACACTGTAAGCTGTCAATGCTACAAACATACATACATGCCTTTGGTTGTGTGTGTGTAAATATATGTAACTCATATGTATTTACTAACTTATAAAAATAAAAACGAAACACGATTTGGGTGATATCTGTATGCTTGTTAGATAAAAGCGATGAAAGTAAGATCCATGTCGTATTCGAGACACTTATATAAGATTGGTTGGAGATTTTTTGGGGCTATTCCCAACGAAACAAAAGTTGGACCGTTTGCTATACTGAGCGCAATCTTTGAAATAATAAAACAAAATTTCACACAAATACCAGGCATGATTCATGCATCTACTCCAGATTTATTTGGTTTTGGATTTTGGTATTCTCATCGATAGTCAATTTTACTTAGGTGACACTTCATATATCATATTTATTTTATGAAGCTTTTAGCTCTAAGAGAGAATATCGTATTAGATCAAAAAGTGTTGGTCAGTTTTAGTTTCGCGAATATATCCACCGGACGTAGCATTTAGCAAAACTGGCTTAAACTGAAAACCCTTGAATAGATTTCATATTGGTGTCATAGGAAAGGTAATTTAATAAAAACGCTGAAACTTATTCATCAAGGAAAATTTATTCCCACGTATTTTGCTTTCAAGTTTGGGAATAGATAATAATAGCTGGGAGCTAGGTCAGGACTGTTAGAAGAATAAACCAAAATATCGAAGCCCACCATCTGCAGGGCGGCAATTGCAATACTGCTCTTGTAAAATGGAGCGTTTTCGGGCATAAGGAAAATATCTTTGGTAAATTTTCCCCGCCTTTTTTCTCTGAAGTCTTGCTTGAATCACATAGCGATTAAAGTGTAGTATCCTCCGATAATGTAGAAACTTTTATCTTTGTAATCGACCAGCTGAGTCCCAAATGGCTGTGACACCATAAACTTCTGATGGTGATGGTACCTTTTTGTGCATAGACTCTTGTTTGATAACCCCAGTTATGTTCCCAGTAACAAATCGAGCTAATACTCTATCTCTGTATTCACTAAAAAAAAAATCAAATTGGGCCCTTCCAATTTTCCGAGATATTATGGAATTTTCCTCGTGAAGTGACAAGTAAAAAATTTTGATGTTTCCGATTTTAGTAATATTTGATTATGTTATACCCCTACTAGTATATATCCTCGATCCAGATACAAAATATTTTTACAATATTAAATCTGGTTAATGTGCTTTAAAAATTTGATTGGAAGCAACGCATACTTGGCGTTTACTCAACTTTTTGAAGCCCTCTTGCTCTAGCTTTGACGAGTGGTCAAGATTAGTATCTCTTAAAAATATGGCCATATTTTTGTTACTTGATTTAACGTGCAGCTTTTAAATTATTTGACCGTTCCTAGACTTTTTAGACTGTCTATATGTTGTATGGAATTTAAGTTTTAACAACCCCAACGTCTTCTTAAATCTTCTCTCACGAGCAATGCCGAGGGTACACATCGGCATAGATGACTGTTTGTTTGTAAATTTACGTGAATGTTTCGCATGTCAGTTCAAATTTAAGACTTTTGTTGTCATAAATTTTCACGAGACGACATCATGACCTGGTCATATATTTGATATGGGTACTTTTTCCAAAATGTTTACCTGCTTTTTATTTCTACGTACCTGTCATAGATGCCTTTAACATACTCCACCCAAAAAGCTTACACTCCTGGCACATTTGTTAACTGTTTAAGGAAAGCAAGAAGTTTGTGGAAAATTTTATACCTTTTCTTTGGAAAAAACAGCGACTACTTGCGTACATACGCATACGTATTTGTGTATATAAGTGTGTGTGTATATATTTGTGTGTATTCATATGATGAATTGTTATATTTGTTACTTTGTTTATGTGGTATGTTGAAATTCACATTTTGTAAAAAAAAGCATGTGATTTATTTCTTTTGCAACTAATATCTTAGCGATGATTTTTTAATGGAACAGAAAAAAAGTCGAATCCTCTGTGTGTCATTTTCTATAAGTGAACTACTATACAATTGGCCATTTTAAAGAGTGTCTTAAGAAAAACTCCATTTTTAAAAGCTCCAACGTTTTCTTGCAAACTTTCTCTATTAAAATGTTGTTATCAGAAGATCGAAAAAAAGTAAATGGTCGAAGTCTAAATCCTTAAATGCCATTTAAACCATTATTTTGTTAAACGTTTTTGTCTGGTCTGTTGATTGAACCAACATCCAATAGAAAAAAAGGGAAAAGATTACAAAAATAATCCTAGGGTAACAAACAACAACAACAACTATAATGACGACAACAACAAAAATGTAATCGCCTGAATACCATGGTAGGTACTGTGTCGTCGTAAATCCTTTTTTATCATTTTCTACATGATCTGTCGTCCGAGAGCGCAAAACGTTTGATCCCAAACAGATTGAACAATCAATTCCACTAGATGTGGGCAGTCGTGCAGAGCATACGTTAAACGTGCAACGTACGTACGTACACACTTGCATTTTGCATGCTGGTCATATGGTGCTGACCCAATTGGAAAATCGATATGCTGTTGTTCAAATTGTGTCAATATGAGTTCGATTATTTTAAAATTAAAATTGAAAGTTTTTAATTTCAAAATAGATGTTTTTAAATTTGAATCAGAAGTTTTGGATTTTAAAGCAGTTGTTTTTCATATGAAAACGATTGTATTTTATTTGAAAACAAACGTTTTCGATTCAAAAATAATCGTTTCGGATATGAAAATATTTTTGGGTTTTTGATTAAAAAGCAAACCTCACTGGCGCCCTTTTGTAACGGAAAGTTTTTGATTCAAAAGCATTTTCATTTGGTTTTAGAACTCTTTTTTTTGTGTGTATAATAACGTAAGGCCCCATGAAAGAGTTTAGGATACAAAGAAGAAAAATATAATAAGAATGTATTGGCTATTAGGAAGCTCAGGCAAAGTTTAATTTTAAAGACAAAGTGATAGATAACAATAAAATACTATAGCAACCAGAAGTGAAAATAACGTCGACTTGTTTTATATCAATATTAGACTGGCAAACTTTTATGTTGGCCCTATGGTCCTCCTAGGAGTTAAAGGAAAATACATACATACAAACTCTTATGTTAGATTCTTCACGGATATCACTAAAGTACACTGTATTAAAGAAAAGAATGACATGAAAGCACTGACTTTGAAGAATCTGCCTTTAACTATACAAGTATATTATAAAATTCTCTTGAAGGATTCTATAAAAATAGTTCAATATCTGTTTTGGAGTTAATAGCTTGATATAAATATGCTGGGCCCTTAGTTAGGCTATTATCTGCCATCATCTTCGCCAACCCAACATAATCACACTTCAGCCTCGCATAGTGGTATAGAATGCTATTCTAGCCGGTCATAAGTCTTTCCTGGATGTTTTTAATAAAAAAAAAAATATGAGGTTTTATGTTTTTGTGGTCGCTGATTCCAAATCTGGAAGCCATTTAAAAAAATCAAAATGGCGGATCCAAAATGGAGGACAGTTACCTATCTCAAAAAATAATCATATCACGATAAAAATGTGGCGAAGGGTGCTTTGGTGGTCACTGATTCCGAATTCGGGATCAAATTTTTAGAAAAAAAAAAAAAATAAATAAATAAAAAAATGGCATATCCAAAATGGCCGATAATTTTCAAAAAATGATAATATCACAAAGGTAAGGACACGAGCAACATTCATAATAAGATGGTTTTTTCATAAAATCTCAGAATTTCATATAAAATGCGAATTTTAAGCTTTGAGGAGCCATAAAATGGAAAAAATCACTGATACACTTATTCGGTGAAATACGTGTATTTTTATTTTTCATAACCTATCGGAAAAACTTTATGAGACCCCAGGGGCATTTTTTGTGTTGCACTGTGTTATTATAATATATATATATTTTGAGCTCGCTCCTTCCAAATTCTGGGAAAAATTTTTCGAAAACAAAACAGCAGACAATTTCGAACTACATGAAGGTGGGCGCTTTCTTGATCCGATCGACTAAAAGCTAGATACTACATAATGATTATAAATCAGATATCGAGTTGTTATACTTAAAATATTTCCGAAGTTATGGCGATTTCAAATTTTGAACTGTATCTCACCTCCGATTCTCGACCCGATCACGCTTATTCTCAACGATTAGCTAGATGCGACCAATTTTATCTCAGATGTAAAATGTAATTTCTGTACCTCAAATATTCACGCTGTTCTAGCGAGTTCAAATTTTGGGCTTCATAGGAAGTGGGAGAGATCTTGACGCGATCAAGCCTATTTTCCACAAATGGCTAAATGCTACCAAGACTATCTCAGATTTTTAATAATTGGCTATTATTTTAGTATTTTAGGAAGAAATTTATATTTTTTAGCTTATCTTCAGAAAGTTCCCTGTCGGGTTTGCTCCAAGATATATGAATGTGTGTTCGTATGTACATAATGGTGGTATAAGCATGTTATGGTTGAGTACTTTGTACGTTGCTGCAATCGTGTAACCTGAGACGAAGGAAAAATGTCACTCATGCAGTGATGTGACAGATTGAATTGACCCCGCTACGCCCTACACCTGACAGTTTGTGGTGACTATGCTGTGAGAGTGTGTGTGTATGCATCGACACACAAACACAGTAAAATGAAACAAAAAAGGTACCAAGTGTAGAGTAATCCAGTGCCGCGCACTCTTCGCTTGCTGATGGCGCTGCTGCTGCTGTTGCACTTTTGCAGTTGTTGGTCATGGCGCTGCATTTTTTATTGTGTCTTGAATTTTTTAAAGAGATTTTTGTTTTTGTTTTTCATCCAACATGTAGAGAACAAATTTTGTTCACAAATCATTTGCATTTTCTTTTTATTTTTTTTGTTTTGTTTTGTTTTTGTAGTTTTAGTTTTTTGCAAATTCATGAAGTTTCTAAACAATTCAGTATAACAGTGTAATGCACTTTTGTTTCAATGTGCATTTGTGTGTGTGTGTGTGTGTGTCAGAGTGTTTGTCAGTGCGCCTTTGAAAGCATCTGTGCTCGTCGTGGAGAAAATTTGAAGTGGCGGAATTATTTATAACGTCGAAATGTTAGCGCGAATACAAATGCAGCAACAGCAGCAGCGATGGCAAAGTTGGCAACAACCACATTTGCACAGCATCAGCAACACTCACCAGCAACAACAGCGCCAGGAATAATAATGAACATGGTAAACCGCCAACGCAACACCTAAAACCGTAGTAAGTGTGTGAAAGTTGTAAAAAAGCAGTATGTCGTACCCAAAGTAAAATATGTGCTTTAGATGAACATGGAGAAGTTCGAAGTTACAGGGCGGGACGTTTTCAAGTCCACAATGGGTGATAAGGAGTGAAAATTAAAAATACAAATTTATTTTTTGCGTTTCATTGTATTCTTCTGCTACCCTTATACATTTTTAATTTTATTTTTCGAGTCATTAGCCTTTGAACTATCGTCGGCCAAATCCCAAATATCGAGTACCGTGCTTTTATAAATTTCCTTACCAAGCAAGGAAAATCAGCTCAAACCGTGCTAGAAAGATTTCATCCGTTTGCGAGGACTCTTGTCCGAGTAAAACTATGGTTAACAAGTGGCAAGGTACAGACTCACATAAAGACGACCCACGGCTGATCGAGGAAATCATTCAAAATGTCCAAAAATTAATACTGGAAAATGCACGACTAAAGAAAACACAGCTAGCAGAAATTATTGGAGTATCAGATACAACGATTTTTAAAATTCTACCCGATAACCTTGGCACGACTGAAGTTAGCGTAAGATGGGTGCCAAGAATACTCACGAAACCTAAGAAAGTTGGCGCCGTGAAGTATTCTCCCGAGTTTTTGGAACTCGGTATTGGCTCAAATATTACTGGAGATGAAATTTGAGTTCATCATTATGAACCTGAGTCCAAACAGGACAGTTACACAAAAAAAAGTACACCATTACCTAAAAAGTTAAGGCGTCACAGTCGGCTGGGTAGATCATATTGAAAGTCTGTTGGGATTCAAAAGGGATCCTACTAAACGATTACAAGGATAAAAGTCTCTCCATAACCGGAGAATACTACGCTTCAACCTTAATGTGATTCAAGGAAGCCGTCAGTGTAAAAAAAAGTAGAAAATTGACCAAAAGTGTTCTCCTTCTGCACGAGAACGCGACTGTTCACAAGAGCCATGTTGCGATGGCCGCTCTGCTAAAAGTAGGTTTCACAATTTCGGCTCACTCACCTTAAAGTACTGACGTGGCTTCCAGTGATTAAGTATTACCTACTAGCATTTTCCGGTGTGCCTCGCTACACCTTCTCTTGTACAGAGGCCGGGACATTTCCAATTAAATTAAATCAATGAATATAAATTTTTCCAATGCAATTGGAGTTGCAATTGAATATTATTTTTCCGGTACTCTTAATACATATATCAAATTTCATCCATGTCCGTTAAATATTTTCAGATATATGATAAATTATTTTTTTAGGAAACAAGAAAAATACGAAAAAAAATTTGGTGCAAAAATTTTTATCCTCTAAAATGTCCTAACAAGTCATGAAACGCGCAGAAAACACGCAAAAAACGAAATAAAAAATTTTTAAAAGGGGGGACCTTTGGGCGAGAAAATTTTTTTACAATAAAATGCTGTAAAAAGTCATGAAATGCGTAGAAAATACAAAAAAAAATTTTTGGTTCCGGCATCTTAGGTGGGAACCTTGGGTGAAAAAAAAAAGAAAATAAAAATTGATAAAAATAATGATACTGATAATGATTTAACGAAGAGATATAAAGATCTCATCTCAGCTAAATCTCCGGTGGAAACGAAGTACGTTATAACGCTCCATAAGTTCATTGTTGCAAATGGTTCAATAATAGACAATTTCTATGGTTAACTATCTTATTTCTCATACAGATCGAAAGCTCTTTATAGTATTATGGCAAACTAACCAGGGATCTTCATAACTAGGCATAAGTTAGACAGATTCTACATGAACATGAATCAACTTTCTGGTCACTGATCCCACTGAAGGTTACTGAAATTTTGTCCGAATCTGGTATTTGGGAGCTTATAAAAAATAGTGGTTGAGCAAATTACTCACAGCATTGGTTCATATGGGCCGATTATGACAAGGCATCTTTTTAGAATATGTAGAATTTCAATGGCCGCCAGTTTTATTTTGTTCTATCTTGTATATCAAGTGAGCAATTTTGAAGAGAGTTAAAAAATTTCAATTTGCAATATCTCGAAAATGCGCCAATCTTAATATCTTCACAAGAAATGTAAGACTTTGAAGTTCGATTCGCATTAGTCGCTAAATATTAAGACCCTGTTTCATTGTTTTAAGAGAAAGTCACACAAGCATGATTTCCATTATGCAACCAAAAAAAAAAGCGCATACAAACATGCACTTACACATATGCTTTTTAAAATGGTAACTCACAAAAAATTGGCGATTCACTTGCAGTTCAAGTCAGACCAACCCAAAAACCATCCATGGAAGCACCAAATGAAACCAAACCCCAACAAAATTATTTGTACTGCGTCTGTAGAAATGCTGAAACAAACTCCTGAGACGTGACTACATTTGAAGAATACGGCTAAGAATGTGCATACAATAGTAAATACCAATACATTGTTGCAAGCAATGTACTCGTATATATACATATGTAAGTACTCGTGGTAGTAAATCCCAAATGTGGTGGTTCTTTTTAGCGTGAGCAATGCTGTGCTGCAGCTAGTGGAGTAAAACGGAAACGTTAAAAGCACAAACATACGTAAACGATTTTTTAAGTAAACTTGCAAGAAATGACGTAAAGAAAAACTTTAACCCCCATGAACTCAACATCATCTCTCGTTGTGTTGCAACACTGACGTTCGTTGCCGAAGAAGACGCTGCTGCTGCTGAAATTTTGACTTTACAGCGGAGTGACGAATGCGCTACGGATTTTTGTGTCGTCTTTTCCTTCTTTTACTTATTTTAGTAACAATTTTCAGTCTGTTCACTTGATGGAGATGGAGATTCTGAGCTTCATATGTGATTCACATTTTTCTACTACTGCTACTACTACTACTTTTGCTACATATGTATGCACCACTTTGTGTAGCACTTATTTGTACTTTTTTTGTTTCTCTATATTTTTTTCGGAAAGAAACATTCAAATTTTTTATACATGTTCTTTTTTTTTTGTTTTTTTTTTTGCTGTGTTCGAAACCATTAAAGCGAAATATATTTCGCTCGTTTCATTCCTTTTGTTCACTTGTTGTTTTTATTACGGCACAATTTTTTATGGCCAACATACTTCGTAGTTTATATGTGAGTGAATTAGGGTGTTGCGATAAAATTACATAACAGTTTAGTCTTGGCTTGATTGCAGTGCTATAAGATTAAGGTATGGATAACATTGGGGCACAAAAAAAAAAAAAAAAAAATAAAACTAGTAAGTGTGCAAATCATTAAATACCCTACACTGCAGAATTTTGAAAATTTTGCTTGTATGGGAGGTGCCACGACTTCTTGTCCAAATCCACATAGCTTTTGCTGAGATCTTGCATTTACTGCCCTCAGTGTCTGAGTGAAATTTGGTTGTACTACTTCAAAAACGTTTCCACTATAGCATTTCCAAGCTTTTGCTTATATGGGAGGTGACACGTCCTCTTGTCCGAGGTTGATATGGACTAGGTGGTCATATGGACTTGGTGGGTCTTTTGGACTAGGTAGGTCATATGGACCACGTGGGTAATATGGACTACGTGGGTAACATGGACTACGTGGGTAGTATGTACTAGGTGGGTAATATGGACTAAGTGGGTAAAATGGACTACGTGGGTAATATGGACCACGTGGGTAATATGGACTACGTGGGTAGTATGGACTACGAGGGTAGTATGGACTACGTGGGTAGTATGGACTACGTGGGTAATATAGACTACGTGGGTTATATGGACTACGTAGGTAGTATGGACTACGTAAGTAATATGGACTACGTGGGTTATATGGACTACGTAGGTAGTATGGACTACGTAAGTAATATGGACTACGTGGGTAGTATGGACTACGAGGGTAGTATGGACTACGTGGGTAGTATGGACTACGTGGGTAATATGGACTACGTGGGTAATATGGACCACGTGGGTAATATGGACTACGTGGGTAGTATGGACTACGAGGGTAGTATGGACTACGTGGGTAGTATGGACTACGTGGGTAATATGGACTAAGTGGGTAAAATGGACTACGTGGGTAGTATGGTCTACGTGGGTAGTCTGGACTACGTGGGTAGTATGGACTACGTAGGTAGTATGGACTACGTAAGTAATATGGACTACGTGGGTTATATGGACTACGTAGGTAGTATGGACTACGTAAGTAATATGGACTACGTGGGTAGTATGGACTACGAGGGTAGTATGGACTACGTGGGTAGTATGGACTACGTGGGTAATATGGACTAAGTGGGTAAAATGGACTACGTGGGTAGTATGGTCTACGTGGGTAGTCTGGACTACGAGGGTAGTATGGACTACGTGGGTAATATGGACTACGGGGGTAGTATGGACCGACTAAGTATACGCCTACTCTTCAGTCTCGCTTGCAACTAGTTCGCTTACCATTTCCAGCTGTTCTCGTTGTTTCTTTCCACCACATTCACAGGGTGCACTGAAGTTCATGTTCCTATGAATTTTGTTCAGCAAATAACAAAAATGCTTCGCATGCTTTTTGGCCTTTGATTCTTTACGTCACAACGTAATGAAATTCAATTCCCAAAATTTTTTTTTAAACACCCTATACTCATGTGCTTAGGTGCGCTTTTGTTGTTACTTACAACATTTTTATTTATACGTGCTAACCAAGAGGTTTTGTATGCATTTGGTGGTGCAATTTATGGCAACTTTCTTTCGCACATCCTCTGCGCCTTCACTTAACATCTCTGCTTTGTCATTTTTTTTGTGGCAATTTAATTTTCAATTTAAATTTAAATCTCATGTTAGTTTTCTTAAACTGCACTCTCTCGCTTTCTCATTCCCTGTTATTTTTTCGCTCTTTTTTTGAGGTTACCATTTAATTTTCCACAAAGTGTCACACGACATCAAATTGCAAGTTGTTTGAACGACGCAAGATGGCGCTGTTGGCTATGAAACTTCATATTTAAAATTAATTTGCCTCGAAAGCATTTGAGCCCTTTTTTTCGCTCGTTCTCTTTCAATGCGGGAAGTGCTTTTCATCAACATAACTCTTGATTTTTGTTGCGAAGTTGGGGCAAAAAAATCGTATTTTGTCTATTTCTTTTTGTATTTAAAAACGTTACAATGTAATGGAAGTGTAACTACAAAAAAAGAAGAAAACTAAAAAAAAGCAAGAAATGAAAAAAATAAAAAATAATTTACTCAACTTCGTTTAATCTGTGTATTTTTGCCCTCTAGCATAAAATCTACCGTTGTTATCATTGTTCTGATTGTTGTTGCAGTAACGGACACTTCAAAGGCTTCGTCCTCGTCATCGTTTGTTGCAGTGCCGCTGAAGTTTTCATCTTTGGCATCATCTCCATTTCTGGCTCTCGGTGTGCAATCAGTAACCAACTCAACTTAAAAACGAAAAAAAAAAAATATATTTTGTAATATTTCATTCATTCCTGCATTCAATATTTTTGCTACCTTTTGTTGCTGCCATTTTTTACTTTCACTACTTTTCTTACACTCTGTTTTGAATGCTTTCTATTTCATACTTTAATATAAAATGTAACTTTTTATTTTACTTTAACATTATGCTTTTAATTGCAAAAATGCACTTTAAATTCTTTACTTTGTTTTTTTCTGGAAAATAAACCACAGAATTCTGAAATGTACATAATTTCAAGCAATTTTCATATTAAGTTAAGTATTAATTTTTTTTTCTGAAAAGCACACAAGTTATTCCAGGAAATCTTTAACAGGCAGATATTTGTTAGTATTTATTAAGCTCACTACACTGAAAAGAAAAACACATAGTCGTAATGTCTGTAACTTACCCAGCATTGTTCAGGATATGTTCATATTTCCAGCGTGGCTTTACTCGGACCCCATTCATAGGATTTTTGCATCAGAAAGTTACTCACTTATTTACATATGTTTATTTTACACAGGGGTGCAATGTATAGTAACATTAACTGAAAGATCTAAATCATAAGCTTGAATGCAGGTACAGAAACTCCAAAAACTTTGGGCTTGAGTTCAGTTTAAGGTTAATTAGAGCAAAAAGTTCAGTTCAGTTCTTTTGGGAACATTCGGATGAAACAGAAAACTTTCAACTAATACTTGTTAATAGCCTGCCATAGATGTTTTCCCTCTAATATACAGACATACATACTAATGCTTCGTTTTGACTATGGATCCTTTGAGTGACCTTTGAATACCTTCGGGTGTCCCAGAAAATATTTAATTAAGAGTTGTAGATAATCCGCCATAAATGTTTTCCCTATAGTATGCCTAGATATTCTTCGTTTTGACTATGAAACCTTCGGGTGACTTTCGGAAATCTTCGAGTGTCTCAAAGAACAATCAATTAAGAATTTTTTATACACCACCATAGAAGTTTTCCCTCTAGTATACCTAGGTATTTTTTTACTATATATCATTCGGATGTCCCAGAATACTATCACTTAAAGCTTGTTGATAGTCCGCCTTAAAAGCTTTCCCTCTAGTATATCTAGATATTCTTCGTTTTACCTATGAAGCCTTTGTCTGAGCTTCGGGAACCTTCGAGTGTCCAAAAAAAAAACTATCAGTTAAGGCTTGTTGAGAGAGCGCCTTAGATGTTTTCTCTTAAGAATACTTAGATATTTTTCTTTTTGACTATGAAACCTTCATGTGACCTTCAGGAAACTTCGTATATCCCAGAAAACTATCAACTAATGCTTGTTGATAGTCCACCATAGATGCTATCCTCTAAGCGTATCTAGATATTCTTCGTTTTGACTATGAAACCTTAGGGTGAAATTCGGAAACCTTCGTGTGTAGCATGAAAACCTTCCCATATCTGAGCTTCACTCAACTCTATTGGCTGAATAGTTTCTAAGTGATAATGCTTCAGACACACAAACAATGATTGATTCCCCATACAAACTCCCAAACCTTTATGCACTCCCTTTAAGGAAGATTTCTTGCGGGAAAGTTGACGACCAAATCTTTAGACACATGAATTTCGATCTTATTAATAGCCTGTTTCCAGCAAAGATTTATTTGGTACGGCTATATCACTTCATAAATCTTCGGTGGAAACAATCTGTTAGAGTGAAAAGTGTTATCTCGAAAACTCTGCAAGTTTCCCGGAAAATCCTAAAAAAGTTTTCTTATGGCAAACTTTATCTTTTTTAGCCAGACGAGTCCACAAGAAAAGTTTGGGATGAAATTTTTGAACTCAAGAATTTCAAGCAGATTCTGAGCGAAAAGAGTTTTCTGAAAAAAAAAAAAAATTAATAGTAGATACTACAACTTTGCCAAAAGTTATTGAACATTTAATTCTTTAATGGTTTTTGCATAGTCTTACCCGCATCCAATCCATCTATCAGTTCATCTAAGAAGTAAATATTTTTTTCGCCTTCATTGGAAGAAGCATAACTAATAGTAACCACCTTTCGTTAATAAATATTCTTCTTTGGAAACATCATTGGTTGTTTTTTCAGGTGTGATGTTATTTGAATTGATGGTTCCATAGAGTTTTCTTCAGGTAAAAATTAAAAAGGAATCATTGAAGGTCCCTCTAACGTCACTAAAATTCTGCGATGTTGGAGAGACTGCAGGTTGAGGCGCTTCATATTTGTAGTCACAAATATCTTATAGCATGCAAAGGGAGAAATGGCACCCAAAGCATATCACCATCCGTAATTGAGTGCCATTTCTCTTTTTAAGTGTATACCGAGTAAAAATTTCACGAAAAGATCAAACAACGAAATCACATTCTATTCAAGTATTGAAATAGAAAGGGGTGTCATAACACCTGGTGGTGCCAAATGTTTACTCTACATAATTTAAAGACTTCTCTTAAAATTAACAGATCACATTGGCTAACGAACGAAAACGGCCTCCCTGAAGAATTTAAGCAAAGGCCAGAAAACTATTTAAAATCAGTTACTTGAAGTTTATTGCGAAAAAATGAACGACCCCATGTCTAGACCTTAAAATATCTCGCGCAAAGTAAAAGCTATTGAATTTTAAAAATAAAACTTTTTTTCTACAGTGCACATTGTGCTATGCAAATAATTTACCAAGTTGTGGGTTTTGCTATGTAAGCAACATGATGAAAGACGATGATGATGATGCATCAGGAGATAGCTGCGAGACAAGCGATTGCTGCTGCTGCAACGAACGCACTGCAGATGTCGCAGCTGCAATAATTTAAAGAGAAAAAAGTAAACGAATGCATAAAATGAAACATGTGCACTGCCATGGGATTCTTATCATAATTTCTGTACCCTCACATACGCCCATAGACAAAACGCATACACACACATACACACCCACACGCAATAACCACCACACTTGCTCATTTTAAATTTTAATATTATTTTTATATGCGCGTGTACATCAAACAAAAGTGAAGCAGCAACAGCGGCAACACAATTGCTGCACGCACTGAATGTTTGCTGTGTGTGTGTGTGTCTGCGGGGTAGTGGTGGTGGTGGTTTTGGTGCTGCAAGAAGAAAGTGTATTTCCGCAGGATATGGTTAAGAAATTCGCTGCAATCCTTTTTGTGTTTGCATGCAGTAGAATTTTATTTTTATAGCAAGTTGCAAAATCACTGCTATTGCAATTTGTAATGTTTTTAATACGAAAAGTGGGGGATTGGATTTTTTTCTTTGTTGTAAATATTATACCCTACTCCGAGGGTATGGTACATATTCATTTTGTGCTTTTGTTTGTAATGCTTTCGTAGAGAGATATTTGGTATTGAAAACTATGTACTTATATTGGACTGATGCAAAATCAATGTTTAAAACTTTCAACATTTTCGACTTCTGGAATTTTTTTCGACTTTTTCATCCTTTTTGACTTCAGCAACATTTTCCAACAGTTTGAGACTCCTCCAAAATTTTAAGACTTGTTCAACATTTTTCGATTTCTTAAAATTTTTCATCATCTTCAGCATTTTCGACTTCTGTAACAGTTTACGACTTCAAAACATTTTTTGACTTTTTAAAATTTTTCATCTTCTTCAACATTTTTCAACTTCTTCAACATTTTTGAGCTTCTTCAACATTTTTCGACTTCTCTAACATTGTAAGGACAGAACAGAACCCAGACCTGCCGTTCGGTGATCACTTAGGTAAGTAACTTCTGTACTCTCAAAACAGCAGGAAACGAGGGCACACAAAAATCTAAAAGCGTAATCTCTTTAAAAAAATTTTTTGGCGATTCTTCTCCCACTTCTTCGTGCAGCAGGAATTCTAACCTTGATGATTACTGCGGTGTAGGGTATAAAATTTCTACCAAGATCAAAGTTAGTACCCATAGTAGTCCGTTGTTTGTATTAATTTATCATAGAAAAATTTAAAAAATCTGTATGGGGTTGTATTGCAATTTGATATAAAGAGCTTTGTTGTTAATAATCAAAGATTGAGATAAAGTATGGGTGTAAGCAATTTATCTAATTTTAATCATTTGCATTTGTATAGATATTTATGTAAATATGTACGTACATACAATTTTATATAAGTTTTTTCATCGTTTGAGCTGCATTGAGTTTTGAAGCACACAGTGCAAGGGTAATATATATGTATATGTTGGGGGAGAAATTATACCACTGTTATTAAAACTCTATCATTGGAACTGCAAATGTAATAAATTATTGATTATAAACAGGGTGCGAAGTTAAAAGCATATGAAAATGAGGTTTAACTTCACATTTCTTGACAATCATTAATTCAAATATTAAAGAGGGAAGCTCGAATAATAAGGTTGACTGATCTGTTTACTATTCTTGATAGAAACTGCAAAATTGTTTATTTTTCTTTCGCCTTTTGAATTCACTCCCAACTGCTTTGGACTTTGAAAACAGACCCCTGTAAAGGTCATTGGAAAAATTAATCCAAAACTAGAAAAAGTTACAAAAAAAACTGAATCAACGTGAAGAATCGCACTAGCTGGAGACGATAGATTTTACCACTTCGCTCAATATCAATCAATTTCTTTTAAGTTCTACTTAATTTCAAGTATGCCTCAAAATCGTTTTTATACACAACTTGTAGAGATTATTTCAGCACATTGCTGTGATGAGATTATAACGAGTTCACATGTTTCGCCCATATTATGATTTGATAACTTTTCATTTTACCAAAAGTATTGCAGAGCATTAAGAACATATCCTTACAATTCCTTCTTAATCAATCAATTAAATCAGATAATGACTTCCCAAAATAATCACTACAATTAATTTACTTTAATACATTTGTGTGCTGTGCTTTTCCTGCTACATATTTTGTATGCTTTTGTAATAAAAGCAGCATACATACATATATTTTTACATCTGTATTTGTAATTTGTAAGCACATCCGCAAATTATCTGCCATACAATAGCAACAACAACAACAACAACAACAACAACATCAACAACTAATACGCACAAAATGCAAAGAATCTGTTTCTAATTATTATAACTAGAATGTGGTTTTAAACGGCAGCAATTAAGCCCACACACACACAGACGCCCCTGCACATTGACTTAATTACTTGCGTGCGAGTGTGTGTGGGCATATCTGCGCCTAAAGGCTTCACCACAGATAAACACTTATGGCATAGTAGACTTAATTTACACTACACATACGAGTGTAATAAACGTTACATTAACCCACATCGCCCCCTCGACCCCTCCTTCTCGCTTCAATATAATGCAGCAATTTGGCACACGAATGACAAACGTTTATGTTGTAGTGTTGCTTTGACGGCATGCTAAATCAATATTCGGCACTTTTACTTTTAGATAAATTAGTCAGGACACTTTTAAAGCATTGGAAAAAAAGTTTACCAAAGTGATAATGAATACGTAACACAAAGGGATCGATCACAAATTTTTATATGTTAGAAGTGAAAGATGAAACGATTTAAAAACGAAAGAAAACACTCAAAATTTATTTGAAGAACTGATTTTGCCGCTGCCAGTTGGCTTTTGGTCAACAACATCCTTTGTGACAAGCAAATTGATGTTATTTGGTCAAACCAGCAGCTTCATCATATGCTATTAATAGCAACTCATCATCAACTTAAACGACTCATTAGTTTAAAACGATGAAATTTTTAAATAATTTTTTTTCACATAAAGTCAATAAACTCTCCTCAATAGATAATCGCTATGAAACATTTTTACGAACTTAACACTTTAGTGCTGACACATAAAAACTGTGTAAAAAATGTTTATTCTTCTTGAATACTTTTTAATATTCATAGCTTTCATGCAATTCAAAATTGATTTCCTTCCTTTCAATTTCCCATAAATTCCAATAAATGTGCAAAGTTATCAATTTTGAAAAGCTTTCAATAAAATGTCAAAAATTACACATGAAAAAAATTGATGTATGTTGTTGCAAACTTTTTTTGAAGCGTTTTTTTGCCCTCACATGAGTTGCAGCATAACAATACTGGCGCACCGGAAGATGGCAGAGAGAAAAAAAATTGATGCATAATTTCAGGCGCATTAAATCGCAACAGTAATATCGACAATAACAACTTTATATTCCACATTCAATTTGGCATTTTGGATGAGCGTAAAAAGTTTCACACACACACACATACGAATCAGGTTTGAAAAGCTCCAACAAAACCATCATTCAACAAAAAAAGCCAACAAAAATTTTCAATGCATTCGAATATAAAAGTTTTCACCAGTTAACTTTTTTTTTGGAACTCTGCCTGCCATTTTCTGCTTCTTTTTTTTTTACCGTTACCATTTGTTGCAAGTTGCAAATTTGTTGCACAAGTTAAAATCTAAAGCTTAAAATTATCCGACGAAAATGCGATTCATTGTGTTACTGTTGTTGTAGCAATTGAATTTGGCAACAACAACAGCGATAACAGGAAAAAAAGAAAAGGATAATGCAACTTTCCTACACAGAGGGAATAATTTGGTTGCATAGACCGGAATTTGGCAATAGTCCGAGAAAATCCGTTTAAGTGAACTTTTACTGTCACCACCTCACCGTCTATAAGTACGATGTACTATGTTTGATTTTCATTGTTCGATGTTCAATGTTCGATGTTCAATGTTCGATGTTTGATGTTCAATGTTCAATACTCAATGCTCAATGCTCAATGTTCAATGCTCGATGATCAATCTTTCGATGTAAGATGTTCAATATTCAATGTTCAATGTTTGATGTTCATTCTCGGTTTTCAATGTTCGATGTTTAATGTGCAATGTTCGATGTTCGATGTCCAATGTTCAATGTTTGATGTTTCATGTTTAATGTTCGTGGTTCGATGTTCAATGTTTGACGTTCGATGTTTAATGTTCAATGTTTGATGTTCAATGTACGATGTTGGATGTACGATGCTAAAATGTTCGATGTCCAATGTCAAACGTTAGATGTTTGACGTTCACTCTCGGTTTTCAATGTTCAATGTTCTATGTTCAATGTTCAATATTCTATGATTAATGTTCAATGTTATATGATCAACGATCAATATTCTATGTTCAATGTTCAATGCTCAATGTTTGCTGTTTGATGTACGATGATCGATGTCCAATGTTCAATATTCAATTTTCAGTGTTTGAAAGACAATGTTCGTGGTTTGATGTTCAATGTTTGATGTTCAGTCTCGGTTTTCAATGTTCGATGTTTAATGTTCGATGATCAATGTTCCATGTTCAATGTTCAATGTTCAATGTCCAATGGTCAATGTTCAATGTTCAATGTTCAATGTTCAATGTTCAATGTTCAATGTTCAATGTTCAATGTTCAATGGTCAATGTTCAATGTTCAATGTTCAATGTTCAATGTTCAGTGTTCAATGTTCGATGTTCAATGTTCGATGTTCAATGTTCAATGTACAATGTTTAATATTGTTCAATATTGCTCAATGTTCAATGTTCGATGTTCAATGTTCGATGTTCAATGTTCAAAATTTTATGTTCAATTTTAACTTGTTTTGGTGTTGTTTTGGTGTAGAGCGATACATGGTAAAAATTGTAGTGGATTGAGGTTTCAAAAACTCTTCTTCTCAAGCTAATTGGTTGAAAAAAGTCGAACTTAATAAATGTTTAAATACCGACATAAAGAAGGCGCACCCTGTACACATACACGTAAACTAAAACTTTGAGCTTACTTTCTTTCATCTCCTAAGGAGCATTGGATCTTTGGAAGAGTGATTAAATGCTAGCTAAAAAGGATTTTTTAAATAAATAAATTTGTTCATCAAGAACATATCTTCTTCTCAGTGTAGGGCTGCCAAAATTCTATATTTTCGAGTAAAAATCTTATTGCTTGGTTTAATAAGACGTTTTGTACCACTTGATATATTTTTTTGCCACTCATTTCAGCAATTGTCAAAATCCAAAGGCATTGCCAATCTGATGTGAATTTTCATATTTTCACATAATATTCATTAGGTACATGGCTTAAAATTTTTTAAATAACGTTGGCTACCCTTAATGCAACACTAAAAACATCATCCTCCTGGCATAAACTGTGAAAAGCTCACAGATTTGCCGCACGCTTAATTTGAAAAGTTTTTCTTTTCAATTTTTGAGCAAACTTTCACATTCGTCGACTTCGAGACTGCGAAGACAAAATTTTTTGGGTTCACATAAACCCATGGATACGAGTACAACTATGATGCCTGACGGTAAAAATGTGCTCCCAAAGCAAAGTAAAGTTGTGCTCAAGGCAGCGAAACGTTTTATTTCATGCTTATTTAACACACTCATGCTCAGGGGGGGAGGGGGTAGTTCTACCTTGTATCCATATTGAGAAGTTGCACGTTGCCGTACGTAAAGTTTCATCCGTTTTAATCAGTTTCATTTATGCAAATGTTGCGAATTATTTGCGCAACTTTTTGAGTTCAATTGAATGCAATTCATTGCAATTTGATTCAATGAATCGAATTGACACAACGCGGCGACACAGATGCGATTCATTCGTACATACGATGTGATGACGAATGGATTGTGCTGTCGCCGCGCTGCCGTCAACCTTTGTTAAATAATTAAAACGACCGGAAATTAAATTCAAGCGAAATGATGCGCACATTTTTTTAATGTTTTATTTTTTATTTTTATTCTGAAAGTGAGCAATGTAAAAAGATGAAGGTGACCGCTTTTTATACCCTACACCTAGGCAAAGCAAAAGATTCTAGCGAAAAATTTAAAAAGGCCCACATAATGAATTCTATAAATTTTTATAAAATACGAGATATGAGATAGGGTAATTATATTTTTATTATTTATATATTTTTAAAAAAAAACTAAAAAAATACTTAGCACACATTCGTGCACATACATAAATGTTATTTTTAATCAATTTGCATTTTTTTCTTAATATCAGAGAGACAAATCTCTTTTGTGAGAAAACAATTCCAATGTTTTTTTTTTTTACACACAATATACAATTAGTTAATGCATGAGTAAATTTACACAACCTTTTTCTGTGTTTCTAAAAAAATACATACATAAGAATTAAAGCCCGCAGCAAATAAAAATAAAATTTCACCTGTTTCAAAATTTATTACAATATTATAGCAAGTTTGATAAAATGATAAAATAAGGAAACATTAAAAAAAATGCTCTTATTCATGTTAGACACACTCATATACGCGGATATTAAGGTGGGCCACATGAGAATATTGTGTAAAAAAAATAATTATATCGCACTGTGGTTGAAATATCAAAAAAGCTGTCAAAGTTCGAATAGTAAAGTTGCTGTTTTTGAACTTTTAACTGTTAGAAATGGTATAACATGATCCTCTTCGTGGGTTTCAGAGGTCAGAAAAACCTTTGTGCCTAAAAAACTCTTTTGGTTTGAGTATAAAGTTAGCACGGAATTAGGTGCACGTGCTTACGGAAATAGGTTCAGCGCAAAATTTTAGTCCTGAATTAGGGAAAAATGTAAATCAATAACGAATAATCATAATGTAAGGGTTATGATGCTCAATCAATCAACCCTTATGAAAAATCATATATCCGATATTAAAATTGAGTTTTAAGACGTAGAATCGTTCTGGAAGTAGAGAGTACCTTAACATGCTGTATTTCGATACACTTACCTTATTTCTTATTTCGTGGGTCATTCCATTCCAAAACGTAAAATGAGAAAAAAATTAAATTTAATCCGATAACCTCTATTTTAACAATATACGAATCATAATGTAAAATGTCCATTGACTTAATCATCTGATTAATAGTTGTTTTTATATTTGAATTCTAATTGGTAATGATAACAATATTAGCCCATCATATCCAAGTTTTAGGACATTGCAACAAAACAGTGAACAGTAATTATTAAATACTAAGGCCCACCCTAATTCATATATGGGCAATAAAAATGAAAAGGATGGGTGTGATCTGTTGAAAAATGCAAAACTCCAACAAATAGACAATTTACATGAGATAAAAAAAAAAATATCACAACAACAGCAACAACGACAGTATCAACAGACTGAGCAATATCAGAAAGCGACAACGACAACAACAAAAATTACAACAACAGCAATAATAAAAAGCATTGTAAAGTAACATACATAACATAAAGTAAAGCAAACGTAACGTAACGTAATATGTTGCCAACGTTATATCAATATAAAAGCAACAGCAGCAGCAACGACAACAACAGAAAAAAATTGGTAACAACAGAGACGCAATTTTTCATTCTGTAAAGTAAACTGATGAATTTGCATGTGATGGAGTTGAAACGATGAAGATGACAATGACAACAATAATGACAACGACAACGATGACGAGAAACGCCAGCCAGCGATGATGCTGATGATGATGATGATGACGACGATAGTGACAATAATATGATTGTGATGCTGCTGTGATGGTGGCAGTGTTTGTGGCTGTAGTGGTTGTTGTTCGAGGTCGACTCACTTGGTTGGTGAGTGGGTGGATGGATGGGTTTCAATGATGAAGTTGACGCAAGTGTGCACGATGATGATGTTGCTGATGATGATGAGTGCGAGTCAGCGGAATAATATCACATTAATATGGAAAATGAAAAATTCTTTCGTTTTATTATTTTACTCGGTGGACGGGAAGTGGGGAATTTTGCCAGAAACAGTAGTTGCATGCGTGTGTGTACTCGTTTAAAAATATCCATAAATGCTCTGCCTGCTGCCATTCAATGAAATTGCCATTTCCTTATAAATAGGGGTTTATTTAAATGCAATATAACTGGCATTCTGTGCAATGGAAGTCGTTTAATTGATGGGTTTTATATTTGTTAACAATTTAAATGAATGCAACAAAACGAAAAATCAAAATAAATTGGTTATAGATTTTCAAAATTCAACTAGAATATCATCTGCCCTTAATTCCATTAAAGTACATTTAAATTGATGCACTTGATATAATGCGCGGCTATATCCAATATTTGATAATATATTTCTAATTCTTTAAAAATTCACCCCCATTTACATAAGTACATCCCTTGCGAAACATGATGATTTCCGTATGTTCTATGTGAATGAAAAAGGATATCAAACATAAAACGCATAAAACAATCCTCTTAATAATTCATCATGTCATCTATGAAAACTCAATTTGCTTAAATAAATAAAATGATATGAAAGTTTAATTTATTTTACAAATATAATGCAAACACACAGACGTATCTACACTGTATCTGATGTATTACTCCTTTACATATGTATGTACGTATGTTCAGTGGCGTCAGAGCGTGGGTGACAACAAGCGCTTGAAAGATACATCATTCGCAAATAAAAGAAAAGTTTGTGGAAATTTGTTTGAATATCATCGGTTTAAATACTCAACTTATTCTGTCTGCCTTTGGTGCTTATTTGGAGTGCTACCCTAAATTTTTCTAAAAAATAATGATAATGCGTTTTCAGAAAATTCATTCATAGGGAGATGTGGCACCCCTAGTTGATATGGCACCCTTTCCAATTTCAATACTTGCAGCTTTCGTAGCATTCAAATATGGACCAAATTTAATTCGTTTAAAAAAAAAAACTAGTAAGGATGTAACCTTTGGCCTGGCCAAACATTAAATACCCTACACTGCAGTATTTTGAAAGTTTTGCTTATATGGGAGGTGCCACGCCCTCTTGTCCGAGTTCACCCAGTTTATGCTCAAAGCTTGCATCTTTAGTTTTTAGAGCCTGAGTGAAATTTGGTTGGATTATCTCAAAAAACTCTTCCAGTATAGAATTTTAAAACTTTTGCTTACATGGAAAGTGCCACGCAACCTTGTCCGATTTCACCCAATTTTTGTTGAGAGCTTGCTTTTATAATTCTTAGTGTTTGGGTCAAATTTGGCTCAATTATCTAAAAAAACGCTTTCAGTATAGCGGTTTGAAGCTTTTGCTTATATTGGTGGTGCCTCGCCCTCTTGCCTGAATTTGCCCAGTTTTCTCTCAGAGCTTGCGCTTACAATTCGTAGTATTTATGTGATTTCGTTTTTCATGAATGAAAATGTTTATTCATTTAGTGGCATTTCTATTCAGGGTACACCAAAAATGAGGATTGGCTCACAATTACTGATGCTATTGTGGCTCGGGTGCCATTTCTCCCTTTGCATGTTGTAAGATATTCGGGAGTACAAATATGCGGTCACATAAAACATTTACATATTATACGAAAACAAGCAACAATTCTGGCGACAAGAACTTAAAATCCACTAGGGTGCCAAATCACCATCATATGGTGCCATATTGAGGTACTTTTATTTGTTTTAAATTAATAAATGAAGAAATTTGATACTTTCTTCATTCCGGTTTTATAGCAGCTCAACCAAAAAGGTGCCATTTCTCCCAGTTCTACCTTAGACACAATTGGCACAGTTTTTCACGCAGAAGTTTTTTCAATTTAAGAGTAATGGCGACTAATAGGTATCTGCATGACTGATAGATGAAGCGTTATCATATTCGCCGATTACTCTTTCATCCTTCAACATGAAGTCAAAGCTGCAAAAAAAAGGAGAGTAGGAACGATTTTAAACGACTAGCTGATATTACTCTCATCTGAATTCCCGGGCATTGCAATATAAAAGGTTATGAGAATGCGGACGAATTAGCTTGGCTTGAAGTTTCTTCCAACATATATCCGTCATATGTTCCTCTGGTGATCATCAAGAGAACCATCTATGTTTGTCTTCTTCAAATAGCAAAACGGAGGTAGAGCTCTTTTTCCATGTACCATTTCCCGGATGAATTTCATCTCGTATAATAAGTCCAGATCTGGGTACTTCCTTGTATGAACAGAAATTGAACTTATATAGCTACTGTGGTGGCAGTCGTCATGACTAAGATGAGGGCAAAATAATCACTCACTTTCTTGGTTTGCACTGCCGAGAGTATTGACAGATGCTGATTTAGAATATGATAGCGAAAATTTTTAACTGAAATATGGCGGAAAAAAATTTTTAAATATCATCTGATTTACAAGAAGATCTGATATACTTTTGCTGAAAATTTCTAAGGGGGAGAGAAAATAGAGTAATTTAGGGTAATGTGGTTACCTTTTTCTTTTTTACCAATTTCTACCAAAGTAACGGTAGTAGGTAAGCTTGGTCAATTTATTTGTATTAGTTATTCTATTGTTTTTACTATTCGATAATTTGTATACTAAAATATTAACATTTTCAAGCGTGAGGCCAGTTAAATTGAAAGTACCTAAAAATAGCTGAAAAAGAAAAGTGTCGGGTAATGTGGCTCACCCTGCCCATTTCCTAAAGAAGTACTGTTATTCGCAAATTTTGTTGACTAAAAGTCGAGTAGTAATTTTTAAGATTATATTTGCTATGAAATAGCTTTGTATTCTTATTAAATAATATTTTCTGGTAAGATAAACCAAATTCATACTAACATGTGAATAAGTAAGAAGGGTTATCGAATCATACGTAAAATAGTACTCCACATTACTCAAATTCGGGTATCCTACACATGCAATTAGCTTTTTAAGGTGTAATAGTAGTCAAAATTGATATACGGTATATAATATGGGGTAGTCCACATTACCCGAATACATCACGTTTTTGAAATAATCATTGATTATATAAAAGAAATGTAAAATCAGACTTGCTAATGCATTTTTTCGTTGAATAATAGATCCACAATTGCATTAGTTATTTGAATTTCAGAAAACTGTGTTCTGAGGAAGTAACTTAGTTATTCACCAAGTACTACAAATAAGTCAACTTGACCTCACAGCATATGCTAAGAATTTCACACGAATAATTAGCATTATAGAAAAGCCAAAGAGCGTAAAGAATATGTTTTTCGCTTTTTATTGTGCACAAATAACCAGAATTGTTGTGCAGTCTTTAATATGAGAAATAAAAGGGTAAACCACATTACCCGCATAGTCCACATTACCCTAAATTACTCTATTTTTTTTTTGTGAAGGTTCGAAAGTTTTTTATAGTTTTAATTCATTGCCCTCAAGCAACGCCACTGCAAGGACTCACCCACAATGGTATTTATTTAAAAAAAAATTGAAGTGAAAAGACTGACTGCTTTGGTAACACAAAGCAATTTTCTTCATTTTTACAAAACCACGTACATATGAATATCTCTGTGTACAAAAAGTTGAAAAAATTTGCATACTCGTACATATTGCATTACAAACGTACATTCTCATATGTGTGCATTGTCTTACAAAAGTTCAGTCAATTGGTAGTGCATTAAAATCCAATGAAAATATAAGATTTAGAATAGTACAACGATATTCAATTTAAAATTTAAAGTTTCTCAAAGATCAGCGAATAAAATAGTTAGAGCCTTAAAGTATGCAATATATTTTTGGCATCAGTTTAAGTTGATTGCAGTGCGTTTTGTTCTTATTTGACTGCAGTGATTAAATGTTAATTCAGATTTCATTGAAATATTTCTGAAATCCATTTGTTAATAATCCTTTGCCAAATATTGAAATATTGCATTCTGTAAAAGCAGGCTCTAAATTCATTTAAAGCGGAATGACGAAAAACCAAAAATCTGCGTTTCAAATTTCAAAAAAGCCTTTCAACAAGTAAAACACTTTTAGATTATGTGAATGTCACAGAACTTTGAGAAAACGCAAAATTTCACGTTTATTCCTTTAAAACCGTACCTGCAAATGGCATAAGAAACAAAGAAAAAAGAAAAAAACCAAATTCCCATTCCAGCAAACAAATTAAAAATGTTATTGAAGCTCAATACCAACAACAAATGGCGGCGGTCCTTTGACAACATATTCGTTACAACCTCGAGCGTGGTGGAGCGGCAAACACCAGCAATAGCAGCACTAAAACCATTGCCGCGGGCAAAGTTTGCTTTGTACAAAAGCTCTTTGCATAAGAGAACGAATTCTCGACATGTCAGCGACATTGCCATCATCATTAACATCATCATCATCATCTTCAACATCATGAGCAGCAACAGCAGCAGCAGCAGTATATGCAAGTGGATGTTGTTGTGCGTTACCAACTAAAATTTTGTGCAATATCCAGTGCTCCGCTTTTTTACTTTTCATATTTTTGCGTTACTTTTTTAGTAAATCAACAATCCACTCACTATTCAGCATTGCTTGTATGTTATGTCATTTCTACGCATTCCAAAATTGTAATTCAATGTTTTCATATGGAGCTTGATGATGTTTGTTTCTTTAACCCCTTGAGACTGAAGTCTAGGCCATTGCAGATATTGAAAAATGAACTTCGGATTAAGTTTTTTAGTGCTTAAATTAAGAAAAAAAGTAAGTCCGGAAAGCCCCTTATAGCTGGAAATGCTGCAGTCATATAACACAGCGCAGCAAAAAAAATTCGAAAATCTTTTTGAATACTATTCCTGAAAGCACATGATGTTACTAGTATAACCCTATCTGTGTTTCGCTTGTTTGGCTCCAAGTCGAATTTTATAGTACTATAAAAGTTGCTTCAAAACTGCTTTTTCTAAGTTGCCACGGCCATAAGTCGTAAACAGTTTGAGATTTTGTTTTTCTATCTTCAACGAATTTATAGATATAGACTAAAAGAAAGAAATTGCTTAAAAAACTCACCCGAAAAAATTGGGTTTTGGGCCTTAAAATCACAAAAATGTCGAAAAATTGTAGGGTAAGGGAGGGAAATATGGACTACGTGGGTAATATGGACCACACGGTTATTTCCCACTGCATACACAGGATTTACCGTTATTCATGTTCAAACTTAACGCTAATACCTAAAGCTTATAATAGGGCGATTTTAGCGTTCGGTGAAGTCGCATGTTTCTGTAAAGTTGATTTTTCTAAAAAAAAAGGTCAGTGATAATTTTTTTTTTAGTGAGTATATTTCATTATTTCACTTTAAGAACAATGCGTTTTTAAATAAATGGTTAATTATATAAAGTCAGTAAATACCGTTTATAATTTATTAGTACAAATAAGTCCATTAACCAAAAGAGTTTTTAATAAAAAAAACCATTTATTTCACCAACACGTGCTGTAGGTAATATGGACCACCAAAGAAAAAAGCCTCAAAAACAAATGTATTTATCATCTTTTTCAGATGGGGAATCTAATTGCAGTTTTCATGACGAGTCTGATAGTCATTATATGTAATTCGTTAACTACAAAGGAAAAAAATGATAAAAAATGCATATATTGTAATATTATACCCTTTACTCAGAAGTTTGACGTGGCGAATTTTGGGTTGAATGTGTAATCTGACGTTCTTGGAGTCATGAAAAATGTGCCGAATGTGGAAGTGACATTTTTATATGCAACTTCTATACCAAATGGACTATATGGTCCATATTACACTACACTATTTTTTTATCTTCATATTGAGTATTTTCAGTTTTTTAATTTTTTTTCTTTATCCTGATGAGATATTTATCTAAAAGTGAATCAGAATAAAAGTAAATTGTTTCCTTTAACGAATGACATAAAATTAATTGTTTTGTTTTATGTATTTTGGATTTTATTTAAAAAAGAAAGATGGGTGGTCCATATTTCCCTCCCTTACCCTACCATTTTTGGTCATATCTACAAAACCGTTCCGTATTTTGCCAAACAATTAAAAGAAAATTTTAGCTTAACTGAACTTAACTGAACAACTTCCTAGAGCATGTCAATAGCATTCGAGTACTTCTTGATACTGATTTTAATTAAAATATTGATGTATCAAAAAATGCTTGGGGTCCTATGTGTCCCAATCGGGGGTTAAAGGGGTTAAATTTTCAATTTCAAATTGGTTGTCTGTATGGAAGTTACAAAGCTCTTTTGTTCAATTCCATAAATCTTGTAGCTAGTAGGTACTTGGCTTTATCAACCAGTATTTTCATACTGAGTTGGGTAGTATTTGTTCAAGTAGTTTTTTAATGCTCCTTTACGTCTTTCATGTAACGGGACTTAGACGAAGAAGAAGCAATCATTCATTACCTCTGTTAATGTCCAGTCTTGGAAGACATAAGTAACAGATTCCTTGAGAAATACAATCAATCTTTGATTGATGATTTGTTCAAAGAATATGCTAAAATCTTAAACTGGACAGGATGGCTATCTTTATGTTCACAATAATCCGTTTTTCGTTAATATAAATAAAATTTACTCTGTACGCGATTCTAGAAAAAACCCAAATTATTGCGTCCCACTAATTTTGAATGAAAAAATGTCAAATTTGTCTCTTAAATGGAATAATTCATCACTGTCTAACGTTTTCTAAATGTAACATGGGTTGCTGTCGTCATTGAATTATTGTCCAATGACACAGGAGCCCTGAAGTAGTCAAAATCGCTGTACGGTGCCTGTCCTCGACGATAAAAATTTAACTCAGACTGAGTTTAGATACTCTCAGTTTTAAAACCGTCTTTAGCGTGGGATATTTTGAAATTTACTATGGAAAATTACATCAAATAATATTAATTAAATAAAAATTTGACCTCTTAAGAAAAAACTTTTACTTTTAAACACTGTAATCAAATCGATACTGAACACTGCAACTTTAAGTGAATATCCTGCTATACTCGCACTCATTTTATATTTTTCTTTAAAAGGCGAGGCAAGAGGGGTTCACAAAAGTGATGTAAAATATCATAAATTTCATACTTTCATGTAAACTTTCCGTGCAAACAGTATGCAATCGTTGTTATTTTACACGAAATGGCAGCAAATTCATTTTATGACATTACTTTTGTGTCAACATTTAGTATTTCGCTGCGCGAGTGCCTCACCCCATAGCATTCTCAATTCTTCTCAATATTTCTTATGGTTTTTCAATTTTATTTTATGCTTTATGCATGTTGGATGCCAATATTTTTAATTTTTTTTTATGTAGGTTTTTTTTTTTCCTTTTAATTAAAAAACAACATAACATAACACAACAATTTCCAGTTTTACTTACACATTTCCTTTAGTTTCAATTATTTTTTTAATTTATATTGCTATTATTCTTTATTTTAGTTTACTTTACATTTATTTGTCTTTAACAACTTTTAACAATCAGTTCTGTTCTTTTCATTGTCTTCTTATTTCACTTCTTTATTTGTCCGCAAAAAACCGTCTTGCTATTTCGACTCTTCAACAACAACTGCAAAATGCAACTGTCGCTTGTTCGCTTATTCAAAGACTTTTCGTCATGTTTGTTTCGTTCAAGTCTCGTTCGTTTTGTCAGTGCTGCCAAGTTGTCCGTTTAACTCCATTCCTAAATACATATTTTTACTGCATTATTTTGCACATCCTCCTTTAAAAAATCGTTTATTTGTGAAATGTCATTGCTGTGAGGCTAAGAGTGGTGCTACTGGCTGCTTTTTAGAGGTTACGATCCAGAAATATTAAAGCAAGTTTCATGTCCCCTATTATTGTATCAAGAATTTCTTCAGCAACATAACTCAGCTGCTATTTACAACTTAAAAACTGAATAAGGAGAAATACAAATGTACATGGAATTTTCTTTAATTCCTGAACCTTTAAGCGTTAAGTATAATCAGTTGGGGCAATAAAATCTCAAGTCTATTTAACCCAATTAAATCATTTGCGTTAAATTGCAAGAAAATCTTGAAAAATCTGCTTTTACTGCTGTAGCCACTTGCTGCACTTGAGTTTGTTATGCTAGAGGCATTTAAAACCTTTCTTTTTCTTGAGATTTCAGCTTTCTTTCAAAGGAATCGACACTTTTTTGCAACCTTTTCTTATGTTTTTCTACCCCACCCCCTTCGTAGTTTATTTTTTTCTTGCACTTCCGCACGCTCTTCAACAAAAGAATTTCAAGAATTGTGTTAAGTGAAAACACCTGAGAAAATTTCTTCACCCAGTTTCTTGCTTGGGTATGCCATCCACTTTAAATGGCATAGCAGCCAGCAGCACCCCAGCGTTATGGTACCTTGGAGGTATTCTTCACCGTCGTCCTTGTTGTCGTCGTCACCATAGTGTGTATCATCGTTGAATGCCGGTGTCGTCGTTGTCGTCTCGTGTTCTCACCTTTGGTGTGGATTGGTTGCGGATGGTTGAAATGTTTGGCTTGAATTACGATATCAACATTGAAGTGCTGCTGCTGCTCTCTGCTCTGCTCCGCTCTGTTTGTCTTGGGTACAACGTCGTTTGGATAGGAAATCGAGTCGAGTGTTGAGTGTCGAGTCGAAAGCCCACAAAAGCGCTACTTATGAGCTCATGAAGCTGGAAACACTCAAGCATCTACTTCACATAAGTGGATGGATGGGAATGCTTCTTTTATGCTTATGCTGTTACTGTTGTTGTTGTTGTTGTTGTTATTCTCGATGTCGTCAACTTTGTTCTGGCATGTCAAAATATTTACTGTGCTAAAGGACGAAGTGCTGTACTGGAGTTGTTTGTCTTTTGTTCGAAATTAAATGATTGATGATTATGTGATTAACTTGACGTGTAAGGAATAATTATTGCCTAAGTACCTGCATACCTTGTATGGAATGAAAAGGTGAAAAAAGGACTAATTTTATGGGCTTAAAGTCAGTTTAGGGTAGGTATAGTGTGATTCTTCTTACGGTAAGTATTCTTTAAAAGACATTTGCAGCATTTTTCAATAGAGTAGCTTTCCACACCGTACAAGAATCGTCATAGACAAATTCATCGGAAATGACTATTGTTGTTATTGTTTGGAATCTATTTTTTCGAGTCTGTGAAATAAAAAATACCAAAAAGATAAAACGTACAAATTCAGATCAGACTTTGAAATAAACTTTTTGAAAGCTTTTTTAAAAGTTAAGCCAGACATTAAGCTTTTAAACCATTTGGAAAAAAGTTTGAAAAAACTTAAAAAAAGTCAAAGACAAACTTTTATAAAAAACAAAAAAAATTTTTATGTATAAAAGTTTTTTCATAAAGTGTTTAAAACTTTTATCCGTAAAAAGGAGGGAGGGGGGCATAAATAAGTAATGAATTTCTAGTTAAATAAGTCTAGAATTAATTTAAAACTAAGGACTAACGGGCTTGACAAACTATCGTGCAATCGCCTGATAAACAGTTGGACGAAAATTTCTTGATTACCGCGAGCAGCAGCAGCCCTGGTTCCGAAACAGTGTGTGCCAACTGTCAAATCTTTTCGATAAAAGGAAACAGCTGATCGTGGATGAAAACGGAATGGTGGAATGTAAGTTCCGGTGATGATATCGTTCTTTAGTAACCTGAACGACAACGAGGTAAGACATATTCTTCAAATGTTTCAATCATCCGTAGAGGATTGGTTGTTATTCGCTACTTACAGATATCCCATCATCTATACTTACCCCATTTGTCACCAGTATTACTAAACTTGTATTTTAATATATCTTACGAGTGATTTCCAGGGAAAATATAAACAGTGGAATAAATTTTTGTGTACGAACCCTGGGCACCGACGGCTACACCCCAGCTAGCGGCAAAAAGGTTCGTTACAGTGACAACACAGTTTTACCGATTGCCTTTGCACGGAGGGAAGTGGTGCAGAAATGAAAAGCAGAACAAAGTAAAACAATATAAGAAGAAGGAGATAGCACACAAACTCGTTTTAAAAGGACAGTGAAACCTACGGGTTATGGCGCTGCCGTCTTAAACACAAGCAATGTTGGAACCAAAAAAAAAAAGCAAAAATTTCGACTTTTTGTGTTTTTTACTCTTTTGCCTATAACTTTTTAGAGTTAGAGATAAGTGAAGACATTGCGGAACATAAAAAAAAGTAGATAAAATTTCCTTTAAAATGTTTTATGAAAAGGTCTCTCAGGTTATAAACTTGCTAAAATATGGCCACTCGCACATGGAAACTTTGTTTATGCGGTCGGAAAAACGGTTTTTACTCAAAATCAAGGCATCTAACGAAAGAAGTAAATAAGAACAAAATTAACAAGAGTTGTCCAAGAAATATGTGTGCATTTTTTTCATGTTCGAGTAGCTATATGTCGGCAAATTTTTAACCTAAGAAATTTTTTAATGAAACATTTTAAATTAAATTTTATCACTTTTTTTATATATACCTATCCAGAAAAGTTTTAGATAGAAAGACAACATTTTAAGCATAAAAATTTTTTATTTTATTTTTACATAAATTATGGGAAATATACAAAAAGTTTTTTAAAAAATTAAAATGGTTTATGTTGACTATATGAAAATTATACTAATTTTACGAACTTTAAGTCATTATTTGCAAGAATCTAAAATTCTATGCATTTTTCAACTTAGAAAATCATGACAATTCGGATTAGAAAAAAAAAAAAAAAACTATTGTACTAAGCATGGCTATGGTGACATATGAAGAACCTGAAAAGGGTGTATTCGATTTCCACCTTAAATTTAATAGCACACCGCGATTGTCTTGGTTCCTTTTTATATGACATAATCAATAGTCTTATAATTGTTACGGACAGATAAGTCCAGACAAAAATTGTATTTGATGAATTTTGAAAAGTTGCTGGATCAAGATCATCTTCAATTTTGTCAGATGTCAACTAAATATTATCTAAGTTCAAGCCAGAAAGCATACTTAAGTGAAAATAGATTGGTCACATAGCTAATAGAAGTCTGGTGGCAAACATCATAGTGAAATGTTCAAGCTAACAGGAAAGAAATCCCTACAAAATCATCGTGCAAAAAATTGCTAAAGTAATTGTATAAGTAACCAAAAAATGTTGGTGAAAATTTTGGGCATGCGATGGATGATTTTTGTGGCGACTCTATGCTCCAAAGGAGATATTGCACTCATGAGGACAAACTATCGTTTTATTTCTATTAAAAAAAGTTTTTAATTACCCGACTTTTTATTAGCAATATTTGTTGTCAGGTAAATTGTTATTTTGTTTAAATAAATGAATGAAACACACGAGTGCCATTAACAATGGATTTTCATCAAAAAATGGGTGTCATATTTTTACTTTCTTGTTTTTCGGTGGCAATGCCACATACTTTGTTGTTGGACAACATGAAAAATGTTGCTTGTTTTGTTGATGTGTGCGTTTATTTAACAACAACTCATCTACATATTGTTGTTGATGATGATGATGCTGCTGCTGATGATGTCAACCTCAAATGCAATTTTCTCAAACATCTGGCAAACAATGTGAAAATGTCATAAATTTGGTGAAACACGTTAAATAAACAGCAGCAACAACAAAAATGTAAAGCTTCAATTATGACTTGAGTTGTAAATTTTTCGGTTTTTTTTTATTTTTTGAGTTTCACATTTTTTAAAGCCCAGCAAAAGCGCTTGTTTATAAATACGATTGTGCTATAAAACGCCAATACAAACATCTTACACACACACACATGTACAACAAGTTACAAGCACACTTGCACGTAGCTGCGACTACATAAACGTTATGTATTTTTGAACGTAACATCATAACGCAACAAAACGTAACATAAAATGTATTTTATGTTCATGACGTCGATGCGTTTGTTACATGTTCACCGTTATATTTCTCTGCTTCTTCTTCTTTATTTTGTTACAAATACCAATAAATGTTATTTTGTTTTTTTGTTTTTTTGTTTTTTTTTATTTTTTTTTGATAAAATTCAAATAAATTGCGAATGTTGGCTGTTAGAACGTGTTTCATTTTATTTTTAGCTACAAATCTACCTACGTCCATACATATGTACTGTAGATGTGAATTTGTGCTTGATTTGTATATATGTATATGTGTGCGTTTTAGTGTAATGCATTAAAAGTAGCGGTATACAACACAACAAAAAAACAGTTTTATGAGCGCAATTATTGGTAGTACGCGACCATTTAAATGAAATTGTTTGCTGCCATAAATTTTGTCGCAACACATTTGCAGCATTGAGAGTTTTGCGCCTTTTTTTTTGCGATGTTCCTCTCATTTTATTCACTGTAACTTGCAAATTTAAAAAGAATTTTTGTTGAATTAAATTTGTCGATTTTAAGTTAAAGAAGTGACACGTCATATACATAATTTAAATAACATTTCCTATGAAAGAGTGTGCAAATTGGATCGTTCGATTACACGCTCCGATACAGTTTTGCACCCATGAAAAATTCCAAAATATTCTTCAAATAAGCGTTGAAAAAAATACCCATTTCTGGTCGTTTTTCTCCAGCACGTCAGATTTTTTTTATTGGTTTTTTGAAGTTTTTATAACCTATGTATGTATGTACATAAGATTGTTTTATTAAAAAAAAGTTGGCTGTAAGCCCCCATGTCGAATGCTTATCGGTATTGATTTTTTAGAAAAAAAAAAAAAAAATATTTTCCGACCTCTTATAATACGCTATTTGATTTTTCTTATTGCTCCGCCATTTGACGTCCGATCATCAAGGGCACTTCATAGAATTAAAAGCCCTAAAAAATCATAAAATTCATACGTACAAAGTTTCCTTAAATTGTTGAAATTGAAGAAGTTATAGCGAATCTAAAACCCCAGCACAAAATATGAAAAACTGGATGTTTCAAAAACAAAAATTGCCCCCTAAAACTATACAATATTCTTTTTTTAACATTTGACATTTCAAACAGTATGCAAATAAATAAAAAAAAGGATCTTGCATAGTTTTAAGGGGCCATTTTTGTTTTTGAAACAACCTGTTTTTCATACAATTTCAACAATTTGAGGAAACTTGGTAGAGATAAATTTTATGATTTTTTATGGGCTTCAATTTTATAAAGTGCCCTTGGCTTCTTAGAGTGGTAGAAACTGAAATAATGAGTACAACTATTCGAAAGGAACATTTGAGATGAGTTTTTTCTATGAATGAAATATAGCCCACATTAAAAAATTTACAACGATATACCACACTTGATGATTGGACGTGAAATGGCATATTATTTAGAAGTCGACAAAACAATTTTTATTTTTCTTAAAAATCAAAACCGATAAGCTTTTAAAATGGGGGGATTACAGCGAACTTTTTTTGTGTATGGGGATCGATTTTATCTAATGTACACTGTTCTAAAAATAACACATTCTAGTGTTAAATCGACATATTTAACTATTTTATATAATCCTTACTTCTGAGGTGTATCATGTGTTCAGCAAACTTATGCAGAATATTATGAGAAATAACTTTTTTTAGAATACTTTAAAAACCCCAAAAAATGGGTAATTTTGGTCTTTCCTTTAAAAGTTAGAAAAAAAGACACCAAAAACAGAAGAATACGAGGGAAACTGGCAGCACTAATGTCAATAGCTAAGATCTGGTAACACCATAATAATGTTTGACATTTTTAGCATAAGCTTACTCACAACGTTTTGATGTACTAGTGCTATTTGTTTTGTTTCCAGTGAGTTAAGAAAATCAATTTGGCAAAAAATGGAAATTTCAAGAAAAAGTTTCCGTTGAATTATTTTTCACAACTTTCGACGTGGATTATGTCAACAAGAATGTGTCAGTTCTTTGTATGACGATACAGCACCATCAAAAACCACAGTATATGGTTGGTATAGTGAATTCAGTTGTGGTCGGGGTTCGGTCACCGACGAATTCCGTGAAGGTTATTCAAAATCGGTTGTTGTGCCACAAAACATCGATGCAGTGCATGAACTGATGATGAAAGATCGTCATGTGACATATTGTGAGATAGACGCATCCTTGCACATTAGTTCCACTCCAATTTATTCGATTTTGCATGAACACTTAGTTGTAAAAAACTTTTGTTCTGGTTGGAACCCCATAATTTCTCAATCGCTCAAAAAAAGGCTCGCATCGTTTGGTGTAAGGAAATGATTAAGAGATTCGACCGTGGTGCTTCAAAAGACGTGTATAAGATTGTGACATGTGACGAATCATGAATATATGCGTATGAGCCGAAAAAAAAACAGCAATCGACCGTGTGGGTATTCCAAGACGAGCTAATTCCAACAAAAGTTGTTCGTGGAAGAAGCACAGCGAAGCAAATGGTCACCTGCTTCTTCGGCCGAATAGGTCATGTGGGCTCTGTTCCACTTGAGCAATGTAAGACGGTCAATTTTGAGTGGTACACGACCATTTGTTTGCCAGAAGTCTCACGCAGACGAATCATTCTTCATCATGACAATGCGAGCTCTTACAGATCTCGTGAAACAGGTAAATTTTTGAGCAGTCAAAACATCGAATTGATGACTCATCCTCCGTATAGTCCTGATTTGGTACCCAGTGACTTCTTCTTGTTCCCGAACATCAAAGGTAAACTACGTGGTCAACGATTTACGAGCGCCATAGAAATAGTTGAAGCGTTCAAAAACCATGTTTTGGAGGTGTCTCAAGAGGAATGGGAAAACTGCTATGACAAATGGTTTGAACGAATGCAAAAGTGTATTGATCATCAAGGGGAATATTTTGAAAAACAATAAAGGCATTTTTAATTAAAAATGTTTGTTATTATTTGCTATTCCCGAAACATAAGTAGTGCCCTACGTATTGATTCATTATATAAGTATACTATAGAATTATTTATTACAAAATTTCACTACTACATACTTGCTGAACACTATAAAGTCGAAATTTCATCTCTAAAACCATAAAATCGTTAAAATCCATGACTTTACTTACACAGGGTGGATGAGAATCGGTAGAATACCGTAAAAGATTTTTGAATGGGGTGAAATTTCGAATAACAATACATTTTTTTTGGGAATTTTAGCTTAACCCAAGAGGAAAAATTTCTAGCGCTTCTTATCCAAGCACTTTAAAAGCGCTTGACTCCATAGAAATTTAGAAGCATGCAATGATTTTTGTAAAGCTGCAGTAAGAACGAGAACGACATGGGTTCGAACCCAGCCCGGGTGATTTTTTTTACTTTATTTTATTTTTTTTGCTTTATTTTTTTTTTTATCAAAATATTTTTTAATCAACATTTTTATTTCGCTTTTCTATTTTCCTTTCTCTTATTTATTTCCTTTTGTTTAATTGAATTGAAACTGATTACGCAATGATTCTATGTAATGCCCCAGGCAGACGGCGGCTCTAATGCACACTACAGACGCAATAATGTGAACCTTTTTATTGCATGATCTTAGGCATTTTTTAAATACATACATATATAGTAGACAGTGACTAAAAGAAAACTTCTCAATTCAGGGTCCAAAAAATTCTAAATTTTGAAAAACAAGATTAATAGTGAGTTAAGCATGAGAAAAGCTTATTAGAATTTTTCGGAACTTAAATTGGGAAATTTTCTTTAAGTCAATTCCTAAGAAATAAATTGCCTAAAATAACGCAATAAAAAGATTCGCATTATTGCGTCTGTAATGTGCATTAAAGCTGCCGTCTGTCTGGGGCATTAGATTGTTACCAAAGGATATTGATGAAACAGCAATGACACATTGATGCATTCGGTTGTGGTTTAGGTCATTTTTATTTCTGTGTGCCACTATGCTTGTTGCCATCATTATGACCAAAAAATTTGCGCGACGAAGTGGAAAATGCTTTACATAAATTAAATGTTAATTAAAGTTGGCTTTTAAGAAATTTCCACGAATGAAATTTTCCATTAAATATTTCAGTTTTCTCTAACTTTTTTTTTCTAGTAAATTACATTTAATTTTTTTATGAGCGTTGAAATGACGCACTCACTCACTTGTCTTCAGCCATAAAGAAAAACTTCAAAAAGTTTCAAAGTCATTTGACGCAAGACACAACTTTTAGTTTCAATTTTTACGCTTTATTTTTTGTTGTTGCTATTGTTGTTGTTGCTGCTGTTGTTGTTGTTGTTGTTGTGACTGGGTTTCGTCGCCGTTGGTAAATAATTGTCATAGAGTCATAGTCGCAGTCGCAGTTGTAGTCGTCGTTATCGTTCTTTACAATTTAATGAGATTTCTTTATGCATAAAAATTTCCCCTTACCGCAATACTGGTAATTACACCTGGCAGGAGGATTCCTGGATGCCTGGCTGCGTTTAATTTCACGAATGATAAAACTCAAATGATTATCTACAACATTCAGTCAGTCAGTCATTCACTCTGAGAGACTTCACTCAAATTACACTAATAGAGACTACAAGAAGCAGACAACAAAAATGAAAGAAAACTTAAAAATTGAAGAAACTTTAATAATGTTGTGCTCCTGCTGCTGCTGCTGCATAGCAACCGCCACGCGTCCAAAAGGAAACTTCATCGATTTTTTTCTTTCAATCTTTTTGTTGTTTGGCAAATGGCTAATGTTGTTAGAAATCAAGCAGGTGAAAAAACTTGGAAATCATCATATTTTGGTTTTGGGACAAATTGAATTTTTATAACTGATGTAGGCAGCACTTGGAGAAATTAACGTCATATCCAAATGGTAAGGAGGTATAGTTAAAGCGGTTGGGATGGAAAAAATTTAAAAAAATATCAAATCTCCACAAATTGCTTTATATTAAAAAAGAGGACAATAAAAGAAACATCATTCTCGCAGAAAAGACCTTAAGCGTCGGTAACAAAGACCATAATACTGCTGAATACTGAATATAGGTACTGCCAACACTTAAATCTCTATGTTATTTTGGCCATTTGTTTTTCGCCGGTAGCCGGGGTGTTGCCGTGGGTGCCCAGGGTTTGTATCGAGGAATCGTGCCACCACTGCCTGCTTGTGAACTTGTAGCGTCGCCGGTCTGTGTTTCCGTTGTCCTCTACTAACCTGTCTTTGCCTGTTGTGTTTGTTCACGAGAGCTCGTGCCAGCGCTACACTCTCGGGTCAGGTCAGGAAATTCTCCAAAAAACAAAGCCTACGGTCTTAGTCACTCTCCACTGATACGTATGTACTGTACTGGGTTTTGCTGGAAAATCTCAGTTTCGTCCATGGACGGTTGAAATATTCGAAGAACACGTCTTACCTCGTTGCCGGTTGGGTTACTAGAGGAGGACGATACCATCACCGGAACTTACATTCCACCCTTCCGTTTTCATCCACGATCAGCTGTTTCCCTTTATTGATAAGATTTGACAGTTGGCACTCACTGTTTCGGGATCACGCAATTCTCGTCCAACTGTTTATCAAGCGGTTGCACGATAGTTTGTCAAGCCCGTTGGATGCGAATTTATTCTAGTCTTATTTAGCTAATAATTAAGGTTTTATTTCTAGTGGGTTATTTTAATTATATGTGTATTACTTAACAACTTGTTTGGTCTGGCGCATAACGAACACTGAAATTTTTATAATTAAAAATCAATTTTCATCTGACATCTTTTCCTTTATTGCACTTTTCACATATGAAAAAGTCGCAGTGTGCACTACAATTGCAATAAATTAATGAAATCAACGTCAATCAGAGCATTTAAAAATCTCAATTTCTCACCGCAAGGCAAAAGAATTAATAAAAATCCATTTTACCTCTTCGCTTTGACAGCACTGAACTTTCACAACGGAAATATCACAATATCACCGTTAAAAATTCACTTTCATTTGCATGGTATCTCCATCCCAATCGTGTAGAACCTCCACTTTTTCATTGAAACTCGCCAGTGGTGCCACGTTAAGTCACTCGACTGATTGCGGCCTACACCAAACCGCAGTATTAACGGGGAAAAAGTCATTTATTGGAAAACTGTTTTAAATACAGCAACAACAACAACAATAATGCCGATTACAACAGCAACAACAACAACAGCAATTATAATCAAGTGAAACAATAGCCCGCTGTTAATTAATTTCATCCACTTTGATTTCACTTTCGCGTAAATGGAATTAAAAATATGAAAAAAAAAAAGAAAAAAAATACTGAAATAAATTCCAGATAAATGTTTTTTTTTTGTTTTTCAAATACTTAGACTGGTATGCGCGCAAATCCTCCTTAGATGATGATAGTCCTGACGGCAGTAGCAGCAGGATATTTGACTCCACTTGACTTGACTCATTTTACATTTTAAGCAATTTCAGCATTTAATTCATTTGCATTTTCTTATTTAATTAAATTGTTGTTGTTACTGTTGTTGTTGTTATACTTGAAGTAACATTCTGCGTTATTTTTTTCGTCCTTTTAATTAAGCGACACTTCTAAGCTACATGTCCATCCTTACCATGGCTTTCACCGCTTAGATGACCTCATCATCACTGTAGTGTTTGGGCTTTGTCAACAGTCATTTTCTTAGAGACATGGTGTGTAGTAATACTTTGGAGGTCTACCTTCAAAAAGTTCAAAGTCAAGTGGTGAGAAAAACAAAAAAAATTTGTGATGCAGGTTGTGATAGTCATCCATTTAATCGTATTCATTTTGGAAGATTCTACTTAATCTATGAGTTAAATTTTCACTTCCTGCTGTTTATAGTGGGTTGTGCGGCTTTGTCGGGGAGGAAATTTTTTTTTGAGATTTTAAGCAGTAAGGCCAAAAACTCTAGAATAGATAGTTTGATCATCGAAATATTTGTTTCATATATTGGGTGTACAACTTAAAAACCGGAATTTTTTAGCGAAATTTGATGCTTTATTGTGGAAAAATGTTACAATATATTTTATTCAAAGTATTGTCCATTGGAAGCTACAACATTTCCCCATCTTTCAGGCAATTTATGAATTCCATCCCAAAAAAGTTGCGCCGGCTTGGCGGCCAAAAATGAATCGAGCCAATTTTCGATATCTTGAACTTAAGTGAACCATATTTCTGATAGGGCATTCTGCATCGATCGGAACAAATGGTAGTCTGATGGTGCAAGGTCTGGGCTATAAAGCGGGTGAGGCAAAATTTGTATAGATTTCCCATCCGTTGTTTTCCAGGTAATTTTTGACTGGGGCAGCAATATGTGGCCGAGCGTTATCGTGGTGGAAAATGATTGACTCGTGTCTGGTTGGCCGCTCTGCCTGGATTTTCTGCTTCAATCGGATCAATTGTTGACGATAGAGTTGAGCATTAATGGTTTGGCCACCTGGCAACAGCTCATAATGGATCACACCTAGCTGGTCCTGACCAGGACGTTCTTTGTCTTCGACATCAAAATCACCACTTTTAAACCGTCGAAACCACTCACGACAGCTTGATTCAGCTGGAGCATAGTCCCCATAAACTTCTACAAGCAAACTATGACTTTCCGCAGCAGTTTTCTTTGCAAAAAAATGACCCAACAGAACCTCCCGCAAATGCTGTCTTTTTCTCCAATTTTCGAAGTTATTCATCGTGAAAAATAAAAATGATGCACACAAGATAAAATTGTTTTGTTGACTGATTCTGACAGCTGTCAAATGTACTTTCAAAATGACATTTATATAAAGTACGAGCTTTCACGATATTTGTTAGTACGGAAATCCACCGTCAAATTCCGGTTTTTAAGTTGTACACCCAATATAACCTAGAAGATAGTGCCTGGGAAAATTCCTAGGTGCTTTGTTATACGCGATATTGTATGAGCACCAAACGTGAGTCAACATATACTAAAGTTTTTATACCCTACACTCAGGGTATATCCATTTTGCCCTTCCGTTTGTAACCGACAGAAGGATGCGTGGCAGGTATAGAAAAGTACATTTAAGGTTGCCTAATAAAAAAGTTCAGAAAATTGAAATAACAAAGTGTAACGTACGATATTTCTGTAAGTGCTGGTCCAATCTGGAAACTCTTGCTAAAGGTGGTTGACATCTCTGAAAATCATAGAAAAGTTTTACACATTGACATTTCTTCGTTATTCAACTTTTATTACGTCAACAATTAATAAGATTGAATGAAGCACTCAAGAAAAAAACGTCTGGAATCAGTCAACAGAAAGGTCGTCACGACAACGCTAGACCTCACAAGTACTTCTTTGGTGACCCGTCAAACCTTAGGGAGCTTGGCTGGGAAGTTTTAATGCATGCCCAGACCATGTACCTTCGGATTACCATTTGTTTCACTCGTTGCAGAATTATCTTGATGGTGTAAAATTGAATTCCCTAGGAATTCTTTAAGGACGGTATGATGGTTTTGCTCGAAAGATGTTGTCAATAACAATGGAAAATATTTGGCCCAAAAAAGGTATTTTGATATATGAAAAAAAAGGGGTAAACATAAGTAGCTCACTTTTTCTGAACTTTATTTTTAGGCAACCTTCTATATTTTTGATTAGTGTCACGTCCTGAGTCGGTATAGTCATGTCCGTCCATCTGTTTGCCTCTTTGGAAGCAAGATAATTCGATGAAATTTGGTTCACTGCCTCCATCGCAAAAGCTAACTCATGAGATTGAAAATGAGCTAAATCGGTTAAAGGACACGCCTACCACCCAAACAAAAAAATATTTTTTGGAATGCTTTACTTAGAGTATTATTTGCGACAAGGCATCCAAAATACACATTAATGCTAGAAACCATGAGAACGAGATTTGAATAAAAACTTGATGAACTCAGACAAAAGGGCGTGGCACCTCACATACAAGCAAATTTTTCAAATTATTGTAAGGCACGCGTTCTTTGATATAATAGAAACAAATTTCGTATAGACCCTAGAAATAGTCAAAGCAAGAAAACTTGATGGATTCGGAAAAGAGGGCGTGACTCCTCCTAAACGAGCAACTTTTCAAAATGTCGAGGTAAGCTCAGGGCAAAAATTATATTGATATGGATAAGAGCACGTGGCATTTCCCATTGAAGGAGGTTTTTCAAAATGCCGTAGTGTACGCGTTAGTTGAGATAGTGCATCCAAAATTAATAGAGACACTAAGGATAGTTGATTAGTTGACACGAGGCAAAAAGCAAAAATTTTAAACTGCTACGGAGTAGAATAAAAATGCGGAGATATGAACCGTTTGGCACACTGAGACCTTTACTAGTTACTTTTTGAAACAATAACTTTAGTTATTATATTTGGTTGCAAAAATTTAATTAAGTCTATTTCTCCTGATTCGCATACTAGGAAACAGTCCCGAACCATGATAAATCAACCGCATTGTTTACCATACTTCTGATGTTTTTCTCATTTAGCTCCTCATTGTTCTTTTCTCTACATATATTTTTCACTGGTTTTCCATTGCGTTCATCGAGATGATTTGTGGAGAAAATCACTCATTCAATCGATTTTTGAAGACTGTTTCATTATACATATTATGAAAACGTAGAACAAGTTAAACAAGAGACCATTTATTATCTCATTACTTAAATTATTTATGATTCTGCAGTTCCATGTTTTAATGGGATAATTCATGGAAGATGATGTCACACATAAGTTGTATTGTTCAACTTCAACTGACTGCTGGATTGTGTGTGTAGTTCTGTAGTTTTGCAGCTTACGAACATTCTACAAAAATCTGGCATTTTCATTACTTTCATGTTAAGAGCTAAAAATTAAACCGAGTTCGGCATTCAATCACATTTTGACCAAAGGACCAAAAGTAACAAACAAACAAATACTCGCCTTAAAAAGGTTTCCTTGTTCGCACACTTAAAATTCCACTAAATTTATTCACTTTCCGGTGACTTTCGCTTGACATCAAGTTTCTTTTAAATTTTTTCCTTCTGACTGGTTGGAGCTTGAAATGCGGCTACACAACCGTCATTTGTCTTAATTTTGTGGCAACAATGGGGAGCGTAGTAGAAACGTAGGGATTGTGAAAAATTTTTAATTTGCGTTTTTTTTTTCTTCTTCAAGTTTTTGCATTCGTTTTCTATGCCGAAAATTGAATTGAAAAATAGAAATTGGAATTTTAAATGCAAACGAACACCGACTAAGCGCTGGACAGACGACACCCAGTCTACAATCGACTTTAACTTGGGAGGAGGAGTTACACGCTATTTGTAATTTTATTCATCGGCGCTTCCATAGCGCTTAAAAGAGAGATAATAAGATAAAAGGTGCAAAAGCCAAATGAATTTTAAATGTGAATTTAACCCTCAATTGTTGTGCAATCGTAATGAAGATAAGTTGGTGGGAGCGGTGTAAGGAGGGGCAGTTACGCCAACTTGTGTGGAGCATTGAGCATGAGTGAGCTAATAGCTTGAATAGGAAATTTTTTTATATTTGCTGTAAATTCGTGTAACAATTAAATGGTTAAAAGTAGAAACAAAAAAATAATCAATAATATTAAAAAAAAAACTTAAAAATTATGCTTTTTGTGTTGCATACATTAAGACGCTGTAATTACTTATATGGCTAATTGTAGTGCTCTTGTGTATTTAATTAAAAAGGAATGCATTTGTAAAAGAAAAAAAGTTTTAAAAATCAGAAGTTGATTTTGATTTAAGTGTTAATATACTTTTTCTAAACCACATTTCACAATACTTTTTCAAGCATTTCATACAACCGGAAGAACAAAGTGAATATAAAATGTGTGCTAACCACTTTAAGTTTCCACATAAAGAAAATATTGGAAAGTTGCTAAACAATCGTTTTGTTTTGTTCAAATCTCTTCTTTTTTTCATCAATCTGCATTAAGCCGATTTAAATATATAAATAGTTGTTGGGCTACGATTTAGGCGCATGTTAATGTCCTTACCTTGAGCTGTCAAAATGCAACGTTCATACATAAAATCCTTGGCTGTCAAAAAATGAAATACGGTTGCCCTTTACTTTTGCACAGTTAACGGTATAACACAAAAATATAAAATCAAAGCAACAAAAAAACAAAAACCGGAACGGTATTACAAAAATACCTTTGTATTCTAAGCCCACTAAAGCATAGCAGAAGAACACATGCCAACCTACCTACCCAGTAAGCTCACCTTTTAAATACATATGTATGAACATATGTCTGACATATCCGTTCGTTTGTGAATGTGCTAAGTGTTATACTTATGCCCCAGTTGAAAATTACTTACAATATTGTAATGTAATTGTTTACGTGGAAACGTAAACTATGAAATAAGCACCAACTACCATTCTTAACAGGCATGATATTCACACTCCTTCAATAGTAATTTTTTTTAAAAAGCCAATAGTACTTTGGGAACTTTTTGTTTTTGCAGCCTTGGGTATTGGAAATATAGAAAATAAACATTGCGCATAGTAAATTTATTCGCTTCACCCGCGCGTTATTCGATAAGAGGACTGTTTATTTCAATTTAAATTTATCATTATATACCAATTTTCATAATTAATTTGTTTTTCAAATTAAATAAGTCTAAATTCAATTGTATTACATATAAAAAATTTAAAAAATTTAATTATTTACATGAATAAAGTTCATTTTCATAAAAAAATTACTGAAAAATTTGATGTCAAAGTTTGGCGAACGTCGCAAACAAATCCAAAAAAATCACTTTCGTGAATAGAAAAAATCCTTATTTTAAACACAGTGTATCCTGCACCCAAATCAATAAATGTACAATAAATGTACTATCTGTGGGCTTTTGATAAAACAACCTAACTTGAAACTGACGAATAGCCAAAAAAGCATATTCGAATATTATATTTATGACTAAAATAATGCAAAACTGTCTAATTTCGACATAGATTGTTTTGTTAAAAGTACTTAGGTATTACCAACATCAAAGTTATACCAACAACAATTTGTCGACTTACTTAAGTCTTTAGCTTGTATCAGAACTGAGCACGTAGATACCGCCAAACGATTTTGACATCTAGTTTTTATCAAGTTTTATTCAGAAAATATTCTCCGCACATTTGCTGAAGAAATCTCAATTGATAAAATTCCCTGTGCAATTCTGTATATATTTCCAAACATCTTTTCTCTTAGTTCATATTTTAATACATCCTACAATAATTCTATATGTCCCAGTGAAGTATTTTGTGAATTGCTATAGCAAGTTTGCATACTAATTTCACAAAAAATTACGAAAGGACTTTTTCGAAGCGAAAGTGCTTCAGTACTTTTGTAAAGTCATCCCTGTTTCTTAAGTTTTAGAAAATTACCCAAGTTGATTTTTAAACGACGGCATCCCTACCAACTCGCACGGCGAATTCGTATTCGTTAAAATATGAATTGACTTTTGCATGAGCAGTGTTGCCGTCTCACTCACTCTGCTGTGTTATTGCTGAAATGCAAATGTCATTTTGCATGACATCAAAAACCTCACTTTGGAACAATCACCAAGAGCAGCAGACATTTAATTTTTAATAAGATTAAATTTATACCCAAAAGGGTTTTTTCAGAGTTTCTAAAAATACTTACAACTAACTTAACAATACCTTAAAATAACTTAAATATATCGTAAAATAAACCTTAAGTGCAGAATCTTGAAAACTAGAAAGCCTGGTTTTTTTCTTGTGCTCTACGCACTAGTACGAAAAGGGATTACAGATTCAACGTGAGGATCGTCTACCGCAACGTCCCAAGGAAAGCAGCTTGGCAGCCCATAGAAAGCAGTTTGGCAGCCAATCACCACTTGCGTAGCACAAGCGCCCATAGGGGCGTTAAAGGTAACCTTTTGATTTTTTTTGTGAATACCTTGAAGGGTATATTTTTGGTCCCTGACCAAACAGTAATGAAATAGTAAATATTTTTAACTGGACAATATATGCACTTAGTATGCTGCTTATTGCTCTAACAGACATCTTAATTGTATTATCGACGAATGACTTGAATACATAAAGTTTTCCAGAAGAATTTTAAAGTTTCTCATGTTTCGCAGAAGCGCTTAAAATCAAAAAATATTGTAAGGAAAATTGATCTAGAGAAAGATTTCGGTCAATATTTTTTTTGTTTATTGAGAAAACCTTATACATCAAAACATTCAAAAAATTAATTTTTTTTTTCTGAAAATAAATTTTGCACAAGCTTTTAAAATGTTCAGCTGCACTAAGCCGTTCTTAGACTCTCAAAATTGTATAAAGTAAAGAGTTTTGAGTTAATTTTAACGATTTCATATTGCGTTTTTTTGCGCATTTTTGAAAATTAAAATTTTTGATAAAAAAAAGATTTCAAAAAACTAGTGAATAAATGCTTAGTTAACAAAAATATGTAATGTTGATGGGCAACTTTTTTTTTCATAAGAATTAAAGAGTAATAAGGTTTTATCTTCAAAATGCTCAATTTATCAAAGCTGCCCGAAAATCGACTACTTTAATTTGACTCCTCATTAAGTAGTTGCTATGTTTTCAAATTTTCTTTCCAGGGGCGTGCCACTGCTTGCAATAAGACAACAAATTTTTAATATTCTTCTTTTCTTGGGAATGTAACAAAGTGAATTTCATAAAAATCGATACAGCGGTTTAGCTGTGAGAGCGTATTTTCTATTTAGGGGCGTGTCACCGTTCACTTTAAAGAAGCGGAAAATTTTGAATCGGTTATTTTTGAAGGGAATATGCTGTGACAAATTTAAGAAAAACTCTCATAAGCTTGGTAAAACTTATTTTAATGCAATTTTAATGATGGGGGTTAACTAACATTGATATTAAGTAGAAATCTGCGTACTTGGAAAAAAGATTGACCAACTAGTGCCATTGCCGCAAAGGCAAAAAAGCAGAAAAACAATTTTTGGCCGGCTGACACATTTCCCCTTTTAAAAATGACAAATTCAGTTGTATAAAACTTGCACCCTATGCATACAAAGGTTAAAGTTTTTAAAAGATTTACTCTCATATTTTTTCTACCAGGAAATTTTTCATAGAACCAGTGAAACTTTTAAGGGATGAATTTTCAAGTCCCACATACTTCCGAAACTTTTTTGGACTCGTTACATCTTGAAAACTGTAACGAAACTTTTTCGCCGTTAGTCTGGGGACAGTCCTTCGGTGTCCAGGGTTTGTCTTAAGCCAAGGTGACAATTTCCACTACACTATTAAATTTTATTACAGAGTTTTTCCTAGAGCACTGGTAAAATAAATTAAAGCTAGTTTTGTTTATGATGGAGGTGTAATTATGGCAAGAGATGAAATGGATAATAATGATTAGTATAGGACATGTCAACCAAATCAGGAGTAGTGCCACCACTACCTCCCCCTAGACTTGTTGCGTTTCCGTCGCTGGTCTGTGTTTTCGTTCAGATGTCAGGACAGTCGCACCAACGATGCCGCCCTGTTGTCCTGCTAACCTGTCCGCGTTTGTTTATTCGTTCACGAGAGCCCGCTCCACTGCTATACTCTCTGGTCAGGTCAAGAAATTCTTCAAAAATGAAGCCTACATTACTAGTCTGTGGTTGCTTATAAGCGTATCTTGATTTTCGCTAGAAAGATCAAGTTTCGTCCAAGGATGGTTGAAATAATTAAAAAACATGTCATACCTAGTTGCCAGTTGTATCTCGAGAGAACGATCCCATCACTGGAACTTGTATTCCACCATTCCATTGTCATCCACGATCAGCTGTTTCCATTGTACAATAATATTCAACAGTTGGTACTCACTGTTTCGGAACCAGGGTTGCTGCTGCAAGCGATAGTCATACAACTGCTGTTCAAACTGCACATCAAGCGGTTGTACAATAAATTGTCAAGCCCGAGGTAAGCAACTATCCTACAACTATTCCATAAGCTAAATCCTAATAGCCTTAGTGTCATGCCCTCTTTTAATGATTGAAAATTGCAACACGTTATATCTTTCATGAAACATAAGCTATTTTCACAAAATTTCGTAGGTAGGTGCCAAATATAAATACCATGCACTGTCCCTACGCCAATGATTGAAAATTTTAACTCATTATATCTCGCAAATTACACAGATTATTTTGGTGAAATTTGGTATGCAGGTGCTCAACATATACGGCTTTAAAATATACTCTTTTAAATGAGGGTGTGGCACTTGTGACACTGCTTTCAACATCATTACTGAAATTTCTACTGGGTATATTCGTCCAGTTGTGTTATTCGTGTTGGAATGTTTGAATAATTGAGCGAATTTTTTTTTGTTCTGGCGGGCGCTATGTTTAAACTTTGCTTACATTTAAATACGCATAAATAATGCACATACACATACACATGCATATACACACTCTGAACGTATGTTAGAGTATGTGTGTGCTTGTGACAAATATTTATGATGCTTTTTGTTATGGCACTAAAATGGTTCAAAAAAGTAAAAAATTGTTTTGCCTCAAATACTGCGCTTAAAATGCCAACATTGGCATTGAGGGAATTTTCAGTTGACAAAGTGGATAATTGTTTTATTGCTATTGTTGTTGTTGTTGTGGTTGTTGTAATTGCTATATGTACATTTGTACATAATTGTAATTGTTGTATAAATGCCATTGTCATATTGTTTTGTTGTTGTTGTTGTAGTCTCAGAATGCGGTCAACCCTATAAATGTTGAATAATGACATGACTGACATTTGCATTGCTTTATTATTATGATTGTTGTTGTTGTTGTTGTTGCTATTATCCCTACATTATTAATGACACTCTCGTATTTCCACTGGGGGTTTCAGCCAACCAACAGCGTGTTAATGGCTTAAATGTAAAATTCAATTTCAATTCAAAATCATCAAATCTTTTAAGGTCACATTTTATTGGTGAAAACTTTATATTTTTTTTTTGTTTATTTTTATCTTCACTTGAATATCTCATTTTTGGTACCCTTTCTTTTATTACTCATTTTTATGGATTTAAAGCAGCTGTTTTGTATTTTTGACATTTATGAATACGGTAATGCGACACAATACATTCATATCTACCCTGACAAGCTGTCACATTTTCTCTTCATTTTTGGTGGTGCCTCATTATCCGACATTAGATGGCGCTGCGTAATTGAATAATTTGTCAAGTTCAGTTGAAAATGGTGAGTGACAGCAGTGAAATTTCTATTGAATTTTAAGTGCCATATGCAGGTAATTGAGCAGGGTCTAATTGAATTGAGTGGTTTCAATGCATGGAGTGTGCACTGAGCGAAAAAGTTTTTTCAATTTTCTTTATTGAAAATTTGAAGGAATTATCATGAAAATGTAAATATGAAACTTTAAGAAAACTTAAGATCCTTTTTTTTGGATTGTTATTGGAAAGAGTGGTACACAAGTAGATTTTTGGATGAAATAAAAAATTCGCCAATCGCTAAAATTTTGTCGAAAGAAAAATCATTTGAACAAGAATCGAATCGGTTTAGAAGCCTCCAAGTTATTGTTATAATTTTTTGTGTTTAAATTAATCGTTATCACGTTTTCAAATTTAAAAAATAATTACCTATAGAGTAGAACGGGGTAATGTCGTGCAGGGGGTAATGTCGTGCACTGGCTGTTTTAGCCCAAGGAATTGAATGATTTACCAACTGTTCGTAAGGTAGGGACCTGCTAACCTACTGAGCTTATGCATATAATACTAGCAATTTTCACCAGTTCGTCTCTACAGAGTAACCTTTTTTTCAAAACGCACGCTTTTGGGACGATAAAAGTAATTTTCCTTCCGGGAAAATATACCAGGTAAGTGTTTTCTGAAACGAAATATCCTGCCAACGAAAAGAAGCATTTGGTTTTCGAAAAAAATTTTGGGCTTCACCGAGTTATCGAAGTTGACCTTTAAAACGACCATTGGGGTAATGTCGTGCACATTCACTTACACAAACACAATTTCTCGCTACACAAGAGTTGTTACACATGGATGTAACCAATGAAATTATCTTTCGATCGGATGCTTACTCGTTGCATTCGCTTGAGATGTACGGCTTTACGAGCATGTCAAAGTTGAGTGCACGACATTGCCCCGTTCTACTCTACTTGTTATTATTGGAATATATTTTATTCGTGCGACCAAATTTTCGTAGGAACTCGTTTCCAATGTAACCTCAGCCTAAAGAGTTCAGAATATTGACTGCAGACCTTGTAATAAACTTTCAAAAAAGTTTTTTTTAAAGTCAAGTCAGACTTTAACTTTTAAATCATTAAGATAAAAGTTAAAAATGCTTTAAAATTTTTGAAATGTAAGTTTAAAAAACATTAAAAAGACTTCTAAAAATAAAAAATAAAAAAAAACTTTTAAGAGAACTTTTATTTTTAATATCAATTTTAAATTACTCTTCATGGACAAAATTTGTAGAAGTTCAAAATACTCCCAACCTAGCCCTGAGTATATTGAAATATCCATTAATGACTTAGGAGACATAAAGCGTGCACCCCCGCCTAATAAATGAAAACAATTTGTCCCATTGCAAATGCTTTTTAGAATCTTGATCCCACGACCCTAGCTTCTGTGCTGTCATATTCCATTTTGGACCCATCAGTGAACCATAACTGTGATCGCTGTTTTATGTTCATGTCATTCGGTGCTGTCATTGATGACCACTTTGAACTTTCTGGTGGAAACCAACTTTTAGTTATCTTATTGAAGACTGTATGATATGATGTATCCCAGATTGCATTCTTTAAGTTGGTGTAAATAATGTAGTCTGAGGTATGCTTCTTTCTTAAGGTCAAGTCCCGTAAGCACAACTAGAGTTACTGTCGGGCTCGTCCTTAGTGCCTCTGTGACACCCAAGCAAGTTATTCTGAAGATCCTGTTTAGTTGCTTCTGAGCCTTTACTTGGTCTACCTTTGGCCACGATGCCAATGAGGCATAAGTGATCATTGGCACAGTGATAGTTTTGTACGAGCAAGCCATCATTTTTGGGCGCTGTCCATATGTTTATCTTACTCTTCCATGTAAAAGGTATCAGCTAAATTTTACTTGGGTATATTTTGAGTCCTTACTCTCGGCATCAGCATAGAGCTAAGTTGAAAGCTATTGCATTCTTTCAGCTATGGTAGAGTCAAAACTGCCTCTAACCATAACTATTAGATCGCCAACAAAGCTTTGGACCTCGAATTTGTGATTTTCAAGTATTTCTAATAATTCGTCGATGACTAGTATGCATAGGATCGAGGACAGTTTGCCTACTTTGTGGCATGCTTTAGTTGTTCTCACAGTTAGACTATCTGCACCCGCTTTAAAAATGACTGTCCTCTTTTCAAGCATGTTGAGTACTCAATCAATGATCATTTAATATATTCCCCTTCTAATCAATGCTTCTCCAATAGACTTAAATGACGTGTTGTCAATGGCTCCCTATATGTCAATAGATGAACAAAGACAGACTTCCTTATCCCCCAAAGCCTTCTTGACTTTAGTCGTAAGGCTATGTATGCCGGTTTCAGTCGACTTACCTCTTTGGTAAGCATATTGTTCAGGATAAAACGGTGAAACCAAATGGACAGTGTCCATCGGACACCCCTCTGAGATACTGATACAAAATTTTCTCTATTGCTTTAAGAAGAAACGACGTTAGATTATAGGCTAATATGCTTTGGCCGTGTGGTCCACTTTCTTTCCCAATTTGTGTATGAAAGCAACCTCGGGCTTTGCTCCAGCTTACATGCTCTACGCTTAGTCTGAAGATATTAGTGAGCGTGAATGTCAATATACTTACCACTTTCTGTAATATACAAGACAGAAATCTACCCTAGGGAATTTTAATGGGCTAGAAGTTGAGACTTCGATTTTATCTTTGTCAATAGTAAAGATTCTACGGGTTATAGAGGGGTTTCGTATTGATCCCATCAGGAATTTGGTTCCAAAGACTCCTCGCACAGTCTGCAAAGTGTGTATCCAGTAATAGCTGTCCCGTTTCTTCCAGGCTTTTGTAAAGTTTTCAATTGAAAAGGACTTTTGGAGTCTTGTGGGAGAGTCTCAATCTCTTCACATTACTCTCTCCATGATCTTATAGTCTCATTGCGGACAGAAGGTGATGTTAGGAGAGTAAAGTTATATTATCTAATCTTGCTGTGCAGTAAAACTACAATTTTCAATTTTTTTGTAAGTAATCCCTCGTGAAAAAAGAAATGTTACCCAGACAACGCTGGGTAAAATAAAATAAGTAGTAAAGAGAAATAAAGAAATGGACTGTTAGGAAAGAAATGAGGAAGCCATAGCAAAATAAAAATATTGGAATGAAAATTGACAATATTATGGTTCGTTTAGCTTCTGAAATTTTTCTTACAGTGCTGTTTAAGAAGTATCAGCGAAAAAAAAAAACCAAACATGTTTTCATTGATGTGAATTCCTAGTACTAAAGAACTTTTATTAAAATAGATTGAAAGCTCTTCATATTAATATTGCAAAGCGTTGGACATTAAATAGCCCCAACAACAACAATAATGGCAATAACAATCATAACAATGGCATAACAATGTCACTTGGCTCATTTAAATAGCGGTACAAATTTATGGATTTGTTAACTTTTCAAAGGACCGCGTAAGCGCGTATTAACGGGAGCAACAACTGCAGCCAACAGTCAAAGCAAAAGCAACTACGACGTAAAATAAAAGTAAAGTTAAAAAGTTATAAAAAAAGTGACAACATAAGGCAACGCAAGAACGGACATTAAAGTTGCGGAAACGGAAACGCACTTTGGCAGCTTTACAGCCAAACACACACACGCAAGAACAGACAACAGACAAACACAAGCAGATAAGCACACGCAGCAGCAAGCAACACCAAGAGGAGCCAGCAACATTAGTGCAGCTAAAGAGCTGTAAAGTATACCAAGTGGAGTGGAGCAACACATAAAAAACTTTTTAAATTGCTACGCGCTACATAAAAAAGTAAAGCAAAAATTATAAGGTGGAAGGAGAAGATAAAAAAGTAGAAGAAGAAGTAGAAAAAACAGCAAAAAAATCCTTTTGAAGTGAATTTATGATGACACAAACAAAATATAAAATTTTTAATAAGAAAATAAAATTGTTGTTGTTAATTTTAATATGGACAACATTAATGTGGCATCGCTGTAGCGCTGCGAGGGAAGAAAGCAAGGCAGAAGCAACAGCAGCAAGTAAAGTAGAAAAAACATTAATGCTCTTTAATGCAAATGCTTTTGATGTTGTTGCGAATGTGTCGGATGTTGTTTACAAGAATGATGTTGCTGCTGTTAATGCTGATGATAGAAATAATGGAATTTATAAAAGTAACAGCAGCAATAGTAACAGCAATGAAGTGCACAATGGCGAAAAACAAGCGTTTAAAGGTCAATTGAGCAACGACAACAACAATGAAACTGACAGCAAAACTAAAAATGTCGATGCAAATGAAAATGAAATGGAGAGTGCAACGACAACGACGCTGCTGCTGCAAAATTTAATTTATGATTTTGCAATTAAATACAAACAGATAACAGTAAATGATATTGCTGTGGAACACCAAAGCGCTGTTGGTGACATTGATAATGTTGCTGTTGTAAAAAATTTCAATGATATCGAAGATGTTCATTTTTCCAATGAAACCGACAGCAGCAACAACAATGAAACTGACAGCAAAACTAAAAATGTCGATGCAAATGAAAATGAAATGGAGAGTGCAACGACAACGACGCTGCTGCTGCAAAATTTAATTTATGATTTTGCAATTAAATACAAACAGATACCAAGGGTCACGTTTTTCACATGCAGCGCCAGCAGCAGCAACATCAAGAGTCAAAGCAACAAAAGTTTTTACAAAATTAATACAATTGAAATATTGAAACGAATGTACAGTAGTGGCAGCAATATTGGCATAACAACAGCAATGGAACAAGTGAACAAGAGCAGCAGCAATAAACAAGCATATAACGATAGCAATATCCCTTTGCAATCGACAACATATGCATGGTGGCAGAGGCAGCAACAGCAACAGCAACAACCAAAGGATATTTTAATTAAAGTTGTGCAAATCGATCAATTTATCAATAAACGTAGAAATAACAACAAAAACTACAACAGCTATGACTACAACAACAACAAACGTCGCTCAAGTGCCGCTTCTGGCTATGGTTATGAACGTCGCAATGTCAATGTTGTTGCGGCGCCAAGCAGAGTTGGTGTTGCAGTGCCATCTGGTTTTGGAAATTCTTCTCCTTTTGTTGGTAGTCGTCGTCGGGGTCGTTTTGGCTCGTCGGGTTACACAAATGCAAATTGGTTGGAGAATGCATTGCACAGCGATCGTTTACGTCAAATTGTTGTATTGGATTTGTCATGCGGTCAGGCGAGTCGCAAACTCATTGAAATGGTGAGTACTCTGTGTGTGGTTTCTTCTTACGCTTTTGGGTTATTTGAGGGCAATGCCATGCGAAAGTTCATTGACCAAGTTTATTCAGAATCTAGGATATAATTTATTTAATTAAATTGATTTTAGTTCTCAAGATATTCTTCATCAAAAGTGCGAAAATTGCTGTTTTGAGGCATATTGGGAGTGGTATCACGCAGTAAACAGCGAAATACATTTTTGCTAATACTCGTGTCGTCGGATAACCATAATCTTTCTCACTAAACTTTACCTTTCAGCTTTTCAAACTAAAAAAAATTAAAAATACCTTTTCTTCGATAGATGATAATTCGGAACGGAATGACCTAAATGACAAAGTTGAAAAGTAAAGCTTATTGAAGAAGATTATGGCTATACGATGCCATTAGTACAAATTAATAATGCTGTTTTCTGTAGGTGTGATAACTTCAAATATATCTGAAACCAGCAAAATTTTGCATTTTTGAGCAAAGATATTTATAAAAACTAGAAAAATTTGGCGAACTATTTTCATATCCAGAAGACCATGATTAGTCGAAATCAACACCGAAGTCCTCTCCTTGGTGCCTGTGCAATCTATCAAAGACAAAGAACTAAATAATTTGATAGTTTAAATATACGTAGTAACAGTAATTTTAAATCATGCTTTGTAACAAATCTTTTTTGCCGCTAGTCAGGGTGTAGCCGTCGGTGCCCATGGTTCGTATACAAAATTTATTACCCGCCAAGGAAAGAAACACTTTTCACAATTTTCATTGGTTTTATTTTACTGTAAAGCACTCTTAAAATATATTGAACTATAAACTTAGAAATACGTGTGACCAATGTGCTATGTATGAATAATGAAAATGTGGGTAAAATATCAAAGTCAACCGAACCAGGTGTCGTGCCACTACTACCTCCCCGTAGAACTAGCACGTTTGCGTCGCCCGTCAGGATTCAAGAGAGTCGCGCCACCGCTGCCTCCCCGTTATTCTCTGCTAACCTATCTTTAGTTGTTTTCAATGATATACAAAATTTGTATATCATTTTGATATCCATTTCTGATTCAAAATTGACATAACCAAATTTTGCAATATTGTATTTGATCGTCGGCAAGTTTTTAGAAATTGCCCGCATGCAGCAAATGAATGAAGTGTCGGTTTTTTTAACTCAATTATATTTTTGTGCTTTTTCACAAGTTTTCTTAGAAAATTCACTTCTTACTAAAATTGGCTGCTCGTCCGTTTCCATACTTTTTGTTTTCCCAACCACAGGCTGCATGCAGCAACTGAATGGAGTGTCGGGTTTTTTGCACTCAATTATATTTCTATTATATATTATAATTATATTTTCACTTTTTCTTCACTAAAATTGGCTGCGCGTTCGTCTTCCATAAAATTCACAAACTAAAGCGTTAAATTTGACATATCAGCAGCTGATAAATTTTTGATATCATTTTGATATACATTTCTGATACAAAATTGACATGTCATTCAATGATATCAAAAATATATCAAAATGATATACAAAAAAAGGATATCAGCGGCTGATAAATTTTTGATATCATTTTGATATACATTTCTGATACAAAATTGACATGTCATTCAATGATATCAAAAATATATCAAAATGATATACAAAAAATGGATATCAGCGGCTGATACATTTTTGATATCATTTTGATATACATTTCTGATACAATGACAAGAACTTGACAAGTTTTTTTGATCGGGCGGAACTTGCAATCCACTATTCCATTTTCATCCACGATCAGCTGTTTCCTTTTATTGATAAGATTTGACAGTTGGCACTCACTGTTTCGGGACCAGGGCTGCTGCTGCACTCAACTCTTGTCCAACTGTTTGTCAAGCGGTTGCACGATAGTTTGTCAAGCCCGTTGGATGCGATTGTCCTAAAACTATCTTCAACTAACTTGCATAAGCTTTTGCAATAAGCAGCCTGTAGAAGATTCAAACATGAGTCAGATTTGGCAGAAAATTAATTTTATGCACATTCACAATAAGCTTTAAGTACAGTGGGGGCCATACAAATTATTACTTCTGATTATTGTTATGGCATTATTTTGTGCTTACGTCACAATATGCTAGAGTTCAGAGAGGTCAAGAATTTAATTTTGCAAAGGAAGGCAAACAAAATATTTAATTTGTTGTGCTGTGGATTTGTCCATAGCCTTGGCTATCAGTTACAATCAGCAAGCACTTTGTTTTTTGGCCCCATAAAATTTGTATGGTGTGTGCTATCGAGATCGAATTTATTGTGGCTTTCACTTGTAAATATTAATTGTGTATTGAATTTTGTATCCGATGGCATGAAATTTGTTTTTGTTGCATTGTCCTATTGTTGTTGATATGTTACTCTGGAGATTAAAAGCAAACAATAGTTTTGTTGTTCTTTTCATTTTGATGTTGTTGTAACATTTTGTACCATTCATTTGAACTGTCAATAGAATTTGGCATTTACCAATTTTGGACTCAACCATTGGATGTATGTTGCAGTTAATGTTGCAACAAATCGTGTTGATTGAAATTAATTTTCAATGTCGAAAATGCACTCAATTATTTTCTACACAAAGTACAGGCAGTCAAATTCCATTCTAAAAGTCAATATATTTGTGGAATGAGTTTAGAATTCGTAAATTTTTCTCAATACTGAAATATTATCTCTCTTAGAAAGTTAAAGGCAAAAGTAATATCAGAATGCCAATGTGCCATGAATTTCACAAATGGCCTCAAGGGTTATTATACTTTCACATTTGAATTGTAGACACCTAGAAAATTAGTTGACAATATGCCAACCAATTAGAAGCTAGATGGTTTGCGTAAAACAAACACTTATATTCATTAACTCAAGAGATGGTTATTTTACCGATAATATTTTTTCAAATTAATGTAAACAATTTTGCACCTTAAACAAAACTTTCTGTGAAATGGCAGCTAGTTTACATTGTGACATTACTGTGAGGACACAAATCGGAAGCCTCATTTGTGTCCACATCTTCTCAATAATTACTCGTATTCAAAGTATAAATAATTTTAAGAACTAATTATGGCTTAACTAAGCAATGAATATCTAGTTAAATAAGACTAGAATTAATTTAAAAACTAAGGATTAGTAAGTAGATAGTTTTAGGTCAATCGCATCAAACGGGCTTGCCAAACTATCATGCAACTGTTTGGTTTAGGCGAGAATTGTTGAATTATCGCGTGCAGCAGCAACCCTGGTCTCAATATAGTGAGTGCCAACTGTCAAATGATATCGATGAAAAGGAAACAGCTGATCGTGGATGTAAATGGAATGGTGGAATGTAAGTTCTGGTGATGGTATCGCTCTCTAGTTACTAAGCCGGCAACGAGGTAAGACCTGTTCTAAGAATACTTCAACCATTCTTGGACAAAACGAAGACTTTCAAGGGAAATCCGTATCAGTGGACAGTGAGTGGGACCGTAGGCTTTGTTCTTTTCGGAAAAATTCCAGACCTCGCGAGACTAATCAGACAGACGAGTACGGGTTAGCAGAGAACAACAAGAAGCAGCGGTGCCGCGACTCGACAAGTTTACGGGGAGGCAGTGGTGGCACGACTCCTAGATTGGTTGATTTATTCCTCCATTAAATTTATACATTTCATTCACCCATTCTTCAGTCCATTGGTCACCCCTAGCACTAAGTGTATATTCTAGATATTTTAATAGTGCTTTTCAGGTTAAGAATAAAGTGAACAATAAAACCAGTGAAAATTGTGGAAAGTGTTTCTCTCGGCGGCGGGGAATAAATACTTCTATACGAACCCTGGGCACCGACGGCTACACCACGGCTAGCGGCAAAAAGGTTCGTTAGATTACTTTTGCTCCATATTGTAGATAATATGTGAGATGTACTAACAAAGTTGACAATCTTCACAAAAATATTCCATCGGGCAAGTTGTGTAGCTAGAACCTTTAACCTCCTCTAATATTTCTTCGACCTTAGTATTTTTAGTGCAATTTCGGTAAATTTTTTGTTTACGGCAAACAGAACATACCGCTGATTTCTATTAATTTTCGAAAATATTTAACATTGACAAATAAAGTCATTTCGAGGCTTAAGCCAATGCAGAAAGATGAAACCAAATCTACGTCACATGTACGGCCTCCACCTGCTCCACTGCTTTTTGACATTTTTTGCTCGAGTGCTGCCAAAATCTGTTGAATTATTGACAAACTGACTGTAAATGATGTGATTTGAAAAAACCAAAAGCAAAATCGAATATAAAAAAAGGAAATCAATGTTGCTGCCAGGTAGCGCTGCTCTGCTTTCAGAGTAAATCTGTCCAATTATCCTTGTCACGATTGTTAATGCTGATGACAATGTCAGAAAAAAGGCTTTCATCCTCTGTTTGAGTGTTCCTCCACAAAAATAAAATTTTTTTCCGCTTTTGCTTGACTACCCATTTAATTTTCTTTTAAATTCTGTTTAAAAAAAATGTTCTTTTTTTCTTTTTGTAATGATTTGCAACATAACAATGTCGATGACAACATTTTCTCAATGGACGTCGTCGCCGTTTCGCTGACGATTTGTGTGTTACAACTTTACCATTGGCAACAACAACAAAAAATATTCATTACAATGACAATAACAACAACTGTGCAGGCTTCTAACAAAGGGCTCTTCAACTCAACATATCATTGGCTCTTGATTGAGGAGGATTATGCATTTAATCGACAACAACAACAAATTCCTAGCAATAACAACAACAACAATGATGAAGTGAAAAAACAGGATATTATTGCTGCCACGAACATCAATTCAAAAACTGTTGCCAATCGTTTTGTTGCTGCCAAGTCAATGCAGCAGCAGCAGCAGCCACGCAAATATGTTGCTGGCAACAACCGTCAACAACGACGCTATGCAACGTCTAACGAACCCTCTGCCGCCGCTGATACTGAGAACGACATGGAGATTATTGAAAAGTTTCTAGAAAAAATCAACATCAATATAAATACTGAACTAATATTGGCAAAGTATCGTCGTCGTCGTCGTCGTCGATGTTGTCCCTGGCGAATGGCGGACGCTTTCGGTAGTGGTGGTGATGGTGGTAACGTTGCTGCTGCTGATTCCTTCAATAAGGCACTTCAAAGGCAGGATTACTATATGCTCTACGATGTTTGGTAAGTAGTCGTCGTCGGTCGATGTCTGATGATCAAAAGTTTGCACGGCATTTTTTTTTTTTCATTTCGTTTCGTTTTTCGTTATATGTAGGTGTACTGAAAGAGTACACAGTGGAAAAGCACGGAGTGGAAAATTTAGTAGTGGAATTTTTTTTAATTTAAATCTTGCATGTTTTACAAAATGTCTTTACAGTATAAAGTCTGGCTAACAAGCTAGAGAGCTTTAAAATTTTGACAAATGCGTTACTTCGAAACAAATTTTTAAAGAACCTCGTTAAATAGACTTTATATTGCAAAAATATTTTGTATCTGGATCGAGGACATTTATAGGTTTACTATTGTAACTAACCTTTTTTGCCGCTAGACGGGGTGTAGCCTTCGGTGCCCAGGGTTCGTATACAAAAATTTATTTCCCCGCCAAGGAAGGAAACACTTTTTACAAATTCCCGGGTGTTATTTCACAATTTTATTTTACTAGTTATACTTTCCCTGAAAAGCTCTCTTAAGATATATTAAAATACAAGCTTAGTAATACGGGTGACAAGTGGGTTAAGTATAGATGATGGGGATATCTGTAAGTCATGAATAACAACCGATTCAGGAGTCGTGACACCACTACCTCCTTGTAGACTTGTCGCGTCACCGGTCTGTGTTTCTGTCCAGACGTCAGGATTCAAGAGAGTCGCGCCACCGCTCCATCCCGTTTGTGCTCTACTAACCTGTCTTTGTCGGTCTTGTTTGTTCACGAGAGCCCGCGCTACCGCTACACTCTCGGGTCAGGTCAAGGAATTTTTCAGAAAACAAAGATTACGGTCTTGGTCACTGCCCAACAAACAAAAACGTTTGGAAATTATCTTATTATACGCTTATTGAAGCAAACATTTCGTTTGGAAATTAACTTGCTTAATGTTTGGAAATTCTTGAATTTTAATTATTTAATAATCGAAACTGGAACCTTCAAAGCAAGCTTGTGAAAATCATTTGGAGCAAGCTTATTATAAATGTTTTTATACAATATTTTTAAATTGTTTTTTAACTTTTCAATTAACATTTTGTTAGTATTTATAAAGTTCATTTAATATTTAATTTAAAATAAAAAAAAAATGGGTATTTACTGAGAATCGAACCTATGACTTCCAAATTATGAGTCGACAATCTTACCAACTGACCTAACGTGCTAGTTATGATTCAAATGCCTTGTGTTTTACTTAGCTCGATATGTCATTGAAAAAATAAAATAAAAATTTTTTCAAATGTTTGGAAAATGATTATTGAAACTTTTGAAATCAATTTTAAAAATAATAAAAACATAATATTTTCCAAACGTTTGAAAATTGGTTATGAAAACATTTGAAAATTAACTTTTTCCAAGCGTAAAAATTGAAAAGGTTATGAAATTGTTTTTTGAGTGTCCACAGATACGTATGTACTGGGTTTTGCTTGAAAGTCTCAATTTCATCCACGGATGGTTAAAATATTTGAAAAACACGTCTTACCTTGTGGCCGGTTGGGTTACTAGAGAATGATACCATCATCGGAACTTACATTCCACCATTCCGTTTTTACTCACGATCAGCTGTTTCCTTTTATTGATAAGATTTGACAGTCCAACTCTTTAAAAAGTAGTTGCGCGATAGTTTGTCCAGCCCGTTGGATGCTATTGTCCTTAAACTATCTACTTACTAAAAATCCTTAGGCAAGTGTAAAAAACACAAGAATTCGAAATTTTTATTTTTGTTTGTTTTTAACATTTTTAGTATCAGAAATTTTTTTAAAATTTTTTTTTAAATAAACTATTTCGATGGAAAATTTAATTTTTTACAAAAAGTTTTCCATAAAAACTATCGAAATTTGGCTTCGTTCGGTAGATATATTGAAAAAACACCAAATAGAACATTTCAAGTTTTCCGACCATTATGTGTCATTAATCTCTCAGTGTATGAGCTTATGGTTTATATGATACGTAAGACGTGTACATACATTTGTATCTGCGAGTAGACTTAAACTTGTAGTTGAATTTGTTGTCATTTGTGTAAACAAGAGTAAATTAAAAAATTCTGTTAAAAAAAAAAAAAATGTTCCACACAAGTTTACAAGGATTCTGGAAATCTTAAAGTTGTGTGTTTTTCAATGAAAAAATGTTGAAGAAATTTTTTCGGAGCATTAAAGAAAATGCGAAAAATGTTGACACTTCCCTTAAGTAATGCATTTGCATTATCCAAAGCATAGTTTACACTTTGAATTATATAAAAACAAAAGAAAAAATAATGAAAACTAAAAGATCAAATAGCAGTTGATTACAAAACCAAAAAAAAAAAAGTTTGTTCTGAAAATGTGAGAAAAAAAATCAAAAGTCAAAAACTCAATTGGAAATGTTGATCCTTAGGGAATGAAAATTTGTTATTTCAAATGTAGGAGTTTGGACAAGTACAATAAAAAAAATAAAAAATGAGGATGAGAAAACTAACACTGTAACGAAATGCAAACGAAATTGAACTGACAACAACAAAACGCAAAAGAAAAAAAATCACAAAAAAAGAGAAATTGTAATAGAGCTGAATAAACTTTGTCAACGACAGCATATAACACTGCAAAAAATACAAAAAACGAGAACCCAAATGTACATATATTTCAACTGTTATTTGTTTTCGAAATCCCTTTTAATCAAACGTTTACATAGCTGAGCAACAGAAAGTAAACGAACAAATTTGCCGGCACCATTCGATGATCCAACCCAGCCCAGTCCAACCATCTATTCAGATATCGTGTGCCAAAACAAATAAGCACAATCAAAAGGTCATCCTATCGTTTTAGTTCTGTTCTTTTGCTGTTTTTGTTGTTTTTAATCAACTGTGGTGCTGATGATAAACTTTTCATTATTCTTAAAGTTCAATAACATTTTTCACATAAGTAATTATTTTTATTTTTGGTTGCTTCAAAACTTACTTATTGTATTAGTCTGTAAGATTTTAAATCTGTAGATCGAAATAAAAAAAAAAAAAAAAAAACGCTGAAAGTCAAATTTAAAATTCTCTACAACTTTCCACTTTTTCAATATTGTTTCATTTTCTGAACTTTTCCCAATTTTTCCACTTCCCCAAACATTTTTGATATTATCAACATTTTTGAGGTATATCGAGCTCTCAAATATTTTTAAATTTTCGTAAAACTTTTCCAATTTCTCATCATGTTAGTCTTTTTTAATACTTATTGTTACTTTCGCAAACATTTCGGTTTTTCAATATACCTACATATGGGTGAATCTTGGTAATGTTCCAAAACATGCCTTATTTTGTTCCTACCTATTTTTTTTTGCTTTTTTGTTAATTGAAGATTTGGAATATGATGACCTTAATTTCTGGAACCTTTTTTTTAAAAATGAACATGAACTTTCCATATGTTTCTTTTTATACCCTACACCCAGGGTATATTCACTTTGTCCTTCCGTTTGTAACGCAGAGAAGGAGGCGTGGCAGATATAGAAAAGTATATATATTCTTGATCAGCGTCACCTCCTGAGTCGATATAGCCATGTCCGTCTGTCTGGCTGGCTGGCTGGCTGGCTGGCTGGCTGGCTGGGTGGCTGGCTGGCTGGGTGCTGTGTGTGGAAATACACTTTTTGGGAAAACTAAGCAAGATAATTCAATGAAATTTTGTGCACAGTCTTCGTTGTCAAAGTTAGCTCGGGGGATTGAAAATGAGCGAAATCGGTCAACGGACACGCCTACCGCCCATACAAAAAATATATTCAAAATGCAACTTTTTGAGTTTTTTTTACGACAATGCAACCAAAATACATAGAAATACTACGAATTGTAAGCGCAAGCTCTGAACAAAAACCAGGAGAATTCAGACAAGAGGGCGTGGCACCTCCCATATAATCGAAAACTTCTAAACGCTATACTGAAAGCGTTTTTTGAGATAATCAAACTTAATTTTACTCAAATGCTAAAAACTATAAGTTTAAACTCTGAAAAAAAAACTGGGTGAATTTGGACAAGAAGGCGTGGCACCTCCCATATAAGCAAACAGTTTAAAACGCTATACTGAAAACATTTTTTGAGATGATCCAACCAAACTTCACTCAAATGCTAAGAGCTATAAGTTTAAACTCTGAAAAAAAAAACTGGGTGAATTTGGACAAGAGGGCGTGGCACCTCCCATGGAAGCAAAAGGTTCAAAACGCTATACTGAAAACATTTTTTGAGATAATCCAACCAAATTTCACTCAAATGCTAAGAACTATAAGTTTAAACTCTGAGAAAAAACTGGGTGAATTTGGACAAGAGGGCGTGGCACCTCCCATATAAGCAAAACTTTCAAAATACTGCTGTGTAGGGTATTTAATGTTTGGCCAGGCCAAAGGTTACACCCTTACTAGCTAGTTTTTTTTAGTTTCGCTAAGCTATACATGTAAATAACACAGGCCTGCAAATTCGACACTTTTTTTTCCTCTCTTGATTTTTGAAATCAATTATAGTGGTTTGGGACCTCCTTATAACGAATCTGAACATGGTTTATTTCCATCACGTCAGGATTTTGAGATATTTCAATTTTCATAACTTCAAAAATAATGAAAAATCGTGTGTTTTTCACTGTTATTTTAAAATTTCTCGAAATTCTGACGAGATAGAGAAATTCTGTAAACGGATTTGGGCTGAACATCAAAAAATGCATTGGAAATCACTCTCGTATTTTTAAGAGGGGTACCCTTGTTCGTCTGTGCAGCATTTTAAAACTTATTAATACAATCGTTTGTGCTTATGTCAATATCACTCCTAAAATACTCAACATATTTTAACCATTCTTGCAACATATACATTTTTTGGTGCTGCCCTTTCGATAGTTGCTATGCAGTATATTCACCCAGATATCAAGTTTCATAATTTAGGTAAAGTAAGTAGAAATGCGTTTTATGTTATTTGTTTTTGGTATGTTTTCTTTGCATACCGAGCGCACTGTACTTTCATTCAATTACCCCCATTATCAAGACAAATCTGTCGGAATATCAGGCGGATATATGGTATTAATATGGTTTCAATATACTTACTGGTATAGGCGAAGGAGTTGTTTAGAGTTTTTTTGTATGAAGGGTACAACAGCCCCTTATCCAATTGATCCCATATTTTTTATAAATGTGTTGGAGCACCAAAAAAACAGGTTTATAAAGTGAGCTATGCAGGTGTGACGAATTTCGATGTTTTTTGTTTGGGAATTTCGAGCTATTTTCGAGCTTTTCAACAATAATTTCGAGCTGTCTGGGAAATTTTCCATTTTCCGGAAAAGCGGAAAAATTGTTCTGCATAGCTGAATTTATTTTTTCAGCCAGACGAATCCGCGGGAAGAGTTAGCGATGAAATCTTTTTACGCAGGAATTTCGAGCTACTTTCGAGCTAATTTTGAGCTAAAAGCATTTTCCGGAAAACTCCCAATTTTCCCGAAAAATCCCAAAAAAAAATTTTTTATGGCTAACTTTATTTTTTTCAGCCAGACGAATCCGCGGGAATAGTAAGGGATGAAATCTTTGAATGCAGGAATTTTGAGCTACTTTCGAGCTGACCTTGAATGAAGTGTTTTCCTTAAATTTCCTCGGAAAATCCCAAAAAATTTTTTAAAGGCTTGCTTTATTTTTCCAGCCAGACGAACCCATGAGAATATTTCGCGATCATATCATTTAACACACGAATTTGGAGCTAGTTTCGAGCTCATCAAAAACGAAAAGTGTTTTCCGGAAAACCCCAAACTTTCCCGGAAAATCCCAAAAAATCTTTTTTTATTACGGTGCCATGACATAATCCCCATTTCGTAAATGGGTGTTATGTCCGCAAATAATTGTATATATTACCTACTGATCCGCGGCCGAAGGCCGCCGCGAAGCCGGTGTTGGATTTTTGGGAGTTTTAAATCCTGAGCTGCGGCCGCAGGCCGCCCACTTACCCCTACTCTTATGTAAAATTACTGTGGCTAGCAAACTAGGTGTTGGATATATTATAGGCTGATCCGCGAAAAACTTTCGGACATAATAATAATAATATGCGGACATAACACAGGGAAAAAAAAAATTTTTAGTTTTTCGTGATTTTCCGGGGAAATTTAAGGAAAATACCTCATTCAAGGTCAGCTCGAAAGTAGCTTGAAATTCCTGCGTTAAAAGATTTCATCCCTTACTGTTCCCGCGGATTCGTCTGGCTGAAAAAAATAAAGTTAGCCATAAAAAAAGTTTTTTTGGGATTTTCCGGGAAAATTGGGAGTTTTCCGGAAAATGATTCCAGCTCAAAATTAGCTCGAAAGTAGCTCGAAATTCCTGCGTAAAAAGATTTCATCGCTAACTCTTCCCGCGGATTCGTCTGGCTGAAAAAATAAACTAAGCTATGCAGAACAATTTTTCCGCTTTTCCGGAAAATGGAAAATTTCCCAGACAGCTCGAAATTATTGTTGAAAAGCTCGAAAATAGCTCGAAATTCCCAACCAAAAAACATCGAAATTCGTCACACCTGCATAGCTCACTTTATGCACCTCAAAAAAACATCTGCTGCAAATATGGTTTTGATACGTTCAGAATTATAGGCGTGGTAGTCTTGTATATACAAAAAAGGCACTTAAGTGAAACTTAAATTACTGAGAATGGTGACGTGCTGGAATTTTTCCACTATTTTTCTCGTAATCAGCACACTTAAAACTATAGAAATCGTTTTTTAGAATTCAGAGAGGAAAACTCATGCGGGACTGTGTAATTAAAATAAAATTTTAGTCTCAAAATGATTAAGTAAACTTTTGAAAAATCCACATGCTTTTGTAAAATTTTAAAAAAGTTTATCTGAGCGTTTCTGAGACCAAAAATTTCAATTTAGTCAAAAAAAGTAGGAACTATAAAAGATTTTCGAAAATAACCCTAAAAATTTATGTCGGAGCTATGCGAGGACAGCCCCTTATCATAAAAGAAAACTTAGTTCAACAAGTCTAATGAATTAACCAATAAACAACAATGTCTCGTACGGGAGAATGACAAAATGTTGTTAAAAACAGTAATATCAATATGAAAATAGCGATAATTTTCAAAAAAGTTGAAACTGGTAGATAGCCACTCTAATTGTTTATTAATTTAATTATATAAAGATAAAAGAATATGTATGGTGATATAAAAAAAAACTTATAGGGAGAATGACAGACACTTGTATTCTTTTCAATATTTTTAAACTTAAAAAAAAAACGTACGAAAAACCAAAACTGACTGAGCTGAAAAGCTATTGAGCCTCTTCTGCCTCTTCGCTTTCAGTTTTCAAATTACTCTTTATTAAAAAATTTGAAGAATAAGAGAAACTTCTATGTATGTCAATTCAAAATAAAAAAAATTTTTCGAAGAGTTAACATAGAAAAAAAGTAGCTGAAATATATGTACAAACAATGTTGTATAAGTGTTTTTTAGAAAATATCGTAATATGCGAATGCACAAATTAAGTGCACCAATAAGCTGTTAGAGACAGTACGGAGAATGACTTTTTATGTTATAATTTCATAGTAAAATATTTCGAATTATTCTGTTTAAGCTATTCGTATAGAAGCACTTGTAAAGTGTCTTTATTAAATAGTAAAAATATCAAATTTTAAATATAAATTTGGTTTTGAGCCCCGGGATATTGAATGATACATCGGAGAATCACCTATATATCTTTATTTTTTTGATTTTTTTGACTTTGAATTTCTTCCAAAAAACTAAGTTTACTTTAGCAGTATATACGTACGCACAACTTCAAAAAAAGAATATTTCAAAAAAACTTCCACTATAGTAATAAACAGAACATTATTATATTCCAAATTTTCCAAACACCGCCCACTGTGCATAACCAATTTGTAGCCTCATTTTGCCATCTCTTCATTCGTTTTTTCCTTTGTTTTTTATTCTGCATAAACATTTCTTCTTAAATTACAATTTCATGCATAAACTCAACGCATATGTACACAAGCCCACACTGACACTCTCTACTAATACACTTTCATTAGGAGTTCTGGTCTACAATATGGCGGCAAATTGAACATTTCAGAAATTGGAAATTTCTCACTCGATGATGGCCTTCAAATTGCCCCCTGGTATCTGAGATCAACCACAATTACCCGACGAATGGACATGAAAAACGCACGCATACGTTGTCTCATTGTGGTGAGTTAATCCGAAACTCATTGTATTAGTGTCGGACACACACACATGTGCATAATTTCGTATATCATTTACGAAATGTCTTCGGTTGTTAACAATTGGGTTGTGTATTTTGTTTTTGTTCTGTTTTTTATGTTTTAAATTCCTCATATGTTGCTTGTAACTGTCACTGAATGTTTTTTGATTTCCCAAGTGCTGTCGCTTGTAAGCCAGCAACATCTTGAGATTTTTTGTCTATGGGGATTATGTTGCACAACATGTTGTTATGTATATTTAGTTGCTTACTATTAGAATTGGTTATTTTAAGTTTGATAGTTGAAATGTTAAAAATAAAACAAAAGATATTTTGGGAAATATTCTATTTAAGTTGATAGAACTTGAAATGATTCATATTTCTAGTAATGATACATTGTTATTGGTATGTTAACTCTGTTAAATAGATTTAAATAACATTTTTTGTTGATTTTTTCGTGCAATTTACCAACAGCAACGATTACGCATTCAGCGCAATTGGTTTTCTGCACAAAAGTCTGCATTTGCCTTACACATTTGTAGTCAAAAGGATCTTCTTCGTGGTTTCAATGTAAAACCACAAAAAGTGCAACCAATTCCTTTGTTTGCTCATCTTTTTCATAACGTAAATTGTATCATGAAACAAAACTGCTTAAAGGCAGTGCAAGTTATGCCGCAAAATGGAAGAATGAGTACATATTGAGAGCAATAATGTTTTCAATACTGAAGAGTTTACAACAAAAAAAGTTATAAAACTTTTTATCAATGGGTGCAAGTAGTGAAATGACTTCCAACAGTAGTCAGAAAGAATAATCGCTTAAAACCTACCAGAAGAGTGATATTGGATGAGGGCGATCATTTTTTAGTGATGAAAATACTCTGATTAGACTCATATTTTCTTTACAAGAGCTTCTGAATGGTTTTAGCTACTTAAGTCCACATTTCCGGAATGAAAAAAAAAAAAAAAAAAAAATAACGTTTGGATTTCAAAATTGAAAAGGACAATAGAAATACCTTTTCCAAAAGGGTACCTTTTTCATCCAAGTTTTTTATCAATTTTCGCCAAAAGACTACTATGCAGCCCTATTATTTTCCATTCAATTGTGACATTTAAGGTTAAATTAGTAAGGGTGTAACCTATGGCCTGGCCAAACATTAAATACCCTACACTACATTATTTTTAATATTTTGCTTATGTGGGAGGTGCCACGCCCTCTTCTCCGAGCTCACCCAGTTTTTATTCAAAGCGTGCATTTATAGTCCTTATTATTTGAGTGAAATTTTATTGGATTATCTCAAAAAACTTTTTCAGTATAGCATTTTGAAACTTTTGCTTATATGGGAGGTGCCACGCCCTCTTATCCAAATTCGCCCAAATTTTTTTCCTCAGAGCTTGCACTTACAATTCGTAGTATGTATGTGTATTTTGGTTGTGGCAATTTGAATATTTCTTTGTATGGGCGGTAGGCGTGTCCGTTGACCGATTTTGGGGGTAGTGTACCAAATTTATTGCATTATCTTGTTCAGTTTTCCCAAAAATGTATTTCCACACAAAGCCAGTTTACCAGACAGACGGTCAAGGCTATATCGACTCAGGAGGTGACGCTGATCAAGAATATATATACTTTTCTATATCTGCCACGCCTTCTTCTTTGCGTTACAAACGGAAGGACAAAGTGAATACGCCCTGGGTGTAGGGTATTAAAACATAAAAATGCCCAATTATTAAAATTAAATATCGCCATAAAAATATGAAATAATTATTTACTATTTTATTAGATTTGTCCGATAGCAGACCTGATAGAGAAACTACAACTAAATAGAATTGAATATTTAAAGATTTTTTAAGATTGACCCGCGATAAGAAATTTTGAATCGGGCTTATCTATTTTATTAAAAATGATATTTCAATCCTTAATAGAAAACTCTTCTTTCAAATTCTAAGTTTTGTTACCTTTTTGAGTAATTTTTGGGTTGCTTCAATTTCACCATATCTTATCACTTCTGTCCCACTGGGATGCACATATATAATGTATGCTAGTAAGTGTGTTGTTAGCAAATTGCTTGGTTGGCTTTAAACTTTCTTATTCTACTCGTAGTTTGGTTGCTATTGTGGTATCTCTTATGTCATTGTTCGCATTCATGTTCCTTTTATCGCTTTTGTCTCCAAATAACTGGAGGGGATCACATTTCTTATGTCGCAGCACACTATCACATAGCACATTGCACATTTTCTACCTCTTTCTTACTGAATGCTGTCAGCTCACTCTAAACCGTTTCGTTTGTGTTTCTTTCAGATTACCAACAAAAACCGCACGGATACCCTGGAGCATTACCTTACAACGCATTACGATACTCATCTGGATTCAATGAATCGCTTCAATTTCGCTCTGTTGAGTCACGTTAGGGACTTGTACAATTTTAGGTTAGTTAAAGCTCTGTAAGCTTTTAAGTTTTCGTTAAGCTTATGCTGCTGGTTATGTTCCCGTATCATTCAAGTAGAATGTTCGTGGAAATGATTTCAGAAATTTCGTGCGTGATATGGTATTTGTGGTTTCGGTACTTAGTGTTTTTGATGAAGAAAAATTTTTGTCCACTTTTTCAAGAAAAGTGAAACAGAAATCTGAAATATGTACATTTTACTAAAATGCCAATATCTTCGAGTTTTGCAGAGAAAAAAGAAAAACACTTGAAATTGCAAAACTAATTGCCTGAAATTATTTTAAAATTAAGAAAATATCTAGAAATTCCATTAGCGAACAAAAATGCCATGCAAATAATTGAATATAAATTTGTGGTTCCAATTTTTTTTTTGTTTTTTTTGTAATACCCGCAATTTTTTTTGTTTTTTTTTTTTCTCTAGCGTTTCAATTACATTTTCTTCGCTTTATATCTTTTACGTTTTCTCTATTTAATATTTTGTTTTTTTTCCCCCATTTATTTCCCTCCCACGTACATAGCTTTATATTGTCAAAGACCTCCTCTTGGGGTTATCTAAAAAATGGAAAATTCGATGGTATGATTGGAGCTTTGGTGCGCAAACAAACCGATGTTGGTGGTTCGCCGATTTTCTTTCGCATCGAACGTGCCAAAGTGATTGATTACACGTCAAGGACTTGGGTAGCCAGGTGAGTAAGGAGCTATGAGTATGTGTGTTTGTTTGTTTAAAATGATATATGCCCTGTTGGAAAACAATACAATTGTGGTTACCAAAAAAAATTTATTTTTCGTCAATTTTATTTTATGTATTTATTGTACATACTCGTATTTCTTAAAAAAAAAAATGTTGATTCAATTTATAGGTACATACTCCAGTTCAATAAAGTCGAAAAAAATTTTTTTAAGCCAAAAAATTGTCTACGAAAAAGGTTTCAAGTTTTTTCTCATACGATTCATAGATTAGGAGATATAGTGATTTTAAAATGTTGCCTTAACTATACGTATATATGTTATGTTAAATATTGTTTCATACGAGGGCTGTTTCATAAGTTCAAGCATTATGGGTCATTTAGTTTGCCTTTGAAAGCAGACAACCTCGAGAATTTTAATGAAAATGGAAAAATATTGCTATTGAATATTGCTCACTCTCGACCATAAACTCAAGCGTGCGACTACTTCTGAGAAGATTTTGGCGCAATCCGAAAGAGTTTTTGGCCCGTTTTATTACCGTGGACGAAACATGGATCCATCACAAGAGGTCATGAAACAATTTAAATGGTGGATTTCTTCGAAAGAACGAAGAAGGCCAAGGTGGGTCTGTCGGCCAACAAGATAAAAGCCAATGCTTTGTGATACACGCGGTGTTATTCACATCAATTATCTCAAAAAAGATCACTACCGGATATTATTCCGAGCTTTTGGATAGATTTTATATTGATTTGATGCAGAAATGACCGCATTTGGCGACTAAAACACTGTTGTTTCATCAAGTTAATGTACGGGTATACACATCTGTAATCATCATGGCAAAAGCCATATTAACTGGGCTACAAACTGCTACCCCATCAAGCATATTCTCCAGATTTAGCCCCCTACAACCGTTTCCTGGTAGCAAATCTGAAGAAATGACTGGAGGGTAAGAGATTTGAGTCTAAGTAAGAGGTTATAACTTAATCAAACGACTATTTTGAGGGCCTTGAAAATCATGTTATTTGGAAAAAATACGAAAATTGGAAAAACGCTAGACTAAATGAGGCTATAAGCGCAACAGTGGCCTAACCTTTACTTCGTTGATAAAGCAAACGCACATATCCTGAGTCGAAAAAAGCAGTATTATTGATTGTATAGAAAATTTCAAAACGCGCCTGGACGGTCTTTGTGATTTGCAATAACTTTTTCGTCACTGAATTATAATATACTGTATGCTATTTTCCTCTATAGTTCTCATATTGCTGTCAGGTTGAGTAATTTACGTTTGGGCAAAGTTCGACGTATATACCTCCGACACATGCATTTCTTCAGACAGTCAAGCGGCTCATAAATCTTTAATAATAGTTTCAATGTAAATACTTTGAGCTGATCTGGAGGGTTTTGAACTTCCTCAAATACTATTCAAAAGAAATGATAAGACTTTAACCTGAATACAAGGTTAGGAGGGAGATAAAGGTGTTCAATGGCAAACTGACAATCCAAAACAAACTAAATTTGAAAATTGGAGGACAGAAGAATGATCAACTACTGGAGAAGCATTTTTAAAACTCAGCAAAAGAGATGTAGAAATCTACATATATGTATTTACATTCAAATACAGTCCAAAAATTATTGTCTTTAGTTTTATAAGACCTACTTAGCCATATTTCTCGAAAAAAATAGTAATTTCCATCATAAAACAGACCCAAAACCAACTGGAAGAGGTCGCTGGAAAAGGAAATCCAAGAATCGGGAAAGTCGTGGCAAGAGATTAAAGTCATCCCAAGGGATCGTGGCAAATGGAGAGATTTCATATTGGCCCTATGCTCCTCCAAGGAGTTAAAGGAGAATACATACTTACATACATCATAAAACAATGATTTCCATACAAAAAATAAAATTTTGTTTTTTGAACTTCACATTTTAGGAACGATAGATACAAGATGGGTCTGAAACGATGTGAAAACAGAAAAACGTGTTTTAGATACTTACACTGATATGTTGAGTTGCAGAATCAAGTACTTAGCTGCGGAGATACTTAAACGTATTGAAATAAGATTAATCCCCCGAAGTGATGAAGTTCATTAAATTCTAGAAACTTTCTTGGTAGGAAAGGAAAGAAGATACACAAATAATATAGTAGGTCATCTTAGAACTCAACTTCATATTCAGTTACGATCTTTTTAACAGAATTTTCCTGCTAGGGCATTTAGAGTTTTGTAATAGGGGCATTGAAATTCAATATCAGAAATGCATGAGTATTAAACCACAATGGTGGACTCAAAAGTAAAAAAAAAATGCGAAAACATTTCATCAATATTGTTGTTGTTGTTGTTGTAAATCTTTATGTGATGGCTTCTTTGACACCGAACAACTACAAAAAGAACAACAATGCACGGACATCTAAATATTCCAAGACGAAAAAAGAAAACTTCTTGACTTGCTCACTCTATTGCTGCTTGGAATATAAGGTGCGAGTATCGGGTGCATATTGGTATTTCAAGTACTTGAAGTAGAATGTGGGGTACACGTACGTGTGTGCGTCGTGCGGTATAATCGTGGCTTGGCGCCGCATAGATGGCGTTGCTGTGGTTTTGTTTAATTTGGCATATTGTTACCTGTCAATTGCATGAAAAATGATGCAATCTGTCGTTGGGCGTGCTCGAGCTTAACTAAATGTGATAAATCTCTTTGGTAGCGAAACGGTCGGTGGCGGTCAGGTGTAAAATGAAATAAATAGATTTGGGGGAAGAGGGGCGAGTAAGGTTGAGCTATTCGTCATTGAATTTGATTTGAGTAAGAAAGGTTGAATAGCAGAAAAGGTAAGAGGGGAGCAACAGCAGGTGATTAAATTGCCATTTTTCATGTTTAGAAATAAATTTGTAACATTTTGTTGTTGTTGTTGTTGTTGTTGTTAATATTAACAGCGGCAATTTTAAGCTTGTTAAACATGACCGTATGTCCCCTGTGCATCCAACGTTGTTTGCTTTGTTGTTGCTGTTGTTGTTGTTGTCATTGTGTTGTTGTCCTCCATGTTTTTGTCATAAGATTGACAGTTTAATTGAAAGTAAATCCTTTTGGGATAAATTTTCAATTTAATTTTATTGCTTTTCAATAAGCAAGGATTTATGTAGATTTGCTGTTGATAACATTGAGGAAGGTGTGTGTGTGTTTGTGATAATATCTGTAAGGCCGCCATGGGCATCTTGTGTGTAGTTTTTTCCACTTTGTCTTCTCTGTATAGAGCGATTTTTATTTTTATTTTATTTTTTTTTTTATTTATTTAATTCAGTCTATGAATAAAATTCTTACAGACTAGACAAAGGAACATTAAATTAACTTAAAAAGATATCACAATATATTATTTAAAGCTAGGCAGTCTAGACAAAGATGATTAAGTTAAATAAAAAAGATATCACAATACATTATTTAAAGCATTTTTCAAAGCATTTTTACTAATAACACTATCTATATTGATTTCCGAGCTAATATCATTAATAAAGCTAATTGTTCTTGCTAAAGGAGCATTTGAGGCATAATTAGTGCGCATCACATCCAAGTGAAACGGAACATGATTCCTCAGAGATCTAGAGGGCACATTAAAATTAATCAGACTGAGTAAATCTGGACAGTCAACTGCCCCAGAAACAATATCATGAACAAATAAAACAGAACAAATATTTCTTCTACAATCCAAAGACTTCAAGCCAAGCAATAAACACCGAGAATTATACGGAGGCAATTCTCCAACAAAATTTAAAGATTTTAGAGCAAACCTGGTAAAAGATTTTTGGACTCTTTCAAGCCTTAACTTATGCGATTGATAGCATGGACTCCAAATAATCGCAGCATATTCTAACCTAGACCTTACCAAACTAATAAATAACGATTTAAATGTATAAGGATCACTAAACGAAAGACTATTACGCTTAATAAACGCTAACATAGCATAAGCTTTAGGCACAACATAGTCTAAATGAGAACGAAATGAAAAACTAGAGTCAAACACAACACCTAAGTCTTTAAACTCCGTAACGGACACAAGGTCAGTACCCGAAATTTTATAAGACGAGGGAATAAGGCTACTGGACTTGGAAAACGACATAGAAACACATTTACTTAGATTTAAAAATAAATTATTATTATTGCACCAAAAAAATAGCTTATCCAGATCATTCTGAAATAGAACAATGTCAGCAGGGCTATTAATTTTCATAAAAATTTTAAGGTCATCTGCATACAATAAACATTTACAGTGGTCAAATAGGGACACAACATCATTAATAAAAATAACAAACAATAACGGACCAAGGATACTACCCTGCGGCACGCCGGAGGATGCATAAAACGTAGAAGACTTCACCCCATCAAAGGCAACTACACAACGACGGTTACACAGATACGAATTGAGCCACTTCAAAAACGTGGAACGAAAACCTAGCAATTCACATTTTTTTATCAATAAGGCATGTGAAATCTTATCAAACGCCTTAGAAAAATCCGTATATACAACATCAACCTGACAACCACTAAGGAACGAAGTAATACAAAATTCACTAAACGAAACTAAATTAGTAATTGTTGATCTTCCCGGCACAAACCCATGCTGATAAGGAGAGATCATACTCTTCACAGCAAAAAAAATTTTATCTTTGACAATAGACTCAAAGAGTTTTGAAATAACCGTTAGCTTAGAAATGGGTCTATAATTAGCAACATTGTTTTTACAACCCGACTTAAAAATGGGAGTAATATATGCAATTTTCCAAGCATCAAGAAATTTACCCTCAGCAAGAGATTTGTTAAAAATTATTCTTAACGGATAGAGGATGTTAAAAGCAACATTTTTTATGAAAAAAGCACTAAAGCCGTCAGAATCAGCACTAATAGAGTTTTTTAGACCATTAATACCAACCAAAACATCATTTTCCGTTAAGGAGAGAGATCCAAAGTTTAAAGATGAATCCTGACGATCCGGAACAAAAGATTGAGGACATGGATACTCAAAGTTTGCCATAAAACATTTAGCAAAAAGACTAACAATGCCCGAGGCATCATTAGCAGTGGTATCACCAAAATACATAGAAGACGGAATACTAGAACACCCCCTTTTCGAGTTAACATATCTCCAAAATGTTTTTGGGTCTGATTTAATACCTGTTTCAAATCCAAGGATATATAGCTTATAAAGATAAGTATTGAGGAAATTAAATTCTCTCATGTAATGCCTGTATTTATCAAAACACGCACTAGAATTAGAAGCTAAATATTTTTTATAAAATTTTGTCCTTAAATTTTTCAGTCTTTTTAAGCCCTTGGTATACCAAGGAAATTTATATAACCTATTCCTGACCTTAGGAACAAAATCATTACAGACCCTAGAGATTGAATCCTTAAAAAAATCAAAGCATTCATCAGTGTCTAACTGAAAAAGAGAACTCCAATCAAAATTTGAAAGGAAATCATTTACCAGGCGAAAATTACAACGCTTGAAATTAAAATGGAAATCACTTGAGACAGAAGAAACTGGAAGAAACTTATACATGGATAATCTAATTTCAATTGGAAAATGATGCACATTAATATTGGATAAAGGAGCATGAGATTTAAAAACATCAAAATTTAAATTAGATGATATAAAAACTAAATCTAATAACCTATGTAATAAGTTAAAACAATTATTAATTTGATTGAGACCAAGAGACAAAAAATTATCAATAACAAACATATCAACCGCATTAGAAACATTAGTTGGAGAAAGATAATGATGATCATGAGATTCGATCCAGTTTACTCCAGGCATATTAAAATCTCCAGTTACCATCAAGTGACTATTCGTTGTTGTTATTTTTCTTTCACTATCTTTGTCTCTTTCTCTTTTTTCAGGCCGTGTTTTATATTTCGTCATCCACGTGGTACTAAAAAGGATCGCATTGTATTTCTACAGCCGTTTTCCAATGATGTCTGGATTTTTTTGGCCTTTTGTGGTAGCATCACCATTATTTTGCTATGGACACTGGGCAATATTGAACGTAAGATTGGAACTAAAGCGAGGAATTTGGAAAAGAAGAAATCTTTTAGAAATGCAGGTAATATCAATTTAATTATTTCACCACGAAGTGTACATTAGATGGTATCGATCCCCATACAAAAAAAAAAAAAAAAAAGTTTGCTGTAAGCCTCCAATTTTGAAAGCTTATCGGTTTTGATTTTTAAGAAAAAAAAATTTTTCCGTCCTCTGAATAATACGCTATTTGATTTTTTCCCATATCGTTGTAAATGTCTCGATGTGTGCTGCATTTCATTCACAAAAGTAATTTCTCTCAAATGTTTTTTTTCGACTAGTTGTACTCAATATCTCAGTTTCGACCTCTCTAAGGTGCCAAAAGCACTTCATAGAATTAAAGTCCATTAAGGGGTCACATGACAAGTGAACTTTTTTCAGATTCATTTTTTTTTTTTTAATTTTGCATTTTAGTAAATATTCTAAAGATTCTAAAAAAAATTATTTCATGAAAAAATTCTTACCCCTTCAAAAGTTACAGCAGCATTAGTGAGCATTCATTTTTATTCTTTGTACTACTTCACAAACTTTGAATGCGTTTATCTCGAAACCATGTTTTTCGTACTGGTTTTCACGCCACAGCAAACATTTTTTGATGAATTTTTTTTTTCACATTTTTGTATTATTTTAAACTTGACTCCGTAAGTCTCGACACGAGCTTTTTTTTTTAAATTTTTTTTTCGAATTTTTATGAGTGTTTAAAGTCAATTTTTTTTAGTGAAAAATAAATTTTCAAGTTTGGAAGATCACCAAAAATCGAAAAAAAAATTTAAAAAAAAGCTCGTGTCGGGACTTACGGAAGATTGTTAAGATTCCAAAAAAACATATTTTTTCCAGATCGGACTATTGTGGCGACTCCCAGCGTGAAAACCATCAGGCAACTTTTTTTTCTCTGCCGCCAGTTCAGAGCTCTACAACATAATAACGGAATAAAATGTATAATTTTTTTTTTTTTTTTATTGTAATTTAATTGATTATCTGCATTAATTAAAAATATAAATTTTTCACTGAGTTATGAATTTTTTAAAAAGGGTCTACTTTCTCTGCCGAGCTTGTCATGTGATGCCTTAAAAACTATAAAATTTATCTCTCTAAAGTTTCTTCAATTGAAGAAGTTATAGCGATCCAAAACTTCAGTACAAAATATGAAAAACAGGATGTTTCAAAAACGAAAATCGCCCCTTAAAGCAATGCAATATCCTTTTTTTTTTGACATTTGACATTTTAAACTGTATGCGAATAAATAAATAAAAAAAAGAAATTTTTAGACCCATGGTTTTCTGGTCAAATTTTTTTAGAATTAGACATGGATTACGTTCCAGCTTGATTTGTCGCAGGAAAATTTGACCCACACTAGTATACATTCTTTTAAATTTTCAATTTAAAGGTATTTGAGTGCTAAAACGCTTATGTACCTGTCGGTTTTGGCACATAATGGTTAAATCTGAACTCTAGAAAACTGTTCTTATTTTTTCATAAAAACTTTAAACAGAATGTCCGCAAACTCTTTGATTTTAAGCTCCACAACTTCTTCTTTACATTTTCCTTTCAAAACTGAACAAAGTTTTTTTTTTTTTGAAAAGAGAGTGTGGTTATTTTGTTACATCCATAAATATACGACAGAATATTATTTTACAAAAGTTTCCATTCACAAAAGAGGAGAAATTGGAAAAAAATCCATTTTTATATTGCTTTCAACTAACAGCATAGCGTACTTTTTGCCGCTTTAGGCCAAAACAAGAAAACCGTTATCGACTTTAAGAGTTTTAAAGGGTCTGGGGACAAAAAAGTTACGCTCAATGCAACGCCCTCATAACCGCACTGCAAGGAAGAGAGGGAGTGCGAAGTGGGGTCATCACGTTGGCTACAGACAGAGAGCCTGCTTTTACATGAAAAACGACAACGAGTGCAAGCACTCGTGAAAGTTTCACCAAGGCAGTCGGTGGAAGGAATACAGAACAAAAAAAAAAAAAAAAAAATCTAAAGAAAGATGGAGGAATAGAAAAAAGCAAAGGGAAAAGAAAAAATGCAACTATGAAGAGTGGACCAAAAGCAATGCAAGTGAAACTTTCTGCCATTATAAATCAAAACTTTCAATTTTCAAGAATTTAAAGCAATTGATGTTTGTTGCCGCCCCAAATCGATGGCGTAGATAACGAACAAATGGTAACTTTTTTGCTGGGCAATTTTTTTCACAGTGGATTCAGGATTCACTATCGCTGCAAAAACTTCGTTCTTCGTATGAATTACGAGAGATCATTGCTATTAAATTCCCACAGGATGTTCATTTTCCGGTTGCGTTATTCTGTCTTTCTTCTTCTAGGTTGTTTCCAAAACTTGCAATGTTCTTATTTTTTATCACTTTTTCTATACTTTTTCATGATATAATATTTACCACCGCATTAGGTTGGTTTGATAAATTTTTTCTGTTTTTTAAATTGTTACTGCAATATACTAAAACTCCCCACATCCATCCAAAGGGTTGCACTTTAACTAAATGCGATACGTAGAACAAAAACAGTTTTCGAAACTGTGCATCAGCTTAGTGTAGTTTCTTTTTCCTAATCCCGAAATTTTGTCCTTGAAAATAAGGACTTTTCATACTAAGAACCCAATATGGCCACTTGGTCACCTGGCCATGGACCACTGGAACATGAATGGATCCCGATAAAACCAAATAGGATTTATAGAAAAACAGTGTTCGAAAGAATATATCAGTTTGGTGTAGATTCTTATTCCTAAAGCCAGAATTTTATCCTCGAAACTAAAGACTTTTCATACTAAAAACCCATTATTACCTCTTGGTCACCTGGTAATAGACCATTGGAACATGAATGGATTCCTATGAAGCCAAATGGGATCCATAGAACATAAAATGGTATTTGAAACAATATATACTAATAAGCAGTTTCTTTTTCCTAGTGCCAAGATTTTACTAAGAAGGGTTTTCGCTTAAGTATTTTTGTTAAGTCCTTTGAACCCCTTTCTTACTTTTTTGTTTCGTATAAAAAAGAATTTTAGCTGCCGAATAGAAAACTGTTCATTTGACTAATATATAATTTTTCTCTCAAAAAATAACTTTTCAAAACACCCTATGCCGCATGCACTCTATCTTTACACACCTTACCACATCAACGCTGTCCAATATTATTTCATTTGCTTTCTATTGTTCATTTTCAGTCGTATCTACGTCGTCTATGTCGTCTATGGCACCATGGCAAACAAACTCTTTTGTTCTGGCTGAAACTGGCAAAACGATTGAATCCACTGGTGCGGCTGCTGCTGCTCTTACCATGCTAGAGTCAGTTGCAGCAAAGACAACGTTGCAGCAGCAGACCAACAACGTTGGTGCTAGGGTTGCCGTCGCAAAGCAAACAGCTGTTGTAGCGGCAGGTCACGACACTATCAAACGTCGTCTCCTCGTACGTTGTGGCGACATCTTTTGTGGCCAAGATGGCAATGATGCATCGCGACATCGTCGCTTGGGTTTGTTCTTGGAATCGGTGCTCTTCTATATTGGTTCAATTTGTCAGCAAGGTAAGCGAGCGGTCGTCGGTGGTGTAAGTTTGTGTGGAAAAGTAAAATGTATGTAATAGTAGTAGTAGTAGTAGTAGCAGCAGTACTAAGACAAACCAAAGTAAAAGTAGTAGATTGCGTGCAAGTGAAATTTATGTGTGTTTTGGGTCAAAACTTTTTTCCTACGTTACGTAACATTACGTAACGTTACTGTCTCTGGCGATTGCTATGAATTGTTTATTTTCGTTTCGTTCTTGAGCGTTAAAATCGTGGCAGTGCAGCAGAGAGTTTGTGCATTTTATGTGATTTGGCCTTGTGCACCAGCAAAACCTTTGTGTTTTTCTGCACTTGATAGCTTTGAACATACATTTTTAAAGTGGAAAATTTCAGTTTTATATTTTAAATGGAAAAAATGCTGTTAATGAAAATTGATTATGTGAAAACAAATAGAACGTGATGAAGTTTTTATGTGCAATAAATCAGAGGAGTATGATCAATTTAATGCTTTTTAAGTGGGAAATTTTATTGATGGCATAACAAGAGTTGGTTTTGGTTTTTGCACAAGTTTTAAAGTTGTTGACCATAAGTAGCCGTGTTTAGATTATTGAAATAGTGTAAAGCAATGAATTTTGGGTTTATTTTATCAATTTCATGTTGCTTTTTTTTGCTCTTTGTGAGTAATAAAACTTTTTCGTAGGTAGCCACCATTTGCAATAAAACAAAATTTTTGACAGTGTGGCTTGATGAACAATTTGAAACAAAAAAAAAATATGCTTTAGCATAAGAGTATCAATTGAAATCTGTGTGAGACAAAAATTGCCTCACCTTACCTTTCTATCCTTATTAATAATTATTAATATTAATAATATACATAATATCTTTAAAAGATTCCCATTTTACGTGCTATATTTGGTGGCGGCATAAAGTAAATTTTCTGATATTTGACAAAAAGTACTATTTTTATTACTTTTTTAGTAATCCACTTAAAAAAATAAATATGTATGTATGGGTGAAGAAGGGCTATGAAAGGAACTTGTGTTAAATTGTTAACTGGATTAGGAGTCCTGCCACTACTACCTCCCCATGGACTTAGCGGACTTGCATCAACGGTCCGATTTTCATCCAAATGTTAGGGCTTAGGAGAGTCGCGCCGCCAATACTTCCACCGACGTTTTCTACTAACTTGCCTCCGTTTGTTCTGTTTGTTTACGAGATCCCGCGCCACCGCTACACACTCAGCTCAGGTCAAGAGATTATTTTAGGAAAAGTAAACAAAGCCTACGGTACCAGTCGCAGTTTTGCTGTGTTGAGCGTGTCATGATTTATTGAGAAAGTCTTCGTTCTGTCTCAGGATGGTTGAAATATTTCACAGTCACGTCTTACCTCTTTGCCAGTTGTTTTCCAAGAGAGCGATACCGTCGCCGGGACTTGTATTCCACCATTCTATTTTCATCCACGATTAGCTGTTTCGTCTGAACAAAAACTATGACAGTTGATAAACAGCTGTTTTGAGAGCAGGGTTGGTACACGCGATAATCGCCCAATTCTTGTTGCACGATCGGTTGTCCAGCATGTTGGAAGTAACTCTTGCATTACTATTTACTGGCTTATATCTCTAAATTTTAATTAATTCTTGACTTATTTAACTATTAATTCGGGTTTTATTTTATACTTCATTAGATTTATAGTACGATCATAATATTAGTCCTCGGATCTGGAGGCAAATGAGGGGCGTCGATTTGTGTCCCCATATGATCTTTCAAAATATTTTTCTTGGAAAGAAGACAAAACTACCTTTCACGCAAATCCAATACCAAGATTATGTTTTTAACGGTTTAGGAGCTTAAATTTTTCGAACATAGACTGGAAATGGTATATCTTTTGAAATTTTCAAAAATTATAACTCCTAAACCGTGACTGAAATCATCTTTGTATTTAATTCATTTAAGAGACAGTTTTAGTTTCTTTCTAATATTTCTAATATTTTAGAAGATCTAAGAAATAGTTCATTGAGCATTTTTAATTATCTTACTACTAAAAGTAGTAAAAATAGTACCTTTTGCCAAATATCAGGAAACTTACACTGTGCGAGTAGCCTGATTCACCTTTCCAAAATAGGCCAGAGTATGAAAATTGGTTAAGACCAAGTTATGAGCAATTTTTTGAAGTCATAGCAGTTGATTTCATGTTTTAAAATATTAAAAGAATCATAACTTCAAAATTGTTGAAGATACCATCTTGATTTTAGGTTTATAAGAGACATAATTTGGTTTTCTTTCCAAGAAAAGTATTTTGGAAAATCAAAGAAGTAGGCAATGAAGAGTTTTTTGTAAAGTTAGTACTAAAAGTATTAAAAGTAGTGCTTTTTGTTAATTTTTTTTATATTTAAAATGATTTAAATTACCCATAGGGCAATGTAGAAACAACAAAACTTCTGTGGTTTTCAGAATTGACTTTTTAGATTGGCTCTCCTTGTCGTCAAAAGATTTAAGTCCCATAAGTTCTTCTTACACACAGGATTAATTTAATAATGCTATTAAATTAATTTATTTGTTTTTTTTTTTGCCACCAATTCGGCACTTAAAACATTTTTCCATTAACCTGCCTGCCTTGGAAATTAATTACGTTGCCAATCACCTTAACGCTTAATGAGTTTTCTTATTTGTGTTTTCGCCTGCATTCAACTGCGGTTTACGCCCAATAAATTAAAGTCAATCCCAGCGCAAAACTTTTCGAGTAAAAGTTCAGCTGGCAGTTCTCCTACCTGCCTCCCGCAGTCATTCGTGCCCCATCATGGTAGCTGTCATTGCAATGCCAAGTTTTGCAATTTTCTTACATTCTTTGTTTCATTTTTTGTTTGTTTTTGTTTTGCTACAAATATTTAACAATGATTTTTTTATATCTACTTCCATCTACTCTTGGTGGGTTGGTTGTTTGCTTGCTTCATCAACAGGATTGGCATATTCGACAAGTTTCTTTTCCGGTCGTTGCATCGTTATCACCAGTTTATTCTTCTCCTTTGCCATCTATCAATTCTATTCGGCGAGTATTGTGGGTACACTCTTAATGGAGAAACCGAAAACGATTAGGACATTGCGCGATTTGATACACAGCTCACTGGAGATTGGCATTGAGGACATTGTCTATAATCGTGATTATTTTTTGGTAGGTCTTACTTCGTTAGTAAGGGATAATCTAACTACTTTGATTTTGTTTTACTTTCAGCGCACTAATGATCCTGATGCCATTGAGTTATACGCCAAGAAAGTAACAAGCGTTCCAATGTCTACCGAACAGGGTTATCTTGATGTGCCCATAGATTCGGAGACACATGCATTGGCTACAGCATCCAGTGACGTTGCTGCTGCGCAAGCCAAGTCCTATCGTGATATACTGCATAGTCATGAGACGGGTGCGCATGCAAAAACAAATGAGGCATCAAATTGGTATGATCCAGAGTATGGCGTGCAAAAAATTCAAAAAGGGCGTAAGTGTGTTGATATTTAAATATTTTAGTGCAAAAAACTGTAAAAATACGCTTTTGCCTAAGGATTAGACGTACCAAAATCATAATTTCCTCATGTTCCATATTTTGTTATAATTCTCAATTTTACTTAATTAAACTTTTGTTTCTCTTCTTCATTTATTTTTTGTGTCTTTCAATTATAATTCCATATCGTAAAACAATATGATACCTGTTACCAACTCACCATTTTATCTTTCTGATTTTTAGTCATGGAAACCGTAGTAGTTGCATTCATTCATCACACAGACCGTAACTGTGTATGGTGTCCTTTTTATGTAACAGCAACAATTGTGGCAGTCCATTTTCTCTGTGGTTTTGTAATTTAATTCCAGTAATTTTTTTCATGTTCCACTTCAGGTATTTCTTTTGTTTTTAGTATTTTTTTTTATTTCTTCCAGTTTTTATGGTTAGTTATTTTACTGCTCTCATTTCGCCTGATTGTGGTCACCTTTATTATGTTGCTGCTGCTTCTAATTCTTTCACTTTTGCTGCTGCTGTTAATGACACTAGTGTTCTTGTTTATGTTGCTAGTGATATCAGTGATTTTTGTTTCAAAGGTTTAAAGTTTCGTGGACTTTTCGTTCCATGCCTAGCGTTGCTTGTAAAGTTTGGTCTCACCAACTCAGATTTCGTTAAAATTTAGTATATGGTTTTATTTAATTTTCCGATTTTTTGTAGATTTCGGGAAAGTGAAAAGAATAACAAACTCGACAAATAATGAAAAATACTGCTTCACAAAATTGTCTATCTATCACTTACAAATTACTTAATCGATTTTCATGTTCCGAAACATTTTGAAAAGTTATTGAATCAGCCAAAGTTAGTTTTTTTTTGTACTTAGCAAAAAAACTGTTTTTAGTTCCTACTCTTTTAGTGCTACGGTTACGAAAAAAAAAACCCTTCTTGTCATAGGGGAGAATGGGGTTAGGTGGCTCACTTTTTTGTTTACTGCTATATTTTTTACTAATTCGTGATAGAATATATATTGTTATGAGTAATATCAAAGAATAAACATCACTCTAAACATACCAGTATTTTTCAAGAATAAAATGTTACTTTTTCATAAAATTATTCACAGTTTAAATTTTAATGTCAAATTGTCCACCACGGGTGGGGATACTTGAACCATCTCATGGGGATAACTGAATCACAGTCCTTGATCAATTTTCTTTGAGGTGAGTCTGTATCAATGACACTCCTTCCTCGCTTTCTTCCCTGTGTTGTAGACTTCCGTGGTATAGCCTTCGTTAACCCTCGTAAGTCTTCTAGTGATCTTCCTGGCAAAAACCCACGCATTCTATATATTAACGGTAGAGCATTAAGGTTGATATGAGAAGATGCCTCAGACTGAATTGAGTCGTTGTTTTCAGCGGTAGTGTTCTAAAGAGTAATTTTATTTTCTATGGTCTGTGTCCATATTTCTGTTGGTAAATTCACTTCCGATGCTGGATTGTATGCGTATTTAAAGGAAAAATTTCAGTCTTGTAAAATCCAGATTTTATGTATGGTTCATGTCTGTTTACAAAAAATGTTTCATGTTTCCCCACAAGGGGATTTAGGGTAACATGAGATATTTCAATGTAGCAGAATCATTTGTAATTTATACCATAAAATCAAAGTTAAGCTCCGAAATTTCTGAAAAAATTCAGAAAAATGTATGTGAGGGTGGATCAAATTGTTCGGGTGGGCAAAAAGCAAAAGGCGTGTAGCAAAAATTAAATCAACGGAAATTCTAAGAAAATTACCTTTGAAAACTAGGGGTCCAATATTAAAACCTAGCTTTCACCGAGAGTTTGAGGAATAAAAATATTCAAACATTTTTCGAAAACAAAATGACGGATCCAAAATAGCGGACATGGGACTTTTGAGGTCGCTGATGATGGATCCAAATTGGCGGACAATTTTCTGAAAGAATGATTATATCACGACAAACCTGTGGCTAGAGAGATTTTTGAGCTCGTTAATTCCAAATTTTGGATAAAATTTTTCGAAAACAAAATGGCGGAAAATTTGGGACTATATGGAAGGTGGGCGTGACTTTGATCCGAGCGCGCCTATTTTTAACAAAGAGCTAGATGGTAGCGTCTAAATCTGTGACATGAAATGTTGCTCTTGTACTTGAAATATACCTGAAGCTCTGGCTATTTCAAATATTGTTGATGTTATGACGATTTCAAATTTCGGCTATAGGGAAAGTTAACATGTTTTTGTTTCGATCACGCCCATTTTCAACTAATTGCCAGATACTATTTATTATATCTCAGATATCAAATATTATTTTTGTACTATAAATTTTCTCGAAGTTATGGGAATTTTAAATTCTGGATTATATGGGAAGTGGTCGTGTCCCGATCATGCTCATTTTAGACAAATGGCTAGATGCTATCAATACTATCTCAAATAACGAATTTTATTGCTGTACCTCAAGTAGCTATGCTTTAATTAGTTAAATTCACCTCAAATCTAAGAAATATTGGTAAGATCAGTGATCCAAAAAATAATTTTTTTTAGCTAAGTCCGTAAAATTTAAGTTACAAGCTAAATTCATAACTTACTCAACTTTGAAAAGCTCCCAGACTCAAATTACTGATCCAAATGAGTCAACATTTTCAATTTATTTAGTTCTTGACATTTTTCTTTCGGATGCAAATACCAGATTTGTCAAACAGCCCCACATCAAAGTTGATTTTTGCAACGAAGTTTTAGTAAAATGAGCCATTGTGTCTATATTTTTTTGGATTTCAGTATATTTGCTTTAAATATTTAATATTATTGTTCCATTTATTAATTCCCTACAGCAGGATATTTGCTGTAATTTTTATTTCACATTACGTTGCTTCCATCATAATTCTTCATTTTTTGGAATTATGCTTTTGCACTTTTATTTATTATTCTCTTAAAGCATTTTTAATGCTTCCTTATTTCTTCTTTTTTTCCGTATTTTGTTTCTCTCATTCACTGTTTCACTTAATTTTATTTTGTTGCTGTTGCTGCCATTATGAGTGCTGTGTTGTTGCTGTTGCTGCTATTGTTGCAGCTGTAATGCTGGGTTAGGTGTACAGCATTGATAGTGATATATAGCATTGAAAATATGCTTGGAGAGCTTTTCATAATACGTTTTTTTTTCCGTTTTACTCCTGCACTAAATACATTCTTGCTATTCCACTCTATGCGCCATTTGTTATGCCATTTGTGTGTGTGCACCATGGTTGGACAGCACCAACACCAACACTAACACTAACCAAATCCACCTGGCACAGAATGACCAACACATATACATAGTGGCACGTAAATGAAAAAACCGTATTTGCCTCATATTGCAAAAACTTTCTCAAACAATAGGATTTGCCTTCCATGTTGATGTTGCGACCGCATATAAAATAATCTCGGATACTTTTACCGAAAAGGAAATATGCGATCTAACTGAAATTCAACTCTTTCCGCCACAAAAAATGGTCAGCATTGTGCAAAAAGGATCGCCACTACGGAAAATCTTTACATATGGGTAAGTGCAAGGAAAACGGAAGTTATGGAGTAGGAGTATACACTTGAAACAAAACATTGTAGAGGGAGTGAAAATAATACAAAATACTGTAAATAATATTTATGCGCACACAAAAGATATTTAAAATATACACCCATACACACACATAAGACCTTATATGTATACATAAGTAAGTGCGGGTGACGACATGTGTTTTTGGTTACTGCATTCAGTTGCAGTATTTTCTCTGTGTGTGAAATTTGCATCTCAAAATATACGTACGTTGTATTTATTTTATTTTCAACATTTGTAAAATCTTTTTAAATTTGCACTCTCCAAGTTGAAAGTTGCATGTGGCAAGTGGCAACGATAAGAAAATTGTTTGGGCAACTCAAAGTGGCTGTGTAGAGCAATAAAGTTGCGTTCATATGAAACTCTTAATTAATGAAAATTTAAATGAAGTTCAAGTAGCCAGTTAACTTTCACACAAATTGAGTTGTTTATGGTCACAATTGGAAATAACGATTTATTTTACTCCACATCTGCATGTAGACATGTTTTAAAAGTATCGTGTTACTTTAATTTGGGCTTTTTAAATAATTTAAGACCTGAAGTAATTGCAAAATATTATGTTAAAAATAAAGCAAATTAAATTTCAATGCACTTTGTGCCACTAAACGGAGTAACCTTGAAGCATCTGCACAAACCGAGAAGTACTTATGAGGTGAGAGTTTTGCTTATAGCGAAAAAGCATTTACTGGAATTATTATGAAAATTGACTTGGCCCACTTGGATTCCACTAAAATTTTGTCTTCACAGCAAAAACTTTGGGTGTAAAATTCAAACCAAATTGGAATGAATATAGATCCTCAACTAACATGTTATTAAATCTATGCTTCGATTTGGTATTCAAACCGTTTATGCTTGTTCGTATAAAATTTATTCACATAAAGTATTAACATAATTTAAACTATTTTGGTATAAATTTTATAGTATCACTATATAAAAATCTTTTACACTTTTTTTTGTATAAAATTTATATGGAAGTTCATATGAAAGTATTTTAAACCATTTTATATAAAATTCATATTATGCCCATATAAACCAATTTACTAATGCACATAAATTCCATAATAAAAAAATAATTTTTTTTTTTTTTTGATATTGGTTGACAGTTTTTTGTTCTCTGGAAATGGTTTAACCCCAGATTTTCTTTTCTTATGCCTCATACTTTTTTGATTGACTACTTGATTGATTGATTTTATTTTAGTTTCATGCCTGTAATTCCAAAATTGTATGCCTAGATCTCTGATTTTTCTTGCTGCTTGAGCTTCGACTGTGGTTGAGGTTTGATAGGTGGTTTAACTTCCTTGCGATAGGATTTTAATTTCTTGTTGCGGTAGGTTTATAACTTGTAACGAATCTTTTTGCCAGTGGTTTTGCTAGCCGGTGGCCAGGGGTTCGGCTAAAAAAATTTATAAAGAAAAGAACGGCCTCTTGGTTTGAATTCAAAAATTCGGGTTAGAGCTTAAATTCTGTATATCATTTTTATTGCCTTTGATTTTCCCTTGCTTAAAAATACGAAAAAACACGTCTCGCATCTCTCCACCACTCTCTGCTACTACATGTCGTTCTCTCTGCCAACAGCAGTGGCCTAGTGTCGTTTAGTAGTATTATTGCGTATAGGGTCATTTCATCTCAAATCGTCCAGGCAGTTTTTTTTTTGCATAAAATTTTTTTTATAGTCTCTACATTGAAATCGATGAGACACGTATTTTTTCCTTTTGCTTGATTTTGAGTTCTTTCGTCGTGGGGAATTTTTTAAAATTCGTCTACAAACTCGATTTTGCGCTATTGTCGCATGCCAATTTTCACGGAAAATGTGATAACTTTGCGAAAAAACGTCCGATCTTCGTAATTTTTTGTATGTTTGTAGCTAAAAGGTTCCTCTAAAAGAAAAAAATATGATACAGGGTATATTTCAAAAAATAATTTTTATATCGTCATTTGAAAAAAAAAATCAAAAAATTTTTGACTTGAAAAATTTCCAATTGCATCAGTTTTTTTTTTCTTCATATTTTTTTTTTTAAAATAGCCATACATATAAACAATATTATGTAACAGCCTCTATTAGCCCAAATTCGTTGTTTGGGAATTATGATTTTTTGAAAAAAACAGTCCCAATTATTTAGTATTTTTGGGCTTCATTCATGATATATGTTATCATTTCGTCAAAAGTAGCTCAATCGTTATGATATTTTGTCTGTCAACAGTCAAAGGTCCGTTCTAGAAGAAAGAATCATGAAGTGTAATACATTTTCGGATATTTTTTTTTATAACCGTTTTTAAAATAGAAAAAAATCAAATGAATTTTAGCCCAAAAATTTTAGCATTGCTACGATTTGTCCATTCTTCATTACTGTTTTTGTATATCAATTTGTAAGTAGACAATTTTCAGAAGCTTTCTTCATACCTTAATTTTGTTTTTTATTAAATATTATTTTTCAAACTCCATGCAAGTAGGTACATTTATTCGAGTAATTTGATTATTGCTGCAACATTGTTCCACTGGGTCTTCTTGGTCTTTCTGAACTATTGTACGTCACGAGCTTCAAGTAATTTGACAGCCACATTTGGAGTATGCTTCTGTCTACTTACAAATTGATATACAAAAACAGTAATAAAGAATGGAAAAATCGTAGCAATGCTAAAATTTTTGGGCTAAAAGTCATTTGATTTTTTTTCTACTTTAAAGACGGTTATAAAAAAAATATCCAAAAATGTACTACACTTCATGATTATTTCTTCTAGAACGGATCTTTGACTGTTGACAGACAAAATATCATAACGATTGAGCTACTTTTGACGAAATGATAACATATATCATGAATGAAGCCCAAAAATACTAAATAATTGGGACTGTTTTTTCAAAAAATCATAATTCCCAAACGACGAACTTGGGCTAATAGGGGCTGTTACATAATATTGTTTATATATATGGCTATTTGGAAAAAAAATATGAAGAAAAAAAAAACTGATGCAATTGGAAATTTTTCAAGTCAAAAATTTTTTGATTTTTTTTTTCAAATGACGATATAAAAATTATTTTTTGAAATATACCCTGTATCATATTTTTTTCTTTTAGAAGAACCTTTTAGCTACAAACATACCAACAATTACGAAGATCGGACGTTTTTTCGCAAAGTTATCACATTTTCCGTGAAAATTGGCATGCGACAATAGCGCAAAATCGAGTTTGTAGACGAATTTTGAAAAATTCCCCACGACGAAAAATTCAAAATCAAGCAAAAGGAAAAAATACGTGTCTCATCGATTTCAATGTAGAAACAATTAAAAACATAATATGCAAAAAAAAAATTCTGCCTGGACGATTTGAGATGAAATGACCCCATAACGATTGAGCTACTTTTGACAAAATGATAACATATATCATGAATGAAGACCAAAATTACTAAATAATTGGGACTGTTTTTTCAAAAAATCATGATTCCCAAACAACGAATTTGGGCTAATAGAGGCTGCTACATAATATTGTTTATATACAGTTTGTCAAGTAATTCTTTGCAAAATGCAAATAGCCACACAAATTCAACTTTAAAATGAAATTTTATTGAGACAAGCACTGCGTTAAAAAAAATTGTTTTGTAACTATTCTAAAATATGTATTACCTATTAATATAACAAAAAAATGACAAAAATCAAAACAAAAACATAAGAAAAACGAATAGAACCAAAAGGCAACAAATATGATGCTGTCAATAAATTCTTTGCAAAATGCAAACACAAGTCGAGAAGTGACTCGAAGTTAACTAACAGTACATCAAATTGGAATTCGAATGAACGCGTGTTGCTTTGCTTGCATTGCCCTTTTACATTAGTTCTCATTTTTGCTTCGAACTGCGCACATCTTATTAAAAATAGCGTGTTTTTGCAATGCCTGGCAAGCGAGTTGACGAAAGTGTAATCCAATTGGTTTATTTTAACTATTATAAAGGGAAAACAGCAAAAGAGTTGTCTGAAATGTTTAATATTAAGCTAAGGACAACATAAAATATTATTCAGCGTGCAGAAAAAGAAAATAGACTGGAATTGAACAACTCTGGCGGCAGACCATCAAAGCTTACACAGCAAGATCACTCAAAAATTTTAAAACAAATTAGTGACAAGCCTTAGAGAGTTGGCAAACATTATAAAAAGTGATTGCAACAAGACTGTGAGCCATGAAACCGTGCGATAAATGCTAAGACTCCACCATTACTCGTCGCATACAGCCAGGGAAAAGTCAATGCTGTCTGCTGTTAATATTGAAAAGCGCTTTGCCATTTCTGACAGAAATACGCCAGCGGAGTACTGGAATGACGTAATTTTTTGCGACGAGACGAAGATAATGATGTATTATCACGATGGACCCAGCAAAGTTTGGCGGAAACCATAAACAGCTCTTCAACAGCAAAATATTATACCAACAGTTAAGTTTGGCAAGCTTTCAGTGATGGTGTGGGGCTGTATTTCATCCAAAGGCGTTGGAGAATTGCGTATATTCACTGATATAATGACAAAAGAGTTTTATTTAGACATTCTTAAAAACGAGCTGACAAGTAGCGCCTAAAAATTTGGCTTTGTTGATCGTGAAAACCTGAACAAATTAAAATACAAGTTGTAACGATTTGAGTAGATAAATAAACATTTTTGTTCCGTGACGTCGAAGCGGGCTCTGCACGCCTAGCTCTGCTTCAGCTTAGCTCAGGGAAAATGGGGGTGGGTGTTGCCTCTATTCACGAAATAAATGAAACATAATCAAGATAAGGTGCAGATAGGCAAAGTGTTGGGAAATCCAAAAATTCGATTCTAAACTTAGTGATTATGATGAAAAACTGACTAGAAACTGAACTAGAAACTGAAACTAAAACTGAACATTCGTATCTGCACAACTATCTTATACACGCGACCTTGGTATGAAAAGAGAAGAAGAACATTGGTGTTGTTGTCTTCTTCGTCTCAACCCGCCCATCCTGTTATCGAATAAAAATGGTTAATTTCAATAACCCTTGTGAGATCTTAAGATCCTCTCCCAACCTAACCTACATAGCCTCTAGATGGTAAAATAATGAAAAATTTAGCAATTCATATTCAAAAATTTAATAAACATTAGTACAAATTAGCCACATATTTTAAAGTTAATAGCTCGTGTGAATTTCAAAATGAAAGTTACCACAGTAAGTGTTTTATAACAATACATAAATCTTAATAAATACTGCACTACTTCAATCTTAAAATGGGTGTTCTAGATATATCCTATATTCGCAATTCATTGCATTTGAAGATTGAATAATGCTCTTATCTATTCCTTAATTCTATAAAAATAATGAATTCAAAAAAAATTGCGAGTAATTTGTAAGAAAAAGTATTTAACTTATATTTACGAATCGCGTTAACCAGCGTTTACTGTACTTGTTACTAAAATCAACAAAAAAAAAAAAACTTTACTAGCATGGGCCCTAGACAACGAAAGGTGAATTTACACCTTTAGGAACTAGTGTAAAATGGAATAGCAAAAGCTACTGCAGTGAGAGTGGAAATCTTATATTCACCTCTCTCTTTACTTTTCTTACGCGAAACAAGCAAACACTGATTAACACTTAGGTGGTATGATTGAATTGAAACATTGCAAATAAAACATAAACTAATTTAGAATTTCACCATATAAAACCAATTCATACCTTTAATCTCTGCTCTCTGCTGATCTCTGAAGGCCTTCGTTGATCCGCACGATGAACTGACGTTTGGCACAGATGAAAGTATCTTACAAATTATTAGATGCAATGCAATTACCACATTATGAAATGGAATACACCTTTTCTATTAATGTACGTTAACCTTTCTTAGAGTAATTTTAGATTTAGATTTTTCGATTTTAAATTCATTAGATTTAAGTAAGTTATTAATATTTTAAGTATTAATTCATTTTTTTATCTGAGTAATCTCTTTAGCCAAATTAAGTTTTAATTACAATAATATTAATTATGATTCTAAGATTAATTTATTTTTTTTTTTTTTTTTTTTAGGGTATTCATATTTATCACCAATACGAAATATTCTATAAATCTAAACAACTTTATGAATGCATAATTTTTAAGTTTAAGTTAAGTTAAGTTAGATTCTAAATCGCGGTAACAATTAAGTTTAATAGGACTCTTTAGAACCAGTAAGTATTTACATTAAAATATTTTGACGAATTCTAATTTTAAGATATTTCTCTATTTTTTTACGAAGATTCAGAAGAATAGGCTAAGCGAGTCTTTATGCCCCACCGTATCAAGATGTTAATATATTCTTCTGACTTCCAATTTTTGTTTTTGAAACGAGTGATGGATAAAATTTAATTTTTAACTAATTTAATCTTTAGTTTCAAGATCATCTAAGACCATAAATTTGTGGTGATTCTTTTAACAATGAAAATCCGTGTGACTTTTGCAAATTTAAATTTGTAGACCGCCTTGACATGAAATTTAATTTGTGGACAGCTTTATCATGCATATATGTTCAGCATACAAAATGGTGACTGCTCTTGCACAGCGTGAATTTTGCTGGACGCTAAGTGTCGAAATGGATCTTATTAACACTGGAGCGACTCCTGTGGCTACGCAAGACACACAGGGCGCTCCGCAATGTTGGTAGAAAAGCAATGCAAATTTTCTTAAATTCCACTGCTATGAATTTGAGGTCCTCAATAACCAGTAAAATTTAGTTGCAATAGTGATGAATTTTAATCAACTTTTTAGTATAACGCGTGTCACCTTTTGGTGAAGAAAACCACGTTTTTGAAATATATGTATTTTTTTTGAATTTTCTCACGTCCAAATTACACGTACTGCAAGCTTTTCGAGGTGATCGCCAAAATGGCAGAGAAATAATTTTCTCTGAAGGTCTAAGGCTATGCATGTGCAACTTGCCAAATGACCAAATGACCGTACGGTACTCGGTTTGATCCGAATTTATAATCGGTCACACCGACTACTAAGTACTATGCCCATACCCATTTATGCGAAACTTTATTTTTACACCGATTATAATATATTTCCGAAACATTTTCAGTGTTCCCTACGGCGGTTTTCTTTTGCAAAATGTTTTCAATTAGTTATGTCAGAAGTATGAAAGCAATGTCTGAAGTTATTTATCTAGCAAATGCAAAGTTTATATGACAAAAGTGAATAATATGCATGAAATTTAATTTTGCATAAGAAATTTAAAATAGCTAAAGCTCAAATTCCATGATTTTCCATGTCGTAAATCCCACCCAAGAGTGACAATATCCTAACGAGATAAACGATAATATGCCTATAATTTTATGAACCATCAGTAAAAATTTTCTTTTTCATTTGTAACTTTCAACAAAAACTCAAAGTGCCAGCTGTAGGGTATCCCAAATGCAACGGAGTTTATTTTACCAAAACGCATAGCAAAAAAATTGCATATATATATCTCAACTTGGTTGCTACATACTTTCAAGAGAAACGCAAAATACTAAACAGCGGACTGCAAACTCGAAAACGTGCGGGTCATTCGAGATGCTATAATTTAGCGAATGTCACAACCTTTTTGGGTTACGATATCCCCAACGATAAAGTTTATGTCTATGAAACAAAGGGTAGACTTTTATATCATAATTTTGACTACGAAAAATTAAATAAAATCAGCAAAGACGCTATTGAACAATATAGGCCATAATTCATCCTTCCTCACAAAACAGGTGCTAACCACGGATTACCAAAGGATAGAAACTGGAAAAGGAAGTCGAAATTTGCAATTCTAGCAAATGTTTTATTGCCTTTGAATTTTAGTATAAAATTCACCTCAAAATTTCATCATTAAGGTCTTAGGTTGGTTTTTCTAAAAATTGATAAGCTGAAGTAGACCACTATTTTCACCAGATATCTTTTGCGTGATATGTTCCAATTTCTTTACCTTGCAGGTTTTCTAGTATGTAGTAGGAGTTTCCCAATTTCTTCTTAATTTTGGCTTTTATGCCTGTTGGTGCTAGTTTAGCATTAAAGTTTTTAATCATGCTGCTTTGTGCAAAATTTCTGTGAACAACTTCCTCGCCCACGACAAAATTTCTTGGTCTTGCTCGAAGATTATAAGTTTGAGCATTTTTCTCGTAAGATTTTTTTAATTTGGATAAAATTGAATTTCGCAATATTTTGAACTCGTCTTCGCGTGCTAGTTTTGTATCATTTTCAGACACGAAATTGCGGTTCTTGAGAAGCTTGAAGTCATCTCCATGCGTTACCATATGTTGGCCGAAAACAATATAATATGGAGATTGGCCTACTGATTGGTGTATGCTCTTTCTAAGAGCGCCATTGATGCTACTTAAATAGTAGTCCCAGTCACGTTGATCCTTGCGTAGGTAAGAACGTAACGCTTCATTTATCGAACGGTTGACTCTTTCAGACGCGTTTGACTGAGGGGAGTAAACCGCTGTACATACATGGCTAACACCAAATTTTTTTAGGAATGACTCGAATTCATGGCTTTTAAACTGACTGCCATTGTCGGATACAATCACTTCAGGCACACCGAAGCAATCAAAAATTTGTGATTTAAGAAATTCAATAATATTTTTAGAGGAAAATTTACGAAGAGGACTTAAAAATGTGAATTTTGAAAAGTGATCTAGTATGATAAAGACTCCTATGTTGCCCTTCTTTGACCTAGGGAAAGGTCCAATTAAGTCGAGGTACAGCTTTTGGAAAGGTCTTGCGCTTTCTGACATCTGACCCATAGGCGGACGAAGAGATCGTGTCGGGACTTTCGATGTTTTGCATAATTCGCATGCAAGAACGTAATTTCTCACTTGTAACACAAGTCCTGGCCAATAAAAATGACGCCGGATTCGGTCAAGAGTTTTCGCGATACCACCATGTGCTGCACTTGGCGTATCGTGAGCCGCATAAATCACTTTTTCACGTAGCTCTTCAGGGACCACAAGTTTCCAACTATCAGATCGATCTGAAGAAAAATCATCACGATGATATATAAATTTTTCGCTGATTTGAAAATCTGGCAAGTTTTCTGAGTTTAATTTTTTCCTAAGAAGCTTATATTCTTCTGATTCAAAAGCTGGTGAATCTAAGTCAATTTCAGGTAACACTTCAATTTCTATAGCTCCAACTTCATTTTCTTCGTCGTCAAATGCTCGCGACAGAGCGTCTGCCACCACATTTTCAGTTCCTTTTCTATGCTCTATACTAAAATCATATCCTTGTAGTTTTAAGGCCCATCGTGCTAATTTTCCATTTAAATCCTTCTGCCTCATCAACCACCTTAAACTAGCATGGTCCGTCACTACTCGGAATTTATGTCCTTCGATATAGGGACGAAATTTTTTTATCGCCAGTACCACTGCAAGGCACTCCAACTCCGTCACGGAATAGTTTCTCTGAGCTTTATTCAATTTTTGCGACATGAACGCGATTGGGCGTTCATCGCCATTATCGTCAATTTGAGCTAAGAGACCACCAATTCCATGACGGCTGGCATCACATTGGACAATAAATTCTTTTTCATAGTTGGGATGCACTAGAAAGGGTGCTGAAGAGAGCTTGTCTTTAATGGAGTCAAAAGCACTTTGAGCCGAAGAATTCCACTCAAATTTTTTATTTTTACAAAGCAGTTCTGTCAAGGGAAAAGTTATAGAAGAATAGTCGTTGATAAAACGACGATACCAACCAATCATTCCCAAGAATTGCCGCATTTGACGAATACTTTTCGGAACAGGGTAGTCAGTAATCGCCTTAACTTTATCTGGATCCACTTTAAGACAGCCGTAACCCACCACAAAACCAAGATATTTTACTTCTTTTAAGCCAAAACTGCTCTTCTTCACGTTAATCGTTAGACCTGCTTTACGCAACTGTGACGCAACCTCTAGCAAATGAACAAGATGTTCTTTAAAAGACGATGACACCACCAATAGATCGTCTAAATAAACGAAAACATGGGTTTTTAAATTATATGGAATCACCTTGTCCATGAGCCTGCACATGGTCTGAGGTGCGTTACACAGCCCGAATGGCATGCGTGTAAATTGGTAAAGCGGTCTATTTGGAATAGTAAATGCAGTTTTTTGGCGTGAAGAAGAATCGAGTTTGATCTGCCAAAAGGCATCCTTTAAGTCAATTTTTGAAATTATCTGCACAGGGGGTAATCGAGCAATCAGGCCGTCTAAGTTTGGAATAGGGTACGCGTCTTTTATCGTAACTTCATTAAGCTTACGTGTGTCTAGACAAAAGCGGACCTTATCTGGTTTAACAATTAACACTGCAGGCGAAGACCAGGGAGAACTTTCAGCCTCTTCAATAACTCCCATGTTGAGCATCCTATCGATTTCTTGGCAAAGCAACTTCTCTCTGGCGGGAGATATTGGATAATATCTTTGCTTTATAGGAGCCGCCCTTTCAGTATCGATAGTGTGCTCAATCATGGTTGTTAATCCAAGACCATCAGTCTCAAAAGATGGGAAAACCGCAATGGTTGCATCTAATTTTTTCTGCTGATCTGCAGTAAAATATAATTTATCAGAAGATTCTGCCTCGACGACTTCGCTAACATAATTATCAAAACTAATTTTTAACCCAAATACCTTCCAAAAATCGACACCACAGATAACATCTTGTTTTATGGAAGGAACAATAAGAAACTCAAAGTTTTTAGTAATTTGATCATATAACACTGAAATCTCAATCGAACCTACGACCTGCTGTTTTTGTCCATCGGCAGTTTTAACGTTATTTAAAAATTTACAATATTTGTGATCTGATATTATGGCCTGTGCCAAGCTTCCACCAACACAACTTTTGTTGGCTCCACTATCTAAAAGAGCAAAATAATTTTGATCGAAAATGTTGAGCTTAGCGTATGGTCGATTATCAGATTGTTGAAACGCAACACAAGAAAGAACACATTTCCGTAGAGACTTCTTACGTTGCCAAAATTTACGTAAACGAAGTGTCGAGCGTAAATGTGACTTTGATGGTTGTGAAAAAATTTTTGCACGAGCCTCTTGATATTCAAGAAGGCGTACATGAAATGGTTTAAATTGAAGAAAATGGTTATTGGGCTGCAAAGAATTTGCAAAATTTTGTTGATGATCAATATCATTTTTTAAAATCGTTATTCTATTTACATCCGAGGACGCATCGGCGGACGTCCGTTTTTCCGCTGTCGAACATCCGCTAAGAAGTTTTCCGCCTTAGGGGAACATTTGGGACAAGTAGGTTTATAAATATCTACTGCCCCACATCCATAACAAAATATGCGCCGCGGTTGAAGGCATTCCTGGTAACCGTGACCATCTTCTTCACAGTTCCAACATTTCAAAGGGGATTTGCTTATCGCATTGATTTCGACATCATCATTAGAAACATTTTCTGCATGAGTCGAACAATTTTCTAAAGAATCTGGTTCGTGGTAAATTTCTGAAACGTGTTTCCGTGAAGCAAATTGTCGTGGAAAAGAAGTGAACTGAATATCCTTCAGAAATTTTTCATGCTTATAAACTTCGCGCCTTAGATCCGAAATGCTATTAAAATTAAAATGCAGTAGCTCGTGGCGTAAGTCTGGCTTTAAATTTCGAATTATTGTTTCTACCAGTTCATTCTCGCTCATAGGAACCCTTAGACGATCACACATACCTACTACTTCGTCTAAATAGACATCGAAAGATTCTGAACTTTTTTGCTTTCGTTTACGAATGTCGTCTTTTATATCGAAATCGGTCGTAAAGTGTTTGTATTGCCTACGTAATGCTTCGCATAACTCGAACCAGTCTATATTATCCTCTTGCCGATGATAGCGCCAAAACCATTGCTTGGCCTTACCCTCGAAAAGGGAATGCACATGTTGGCAAAGGACGTTAAAGTTACCGTTTAGGTGAACTGACGTTAACATATTTATTCTATAAATGAATTCGTCCACGCTAATATCATCTGACGAGCCATTAAATTGTATGTGCCAATTGTAAATTATTTTCGAAATGCGTTCGTTGGACATGGAAAGTCGATCAGAAGCAGCAAAAGAACGATTTGGCCGGTGTGATTCGTTTGGTTGGTCATTAGGTTGATAAATTCTGGGAGGAACATTTCGTTCAAATGAGAGGGGATCCTCTTGAGGAGTATTGGCTGGTACCGGACGTGAATTTGCGTTCAAATTTAAATTTCTGAATAAGGTTTGCAACTCGTTAGAAATAGTTGAAGCAACTTCATTGCGAAAACTATGCAAAGAGTTTGAAATAAGTTCGTGAACTCTATCTTCACTAATCTGGTTTTGATGTAAACGTCCAGGTGAATCATTGCGCCTCGGACGTGGACTTTGGTGTGGAAATCCTTGAGTTTGATGGCTTGCAGCACTCGAAGCTTGCATACGAGCATACATTCGAGTCTGAGGTCGGTCACGCGAAATTGCACCACCTCTACTCCGATTTGCACCGCTAGATTGAACTGGCATATTAAGGTCTGTAACCCGAATATCTGTCAATTCGGATGTATTACAAAATTGTCTACAAACGGGACAAGTGGAATTATTTTCCAACCATGTGCTAAGGCAAATGCTGTGGAACTTGTGTCTACATGGAGTTTCTACTTTATTACCATCGCTCCCTAGTATCTCACTGCAAATGGGACACAGAGTCTCATTAGCAGAAGCTTCTGCTACTTGACTGGGAATATCTTCTGAACTGCGAGTGACTGGCATTATCATTTAGACGTACCGAAGCGAACTATTGAGTAACCCCGATAAACTGAATATCAACGATAAAATTTTTCGAGAAAACGTAAAATGTAAGAGTACAAAATTTTTGTACGTACTTAAAATTTCCGTCAAACGTAAATTTCAAGAACGATATATAAAAAGAAAAATGTTTAATATACAAGAAAAAATTTATTTTACCATCATTTGAGGACTTAATTGTAGGTAATCTAGGAGGACACAAAATTAACATACCAAGATCACTGTAAGTTGTGTGGACATAGAAGTTAAACCAAAAAAACTATAAAGGGAAAATTAAATTAGAAATTGGTCAAAATTTTTAACGAGTTTATAACCGTAAATCTACAGATACAATACAATCTCAAAGTAAAAAAACTTAAGAGCCAATTCCAAAAAAAAAGTAGAAAAACATTAGAACGTTGCTGTATTTCGTACATGACCAAATAGGCACTAGTCATGCAGATTCAAAAAAAACAAGCAGTACTAAGTTTTAAACAAAATAAACCGGAAAATCATTTGTATACGATAATAAGTATTCTTTCGGTCAGAATCCGAGCTAGCCAGACCTCTGCATTTCCAAAAAGAAAAGCTAATCGAGATAAATTTACTAAATGTTTTTAAAGGAGAACAAAGAGAAAAAAAAAAAAATATTATATTACTTAAAGGAATTTTGGACGAGGGAAAAGGAAAATATGATGGGATATTAAGCAATGGGGCGAGAATAGTAGTTTTCCAGGTGTTGGAAAAATTTTTTTAAAAGCGATATCCTATGCCCCACGTTGGGCGCCATTAATTATGTAACGATTTGAGTAGATAAATAAACATTTTTGTTCCGTGACGTCGAAGCGGGCTCTGCACGCCTAGCTCTGCTTCAGCTTAGCTCAGGGAAAATGGGGGTGGGTGTTGCCTCTATTCACGAAATAAATGAAACATAATCAAGATAAGGTGCAGATAGGCAAAGTGTTGGGAAATCCAAAAATTCGATTCTAAACTTAGTGATTATGATGAAAAACTGACTAGAAACTGAACTAGAAACTGAAACTAAAACTGAACATTCGTATCTGCACAACTATCTTATACACGCGACCTTGGTATGAAAAGAGAAGAAGAACATTGGTGTTGTTGTCTTCTTCGTCTCAACCCGCCCATCCTGTTATCGAATAAAAATGGTTAATTTCAATAACCCTTGTGAGATCTTAAGATCCTCTCCCAACCTAACCTACATAGCCTCTAGATGGTAAAATAATGAAAAATTTAGCAATTCATATTCAAAAATTTAATAAACATTAGTACAAATTAGCCACATATTTTAAAGTTAATAGCTCGTGTGAATTTCAAAATGAAAGTTACCACAGTAAGTGTTTTATAACAATACATAAATCTTAATAAATACTGCACTACTTCAATCTTAAAATGGGTGTTCTAGATATATCCTATATTCGCAATTCATTGCATTTGAAGATTGAATAATGCTCTTATCTATTCCTTAATTCTATAAAAATAATGAATTCAAAAAAAATTGCGAGTAATTTGTAAGAAAAAGTATTTAACTTATATTTACGAATCGCGTTAACCAGCGTTTACTGTACTTGTTACTAAAATCAACAAAAAAAAAAAAACTTTACTAGCATGGGCCCTAGACAACGAAAGGTGAATTTACACCTTTAGGAACTAGTGTAAAATGGAATAGCAAAAGCTACTGCAGTGAGAGTGGAAATCTTATATTCACCTCTCTCTTTACTTTTCTTACGCGAAACAAGCAAACACTGATTAACACTTAGGTGGTATGATTGAATTGAAACATTGCAAATAAAACATAAACTAATTTAGAATTTCACCATATAAAACCAATTCATACCTTTAATCTCTGCTCTCTGCTGATCTCTGAAGGCCTTCGTTGATCCGCACGATGAACTGACGTTTGGCACAGATGAAAGTATCTTACAAATTATTAGATGCAATGCAATTACCACATTATGAAATGGAATACACCTTTTCTATTAATGTACGTTAACCTTTCTTAGAGTAATTTTAGATTTAGATTTTTCGATTTTAAATTCATTAGATTTAAGTAAGTTATTAATATTTTAAGTATTAATTCATTTTTTTATCTGAGTAATCTCTTTAGCCAAATTAAGTTTTAATTACAATAATATTAATTATGATTCTAAGATTAATTTATTTTTTTTTTTTTTTTTTTTAGGGTATTCATATTTATCACCAATACGAAATATTCTATAAATCTAAACAACTTTATGAATGCATAATTTTTAAGTTTAAGTTAAGTTAAGTTAGATTCTAAATCGCGGTAACAATTAAGTTTAATAGGACTCTTTAGAACCAGTAAGTATTTACATTAAAATATTTTGACGAATTCTAATTTTAAGATATTTCTCTATTTTTTTACGAAGATTCAGAAGAATAGGCTAAGCGAGTCTTTATGCCCCACCGTATCAAGATGTTAATATATTCTTCTGACTTCCAATTTTTGTTTTTGAAACGAGTGATGGATAAAATTTAATTTTTAACTAATTTAATCTTTAGTTTCAAGATCATCTAAGACCATAAATTTGTGGTGATTCTTTTAACAATGAAAATCCGTGTGACTTTTGCAAATTTAAATTTGTAGACCGCCTTGACATGAAATTTAATTTGTGGACAGCTTTATCATGCATATATGTTCAGCATACAAAATGGTGACTGCTCTTGCACAGCGTGAATTTTGCTGGACGCTAAGTGTCGAAATGGATCTTATTAACACTGGAGCGACTCCTGTGGCTACGCAAGACACACAGGGCGCTCCGCAATGTTGGTAGAAAAGCAATGCAAATTTTCTTAAATTCCACTGCTATGAATTTGAGGTCCTCAATAACCAGTAAAATTTAGTTGCAATAGTGATGAATTTTAATCAACTTTTTAGTATAACGCGTGTCACCTTTTGGTGAAGAAAACCACGTTTTTGAAATATATGTATTTTTTTTGAATTTTCTCACGTCCAAATTACACGTACTGCAAGCTTTTCGAGGTGATCGCCAAAATGGCAGAGAAATAATTTTCTCTGAAGGTCTAAGGCTATGCATGTGCAACTTGCCAAATGACCAAATGACCGTACGGTACTCGGTTTGATCCGAATTTATAATCGGTCACACCGACTACTAAGTACTATGCCCATACCCATTTATGCGAAACTTTATTTTTACACCGATTATAATATATTTCCGAAACATTTTCAGTGTTCCCTACGGCGGTTTTCTTTTGCAAAATGTTTTCAATTAGTTATGTCAGAAGTATGAAAGCAATGTCTGAAGTTATTTATCTAGCAAATGCAAAGTTTATATGACAAAAGTGAATAATATGCATGAAATTTAATTTTGCATAAGAAATTTAAAATAGCTAAAGCTCAAATTCCATGATTTTCCATGTCGTAAATCCCACCCAAGAGTGACAATATCCTAACGAGATAAACGATAATATGCCTATAATTTTATGAACCATCAGTAAAAATTTTCTTTTTCATTTGTAACTTTCAACAAAAACTCAAAGTGCCAGCTGTAGGGTATCCCAAATGCAACGGAGTTTATTTTACCAAAACGCATAGCAAAAAAATTGCATATATATATCTCAACTTGGTTGCTACATACTTTCAAGAGAAACGCAAAATACTAAACAGCGGACTGCAAACTCGAAAACGTGCGGGTCATTCGAGATGCTATAATTTAGCGAATGTCACAACCTTTTTGGGTTACGATATCCCCAACGATAAAGTTTATGTCTATGAAACAAAGGGTAGACTTTTATATCATAATTTTGACTACGAAAAATTAAATAAAATCAGCAAAGACGCTATTGAACAATATAGGCCATAATTCATCCTTCCTCACAAAGTTGTATCAGGACAACGATCCAAAGCACAAATTGCTGCTGTGCTGGACCTGGTTGCTCTACAATTGTAGCAAAGTAATTGACACGCCCACCCAAAGTCCGGATCTTAATCCCATTGAAAATTTGTGGGCATTTTTTAAAAAAAAAGTGGGAAAGTGGAACCCAACTAACAGAAACGCTTTGATAACGGCAATCAACGAGGAGTAAGTAAAGATACCTGAATTGTATGATGTAAATGGACTTGTACAATCAATGTCACAGGCTGTTATGGAAGCTGATGGGAAGCACACAAAATATTAGTGCAGTCCTATATATTTCAAATCCTTCTTGCAATATGTGTTTGCATTTTGCAAACAACTAATTGACACCTTCAATTTTGTAGTTTTATTTTGTTTATGGCTTATCTTATGTTTTTGGTTTTGTTTTTGTTATTTTTCTTAACTATAATGAAAGGGTATACAATTCCAAACAAACTGTAAAAAAAAAAATTTAAAAAGTGCCTTAGTTAATAAAATTATATGTTAAAGTTGAATTTGTGTGGCTATTTGCATTTTGCAAAGAATTACTTGACAAACTGTATATGACTATTTAAAAAAAAATATGAAGAAAAAAAAAAAACTGATGCAATTCGAAATTTTTCAAGTCAAAAATTTTTTGATTTTTTTTTTTCGAATGACGATATAAAAATTATTTTTTGAAATATACCCTGTATCATATTTTTTTCTTTTAGAGGAACCTCTTAGCTACAAACATACTTAAAATTACGAAGATCGGACGTTTTTTCGCAAAGTTATCACATTTTCCGTGAAAATTGACATGCGACAATAGCGCAAAATCGAGTTTGTAGACGAATTTTAAAAAATTCCCCACGACGAAAGAACTCAAAATCAAGCAAAAGGAAAAATACGTGTCTCATCGATTTCAATGTAGAAACTATAAAAAAAATTGGATGCAAAAAACTGCCTGGACGATTTGAGATGAAATGACCCTGTAGCCAAAAAATGTACGTCATAAACTGAATGCGTTCTCTTGAAATAATGTGCTTTCTTTCTTTCGTATGTCTATTTCGCCTCTGCGGGAGAGATCATACCTATGACAAACTGATCCATCATCGGGTTTGCGCTTAAGTCTGTTCTCACCACTTAACATCAGCCGTGGGCAACTGTTCCACCATCGGGCTATTCACGTCTAGTGCGGTGTTTCTCTTCCCCTCTTTAAGTTAATTTTTTCCCTGCAATATGCCTGTCTGCTTTGCCTTTAATAGAGAGAGAGAACACTCCGTTGCTGTTGCTACTGCTGCTGTTGTGTGCTAGCCGCCGGCTACGCAAAGACTGACGCGGCTCCGCCAACTTTCCTCCTGACACACTGTATGGTACTTTGCATACAAACTCTCATTCTCAAGCCATCACTCATCTTTTTTCTTCCAAGTTTCGTCACTAATACAAAGTGTTTTTCTTTTTAGTATAGAGCCAAGTAAGGGTCACATTTGGTTCTTTCTATGCAGCAAGAGGACAAGCGTATGTTCACTTACAACACTGATAAAAGAATTACACTTGGTTCACTTGAAGAAGATTTTAAATAGATTTTTAAATTAAAATTTCTTTCAAATTTGATATGGCTTTGTCGAAAATAAACACAATCATACAATAATGAATGTATGAGCTAGTGCTTTTGTGTTATTAAATGTTTGAGTATGCATTTCCCTTGTCACAAACATGACAGCTGCGTGAATGATTTCCCTCTACGCTTTGTTTGACCACTGAGAACAAGCGAACGGACGAACGAGTGAACGAGCGAACGAAAGTCTAATAAATCTTAAAATGCCATACGCGTTTACATCTACACACAAAAACAAAAGGATCACTTACATGTATACACACAGAAGAAGCTTGTTTTACAATAAGGCAGACACACATACACAATCACCTCACTCATACAATTATGAATATGAATTGCAAATTCAACTTAATTCAAATTTGAATGGCAGGATAATGCGAACAAATGAAATTATTATTAATAGCCCATGTGGTGGTAACGTTATGAGTGGGGGAGAAGAGAGGGACAGATGGCTATTATTGCGGTAGAAAGCAACCTAATACATACATATGATTTTTTGGCAAATTGATGCACATACATACATATGTATTTGTAATACCCGTATGTGTGCATTGGTACGAAACTGCAGCATCAGCAGAGTTGAATTTCCCTAGAGAAAAGAACGTTGCTGCATGCAACCAAACGAACGAAACCAAACAGCAATGCTTTGGTGGCAACACCACGCGGCATAAAGTTGTTGGTTGGCAACATCAAAACCCAAATTGTAAACAGTAATCACAACAATAATAATGCAACGTTGCCAACGAGAACAACAGCAACAACAGCAGCAACATTAAATAAAACAAAAGTTTTAACTAAAAAGCTCACATTTCTCTATATTGCGTTGGCAATTTATGTTGTTGTTTTTGTTTTTCTTCTTTGAGCTTTCATTTTTGTCTTATTTACGGCAAGAAAAAACTAAAAACAAAAACAACAACAATATCAAAAATAGTTGCAAAATGCATTGCCAATAGTTTTTGACCAATTCTTGGGAAAAAGTTGTACCCTCGAGGTTTCATGTTGCGCATCCAAGCGGTATGAGAAAGTTAGATCTTGTTGTTGTTGTTGTTGTTGTTGTTGTTGTATCTTTTTGTAGTCGTTTTGTTTTTTGGGGTTTAGTGCTTCCTTCGTACGTAATGAAAATGTTGCCTTTTGCGGTGCCACCGCTAACATACAATAAAGACCTCTTTATTTAACCCTTTATGTACCAAACCCAAAAAAAGGTCTTTTTTGTACATTTCAACCCTGTATTCAATAGATAACTATAACATTTTTTCGTTTCATGATATATTTTCTAATTTTTTCATATTATAAAATGCTACTTATACGACATTTTGTTGACTTTAATACGATTTTTTAATTTAAATGTTTCAGGAACATTTTGTTGACTTTAAGGCGATTTTTGTTATTTTAATGTTTCAGCAACATTTTGTTGACTTTTAGAGTATTTTGGTCATTTAAATGTTTCATTTTATAGCGACTTTTGTTATTTTAGAACTTCAGCAACATTTTTAATGCTACAGAAACATTTTGTTGACTTTTGGGCGATTTTTGTCATTTAAATGTTTCAGCAACACTTTGGTGATTTTAAAGCGAATTAAGTTATTTTAGTACTTCAGCAACATTTTGTTGACTTTAAGGCAATTTTTGTTATTTTAACGCTTCAGCAACATTTTGTTGACTTTTAGACGATTTTTGTCATTTAAATGTATCAGCAACATTTTGGTGATTTTAAAGCGAATTTTGTTATTTATTTTTGTTTTGTTACTTCAGCAACATTTTGTTGACTTCAAGCCAATTTTTTTAATTTAATATATCAGCAAGATTTTTTTTACACTCAGACGATTTTTGTCATTTAAATGTTTCAGCAACATTTTGATGATCTTAATTTAGTAATTCTGACTTTAAGGCAATTTTTGTTGTTTTCATGTTTCAGCAACATTTTGTTGACTTTTAGGCGGTTTTTGTTATTTAAATTTTCCAGCAACATTTTGATGATTTTATATTGACTTTTGTTATATTAGTACTTCAGCAACATTTTTTAATGTTTCAGAAACATTTTGTTGACTTTTAGGCGATTTTTGTTATTTAAATGTCTCAGCAACATTTTGTTGATTTTAAAGCAACTAATTATCTAATTTTTTCATTTTATGTTAAATTTCCCACTTTTTCCATATTATAGCCCAGGAAAATAAGACATTTTCTGCGAAAAAATTCCCAGTGGAAATTTTTCACCGGAATTGTCTTTATTTATGCATGATACACAAACTGTGAAAAGTCCATTGCAAAGTCGTGTGCGCATAAAAAGTTATTAAGCCTCAAAGGTCGCTAAAATCAGTTTTTTGCAAATATCTCGCTAATACTAACTTTTACAGAAAAATGTTGGTCTCCAATTTTGTAGCACAGGAAATTTCCTACAAAAATACGTTAAAAGTATTTGCGTACAACTTCTAGTTTAGGAGATCACCCAATTTAAAAAGTTGTTAACAGTAATGATATGAAATACTACCTATGAGTTCATATTAAAATATATTACTTTTTAAATTGCAATAACTCTTCAATGAGAAAATGTACAAACAAAATTAAAATGCCGTTTGAAAGATAATTTAATTTTCTATATACCGTACAAAATTTTTTTTTCGAACGGCTCATGAACTTAAAAATATTCTTGAATAACGGTTAATGCTTCGAAATTACTGGTTTTTTAAGGATATCTGCGAATTGGTAGGTACTACTATAAAAAGTAATGGGACTAAATTTGTAGAGAATTACAAGATCTACAAAAAATAAGCGATATGTGTACACATGGAAGTAACCGTCTAGAAGATATTCCAAAAAAACCCTTAAAATGCCAAAAAACCGGTTTCTATTGAATATCTTCTATACGGTTACTTCTATGTGGACACATATCGCTTATTTTTTGTAGATCTTGTAATTCTCTACAAATTTGGTCCCATTACTTTTTATCGTAGTACTTACCAATTCGCAGTTATCCTTAAAAAACCAGTAATTTGGAAGCCTTAACGGTTATTCAAGAATATTTTTAAGGTCATGAGCCGTTCGAAATAAAAATTTTGTACGGTATATAGAAAATTAAATTATCTTTTAAACGGCATTTTAATTTTGTTTGTTTATTTTCTCATTGAAGAGTTATTGCAATTTAAAAAGTAAGATATTTTAATATGAACTCATAGGTAGTATTTCATATCATAACTGTTAACAACTTATTAAATTGGGTGATCTCCTAAACTAGAAGTTGTACGCAAATACTTTTAACGTACTATTGTAGAAAATTTCTTGTGCTACAAAATTGGAGACCAACATTTTTCTGTAAAAGTTAGCATTACCGAGATATTTGCAAAAACCTGATTTTAGCGACCTTTGAGCCTTAATAACTTTTTATGCGCACACGACTTTGCAATGGACTTTTCACAGTTTGTGTGTCATGCATAAATAAAGACAATTCCGGTGAAAAATTTCCACTGGGAATTTTTTCGCACAGAAGCTCTTTTTTCGTCTTATTTTCCTGGGCTATTATAAAATGTTACTCATACGACATATACGAGTAAGAAATAATTTTGAAATGGCTCTAACTTTTGCAAAAATTATGATAAGTTGTCCATTTTTTCACCATTTTAAAGATAAAACCTTATACTTTCTGAAAAGTGATGTATTTTGCAAAGATTGGAGATCTTTTAAGAGTAAGCAAATGTTACATGTGCCTAATCTTTCACTCAAATATTTTTAAAACCGCAGCCAAACCAAAGAAATGGTGATTATGCTCACATAACTCAAATCGTACTTTAATTTTGTATGTATATTTACTACTCAGGAAAGTTTTTTTTTAGTATAATAATAGCAATATTCGTATTCTTTAAATTTCAAACATTGCCCCACATATGGGTTAAGACAACAAACAAGCGCTGCTGTATTTTTGCTGCAGTAAGTATTTCCTTATTTTGCTTCACTTGCAAAATTTCATTATTTTGCATCTGAATTTGTTGTGTCCTTTTGGCATTGCTGGTGCACATTCTTTGTTGCTTCCCTATGTTTGCTTGGTTGATTTCCACCTCCTTGCCACACCCACAACATTTGATAATTTCTTCTATAGAAAACATACAGTGCAGCAATGTAGTCCCTCTTCTTCTTTGTAATGCTGCTACTGCTTTCAGGCCCGTTTCCTGTTTTCAAGTTGCATTTGCCACATTTATGTCCAGCAAACAGTTGGAGCAACATATTTTGCACACTATTGCATTTCAAAATTTTATAATGACGCTGTTTTCAGAGCCGACGTTGTTCAAAAATTCAAAGGTCAATACACATAAAAATTAAATTCTCCCTAAAGAAAGAAAATTTGTTGAAATTTATCTAAATTTTTGTGTGGCGGTCTTTAAAAGAATGCAATTTAGTTTTAAGTTAAGTAAAACTTTAGTTAGAAGAACTATGATATTTTTTTTATCTTTGAACAGTTTGCGGCGCGTTACTGAAGTTGGCCTAATGGATTACCAGCGCAAAATTTGGCATTCGCCAAAACCACTTTGTGTCAAACAGATACACACCGATGACCTAAGGGTAAGTTTCTTTAATGGAAGACCTTTTATTGCCACTAAAATTATACAAGGCAAAGGAAAGGCAGCTCAAAATAAATCAGTATATGAAACCTTTAGTATCAAAAAATCCACTTAACCTATTCAAAGTTTCTAAAATGTTGTGCATTAAAATATTTCTGCGTAATAAAAGACAGTAATCAGAATAAGCTCTACGTAAGACAATTTACTTCAACTAGATCTCCAGCCATTCTGTTACATACTGTTTAATTTATTGCGCACTTAACAAGTGAAATATGAAGCAACAAAGAACAATAAACAATAAAAAAAACCATATTTGTATTTTCTTGCATAGTAAACCATTGTCCACATATGTGGACATTTAAAAACTATTATTAAAAGAGATTTTTCGATTAATTTCTATATATGGAAATATGTTTTGAGATCTAATTTATTAAAAATAATGCTTGAAAAATCAGCTTTTCATTGTATTTTTAGATCGTGATCCAAATAGCTTTTGTGAAGTAACAAAAACTTGTGTCCTGCAACTTTTTTACAGGAGATATTTTACCGTTGTTTCCTAATTTTTATAGGTAGTCGTTAAAGAATCAGCCTTAACATTATTTCAAAGTTTCAGCAAAAGTTGATTTTTAAACAATGTTTTAGCAATATTTTGTTGACTTTAACGTGATTTTTGTTATTTTAATGTTTCAGCAACATTTTGTTGACTTAAATTCGATTTTTGTTATTTGAGTGTTTCAGCAACATTTTGTTGACTTTAATGCGATTATTGTCATATAAATGTTTCAGTAACATTTTGCTGACTTCAATTCGGTTTATTTTTGATTTCATATTTCAGCAATATTTTGTTGATTTTAATGCGATTTTTATTTTAATGTTACAGCAACATTTTGTTGACTTTAAAATATATAGTGTCTTAGCAACATTTTATTGATTTTAATTTGATTTACATGTAATTTTAATGTTTCAGCAACATTTTGTTGTTTTTAAAGCGAATTTTGTTATTTTTTATATTTTCAGCAACAATTTGTTCACTTTAATTCGGTTTGTTTTTGTTTTTATGTTTCAGCAACATTTTCTTGACTAAAATGTGATTTTTGTAAATTTAGTGTTTTAGCGAAATTTTATTGATCTTAATTTGATTTTAATGCAATTTTAATGTTGATGCGATTTTTGTTATTTTATTGTTTCAGCAACATTTTGTAGACTTTAATATGATTTTTGTTATTTTAATGTTTCAGCAACATTTTGTTGCCTTTTAGGCGATTTTGGCTATTTAAATGTTTCAGCAACATTTTGTTGGCTCTAATGCAATTTTTTTAAATTATAGTACGTATATATCAGCATTATTTTGCTGAATTTTTTTTATTTTATTTTATTTTTTTATTTAAAGTTTATCGACTAGCGATAATAAGCAAATTTGCTGAGTCTAGTAACAATCGAAAATAGTAAGTCTGCACTTCAGTTGTGCTGAATTTAAGGCGATTTTTTTTGCTTTATTGTTTTAGCAACATTTTGTTGACTTTAAGACAATTTTTGTAATTTTTGTGTTTCAGCAACATTTTGTTGACTTTTTGCGATTTTTGATATTTGAATGTTTCAGCAACATTTCTTTGACGTAAATGTGATTTTAGTGATTTTTATGTTTCAGCAACATATTTTTTATACAATTTTTATAATTTAAATGTTTCAAAAACATTTTGTTGATTTTATGGCAGTTTTTGTTCAATGTTTCAGCAACATTTTATTGAGTTTAACGCATTTTTTGTTATTTTGAACTATATTTTAAAGTTTTCATTTAAATTTCCAAAATCCGGGTCAACTTACTTAAGCCTAGAATTTATTTCAAAGTACCTTATTGGCTAAGTACGTACATTCTGGAAGAAATAGCAAATAGAAATTGTAAGCAACATTTTGTGTAGAAATTCTACGCATTGAAATACACAAAGTTAATTACTTTGGCATCGAAAGTGCATCTGCCATTGCTGCGCTTTTGTTAAGCTTCAAAGCTTTGACGGCAACGAACTTAACAAGCTACGGCAAAGAATTCAATAGCATACGGTGCTTCCTTTAACAAAGCACCTTTTCGTGAATGTTCATATTTTGTTGCTCTTTTTAGCAAATTGAACTCATCAGCTAAAAACGCACTGAAGGAGTGCATTTTTTGTACCAAAAAAACTGTTCTCACCATAGAAAACGAATTTGTTATAAGGTCTAAAAGTTCAATTGAAACATTTCCTTTTAAAATGAACAAAATATTTGCTGCTCTCCTTTTACACTTGTGGATTGAGAATTTAAAATTTGAACCCCGCATTTTTCTTAAATTTCTGTTCAATGAAGCATTGAACTTTGCGGTATATTTTTGCTAGCTGCCTTTTGCGCAACATGCACCCCCAGAGTCTACATTTTTACTAACAGCATTCACTGTTTTTGTTCTTTGTTATTTTCTCTCTCTCTCTCTCTCGTACACAGGTTGACATGCAGACATTTACATCAGCACTTTTAGTGCTTATCTTTGGCTATGCAGTTAGTCTGCTGGCGCTTGGATTAGAGATTATGCATCATAAATTATGGCAGCGTCGTATGGCAGCGCTGGAATAAACCACCAGTCAAAAGGAGTCGTCGTCGTCGTTGTCGAGTCATTTAAGGCAACCAGCCAGGCAGGCAGTCAACTAAGTGCACAACACAAGGAAGCAACAGCTAAGCAACAACAACAGCAACAACATTGAGACAATGATGCATTAGACGGCTGACAATGACAATGACACATAATGCATGCAAGAGATTATGACATGCGAATACTCGTATGTTGTAGATTGGTATTGGAAATGTTATTAACAGCAATTGCTGCTTCATAAAGTATTCCAACTCAGAAATGGCAGAAATTTCTTATATTAATCAGCATTTTTCGTGCTTACAACGTTTGATTAAAAAATAAGTAAATTGTTATCATATATAGTAGTAAACTTTGTTCATAAACTGTAGTGCTTTTATGCCTAAAATTATGCAACACTATTTATTTCAATAGAAATTGCACCAATAAAGTTTTGTTTGAACGCAGAATTACTATAAAAGTAAAAGGAAGACTCTTTTTTTATTTTGTTTTACTTCTGTATAATAGTTTTTATAATCGCACAAAATTGCAGCTTTTGTTGAAAATCCGTTTTTGCATAGCAAATAGTTTTTGGGTGTAAAACTCAAATCAAATCGGAATGAATACAAATCCACACCTAATTTGGAATAAAGTCTATGCTACAACTTGGTATACAAACCGTTTATAATTCTTCGTTTAAAATTTATACAAATAAAGTATCAATTTACACTATTTTGGTTTGAATTTAATGGTATCACCATACAAAAATCCTTTATACTATTTTTGTATAAATTTTATAAAGAAGTTCATATGAAATTATTTTAAGCCATTGGCAGCACTGAAAGTTAGTGTACAATTTTAAAAAAGTTTAACAGAGCGTTTCTGTAACCAAAAATTTCAGTTTAGTCAAAAAAGTAAGAATTAAACAAGATTTTCGAAAATAACCAGGTAGCAGCCCCAAAAATTTATATTGGAGCTTCGTGAGGCTTATGGACAGCCCCTAATTAAAAAATGAAAATAAGTTCAACAAGTCTAATGAACTACTAAACAACAATGTCTCATAAGACAACCATCCTCCTTGAGTTAATTTGATGAGAAAATTACTATTTAGGAGAATGACAAAATGTTTTAGATACAGTAGTATTACAACGAAAATAGCAATTATTTTTAAAAAAGTTGAAACTGATAGATAGCAACTCTAATTGTTTATTGATTTAATTATCTAAAGATAAAAGTATGTGTATAGTGATATAAAAAAACTTACAGGGAGAATGACACACACTTGCGTTCTTTAAGCTATTCGTATAGCAGTTTTTATTATGTATCTGTGTTAAGTATTTATAATATCAAATTTTAAATTTAAACATGGTTTTGAGCTCCAGAGCATTGAATTGTACATTTTTCGGAGAATCACACAGGAAAAAAAGAATAGCTTTCGTTGACAAAATAGTAAATTTGTTTAAACATAAAAATTATAAAAATAATTTTCAATATCACGAAGTAGCGAAAACTTCCTAAACATTACATTTTTGAAGTTGTTAACTCATGCTTTAAATATGTAAGCATGTAAGGACTGTCCCAGAAAAATTTGATGCTTTTATTCCTTAAGATTATGATTTACCTGATGATCGTGCAGGTCGAAATATGAGTGCTATTTTTTTTATATTACATGACGATTACAAAAATATATAACATTTGGTAAACAAAATTCAAACGATAAAGATGTCTAGCAAACAAGAAAAAAAGCGCAAACTCGTTTTGCACACTTACCTGCAAAAACCAGAATTAAAATATTCAGCCATCAAAAATCACTGTCCTAAGGGTTATTTCGAATTATAGAAAGGGTTAACGTATTACGCGGAAAAAGTGTTCAGGTAGAGAAGCCAGTATAGACCCACAGTTGGTGAAAAAGGTGAAGCGCCTTTTTAAGCAGCATCGTAACACTTCAGATCGAGATATGGCTGCCAGAGCAAGAACCTCAAAATCATCTATAAACAGACTAAAGAAAAAACTTAAGCCAGTTCGGAGAAGGGGCAAGTACAGAGCAAATTTAAAGAGAAGAAAATTACAAAATTTCCCAAGCAGTATATGGTTTGGCAGGCCATATGCACTTGCGGTCTGAGAAGCAGTTTTTTTTTGTAACACAGGGCACAATTAACTCGAAAATTTATATTGATGAATATCTTCAAAAACGTCTTTTGCCATTTATTCGTAAGCACGAGGGTACTGTAATGTTCTGGCCTGATTTAGCAACCTCTCACTACTCTAGAGCCACCATAGAATGGTACAATAAAAATAATGTAAATTTTGTACCCAAAAATGCGAATCCACCTAACCGCCCAGAGCTTTGACCTATTGAGAGATATTGGGCTCTAATGAAATCAGATCTTTGGAAGAGTAAAAGTACTGCAAAAAAATTAAAAGATTTCAAAAATAAGTGGCGAAGGTCGTACGGTACTGTCGACGAAATAACTGAAGAAAACTTAATGAAGGGTCTTAAGAAAAAAGTAAAATATTTGTTAATAGTGTAAGGTTATTTATGTTTGTTATACTACTCATTAATAAATAAAAAAAACAATATTTAAAAAAAATTCATTACGTATTTTTTTATTGGTGAAAAACAAAGTATCAAATTTTTCTGGGGCAGTTCTTATTTATGTTTGTGTATGTTTTTGCCAATTCCTCAATTTAACATAGTAAATGTATGCGTGGAGCATATCTTTTCGTCTTCAATATCTTTTTTTTTGTTGTTGCTACGTTTTTGTGTTACCATGCAATCTATGAAAGTGAATTGCAACATTCTTCAATTTTCGTTTCCTTTTCTTCTTCTTCTTCTTTGTCATTTTATGTGACAACAATTTTCCTTGGTATTCATATAAATTGTTACTTTACTGTTGTTGTTCATACATACTTACTTATGTCAGTGTGTGTGTAAGTATGCTTGTGTATGTGTAATGTCTCACTTTCTGTACTTGCTCCTGTCAACAGTGTGTTGCCACATATGTAGTGCATTTGCTATACAGCAGGCAATTTTACATATGAAAAGCAAAAAAAAAAAAAAAACAACAACAAAACAAATTGAAAAAAAAAACTTTTCATCTTTTGTTTGCAAAAATATAAAATGAAAATTAACAGGAAAAGTCAAAAATGTGCAAAATTTTTCACTTGACACTTTTGTTATTGTTGTGGTTGTATTGTTAATATAATTGTTGTTGTTGTAGTTGACACATTTTCTTGCCATTCCTGCAGCATGCTTGTGTAGGTTAAAGTTTCATTTGTATGTTTGCTTGTGTTGTGTTACTTGTTAATTTCTTTGTGGTAAAAGTGAGTTTCAATATTTAAATTTCATTTTCATTTAAGCAATTTAGAGAAAGTACAATTTTGTAAAAATTGATGGCTTTTTAAACTAAAAATGAAGAAAAAATAATACAAATATACATTTTTATGATATTTTGCCCTTGAGGATTCGATCTCTTGTTTGTAATTGTAACTAAAATCACAAAATAGTTACAATCGTCTTTATTTTGCAGTACTTTATTTTAATTTGAACAATGACAACAGCTGCCTTTATCTTATTGCGCTGTAATCAAACCACGACTCATGTCATAAGCAACGCTTCTTATACTACTGGCCGGTTGCGTTATCCAATTAGATCGCAAATTATGCCACATAAGTGCAACTAAACTCACAAGAATTTTCCCCATGATTCTAGTAGTTGCTGTAACACGACATGCTGAATTCAACTCAAACTGCTTGGTTCGTGCAGTTGCTTGGAAGAGTGGCACAGGGTGCACTGAAATTTATTTTGGTATTGGTTTCTGCTGAGTTGCCAATTCAGAATTCGTTTTGAAGTATGTCAAAATAAAATAGGAAGTTGCTTTCAAAAAAAAAAAAAAAAAAAAAAAACTTGAAAAACAAAGAATAAAAACTAAAAAGAACAATGGATTGATATATAAAAATAACTCGAATAAAATCTGAAATGAATCAATTTAACACACTGCCCATAAAACGTAATCAAACATTTGTAAAATCTGTCATAAAAAATGCAAAATGTAAAAAAGAATAAAAATAAATCAGTAAAAATAAAGTGGTAGAAAGGATAAACATGTGGCAGTTTGTTATGGTTACCTCATGCAAAAAGAAAGGCATTTGACCACCAACAGCAAAGAACTTTAAGGGAATGTTGAAAGATGTGGCCGATTGAATGTGTTTATTGAACTACTGGGACGAGCTGTAAAGTGTTCAAGATAAAATGCAAAAGATAAAAGCACAAGAGAAAGCGTCAAATAAAAAGGTGCTTGCACCCAGCAGAAGACATTCTCAAGTATACCCTCATACATGGTCGATAAAAAGATACTGCTGTTGTTGCAGCAAGGAATTGAAGATGAATGTTTAAGACTCAATTCTGTTTAGTTTTAATAAAATTTTTAATGTTGAAAGTAAAAGTTTATATTGCATTTTTCAAACTTTTTAAAAGTGTGAGGACACAAATCGGAAGCCTCATTTGCGTCCACATCTTTTTAATAGTTACTTGTTTTTAAAGTATTAAAAATATTAAAAACTAATAAAGGTTAGAATTTCTAGTTAAATAAGTCTAGAATTTATTGAAAATTAGTGATTTTTTAGTAACTAGATAGTTTGAGGATTATCGCATCCAACGGGCTTGATAAACAGTTGAACGAGAATTGCATGATTATCGCGTGCAGCAGCAAACCTGTTCCCGAAGCAGTGAGTGCCAACTGTAAAATCTTATCAATAAAAAGAAACATCTGATCGTGGAGGGGTAGTGGTGGTGCGACTCCTAGTTGACTCTGATATTCACGTTTTACCCATTTTGTACATGGCCCATTTGTCACCCGTATTACTAAGCTCATAGTTAATATCTTTTAAAAGTGCTTTTCAGGAGGAATAACATCAGTGAAATAAAATTTTGAAACGTGTTTCCTTCCTTGGCGGGGAATAAATTTTTGTATACGAATCGTACCGACGCACACTGGTTCAAAATCCTTAAAAGCTGGCCAAAAGTCGAAATCATTAAAGTTACGAGAAGAAATTTTTTACCTGGGGGTTTTTGAGGTCGCTGATTACGAATTTGATGTTAAATTTTAAAAAAAGAAAATGGAGGATTAAAAATGGCGGACGATTTGCATAAATATTTATTCAAATCGAACAAAAAAATTTTCTCAGGGGTTTTTGGGGTCACTGATTACAAATCTGATATTAGATTTTAAAAAAACAAAATAGCGGATTTGAAATGGCAAAAAACAACAATTGCACAATTTTTATATCTAATTTAAAAATTTATTTCAAAACTTTAACTTTGATAGAGTTGTGCGCAACGTCAAATTGATCTACATAAGAATGGGTTTTAGATTCCTTTATCATGGAGCATAAGCTGTATAAAAATATACAAATTTTATCATTTCGGGCGAGCATCACATATTGACACTAGGCAAGTAATATGAGTTAAATTTTCCTCTGGTTGCTTCAGAAAAAACCAAGTCACACAAAAAGGGCAAAAAAGGCACTTGAATTTTTTTATATGTGTTAGAAAAGGTTTCAATCTTTTTAAATCCAAAAAATCTTGGTGGTATGAAGTGGTATAAATTAGTTCTGGGCTTTTTTCATAACCATTGCAAACTGATTTTGTGAAATAATTTGATTTTAAGTTAATCACTATTACCACAAAAGTATAAGTTACTGCTAGTTTTGAATATAGAGTTTCGATAGTATTTTTTTTTTTACGAAGAGATTCCACATTTTAACATTAATATCGGTTCAGTTTTACAGTAACCACACAATTTTTACAGTGAACAATAAATTTGTACTTTTAATTCACAGAATTTTTCGTCTGACACGTGTACTTTCGGAGAGATCCTAAGAGCATTGTAGGAATACCTGGATCTTTCTTATATATTTTTTGAGGTCTATGAATATCTTTTAGACAATACAGTCCATAAAAAGTTAATTTAAAAAAACTTTTTTTTTTCGACTTTTGGCCAGCTTTTTAGGATTTTGAACCAGTGTGTGACGGTTTCACCCTGGCTAGCGACGAAAGAGATTCGTATCAAAAGCTTGAAATAATTGACCAATTATACAGGCACCAAGAAATCATAGAGTGTGGACTGTTTTGTTAATTGTATGCAGTCTTAGGTATTTTTTGTGGCTGAATTGGACTGCATCCTAAGGATTGTCAATATACTTATGATCTCAAAATACCTTAGCTTGAAGTTAGAGAAAACGTTGTTTTCGGGCTCATGGTGTAGCAGCAGGGAAAGGTGAAATTCTTTCTTTTAATGGCATCAAATAACCACACTCTTCTCTATCAAAATACACCTGCTATATTTTCGAATAGGACTCTTATTTTCCGAGTTATGATCCTTCGAAGAAAAGATATTTCAGCCATCAATATTATTAAAATCCATCAAGGGGTTCTGAACTTGTTCCGGTTATCATTAAGCTATATCCCGATCTTCCGATGGCTATATCTCCGTTGGTTTTGCGAATTTCGAAAAATGGAACTAAGAAAAGTAATTCAGATTAGTCCCAGGAGTATTCTTACATTTTCCAGTGTTCTACCGATTCTTGCTCTGAGATTTATTTTCGAAGTGCCATGCATTTATTGTTTATTTAAGACTTGACTAATTTTGCCCAACCTTTGTAATGAAAGACTTATGAAATTTGAAAAAAAAAAAAAAGTTTTAGTTACACTACAGTACAGTCCACAAAAAAGGGACATTTTCTTCCCAATTTTAAAATTTGATTTATTGCATATTCAAAAACTATACAGTCCTCATCATGAATTTATCGAGAAATTCACTATCGAGGATATATTCCCTACTGGAGGGGGAGCATTTGTAATCGTAAACATTTCGAGAATTTGACCGGTACACTAAAAGTTAGAAGAATATCGCATCTTTAATTTGATTTTTTGAGAAAAACTGTGTCTTTATCATGAGTTTTTTTTTTAACATACACTTTTTTGTCAGAAAAATAAAAAAAAAAAATTCATAGTTCAACGGTGTATCTGGAAAACTAATACCATTCAATCCATTTATTTTAAACATTTTTGTTGTTTCATCTTTTCTTCTCATACACCACACATTTTCATCGCCTACACTTTCAATGCTTTTGCTAACAACAACAATATTCAAGCGCACAATCCATACGTTTGTCCTTTTGCATCCTTTGGGGATATTTTAAACGTAAAACGAATAAATTTGAATTGAATAAATAATTTATTAAAAAAAAATGGAAACTTTTCGTACGTTTCGTTTTCAAAAAATTTACTCTTTCCATTTCTGACTTCGGATGTATGTGCTTGTTGTTTTTGTATGTTGTTGTTGTTGCTATGCTCTGCAATAAAATGGCTTTTTCAAAATGGCGTGTTTTCCCGTTACTGTTTTATTCATAAATATTAAACTATTACGCATATGTGACTTCTTTTCTCGCTCCGTTTATAATGCTTTCAAGCTGTGTGAAAGTCATAACACACATACATACATATAAAGGATATCCTTTTTGTTGTTGCTGTATGTTTTTTTATTTGATTGGCATTACATTTATGAATAAGTTGTTGTTGTTGTTGTTTGTTTCCCCCAATTGCCTTTGAACTGTGTGAACATCCAATTGAGCTGATGTATCAACATCATCACATGATTGCCTTCTTATATTGATTGCTATATATCGGCGCAAATAAATTTTGATCCTCTCTTGTTGTCTCAATTATTTAGCCTGCAGTCAATTTGAAAAATACAAAAAAAAAAAAAAAAAATTATTGCTTCTTCATTTTAAGGATTCGTCATATTTGTATATGTTTTGCATGAATATTTTTAATTTAAAAGATTATATTAGAGTGAATATAAATCAGTAAGGGAAAAGGGTAAAGAAATCTTTGATGGATAAGTTTCTACTCCAAATCGAAATAACATTATACACTAAACTAAACTTCAACTAAATTTTACAAGAATTTCAAGTCAGAATAGTGACAACTCCACACTGAAGCAAATTTTACCTCACTGTTTTAGTCAATTTAGAATTTAAGAATGACCTTACAGTCTAGTAGTTTTTTTGAAAAATTTAAGTGATATTTACCTTACTGTTTAATAAAAAGAAATAGTGAAGCATACAAGAACTGTAAAGTTCAAACACAAAAAATTATAAAGTAAAAATGGTTATATAAGGTAAGGTAATGAATGTTTGAAATTAAATGTTAATTGCTTTTATTTTTTGACTTTTCGAGTGGAGTGAAACTATGACGTGGATTTTTTCCGTGTAATAGGTCAGTACATGAATATCGGTCAAGAAGTTTCTAAGTTATGGGCAATTTCATAAGGCCATATGGGTCGGTTTCATGTTTTCAAATGTTAAAAAATTATAACTCCGAAATTGATGTTGGGTTTATATGGAAGGTAATTTGGTGTTGTATGAAAGAAAAATATTTTGGATGATCCAGAAAGCGGTTTTTTTTTGTAATTTCAGTGCTTAAAATAGTACTTTTGGTCAAATAAAAACAAATAACCTTTTCCATACCTCCAAAATTTTCAAAAAAATTCAGAAATTTTTTTGCCATTATTACATGTGCGTGAAGTTAGCCCTGCTTTTGTGGAATTTCCCGAAAAAAAAATGTTGTGCCGGGGTGTGGACCACTTATGCCGCGTTGTGCCGTATTGGAAATCAAAATCGGTCCAAGGGTTCACTTTTTATAGGGAGGTCCTTTTTTTTGTGCAAAGTTCGGGAAATTCCACAAAAACAGGGCTAACTTCGCATTCACCAAAAAAGGACCTCCCCATAAAATCTATACTATTGGTCCGATTTTGATTTCCAATACGGCACAACGCAGCACAAGTCGAGCACACCCCAGCACAACTTTTTTTTTCGGAAAATTCCACAAAAGCAGGGCTAACTACACTCACATCATTATTACTGGTTTTGGCCTGAACTATGTAATAAATTTTTGTTAAATTTGAAAAAATGAACCAAAGTCTTATTATGCGAGGCATAGAATGGCTGTCCTGACAAAAAACATGTTTTTTTTCATCACAACCTGTCATTTGCTGCGTTTTTTCTATTTTTCGGTCAAAAACTGATGCACACGTTAATTATAGCTATGGACCATTTTGTTTTGTAACTTCAGTGAAAAATAAATAAGAGTACATAATATACAATCCAAACTAAAGTGTTCTTCATTTCTAAACTTTTGAGCACTGTTTTTGTTTCTTTGAAAACCTGTGAATATAATTTTGCCTTCAGTTGTGCCGAGCTACAGAAACTTTAAAGCACTTGAGAATCAACCAAATTGACCGAAAAATCAAAAAACAAATTGAGTGTAACAAGTTGTAGAATTTAAAGTGCAATGAATCAAAGAACAAAAGCAAAACCATAAAAGTAACACGAATTACACGTAATGATTCACTTAAAAGAGTCATCATCATCATCATCTTCATCAACATCACACTAACAACACAAAATTACAACAAATTAGAAACTTTTTACTAACGACTTTTCAACGAGTTGCATGAATTTTCAGCAGCCTCATCTACTGTAAATGTAGTAGTAGTAGTGGTAGTGAAGTATGCATGTACGCGTGTGCATGTGTTTTGAGTACATGTAATTGTATGATGAGGAGTTTTTGTGTGCGTTTGCTAATATTTTTACACTTAAAACGCACTTGAGATGATTCAAAATTTCATACATGCGCGCGTACACTTACATTCATAAATGCACACACACACTGTTAGCTAGCAAAACTTGCAATAGTGTTAGTAGTAGAATAAAATAATTTATGATGCTTATAGTTGAAAATTGCATTTTAAGCACGTTGAACCTTAGCCAAAAGTGAAGTTGTCGAAAGTTTTCTTTTCTGAGCGACTCTTTTTTCTTCTTCCAAGCAAAGTGAGTGTGTGAGAAATTGCAAGTGTGTGTTCGTACTTTTTCCATGTGTAGGTAAGTGTGTGCGGTTATGTTGACGTGTGCTGTGTAAGTGTAAATGAAGTTATATGCTTATAAAAAGCAAAAAATATGTTTGTATGTATGAAGGTAGAAAGTATTTGAGTGCTAGAAAATATGTGAAAAAAGCACTTCGTGATGAAAATATTAAGAAAGTTAAGGGAAAAACAGCTTCATTAATTTTCAAACATGAAAGCTCTGACAGCAGACAAAAGTTTTCACCTTTTTCTCTCATCATCATCGCCATTTTGTTGCGATTTCATATTGCTCTCAAGGAAGATTAAAGAATTTGAAGATTTCATTTGGTATTTCTTTATGTTGTTCTTTTCAATTCTTTGCTTTCTTGGTATTAATGCCAAATCGTTTTACGACTTGAAGATACAGTTTAGCTGTTTATAAATATTTGAAGAGATAACTTGGTTAAAAGTTTTCATGACAAGCAGTTATGTTTTCATGCAAGGCACATCTCTGGTTTTTAACGAGAAGACTTACTTGTATTATGAGCTCTTCTTTTGATTGAAAGCAACCGAAGATGATCATATTTTTTTCAGTCTTAGCTTCATAAGTTAAAGGCCCATTTGCACCACTGTCCATGGTCTTAAATGTCACCAAAGCCATCATGAAAAAGATGTTCCCATTTGTTCAGTATCATTGTCTTGGACCTGGTTGCATTAGTTCTCGAGCTGGCTTTTCATAATACAGATTAGGGATATGTTGGGGTTTTAAGACGTATCTATTTTATTATTTTAAAAGAAAATACTTCAGTTCAATGTCGCGTGCAAATGTCTCGATAGTATGTACTTGGATATGAAAAAAGAACTAGTTAGTACGGCAGGTGTCACGACTTTTTGTCATAGTTCAAATAGTTTTTGATCAGATCTTGCCCTTACTGTCCTCAGTGTCTGAGTGAAATTAGGTTGGATTTTCTCAAAAATCCTTTCAGTATAGCATTTTAGATCTTTTGCTGATACGGGAGGTGCCATGCCTTCTTGTCCGAGTTCATATAGCTTTTGCTCAGAGCTTGGATTTATAGTCCTTAGTGTCTGAGTGAAATTTAGTTGGATATTCTCGAAAAAATTTTCAGAATAGTATTTTTAAATTTTGAAATTTCTTGTATGGGAGATGCCACGTCCACTTCCAGTTTTAGCTCAGAGCTTGCACTTACCGTCCTTAGTATTTATGTGTATTTTGTAAATTGTCGTGAAAAATATTCCTAAAGTTGTATTTGTGTCCTTTCCCGGTGTGCGTTGCTATATATGATATGATATTTTCTTAAAGGCGTGGCATCGTCCATTTTTCTTTTGAACATTGTTTGTTCCGATTCTCTTAATACATATAGTATACCAAATCAAATCCATGTCCGTTAAATATTTTCAGAGGCATGAAAAACTAATTTTTTTGGAAACACGTAAAAAAAAAATTTTTAAAATTTTCGTTCCGTCATGCAAGGGGGACCGTCGGGTGAAACAATTTTTGTTCACTAAAATGTAGTAAAAAGTAATAAAACGCGTATAAAATACAAAAAAAAAATTTTGGCTCCGGCATCCTAGGGGGGACTCTTGGGTGAAAAAAAAAAAAAAACCAAAAAAACTAATGATATATAACGAAACAAATCCTTTATTTCCATAATGGTTGTCGTGCAAATTTATATGAAAATAGTTTGGGCATTTTTTGGTTTTTTTTCTTGGGCGTTATTTCAACTTCACCTTGAAATGAAGGGTATTCTTCACTTTTAAAACATTGGAGGTATTTTTTGAAACATTTGTATCTGATAAAAATTAGCTGCCATCTCACTTTCTCCATTGTATTTTTTTTGGCGCACCCTACTGTCTTTGTGTGTATTTGTGTTGACACTGTAGAAACATTACAAGAATCTTTGAGTAACTAAGAGTAACTGCTTTGAAATTCGTAAAAACGTTTATTTTTCACCTTCCCTGGAAAAACTTTAAAAGTTCTAAAGAATGCAGTCATTTCTGCAGGTGCAAAGAAAGTGGTAGGGGGAAGAGAGGGGGTGTGGAAGCGACATTAGAGCTCTTCATTTCGGTGTTTGTTTTCATTATTTTAATATTTTTAACATGTTTGTTACCCGCTTCGCACTTGGCTTAAGTATAAGCAATAAATCTTGAGCTTAACATTGGTAGCAGTCGCACACACTTACATACACGCACAAGCAAGGTAATAAAATGGTATATGTAGAAATACATACATGTATATGAGCGTTATGTGTGTGTGCATGTTTGTATTAAGTTGTTCAAGTGGCTTGAACAAATGGTTAACAGCAAATAGATATACAGTAGAAGACAGAGACAACGACATACATAGAGACAGACATACAGATGGATGGACCAAAAAATTTACGAGCATGTGCACAAATACTAACAAACTTAGTTAAGCCAATAATCCTAGTAGGTACATAAGATTCCACTCAAAAGTATCCAAATAAAACATCCAAAAAAAAAAAAAAAAAAAAACATCCAAAAAATGTTGGACATTTTGTTTTCCATTGGATGTTTCTATTTTTGTTTTTGGATGTTTTTTTTTTGGATGTTTTTATTTTTGGATGTTTATTTTTGGATGTTTTTTTGGATGTTTTTTTTTTTTGGATATTTTTCATAATCACCGGTACATAATATGAAAGGGTTATTGGTGTTGAAATTTAACACCAAGCATAGGGTTTATAAGCCTATCCGCTTTGAGATGAACAGTACAGTGTCGGTTTGAATACAGGGCAGTAAAGTTGAACTATCGATGACTAATCAACGGTTTGTAAACAGTGTGTAAAAGTCATTTTTTAAGTGCATAGATTGTTGTGAAAGTAAATGTGTAAATAATTGTGTAACAAATTTGTTTTTATAAAAACGATATATTGTAAAGATTTTTATAAAAAACAGGTAAAACAATGAGACTAATTTCAAGTCTATTGTCATAAAAATGTTAAATGTGTGGAGTAATATGAAAAAAAAAACCTTCATATTTTACAAAATTAGCACTCATTTTCCTACTGGGTGCAGCACACAACCTTTGCTACTCATCTTCATTTGAGTCTATGTAAGTGTTTCGAGAAATAATAAATTATCGCATTATAAGAGCGGGAGAAAGAGAGTGAAAGCAAAAAGAAGAACGCTAGCTTTCATTTCAACTTCCAGACATACCACTCTATTATGCTGCATTTTGCTTTCCGTTCGTTACCTCTTCAATTCTGTGGTAGCTCTCTGGAACACCAACACACGTACAGACTGACTGAAAGTCTACCATTCCGGCATAAAACATTTCGGTATCATCGCATCGCAACGTAACGCATTCACAAGCGTCTCAACATCACAGCCATCATCGTTCTTGTAGCACTCGAAAATTCTGATGTCTACATTTTGAAGGCCCCGCCGTCGTACTTTCTTCTTCATTCTCGTTCTTCATCCTTCGCCTTAACCGTTGTGTTGCTGCCGTTTTCGCATTCGGAGATGAATGTTGGATGAAACTTGAGAAATGATATGCGATGTTAAACCATTTTTCACAATAAAACTTACTGGGTAAATCTTAAGAAAAAGGTGCAGAATGCCGTACCATATCTTTTCCTTATGCAGCTACCTACCTACCTACCTTCTACAGTAAGTATTTACTTCATGCATTACTTACGAAGACATTTTCACGGTGTGCATTGTTCGTTGTTATTACATTAGCGTGGATGTGATTGCTTAACATTTCCTTTCTCTTCCTTTAGATGGGTTTTTGATTGTTTAAGTTGTGTTTCTTTTTAATGCAAACCATGGCGTAAAATGCGCTGCATATATACAGCATTATAATAAGATAGTTCACTCACAAGTTACTTAAGAAAATGTTGTGAGTTTGAAGACTGATTAATATTTATAATCCCAGCTTTAGCTAATGGCATCACTGTTAGTCAGTCATGCTATCAAAAAATCTATGAAAAAGAATTCTTTTTTAAAAAAGTTCTAAGTTAAATTTGGTTAAATATAGTACTTAAATGATGTTAAGTATTCATCATTCCCTTAAAAGAAGCTTAAACTCAATTTTCCCCATTTGTATAACATGATCTTTAGTAAGGCAGCCATTAGGGCTTTTAGTTCCAATTATTACTAAGTCTCGCTTAGTCCCTAGCTGCAGAGAATCTCTATATGATGTAGCGCAGCTGTATAATCTTGCAATATGTTGGTTTCCCGGACACAGCAACTCCTTTGGCAATGACGAACTTGCTAGGAAAGGGTCTTCAACTGACTCATTTTCTGAAGCTCATATTATGAAACTACTTGCATTAATTAGGGCCAACATTGATTCAAAATGTATTTTGTGGGCTAATTTTAGATAGCCAAACTTAAAACATGATCTAAGTCAAGGGCAATATGGCTACTTTATGACGTCAAAAAAACACGAAAAACTGACTCAAAATCTTAATTGGTGTCATTACAAGACACTTTTTTATAGGTAGAAACGCCTAGAGTTTGGACCTTACCGACGTAAGAGATCTTTGTAAAAGCTGTAAAGATCCTGATGTAAAAGAGTCAATTTTTCATTCCTTTGTGAATGCCCAGCGTTAGCTAACCAATGTTACATGGTGTTCAAAAGTCACTTATTCGATTTTCTTGAAGATATTACTCAAAAAAGTCCCAAATTTATTTTGGAGCTTATATAAAATTTCTAAATGGTTCAATGGGCTGACAACGAAGTTATATATCGGATATTTAATGGTCCCAATCGCAACCTAAGTTATAATAGCAACTGCCATCTTCCGCGCTAAACGAACCTAATTATAACATGTTATTATGTTATTATAAACGTGAAAAGGCAAAAAAAAAAAAAAAAAAAAAAATGGGTTTCTTTGGAAAATCCAGCGACCTCGGTCTTCCTTCGTCCTTTGACTGCACAAGAACTAGAGTTGATAATCGACATTTTCATTTGAGGAGAAAAAATGTTGCGCATACTTGCGTCTGTTGAACAAACTCATACATTTTCTGACAAAAGTCGTAAGCTTGCGACAACGAGCCGTATGATTGATTTTAATTCTTTTGCATAAATACGGTGTGAAACAAAAGTAATGTCATAATGCAAGTTTGACATTTTTTGTCATTCGGCGTAACCAATAGTCGCCTTATACATAACAATCGGACCAGAAAAAGGTCAATTGTCTCCTTATGCATATCATTCAAATCAGAAAAAGTCCAAATTTATTTATTTTATATATAAATTTAAACAAATTTAATTTGAAATTCAAATTTTACACAAAAATGTCAAAAAGTTTCAATATGGGTGAAATTTTTTTTTATTAATTTTTTATTAGGGGAGATGTGTGTACCTTGGTCCGAGTGTCGGTTGCCACTCAACAGTTCCACGTGTACGATAATGTTCTTCTATGGAATTTTCCACTCATACCGGTGACTCATATTAGTAGACTATATGTGTGTATAAAAAGCGACGGAAAAAGTGTTTTTTGTGTGTAAAAATTTGTTTTTGGAGTAAACTACGAAACGTTTTGTGAGAAACTTACTTGAAATATTTCAGTTTTACAACATCAGAAAGGAAGTTTAGTTATTGTTTTAAGCTTTTAGTGTGTTTTAGATGTATTTTCATTAATATATGTTATGGGTGTTGACAGCTTTTAAAACATGTTGTCTGTGTGTACCTTGGACCTATGCTTATTGACCAACTATCCTTTTTTGACGGGCAACCAGGAAGCCATAATCGCTTCTCAATATAATATAATTATTATTATTTAAAATGGTTTATGTTGACTATATGAAAATTATACTAATTTTATGAACTTTAGTCAATGTTTTGCAAGAATCGAAAATTCCATGCATTTCCAACTTAGAATATTATGACAATTAGGAGAAGAGAAAAAACTACTGAACATGGCTATGGTGACATATGTTTCGGTTACCGCCACGTAACCATCATCAGACCAATTTATGTTTTATTTAATTTATTTTAAATTAAATGAAATAACAATTGAAAAATTTTTGAACTTTTTGTCTGAGGCCGGGATCGATCTATGAACCTTTCGAAATCAATCTCTCTACATAGCGCATTTATCAACGGACTGCGCTGTGTGCCCTCGGAAAAATTGGTAGCTTAACTGCCTATATGCATGTAGCGTGGTTTCATTCTCTATACTCCTTTGTCATCATTCATGTTGTGTTTGTTTGGTAAGGTGGAGCGAGGGCACACAGCGCAGTCCGTTGATAAATGCGCTATGTAGAGAGATTGATTTCGAAAGGTTCATAGATCGATCCCGGCCTCAGACAAAAAGTTCAAAAATTTTTCAATTGTTATTTCATTTAATTTAAAATAAATTAAATAAAACATAAATTGGTCTGATGATGGTTACGTGGCGGTAACCGAAACATATGTCACCATAGCCATGTTCAGTAGTTTTTTCTCTTCTCCTAATTGTCATAATATTCTAAGTTGGAAAATGCATGGAATTTTCGATTCTTGCAAAACATTGACTAAAGTTCATAAAATTAGTATAATTATTATTATTTACGTGATTAATGTATTTATTTGCAACCAGTTTTGTTTAATCAATTGTTTTTACTAAATGCACTTTTTTGTTTATGATTAATTTTTTTTTTTATTGAAAAAAATTTAACTTTTGATTACATAATAAATTGTTCTTTCATAATTTATTACCTTAATACAATGTATTCTCTTTTATTTATAATAGTCCATGGTATGGAAAAAGTAATATTTCTACTCAATGGTAAGACATAGAAATATCATTGTCACGTCATATGATGCTACAAGCATTGTAGAAATATAACTTAATCAAAAAACTAAAGAAACTTTTTTGGAAAATCTAGAACATTGAAAAAACTGAAAAGCGGACCAAGGTTCACACATCTCCGCTATATTATACCTCGGCTATATAGGACATATGTTTCATTTTCTGCTCCGAAGACTTTTCGGACAAATTGTGTACAAATTACCAAAAAATTTAAAAACTAGAATTGAAAATCACCGAGTGGAGGATTTGAACCCCAGCCTCTCCACGCAGCACAAGTCACTACACCGATACACTATCGTTTGCTCTTCTTCGCAATCGATGAACTGCCAAACAGTAAGTAGTCAGTTACGTTATAATTTCACTGATATAATCGATACGCAATTTGATCACTTTTGGTACAAACGACAGATTATGCATTACAATTGAAAATTTAAGTGAATTTATTCTAGTATTAGTTGTAGTCCATTATGGACTACTTCCAAAAAAAAAAAAAACAACACCAAAGATTGGAATATTGAAACAATTGATTCCATCAGTCCTTCAGGGTACTTTGAATAATTGAATAAACATTTAAAGCCGGCATATGAAGTTTTTTGAATTTCCTAAAAATGCTCCAAAATGTATGCAATGAAATGTTTTCTTTAATTTAATAAATAGTTTAATACGAATCAAATAATAAATAAATTTGCAGAAAATATCATCTTTCTACAAAAAAAAAAAAAAGGAATAAAATAAACATAGCTCCTTTTCATTGAACATAATTATTGAAGTAAAAATTCCAACTACTCTAAGCCTTGAAGTATGCAAATGTTTCATGCGCCATAGTAGACTTTTGCTTATCTTCAAATATTTCCAAGTATTTCTTCAATTATTTTACCACAGAAATGTTTATTGTTGCAGTTGTTTTTGCATCTTTGGGTTTTTGTTTTTGTTTTGCCAAGTTTCTCAATTTTTTTCTCCATTTGCTGCTCTGCGTTTGACCAGTGTTGTTTGTTTTTATTCCAGATTATTGCAAATTAAAATGTCCTGCGGTGTTGTTATGAAATATTTTTGCAAAATTCTAAATAAAATACAATATAAAAATTTAACTTACAAAAATCACAAAAACCACAATTTTATTTAACTATTTACATAAATTCTACTTGCAATTCCAACCACATTCATTCATTAAATGCGGTACAAGTGGAGTTTTAAAGCTTTTAAGTAACACTAAACAATAGTTTTCATGGATTTTGCGTACAAATTCTGTAACTTACTCCAGGACATGGTTGATTTATATTGAGTTGGTAATTCTGTCGTATTTTGTACTGATTTACGGGCGACTCTAAAATATTTTTTCGCACTGGTATCTAATTTTCTGTAATTTTAAAAACTTTTTTTTCTTTTTGTTCTCAACCAAAAATATTTCTCTTTATTAAAGATTCTTTTGTAAAGTCCATTTGCTTCTCTCCTAATAAACGGACATATGTGGCCTTCGAACATTTGAGTGATGTCCTGCCTTTGCGCCATGTTTGGCTCAATTTTAACATCAATAAATCTTTGTGCTTGTTTTTTTATTGTTGTTGTTGTGGGGCATATGATATGGATTTGTTGCCTAAATTGTTTTCATTTTTCTCTCTTTATCTTTGTCTTGTTGGAGCATTGATAAATCTATTTTTGATTTCAATAAATTTTTCCTATAAAGTTGTGTCCTTTATGTAACGTTTGTTATTGCTCTGTTTCGAGAAAAGGTAACATATGTTACCACAGAGTTTTGCAACGTTGGCTTAATTTCGAACAGCAATTTATGAAAGGTATTTAGAGAATATTTTTCAAAGGTCGTTTGCAATGTCAGAAAAAACAGAAAATTCCTTTCAAAATTAGTTCTTCAGCAAAATTAAAAACTAAAATGTTTAGTATTCAGAAGTTGAGAGCAAATTCTTTTACATATTTTGCCGAACATAATGATTAAGACAGACTTTTGAAAGGTGCTAAAAAAACCACAAGTTTTCGTGCCTTCTGTGAACTGCTGAAATTCGAGTACAACGTTATATATTTGTGAAACTAGTGAATTCTTTTTTCCAAATTTTAGTGAGCATAACAATTTATTTTTTACTGATGGCTATCTGAATTTATTAATATATTTTTTGACAAACTCCAGATTCAATTGACAAATGATCTGTCTCTCTATTTTGTAAGTTTGATGAATAACAAAACAATTTAATTTAAACTTTTGCTTGTTACAGCACTTCACCCATATAAATTGAGATTTTAAGTGCTGCCACAATTGCAACAAAAACACAGTCTTCTCTAAAACTTAATATAATGCAATCTACAACTACTTATCTTAACAATAGGAACGTTATACTCATGATTATGGGCCTTTCTTTGTGCAATCGCCCGGCTCCTTCAGCCCAAAAATGTATAAGTAACATTCCAATGGGTTAATTTTAAGCTGTGAGATCTTCCCATTTTTCTCATGTGTATATTTTTGACAAAAACCGAAATGGCATAATATTGCAATATTATATATAATGCCGCATATGAAGAACCGAGAATTTATTTTGCAAAAGGGCTTAGATAAACGAGGCAAAAGTAATATCATACACATTACGTGGCATAATGAAAGACTATTTGAGCGATATCATTTTGTCATCTTAATGAAAGAAATTGAACACCATTACATAAACTTCTCGTGAAAACAGAGACCAATTTTATTAATATCTAACAGAATATCAGGCAACTAATATTATGACAGTATAGTAAGTTAGGGTAATGTGGACTATATGGATCCTTACACGTGTGCAATTTCTTAATATAAGCTGTGAGGTCAAATTGACTTTCTTTAGTACGTACTAAACAGCTAAATAATTTCCTCAGAACTCTGTTTTCTAAAATTCAAATAACTCTAATGCATTTATGGAGCTATTTTTCAACGAAAAACTGCATAAGTACGTCTGATTTTACATTTCTTTTATATATTAAATGATTATTTCAAAAAAGTGATGTTTTCGGGTAATGTGGCCTACCCCATATTATTTAACGCTGATTACTATTACACCTTAAAAAGCTAATTACATGTGTGGGATACCCGAGTTTGACTAATATGGTGCACTATTTTACGTATGATTCGGTATCCCTTATGACTTATTAGTTTGTTAGTATGAATTTGGTTTATCTTACTAAAAAATATTCTTTAGTAAGCCTTTACAGCTATTTTATAGCAATTATAATCTAAAATAATACAACTCGACTTTTAGTCAACAAAAGTTGCGAATAACGGTATTACTTTAGGAAATGGACAGGGTGATCCACATTACCCAACACTTTTCTTTTTCAGCTATTTTTAGGTACTGTCAATTTATCTGGCCTCACGCTTGAAGAAGTTGATATTTTAGTTTATAAATTATATAATAGTAAAAACAATAGAATAATTAATACTAATTAATTAACCAAACTAACTTATTACCATTACTTTGGTGGAAATTGGCGAAAAAGAAAAAAGGTAACCACATTACCCTAAGTTACTCTACTTTTGCTTCGTTTTGGAAATAAGCCCTTTTGAAAAATATCTCCTCAACTTATACTAGCATGTGAAGTATACAGATTGGTTTTGTAGACCATGTCTGCAAATTTGGTTTTTTCATATAACTGCTCTGGGGTAGATTTTAGACCACCTCTCAAAAACAATTTTTAATTAGTCTAGGCTTCCTCTATCACCTTCCGAAAGTTTTCTAACCTTAACGGTTACACCTTGTTTCCGCCAAAAGGTCCACCGTGAGCCAAAAATTTAAATCATCATATCTCTGAAACTATTTAGCGTACATAGATGGAATTTGGTACTTATGTAAAAAGCACCAAGACTAATAATGTGTACTGGGAAAAATGGGGGTATCATGCCCCCACAAAGATAACTTCATCATATCTGCGAAAATATTTATCGCACATGAATGAGATTTCATACATATATACAAAGCTTCAAAACAAATAATGTTCCCTCGGAAAATGGAAGATGCCACGTCTCTAAAAAAAGAAATTCATAAAATGTGGGATTTGGTACATGTTAAATGAATAGGGACAAATGACATCCTTTGAAAAAATTGGTGATGTCACGACAACTTAACAAGATAAGGTGATACAACATTTACTGGAAAATCCTGGATTTTCAATTTAAAATTTGTGTGGTGGAAAAAAAGTCACGTTCATGTTGTCACGTATCGATTCAGATTATGATCGAAACAATGAAAAGTACAGAAGATATATAAATCAAACAACTTACATTATAAAGTAATATTATTGTTAGTCGCTATTTAAATTTTGACTTGTTTCGCTGAATTCTGACTTTCTTTGAATAGGCACGAAAGCTACTTCTATTTTTTGTCACGTTCGTTTTCTGTCTTTTTTTGCGTATATCTTGGAACCAAGACAAGTGCGAAAATTACTACATTATATTGTCTTTCTGAAGAACCACTGGTTGGCCCACTTCAATATTTGGTGGACTTGTAAGTTACACTTGAAGATGACGCATTTTGGGAAACTTAATTTAAAAATTTATATAAAAAAAGAATAATTATTTTTGCTGATTTTTATTTTAAAGCCTGTTTCAAGACAAATCATTTGACAGTTTAAAATTGAGAATTGAATAAATGCATCTAAAGAAATAGCTTCTAAAAAAAAACGAACCTACAAATTTCACAGTCCCATATCTCCGCCATTTTTTTAAATTTTTAAAAAATATTTTGCAGATATTTTCTACACTATGCCATTATTGTTTATGCCAATTTATCGGGTGCCATCAAAAAAATCTTGATCGTTTTGATATGGTTTACACCATATATCATAATGTTTGAAAAGTTATAGCGATTTCAATTTTATTTTCTATATACTCCACATGTTATATGTATGATTGACATTATGTTCAATTTTCACCTTTACATGACACTTAAAAGCTTGCACTTACAGCAGACTTGGGGATAATGCATTAAATATTTAGTTCATTGAGCTTTTGACTACAAGAAAATAAATGCATTATGGATACGCCATTTTGATTTTTGATAAAAACTACGCTGAAAAAAAAAAGGACTATAATAGCCGATTGACATATAAAATTGTTGGTGTTTGATTTCACATAGAATGTCACATTTATAAGTACTAGCTTCTTCTATACGAAACAAGATCTGAATATACATATGTAAGTTCGAGTACGTACATACGTGTATGGGTGCATGTTAAGCTGCTTGTGGCATTTTCACATTTCGTAATTTCTTCATCTTTGACTTTTCTTTCTTTAACATTTCACATCTTCAACATCGTATAAGCATTTTGAGCTCTAAACATAAGTTTTTTAGTTTTATGGCAAAAGTTTTTCACTTAACGTGGCTCATAAATTGATTTTCTTCACCTACCAACCTGCAACAGAAGAATCTTTACAAAAAGTTTTGCTTGTATTTATGGTACACACAAACATGCATCTGCAGGCATATCCACATAAGCAAAATGCACACACACACACAAACAAATTGCAGAAATCTGTTGCAGTCATATTTAAAAGTTGATGTTGGCAACATTTGTTGCTGCATTCAGTAGTGCAAAATGTGTCTAAAGGTGCAATCAAGTTAAAAATGGCGTGCTCTTGCTGCGTTTGCGTCTGATACGTAGTGGGGTAGCGTGGTAGCACCTGAAGCAGCTTGAAGTTTTTGCAACTGCGATGCTGCTGCTTCAGTTTTAATGAATGATTAATGAATTTTGCGTCGTCGCGCTGTTCGCACCATTGCATTATTTTGCAGTTTTAAGTGCAGCCACTGTGCAGTGTATGCGCATTTGAAATGTAGCGCGCTGCATGCGTAAGAACTTTTTTTATTATTTTTGCATTCTTGCATTAATTTTGCATCCCGTCTGCATTTTGTTGCGCACATAAAGTTGTTGTATGTAATTACGTCACACCTGGTTAACGTCATGATTAATGATTGACTTGTGCAAGGAGGGGGGGTTGTAGAGGAAAAAAATTAAAATTTTGAGTTACTTGCCATCTGTTTATTGACAAGGTGTTAAAAACTAAGTTATTTTCAATTTCCACGCTTTGCAATGTAATTTCAAAAACTGCATTTCATGAAGAGAACTATGCTGGGTTTCCATTTATGGGTGGAAATTTTTAATAAAGAACTTCTACTGGATTGCGCAAAATCAGTAATAAATACTTAGCCACAATATACTTCCAAAATGTAAGTCGCATGGTATCAGAGGACTGATGTACGCCATGAAAGAAATCTTTTAGAATGAGGAATTTAAATCTGTCCCGATATTGATGATTAATATGTCTTTAGCAAAACATATAGTCAAAATCCGATAGTTAGTGTCTTGATACGAGGAACTTGAACCAAATCGTACAAAATTATACTTTGGTTTTGCTAATGATTTCGATAACATGAAGTCTCGATTGTTTTGTAATTAACATTTATTCGGGCTATCAAACTTTGACTATGATGTCTAAAGTGAAAATTTTTTCACTTCTCCAACATTTTCTGATTTTAGCAACATGTTCGAATTTTCTCAACATTCTTCGACATAAGCAACTTTTCTCAAATTTCAGCATCATTTTTGAATTTTCCCAACATTCTTCGACACTAGCAACATTTCTCAATATTCTCAACATTTTGCAACTTCAGGCAGATTTTCTGAACATTCTCCACATCTCCAACATTTTTTGACTTTAGCAACATTTTCGAATATTCTCAACACTTTCTGACGTTAGCAACATTTTTCAATATTCTCAAGATTTTCAACTTCAGCAAGATTTCCAGATTTTCTAAAAATTTTTTCACTTCTCCAACATTTTTTGACTTTAGCAACATGTTCGAATTTTCTCAACATTCTTCGGCTTAAGCAACATTTCTCAAATTTCAGCATCATTTTTGAATTTTTTCAACATTCTTCGAGGCTAGCCACATTCTCCAATATTCTCAACCTTTTTTTGACTTCACCAAGATTTCCAGATTTCCTGAACATTTTTCATTAGCGACATTAGTTTTTCGACTACAGCTAGATTTCCAGATTTTCTGAAAATTTTTCCACTTCTTCAACATTTTTTGACTTTAGCAACATTTTTGAATTTTTTCAACATTCTTCAACATTAGCAATATTTTCCAATATTCTCACCATTTTTGATTTCCGCAACATTTTGCAACTTTTACAATACAACAAAATTTGTTTGCCCTATTCTACTAATTGTGTTATTTAGTGCTTCTTCCCCTTTAAGATATGCTATATGGTCATTAACGAATTTTCCTTGCAAAGTTATAAAATGAAAGCTTTAAGGCACTGGGTTTTGGTACTCTTTTCACTATAAATAATCTTTTCAATCAAAATAAAACTTGTTCATTAAAATCAATAAGACATGTTTGAGCATTTAATACCTAAGTGTAAATGTGACTCATACGTCCCGTTAAACAAAAATTTTCAACAGTCGCAATAAAATTTGTACATTGATTGATGTACATGTTCGTCTGCTCATACCGTGCTTATTCAAGTGAGTACACAAAAACAACAACGAATATACTAACTCGCATATAAAAAGTACATACACACGAACACACACTCACACTCTCTATTATATGTATAAGTCTATTGATGCAGGTAACTTTCGCAATTATGATTTATGACAAATTTTTAACTTTTTACGCCAACATACATCAACTTCTTTTTCCATGCACTGTGTTATTTTCAAGTTTTTTTGATTGATTACTGGAATAAAAGAGAAAAGTTGACAAAAAAAGAAAAAGAAGGGAATTTAGTTGATGTGCACATTCTAAAAGAGTTCATTATACACAAAAATACACTCCAAATTATGAGACTGTTCACGTAATACGCTGCTGCTAGTATGCTGTTGTTGCTCTGTCTGCTTGCATATGTGTGTGAAAGTGTGTGTGTGTGCACATGTGTTTGTGTAGAAGACACTATCGCTTATATGCTGACATATTTTATATTAAAAATTTATAAAGTTGACAGATGCTGCAGTGGGAATGAAAGAAAAAATGCGAAATAAAGAGGAACTAACAAGAAGCAAGCGTTTTTCTTTAAGCTGAAAAGTGCAGTGCTTTTATATTTATATTGACATTTATCCTATTGTATGAAAAAATAGCTTTTTGATTATAATTTTTACTAAATTGGATCTCAATAACACATTATTGAAAGATAAAATTTGATATTTTGTAAATAATAAAGATAGTCGTGTTCATAAAATCGACTAGTACAATACACAAAAATTTTATACAGAATGATAACGTTAAGGTTACAAAGCTTCTGGGATGTGATAGAAAAGGTCTAGGCTATGAAAAAATTGTTTGGGAGCAGGGTCTAAAAATTTGCCCCTAAGGAGTTATAGTGATGAAATTAATTTTCTGATTTGTTCTACAAAAAACAATTTAATTGCTTTATCCTAACGTCTTGAAGAAAACTGTTCGGTAAAGCTTTTAGCCAATTGTATGGGCTTTCTAATGGTGGAATTGTTTTATAGAGTTTAAAGAGATTTTGTAAAGTTCTGAAAATTTAAAGTTGAAATTTTAAATTTTGTTTCCTATGCTTTTAATTTGTTGACCATTTCAGTATGAAAAAGGCACTATTCGTACACCTTTTATTAGTTTTTTTGGAAGTTCTCATAAAATTTTCTTTAATTTGGCAGTTCATTTGAGGAGTTATTTTTCAAAAGGGTTTATTTCGAAAATGAGGCAAAAGTAATGTCAATATAAATTGCCTGATATTTTGTTAAAAATTAATAAAATCCACGAGAAGTTTGCTTAATAGTCTAAAATTTATGGCATTTAGATAACAAAGTCATTTCGGTCAAATAACATATTATTATAGCATATGACATTATTTTTGCCTCGTTTTGGAAATTAGCCTTTTTGAAATCATTTGACATATTAATTTTTTGATTTAAGGTCATAAAAAGAAACTTTTGAAATTAATTTTGGAAGAATTTTTAAAATTTGGGAACGGAATAATTTTGTCGGACAAAATCATTGACGTTTTTAAAAAACTTATATTTGCAAAGCATGAAGATTCTTTTAGAAAAGTGTTTTTCCTGACCTCAAATCATAAGCTTGGTGTAACAAATATTATACAAAAGATTAAAAGAGAATTTCAAAAAAAATTTACATACATAGTATAAAGTCTATTAGGGTATTTTTCATACTTAAAGCCCAAAACTTTGCCAAATACTTTTAAACCCTACAAACCAATTCATCATTAGTAAGTTTGTAACATATTAATGGCTTAAAGTTTCCATTCGAAAAAACTTCTTTAAAACGTTAGAAATTCTTTTTTTTTTTAAAAAAAATGCAGAAAATAAAATTGTATCCTTTGTAACTGTATTGTTAACACCTTGTACCTCATTGATGATGTGAGAAATGCTCAATTGTATATAAACAACAAAACTGCAAATATCTTTTAAGAGCAAATGAGACCATACTTGGACTTAAATCAAGTAGCAAAGGCCCAGAATGTTTGGCAAAATTTGGAAGGAAATGAAATCAGAAAACCTACTCAAAAGTTAGGGAAACTCTTAGAAAAGATATTTGCATGAAATTTTTTTCATTCCGAGAAAAACCATGGACATGAACTTAAAGAAGCATCTTAAATCTTCAGCTGTTGTACTTTGGGTGGAGTTTTGTGAATATTAAGTCAATAAACGGAAGCAGTAATGTCAGTCAATGCTATCAAAAGTGGTACTGTAGCTAATAAGGATATGATGTGTAACGAAGTCTGTCTGTAACTAAGCCTTAAAGTATGTATTTCAACAATTCATCGGCTGAGTATTATTTTGCCGTAAACGCCAGCTTCCACTTCGTTGAAAAAGCAAAAGCACATAACTTGTGTAGAGACGAGCACAAGTTATCTGCTTTTGCTTTTTCAACGAAGTGGCGTTTACGGCAAAATAATACTCAGCCGGCGAATTGAATTTTATTGCTTTCTATATTTGCTGTCAAATCAACCAGCTATACTATTAGAGTGAACATTTCCACTGACATTGATGATCATCATTAACAACATCATCATTTCATTCTTACCAATGTAAATGATGGTTTTATGCTTTAACTCCACTAACAATATGGCTGCCTACTTCTTCTTTTGTTGCAGCACTCCACATTGTGTCGTCGTTATCATCCTGTTTTGTTGCCAAGTTTTTTGGTGTGGAATTAATTTTATTATTTTAATAGAATTTCCAGAGTACTCGTACATACTTGACTTGACTACTTACGTTACTCTGCAGCGCACAAAAGACTTCACTCGCTGACTTCGAATTCTGACTCTGACGTTGATTTTGACTCCGACTTCTCAACTCTGATGCTTTGACGCTCTGACTCTGAAAATGATTTTGATTTTGAATTTGTTGGTTGTTGCTGTTCGTCATCGTTTGTTTAAATTTTGTTGCATTTTTGCATAATCTGTTGCTGCTACTGTTGCTGCTTCTTCTGCCTGCTGCATTTGTTGGATCCTGCAGCATGAGCTGCTGTGCTCAACTACTTTTCGCTGATTACGTTGATGTGTGCAGCGTGTGTGCATAAAGTGTGCACTTTTTGAGTTTTCCCTTCTGCTTCTGTGCACACATTTTTATGGCTAATGAAATCACTTTTTATGCAGAATTTTAATGTTGCAATTTTGGTTGGCTCTGTTTTTAGAAAGCCTGTTTTTATGCATGTACAGGTTTTTGCTTCATTTCATTGTTTTTTTTTTTCTGTTAAAAAAAAATGATCTTATAAAAATATTTTCAGTAGTATTTCGTTTTTTGGTTGTTATTTCGTTGAAGAAAACGGAAATAAAACCCCAAAAAAAAAAAAAAAAAACGAAATAACGAAATAACGCCCAAAATGTATGAAATATCGCACAAAACAAAAAACCCGAGTTATTTTAATATGAATTTGGGCGATAATCATTTTGGAAATAACGCCCAAAATTTTATTTACATATATGAAAATATTTTGGATGTTATTTGGTTTTTTGCTTTTTGGCGATATGTGTTGTTTTATTAAGTAAAATAACACCCAAAAAACGAATAAAGCCCAAGTTTTGGGCGTAATTTCCAATTTCTATAAATTCGCCCAAATCTATGAGAAATCCACATATTTGGGTGCTATTTCGTTTTTGTTTTTGAGCATTATCCCATGTATTTGTTGACGTAATTTTTTGGGCGTTTAATCGTTTTTTCGGCGTTATTTTCTGACGCCAATTTTGTCGAGTAATATTTTAAAAATAATACCTAAAATTTATTTACATTGTAACGAACTCCGGTTTCCCCGGTTTTATAGCTGGGATATACTCAGCCTTTTCAAGATTCAAGGTCCGTTTCAAGATAGAAGAGAGTTAGTTTCGAGTTTTAACTATTATGTTTCATTGGTGTTTTCGGCCAGGTTTCATAAATTTACAATTTAAGTTTTGTTACAATTTTAGTTTTCTTACTTTCAGCTTTATACAATTCAATTTTATTCTTAACAGTGTATAAAATAAACTTAGTAATAATTATTTAACAATTCAGTTGATTAAGCGTTAAATAATTCAATTCAATTTGTTAATATAATAATAATCCAGGCTTGGTTCTTCTGGCGGTGTGATTCACAAAGTATCTGATTCCCAGGGGCGATCTGGGACAAGAGAGCGAGAGGTAGAAATTGGTTTTGGTGTTAGCGGTTAAAGTAAAGACGAGTTCGTTGAATAGTTTAGTTGAAGAATTATTAAATTATGTATTGTAGAATGTCCGAGTTGGGACACGAGGATATTAGACTGTCGACCAACAAGTCTTAGGTCTAATAGAAAACTAGGGCGAATTGGGACAAGCGAAAGCAAGCAAAGTAGAATGTCCGAGTTGGGACATGGGAGTATTAGACTGAGGACTAATAAAAGACTAGGGCGATCTGGGACAAGAGGAAGCAAGCGAAGTAGAATGTCCGAGTTGGGACACGAGAATATTAGACTGTCGACCAACAAGTCTTAGGTCTAATAGAAGACTAGGGCGAACTGGGACAAGCGAAAGCAAGCAAAGTAGAATGTCCGAGTTGGGACACGGGAGTATTAGACTGTCGACCAACAAGTCTGAGGACTAATAAAAGACTAGGGCGAACTGGGACAAGAGAAAGCAAGCGAAGTAGAATGTCCGAGTAGGGACACGAGAATATTAGACTGTTGACCAACAAGTCTTAGGTCTAATAAAAGACTAGGGCGAACTGGGACAAGAGAAAGCAAGCGAAGTAGAATGTCCGAGTAGGGACACGATAATATTAGACTGTTGACCAACAAGTCTTAGGTCTAATAAAAGACTAGGGCGAACTGGGACAAGAGAAAGCAAGCGAAGTAGAATATCCGAGTTGGGACACGGGAGTATTAGACTGTTGACCAACAAGTCTTAGGTCTAATAAAAGACTAGGGTGAACTGGGACAAGAGAAAGCAAGCGAAGTAGAATGTCCGAGTAGGGACAAGAGAATATTAGACTGTCAACCAATAAGTCTGAGGTCTAATAAAAGACTAGGGCGAACTGGGACAAGAGAAAGCAAGCGAAATAGAATGTCCGATTTGGGACACGGGAGTATTAAACTTGTCGACCAATAAGTCTGAGGCTTAATAAAAGCCGAGGGTGATCTGGGGCAAGAGAAATCAAGTTAATTAAAAATTAGGTGATCGACGAAAATGTCTGAATACTAACGAAAATGCAAGGTAGGCTGTGAAGTCACTGCCAGAGCTCTTGCTTCTGTGGCTGCTCAAGCCAGAATGATTTTGTATGGGCCGCATATTGCCATTTATTTAATTACTTTAAAATACATTTTGTCTTAATACTACATTACATTACATACATTCTTTCTTAACATACACACGTATTTATCTAAGAGTTTCTTAATTAGGTTTATAAATTTGTAAAAATAATACATATCTTATTCTACTACATAACATAAATTATAAAATACATTGTTTACATTGAGTTAATTTTTTCCGAAAAAATTTAAAAAAAGGAAGTTTCATTATTTGTTTTTATACTTAAAACTAAACAATATCTTAAAATTACCTAAAACTATATAACAACAGATAGAGAACCCTTAATTTAGCTCGTCATTAATTTTGCAGAAATTGACTAGTGCTATACACTGTGTTTCTGACGTCAAGTGTTTTAAATCTTCTATGGTAAAATAAGAGTTCTTTACCTGAATATATATTATTATTATTATTTAATACACTTAAATATATGGGTGACATGTGCTTATCTTCTATGGGGTATGCTATATCACTTTCCTTATTTAAATAATTATCTATCAGATTGTTATAGACAAAAGGCAACTTTCCTAAGTATTTCAACGCTAAGCCTACCAGGAATGAATCTATTCTTATTAATTTACCTGGGTCATAAACTACTTTATTAGGAGTATTTCTATAGGTGTCATTTACGTATCGCTTAGCTCTAATACCCATGCACACCCTGAGAGTGTATCTCTCGAAAATTCTTAGCCTTTCCATTTGGGCTGACGAGATATCAAACCAAATAGGGAATGCATAACCTAAAATGGGCCTTATAATTTGCTTATAGCAATTTAACCTTATCTCATGTTTGAGATGTTTTGCTCTGCGAAACAGGTTCGAGTAGCAGAAGAATATTTTTTTGGCTTTCGATAAGGTGTAGTCAATATGGGTTTTAAACTTAAATTTCCTATCAAAAATAACACCTAAATACTTAATTTGTTCTGTATACCTTATAGAATCTCCATTTATTTCTATATCAGGGATAAATTGCCTGGCATTAGGATATAAGTCCTTTTTAAGGCCTTTAAAAATTGTGCTTTCACACTTTCCTATGTTCAACCTTAGTTTCCATTTTCTAAAAAACCTATTGAGAATCTCTAGGTGGTCATTCATTTTAAGATTTGCCGTTGAGGCCCTAGCATTTGAACTTAGAAGCATAATATCGTCTGCATAAATAAGGGTCAATATATCTGAGTCAGAGTTGGGAATGTCTGCCAACAGGATATTATAAAGGATTGGTCCTAGAATAGAGCCCTGGGGTACCCCTGCAGTGATTGGCTTACAAATAGAATTTTCATTATTATAGTGTACAAAGAAGGACCTATCTGTGAGGTAATCTAACACTATTTTGCAAAGATGCTTGTCAAAACTAAATTTTCTATACATTTTGTACACTATCCCCTCTATCCAGGCTGTGTCAAAAGCTTTCTCAAAGTCAAGGGCTACAGCAATTGTTGCACGCCGCTTATTTAGGTTTGTTGTGACAAAGTCAGAAAGAAGAGTCAGTGCATGGCTAGTGGAGTGGGAGGGTCTGAAACCAAATTGAAAGTCTTTAAGAATATTGTGTTCCGCTATATGATTTTTGAGTTTATCAAAGATAAAACCTTCATATAGCTTACTAACATTGGACAATAATGAAATTGGTCTATAATTTTTAGGCACTTTTGGATCTGTGTTTGGTTTAAGAATGGGAATAACCTTTGCACATTTCCAAGAAGTGGGAAAATAATCTATACTAAAAGTATGGTTGAAAAGGGTCGCTAAAAATTTCCAGACAACATATTCAGTTTTCCTCAAGAGAAAATTGGAAATATTGTCTTCACCTGAGAATGATTTTGTATGGACAGCAAACTGCTATTTATACCCAAAAAATGTATTGCGGCTACCAACAATTTCATTTATGACACGTGTTGTATGCATGATCTGCATTCCGATGTCTTTTCTATTGTTTTGTTGTTGCTTGTTGTTTTCCAAAATTCTTCACATGGTTAGCGGTGGCTGCTGCAGCATTGTTGTTGGTTGTTTATCCAATTCTCGTACACGTGGCTGCCGTAGAGTTGTTGCCGGCTTTCTTCTGATTTTTTACATGTGATGCTGACATGATCGCGTGATTGCTTTGCTGGTGCACACAAAATTTCTTGATGGATCAAGTCTTTTTTTTTTTTTCAAATGCAACAATTTTTGTAATTTTTTTGCACGCAACTGTTTTTAACTGTTACGCAGCAGATTTTCGTTCAAAAAGAAGTTCCGTTATTTTTCTCTTTTTTCTTTACTTCGCGTTTATTTGCGATCAGTACTGAAATAGAGTGTGCAAATACAGTCTGTTAAATAAGAGCGTGGTCATTGTTGTGAGAAAATGAAAATACCCATTGCGAAAATTCTTTTTAATATTGATTTATTTGATCGAAAACTTCAATGCAAATACATTAATAGCAGGCCCAATCACCCCCAGCATCAATTATAGCTTGACATCTTCGCGACATACTTTGAACAAGATTTTGCGCATACTCTTCTGAAAACGACCTCCAAATTTTGTGAATGCGTCGAACCAGCTGTTTCAAGTTGCAGGGCAGTGCTGTCGCTGACACTTCAATTGAAGTGTTTTGCTCCTTTTTTATCGAAAACACTTCACCACTTCCCCTTTCATAAAATCACTTCACTTTTTTTTTGAATACAAAATTTGCCTTAAAATTTGTCTATTCTTTTTAAGAGAGCTCAGAAACATACTTTTTTGTAAGCCCGAAGCCGAAGTTTTTCAAAGCGAACAAAGCAAAATTTCGATATACTTCCCAGGAAACTTTTTGTAGAGAATTAAATTTGCCATCGAAATAGTTTATAGACCAAAAAAAGAAAGCAAAAATTTCGAATTCTTGTGTTTTTTACTCTTTTGTCTATAACTGTTTTAGGGTCAGAGATAGGTAAAGATATAGCAGAATATCATAAAAGTAGATAAAATTTCCTTTATAGCGCTTCATTATAAAATTTTTAGGTGAAAAATTAGCCGAAATATGGCTACTCGAACATTTAATTTATTTTTAAGTGGTCGGAAAAATGTTTTTTACTCAATAAAAAAGCGTCTTACGAGAAAAGTGTATAATACCTAAAATACTTAGAATCATTCAAAGAATACGTTTAATTTTTGGGTACATTTTATAATTTTTAAAAAATTGGTCACAAAAAAAAAATTAAAAAAGTTCCAAAAAATTCTGAAAAAAATTCACACGTATTTCTTGGATTATTCTAAGCATTTTTTGCTTTATACACTTTTTTCGTAAGATGCATTGTTTTGAGTAAAACCGTTTCTTCGACCGCATAAACAAAATTTCCATGTTCGAGTGGCCGGCAATATTTCGGTAAATTTTTGACTTAAGAAATTTTTTATTTATTTTTTTACAATAAAATATATTTTCAAATTTTGTTTTGTGTAGCATAAAAATGAATGAATTGAATAAATAAAATTGTGATTTTTGTGTTCACTTCGCTAATACTTCCCTTTTTCAGAATTTTACTTTGCAACACTTCACTTTTTACAAAATTTCACTTCGCTCAAACTTTTCAAAACGACAGCACTGTTGCAGGGTCGGTTTTTCCAGGCATGCCTGATGATAGGAAAGGCCCAAAAAGAGGATTCGTCAGTGAAGATAACGTTGCCCCAGTCACGATCCAAATTGTCTTTGGCCCATTCAAGACGTTTTTGGACATGTTTTTCACTGAGCATCGGTTTTTGCAAAGTATTTCGGTATTTCACACTATTTGCAATCAAATGATTACGAATAGTTCCGTGGGAGATATTCAAACCTTTTTGGGACAATTTCGAAGCACCTTCACGCAAAGTTAATGTTGGATTTTTCGAAAATAGAGCACAGATCAGTTTTTCCTGTTTTTCCTTCACTACACCGACAGACCCGCGATTTGGAAAGTCATCGACATTTTTTTCTTCTTTGAAGCGATTCACCCACTTACTCACAAACTGTTTCGACTTTTGCATATACTTCGCAGCCGCCGCTTGGGTCATTTTGGGACCTTTGGGGTGCAAACACAAAAAAACGGCTTCAAAGCGCGACGCGTACGCGGTACTCATTTTGGAAAAATGCTGAGAACGCATTGAAAAGAGTGGTCAGCTGATTCACTTTCACGAAGCATGAAGGACAATACTGCCCTCTGTGTGAGAAAAAAAAATTACAGCATTATACTTTACCGATCGCGAGTAATCGTGACCACGCTCTTATTTAACAGACTGTAAATAGCACAGAAGTAATAATGCTATCAGTTTGAAGTGTTCTAGATAAAGTGGCGTCAATTTTTGAGTTGTTAACGTTTTGAAATTATTTTTTAAAAAAAAAATATCTACAAATATGGGTCGAGGTCCACATTGTACACCTGAAAAAAGAGCCTTAATATATGATCTTTTTGATGGTGGAAAAAAGCCGTCTGATATAGCAAAAATGGTGAAATGCTCAAGGAAAATGGTTTACAATGCAGTTAAGTCAGTAAAAATGGACAAATCCTATTTATCGGCAAGCAAAGAAAGAAAGCCAAGAACCCGAAAAACCACCAGATCGGTTGACAAAGCCATTGTTCTGAAATGTAAAAGAGATCCTTTCAAGCCTTCGATACAAATAATGAATGAGGCAAATTTATTTGGGTGTATTGCAAGGAAAAAGCCGCTCCACTCCAAAAAAAAATGTGAAAAAGCGTTTCTCATTCTCTAAAGAACATCGAAGAAAGGATATCCAGTTTTGGAAAAATGTACTTTGGACGGATGAGACTAAGATAAATAGACTAGGACCTGATGGGAAAACATTTGTTCGTCTCCCAAAAAATCATGCCGTGACCCCAAGGTACACCAGGAAAACAGTAAAGCATGGTGGAGACAGTATCATGATTTGGGGTTCATTTTCGTGGCATGGCGTTGGGCCAAACGAACTAATAAAGGAAAAAATGGACCAATTCAGGTATTTAAATATATTAACAAATGTGATGGAACCATTCGTTTTCGAGTTCATGCCATTAAAATGGACCTTCATGCATGATAATGACCCGAAACATACGGCCAAAAGCATCAAAAACTGGCTTCAGCGAGAGAAAATAAGCGTTTTGGACAAGCCTGCTCAAAGCCCAGACCTGAATCCGATAGAAAATTTATGGGGTGATGTAAAGGCTAAACTTTCAAATCAAAATTTCAAAAATTTTGATGAATTGTGGACTGCAGCCCAAGAAGCTTGGTACTCCATCCCTAACGAGAGGTGTCAAAGGCTTGTGGTGAGCATGAGCCGAAGATGCGAGGCTGTTATACAAAATAAAGGCTTTAGTACAAAATATTAAATATTTATAAACATTTGCTGACAAATTTTGTAAAATTCTAATAGTAAAAAAAAAAAAAATATTCACTATATCTTGAAGATGTGCTATTTATATGATCAACAAATTAAGGCTGAGTGAGCCATTTCTTTTAAAAATTCCTAGTTTTTTATTTCTATTCAAGTTTTCGTTTGTTAACTGAATTGGTGATAATTTAAGTTAAGTGTATAAACCGTCTTGGTTCTAGAAAAATAAGTTCTTTGAAATAAAAATGATTTTTTTTAAGCTTAAAAAAATTGTGCTATTTATTTGATCATGGCTGTATTTTATTATTATATGTTAATGTTAATATGGATAAAAAATGTTAGGATTAATATTTTTTGTGGAAAATATTGATCCTTACAACATTTATTTTTTTAAGTACATTCATTTTTTATTTTGTTTTTTATTTTTGGGCGTTATTTGGTTTTTTTTTCTTAAATGAAATAACGCCGAAAATAAAAACTTAATAACGCCCAAATTTTTAACGAAACTAAGCCCACACTTTGGGCGTTATTTTCAAAATGATTATCGCCCAAGTTTATGTGAATATAATTTGGATATTATTTTGTTTTTATTTTGGGCGTTATTTTATAATTTATGCGTATTATTTCGTTATTATTTTATTTTTTGGGGCGTTATTTTGAGAATGATTATCTCCCAAATTTATATGAATATTATTTGTGAATTATTTTGTTTTTTTGGGTGTTATTTTCTGAAGCCAAATATGGGCGAATAACATTTTGGAAACATCGCTCAAAATTTGGGCAAAATTGGGAGTTATTTCGTTTTTGTAGTTTTTTTGGACATTATTTCCTTTTTTTTATGAAATAAAGTCCAAAATAAAAGTGAAATAACGCCCAAATTGAAATAAAACCCAAATTTTCGGACACAACAAAATTAAAAAATTTTAAAACCATCTGGAACTCAGTTTTCTGGCAGATTAACTGAAAAGGACCTTTGGGGAGGAAAATCTAAATTGTTCTATTTCAAACTTTATATAAATTATCATTTAAGTACAAAATAATTTTATTTTATCCATAATTTTTCTACAATATTCCAATGTTTAATTTTGAAAATATTTAATTTCCTAAACATCCAGTAGCTGGTCAAACGGCACTACAAAATTTATATTTACTTCAGTTACTTCATTCTGTATTTCGCTCTTTTTTCCAGTTGCCACTAACCACGTGCTTCTTTATCCCTTGACATCGCATGCTTTTCGGTTTCATATTGCCATTCCGTCAGCCCTCCCCACTTAAGTTGTTTTAACCACTTCATTGCCTGCGCAAATATTAACTCATTGCTTTGGGTTGAGTTAAAGTCAAAAGTTTTTTCCTCACTTGTGGTCCACCACCCCACAGAAAACATTAAATTCTTTCCCTTAACACCCTGTGCCAGTACCTTCCACTTGATTCACTCTTTAGTCCACTAGTCATCCACTTGTGTATTCTTGCCAATTACATTTCTTGCTTTATTGCTTTGAGCGCTACTGTGCGAATAACTCCAGTCTCCTCTATGCCATTCAGTTTGTATTTAAATTCGCTGCTTGGACGCCCTTAAAAGAAAAGCGAAGGTCATTCTGGCAACATCACAAGTAGCTAAAAAGCAACAAAGAAGAAAGAAAAAACCTCAACCAAATCAGGCACCAAAAACCACATAGTGAAGTTGTGACAAACGGGTAGAGGGGTGTGGGGTACACGTGACTTGCGTTGAGGTCGCGCGCGCGGTTCATGTCTGTGCGCTGTATGCCAAAAGAATATTTTACTCCTTTGCGCTCCGGTACTCCACTCGTAATTTGCATCGCAATTTCAACCAGGCAAAAAGAGTCGTCCTCGTTGTGAATTCAACGCAATTTGCATCAGAAATGTGGGAATGTTGTTGTTTACGTAACGCGTTGGTATTGGTGTCAGCAGCAGCAGCTGCGTTACGCTGCTGTTTTTGCTTTTTCTATTTGTTAGTGGATGATGATATGACAAAAGGATGATGATGCATTTGACTTTGAGCAAAATTTTGGTCTCAACTTTAACCAACCACGAACACCAAGCTCAAAGAGAGTGCTGCAATTCATAAGTAATAGCCAACTGAAGACATGTGTACAAGTGCGATAACAAAGACTGATGAAAGCTTTATCAAATTATGACTTCAACTTTCATGCTACTACCTTTTAATTAGAAAAAAGGTGTAGTTTCCACAGAATTCAACGGAAAATTGTGGTTTCTCGTAAAATCACCAACTTGAACTAAGGTGTGTACTCGAAAAAAAGTAGTCGCAGGAAACAAAGAGTGTTGCGTTAAATATTATAGCAAAAGCAAATGTGACAGATCGTCTTAAAATTTTTTGTCTTATATACATCCATCATTGGTTTTTTAAAATTTTGAATAGTTTTCAATATGGGCTTATCAAAAGAAAATGTTCTAGATTAAAATGTGCACAAAAACACGATTTTAAACATTTATCTCACAAAGACATTGCATAACGTATAAATATTGAAAAATCAACGGTATCTTGCGTACTTTGAAAAACGGAAACGTACAGAAAGTTTGCAGAGAGAAAGGTTTTCAATCATATAAATTACTACTGCTACCAAATAAGAACGTTTAGCAAAACACAGCTGCCAAAACTCTCTCACGAGAGCTCTACGACCGTTTTGTACACAATTTTGAATTCATTTTAACGGACGACGCAACTTATGTCAAAGCTGACTTTAACAGCGTCCGGGTCAACTTTTTTACACAGCAAAGAGAAATGCGATGTTGCGCCAAAGTTAATGCAGTAAAAGTGGACAAGTTTACAAAAAAATATTTGGTTTGGCAAGCAATTTGTAAATGCGACTTGGAAAGCTCAGTATTTGACACAACTGGTACAATTAAAAACCAAATTTATGTGAAAGAATGCTAACAGAAACGTCTGCTGAACATAATATGCCTTCACAAAAATCCTGTATTATTTTGGCCAGATTTGGCGAGTTGTCACTATGGCAAATTGGACATGAATTGGTATCAAGGGAATGGGGTCAATGTTGTACCGGAAAATGCAAATTCTCCGAACTGACCTGGGCTTCAGCCGATTGGAAAATACAGAAATGAAGAGAAACTTTCTAAAAACGAAGAAAGTTGTCAAAAATAAAAAGAAACTAAAACGAAAATGGGTCAAGATATCATTCCAGGCCACCCAAAGTGATGCGCAGAGCCAAATGGCAGGTGTTAATTCAAAATAACGATATTTTTCATATGTCTCAAGGAAATGAGAAAACCTTTCTATTTTCGTAAAGGAATACTCCTGAGCTTCAAAAAATTTATTACTTTTTTTATTTTGGTCAAAAATAAACGTTTTATACCCATTTTTGGTCGATTACTTTTTTTGAGTACACACCTTATATCATTTTAATTTTGAACTCTAACGTCCATAACTTTTTTATTCTTAATCGATCGGAATAGATCAAAAAGCATTTTAAGGCCTAAAATTTCATCTTTTTAACTGCATAGTTTTTGAATTAAATATTTTTAAGTAAGAATCTGCTCTTTTGCTTACTAAAATGCGTGAATTTCCTAATTCATTTTCTTTTAATTAATCTTTCAGAATCGAATCTAGCTTTCGAAAAGAAATAGTTTTCTAATTTCTTTAACGTTTTGCTAGCAAAAGTAGTTAACAAGCAAAAGAACGCAGAGTGATAAAACAACACGTTGTGCTTGAAACAAATTATTTGTTTAATTTTCCACAATGTTGACAAAAAGCGAAACCAATTCGAAATCTTTGCTAATTTTATTAACGCTTGTTAACATGCCGCCACCATGCTGAGTAAAAGAATTTCAAACTCTTTAGGTCGCGTTTGGCTGTGCCTTTTCCCAACAACAAAACATTGCTAACGACATGTTGAGCGACATTTTAACCGCAAGCGCCACTTCCGTTAACACAGCGGTAGTAGCAGCAGCAGCTGAAAACTTAATACACACAGACACACGCACGCACACACAAGGAGATGTTAACACAGGCATAAGTGTATGTGGCACATTTACTTAAAAATACGTACACACACACACACACTACTGCAGTCGTTTCTTACAAAGCGGAAACGGAAAAGCGCATTAAAGCTTAAAACAGTGGAAAACTTTATAACAAAGCGTTGCAGTGAGAAAGAGAGCGAGAGAGAGAGGGCGCTTGAAGCTTACAAAAGGAAAAACTAACAAAGTAATAAACAACAAAGAACTTAAACAAAAACTATTTATTGTTCCTGTTGTTGTTGTTATTGTTGCCGCGGCATGCAACACGCGCGCGACTTTCGTTGCACGCTGTCGCCTTGCAGTTTATTTTTCCTTTAATTTTCGTAACTTTTATACGCCCCCGCCCCTGCTTCCGCTTCGCCTGCTGCACACTTCTTTAACTTTTTGCTGTAATTTTCTCATTTTCTTTATTTTTGTTGTTGTTGTTGTTGCTTTTGCCCGCACTTGTAATTTCCTTGTTAAGCGAAATTAAGCGCAAATGGTAGCTGCAGGAGTAAAACACGCTGGGTGTTGACAACAGCGAGTAAATGCAGAGGAACAGCAACAGCAACAGCAGCGGCATTTGCTGCAAAGGGTGCGCGCGCTCTGCCTTGAGCCAAAGTAAAAACTAAACGCAGCTGTGTAGCAGCATAAAATTAATGCAGCGACTCTGTTTGTTTTTTTATTGTTGCATATTTTAAGGCTTGCTAACTGTGTGACATCTCTACGTGTACAACAACAACAGCAGCAGAGTTGCATTAATGCTGCTCCTGCTGCTGCTGTTGTCTGTTGTACGGTGGTGGTCGCCAGACTGCGTGGTGCTACTTTCAAGCAATTTGTTTTAAATTTTTTTCTTTCACTTTTCTCTTTTTGTGTGTCTTTTTCTTTCAGTTCCATTTAGTTTTTGGCAGTTAAAATGCTCGCAACACGCTAAGAAATCCTTTTAACGTTCGTCTTTTGTAGCCCCTTTTTATGACGTTTTTGCATAACAATTTAATAAGTTTAAAGGTAGTAATTTTGTTGTCACTTTGCGCTGAAAAAGTTACTACACGCGAAATTTGCTATGATTTTCTTAGTTGAAAGCGACAATAAATAATATGACGTATACTTACTGAAGAAATAGATGTAAAAAGCACAGTGTTTGTGTTTTAAAATTCGATTATTAAAAATGTTTATGCAAAAAGGACAACATGCATTTCGGCATTTTCGTGGTATCGAACGTGACCGTCGAACACATTAAAAGTAAAAAAAAGTAAAAAATTTTTCGTTTTCAAGATAGTTGCAAAAAGCCAAAGTTTTTTAGGGAAACCTGCGGCAATATTTCAACATGACTAGTTTAAGAATTTTGTGCATTGATGTCTGTTAAAAATTGGTTTGATTTCAACTTTTTCCTTTACTTTAATTTTAATCAGTGTCGAATGTGACTTGTCGCATGGAACATTTTTTTCTACTATAAAATTTTTAAATTGAATAGGGTAAGCTGGGGTACATTTGACACCGGGGCACATTTAACTTTGCCATTTTCGGTGTGAACACGCCTATCGAACCAAAAACCTGAAATGCAGAAACATAACTAATTAGAGTGGAAGCAACGTAATGAACTTTGGCAGTTCTCTTGCGACTCCTCCCGCGCCAATACGCTTTTTTTACTTTTTGTGTATTTTTTTGTAATTTTCGGCATCTTGTTCGTAAGGGTTTTGCAAATAAATTTGTATTGTTTTTTGAAAGTAAGTATGACAATTTGGCAGCACTAACCTTCATAATTAATAGAATAAAAGTGTTTTTTGTCAAGGTCAAATAGTTTAAATTATAAAATATTTTTAATTCTTTAAGAGATTTTGGGGCACATTTGACTTTTGCCGAAGGGGCACATTTGACGTTCGTGTTTGTGTATTTTAAAAGTTTTATCTTTTAAATGTATGGTATGTCACTATAAAATGAAAACGAACAGACACGATGGCGATGAAAAAAAGTTAAATACGCTATTTCTAATATCGGAAACCAAAGAGAAACCCCGACTTCCGAACAGAATCTATTTCATTTGACTTAATATAATTTGTTACCTTTGTTTTATTTACAATACAAGATTTTTGAATATGTAGATGCTTTCCAGGACCTCTACCACTTATTTCAATTTGAAAATCTGGATGGATGAATCCCCGAAGTAAACATATTGACATCAAAGTTCATCATGTATGCGAAGTTTTTAGTAATAACCAAATTGATTTGAAATACGCCCCATCATGTGAAAGCGCTGCAGATATCTCGACGATGGTGTTACCCAAAATCCAGACCAAAGAAATTTCCACCAAACTGGGTCTTATCATACATTTTATGTTGATGTTTTCATTAAGGGTATTGTTGCAAATTGTACTTTAAGCTTATATATTGTCCTTGGGAAATTTGGCGAAAAATCCATGTGCGAGAAATTGTAGAAGTAAGTACTTAATTGGCTATACCTCATACAAGATCAGTTATTTGAGAAGAGTTTCACCATTAAGTTGGGTTTTTATAAAACCGGAAGTGGAAGACTTTACTAGACAATAAATTTAACCACTCAAAAAAAAATCACTCAAATAAGGTTATTTGTTTCCAAGTTATTAAGGATTCCCGGACAAAGCCGAGGGAATTTTGAAAAATTAAATTTCACAAAATCTCACTGGACAGCATATCTTCATAAAAAAAAAATCATTCAAATCGGGTCAATGGTTCCCGAGTTATTAAGATTTTTTCCATTCCGGACAAAACCGAGAGAATTTTGAAAAATTAAATTTACCGGGATCTCAATGGGCAATGCATCTACCAAATTCTCGAGATGTGGGGTTTTATATTTCGATTTTTCGGGTTTGAGCCCCAAGAAAGTTGATCAAAACGATTTTTTTTTTTTAAAAACAGCTGCTTATTTTTTTTTCCTGTTCAATTACCTATAAGCCCCTATCATTGAAATCATTCTACAATGCGTCCTCAAGCGGGCAAAGCATTTTGATAAAATACGCACTTTGGGACCAATGTGCGTCGCACAGTGCACTGTTTCATACAGTCTAGACGTGAAAAATTCAAAATGCATTTTTTCGTATGCAGAAATGTTAAAATATGTCCACTGACCTCATAAAATAGATTGAAGTCATTTTGGCGGGGATGTGAGGGGTAGCCCCTATATGAAAAAATGCAGTAGCTATTATTATAAAACTTTGTAAACAGAAGTACACTGCGTTCAGCAAACACCCAGCAAAAATTGAGGGAATTTGAATAAAGAGACGTTGTACCCCCTATACAAAAAAAAAAAAAAAAAAAAAAAAAAATACATCAATTGCTATATCTTTGCACCTGTAGCAGTATTTATTACAAAACTTCATATTTAGAACGTGGATTTTATTTACAAAATATCAGACGAAAAGAGAGGGATTAAATATGAGGGCTTTGAACCCCTACACAAAAATACTTAAAGTTTCTGTAGAACAAATGTTGTTCTAAAGTTCAGGAATGAATCTGCTGATATGTTTGTGCTACAAAAGAGTACGTAAATCAGCCAACGTTACAGATTTGTAACCTTAGGTTGCTTTCAGGTTATAATGAAACAATTTTCATTTATGCTACAAAATCAAATCATATTGAGGTAATACAGCTCATAATAAGTACAGCACTTATGCAGCACAAATGAGAAAGAGGTCGATGCTGGTTTCAAAATCATACACATGCATACATGCGCACAAATTAAAAACAATGGCTCACAGTGCCCATCATCGATTTACCATAAACACATCGAATCATCAACAGATTTGCCAACAACAGCAACACAACTAGCAAACAAAGGTATTCAGGTGCAAAGCAACAATAAAGATGTAGCAGCATACGACAAAATAATCAAGCAAGGGTGCGTTGACCCTTGGGCAATTCTTGATTACACATACTTACACACACGCAACAAAGTGAAGACATCAAGCACATGTTGCTTTTACTCTTTAAGGATAACACAGGCCGACAAAATTTAACCAACATTCAGACCCAGTAGTCAGACTATATATTTCCAAAGGTTTTTGATGCGTTGAATTCAAATCTGGCCTCAAAAATGCTTTATCAACTCTGGTTTTCGATATATCCTAACCTAAAAGTGCAAAAAACACCGTTTTTGCCTATTTTTGAGGTTATGTAGCCTTGCGGTTTTTTTATTTCACCAAAATTAAAAGTTGGCTTTTTAAAGTAAAAGTCTTTTAGTTGTTACCAGAAAATACCCAACTTAACGTACATTAGTAACTAGATATTTTGATGTTTCGAATAAAAATGGTTGATTTTAAGTTGCTTGCCCCATATCTATTTTAATGAATTACCACATCACTGATATTTCTGCCACTGGTAATTGCAACAATCAACCAACGAGAGATCAACAAACTGTAACCCAAAATAATGCTGCATAACAATGCTGGGGCTTGTTGTATTGGGTCATCAGCATTATCTCACTATCACTATCAACATTTACATCATCACAAATGCGGTTTAACATCAATATATTTTTTGGTGCATTGTTTTTGAGGCATTTTTGGTTACACTCCAATGTGTAAAATGTTGTTGGATAATGGATTCAAATAATGTGCCAGCCTTTTGTTCTTTTGTTGCAATGGTGCTGTTGTTGTTGCTTATGCTGCATGCATTTTTGTTTGGATCATTGCTGGTTGTTGGTTGTGTGTGTGTCCGTCCATTTGTGTTGGTCAATGGTGCAAAACATGGCATAAAATCAGCATTAATCGGAAATTACAATAAACCGGAAATTAAGTTTACGTTTTATGTTACGTTATACGTTAAATGCAATAATCGCAACAGCAACAACAGCGGCAATGATAACAAGCAGATTTGCAAATGATAATAGCGATAATTTTGCTAGATATCAAATTAAATTGTAGTTTAATGTGCCATTATCTCAAATACATGAAATTAAATGAAATACACGAGCTATCACACAGTTGAAAATGATGCACCATCATCGTTACTTAATAGTCTTTTAGTCAGAACATGAAAATTTTTAATTCTAATATGATTATCACTTACATTTTTTGTGGATTTTTTCTTCAGTAAGTTTGTCATCGAAATCAATATGACATATAGCATCAGACATAATAGACACAACAACCACCACATATGTAAAATTTTGTCATTACTACATTCATCACAACCGCCACTCAACACAGCGGCTGTGCTGTTGATGATGATGCCGTTGATGTCACTTGATAATACTGTGTAGCTGCTGACACAACCTCAACACTTTTGGCATAATCAACATCATTAGTGGCAGCGGCATCATAATTGGTAACATCATTATCATCATCATCATCACTACCAATGCATTGCAATGATTCATATACACGCATAACCGTTGACATTCATTGTCATTGTTGTTTTTGTAGTTCACAGCCAACACTTTGTGTTTGGTATCACCATCAACTGACGCATGTTGCTGTTGTTGCGTTGCTGCTTAAGTACAATGCATTTTATTGATTGCAATCAATATAGAAATGTTGTACAAAACTCATATGCATACAATGCGTTTGTTGCTGTGAAGCTCATTGTGCAGTGACTGGCACTCGATTCGCATGCAGACTTATGTCGTTGGCATTAGTGATGATAAAAACATTTATAGTTATTCGTTACTTACAAGGTTGTAACGAACTTTTTCGCCGTTAGCCTGGGGACAGCCATTGGTGTCCAAGGTTTGTCTACAACAATTTATACCTCGTCAAGAAAAGACACTCTTCACTTCTCAATTATATTTTACTACACGGTTTTTCTTAGAGCACTGGTAAAATAATTTAAAGCTAGTTATATTTATTATGGTTGTGGAATTATGGCGAAAGATGTCGCGCCATCGCTGCCTCCCCATTGTCCTCTGCTAACCTGTCCGCGATTGTTTGTTAGTCACGAGTGCCGCTCCACTCTCTAGTCAGGTCAAGAAATTCTACGAAAATCATCCCTTAGGTACTAGTCAGTGTTTGCTTATCAGCGTGTCTTGATTTTTTCTGGAAAGTTTAAGTTCCGTCCAAGGATGGTTGAAATAATTAAAGAACACGTCTTATTGGCTAGACAGACGACACACTATGGTTTTTTTTTGACTAAAAAGTGCACACAAAAATAGTTCACTACAAGGATACATTTTCTTTAAAAAAATTAAACGTTAAGTTAAAGGTTATGCATTCACCTATCTAAAAAGATGCCCGCTTTTTTCAGCATCTGATCCACAAAATATTGGCACGGGTCGAAATCTCTTGAATTTTGAAAAAATCGATTTTTCTGTTTAAAAATGTTAGTCGCATTAAACGCAGGAGTGATATATGAATAAATTTATGTGCATTCAATCAAATCAAGTAAGATTGAATCAACTCAAAGTGAAAATGGGCGGTGCCACGCCCCAAAAACAAATTCGTAATATTCGTCATATCTCCGAAACTATTAAACGCAGAGAGATAGGATTCGGTATGTGTGCAACAGGCACAAAGAAAAATAACATCTGCTGAAAAAGTGGGCAGTGCCACGCCCTGTAAATATAAAACTTATCATATCTCCGAAACTATTTGAGCTATAGGGATGAATTTCGGCATATATATAAATGGTAGTGAGTCAAATAACATTTGCTGAAAAAAAGGGCGGCACCACACCCAACAATGATTTAATTGACACTATGTTCTATAAGAAACAAGTTTATTCATGTAGCTCTGCCTGTGGGCGTGGCACCTAATATTTTTTCAACAGACATTATTTGTCTTGATGGCTTTTGTATATAAACCGAATTTCATCCACATGGGTCAAATAGTTTTGGAGATATGATGTGTTTTATATTTTTGGGGCGTGCCACCGCCCACTTTTGTAGTAAATATTATTTTTCTCTGTGCTTGTTACAAACATACCGAATCTTATCTATCTGCGTTAAATAGTTTCGGAGATATGACGAATTTGTTTTTGGGGCGTGGCACCGCCCATTTTTATAATGAATTAATTTTTTCTTGCTTGATTTCATTGAATGCATATAAATTTATTTATACATCACTCCTGCGTTTAATGCAACTAACATTTTTAAACAGAAAAACTGTTTTTTTCAAAATTTATGAGATTTCGAACTCTGTCCCTAATTTGTGGATCAAATGCTAGAAAAAGCGGGCATCTTTTTAGATAGCTCAATGTATAACCTTTAATTTTGCATTTGATTTTTTTTAAAAAAAAGGGTCCTTGTAGTGAATTAGTTTTGTGTGTACTTTTTAGTCCAAAAAAAACCATAGTGCGACAGCTTAAATCCGGATTTTGGATAAAATAATGCGATTTTTGTTTGTTGCATGATTTTAGGCATTTTTTAAATATATATTCAATAGACATTGATTAAAAGAAAATTTCCCAATTCAGGGTCCAAAAAATTCGAATTTGCTTTTCCGATGATTAACTCTGTATCAATTTTGTTTTTGATGTTTTAGAACTTTTTGGACCCTAAATTGGGAAATTTCTTTTAGTCACTGTCTATGAAACATATGTATTAAAAAAATGCCTAAAATCAGGCAATAAAAAGTTTCAGGTTTCAGAGTAGTGGAACTATCTACTAAAGATTTTCAAAAAACAATAAAGATTTTCAATTCAATAACATTTATTTTGAGAGTTAAAGCTTAAAAGTATTATTTCTCGATGTCAAACCGGTTTTTAGTGTCAGCACTATTATCCTACGTAATACTTGAGAGTGAGAGATAGAGAGATGAGGAGTCCTTTATGAAAATTATTGTTATAAATGCAAATCGCACCAAAATCTGATATGATTATTATGAATATTTTCGATTACTTTTATTATTATTGTTATCGTTATTATGAGTTGTTGTTGTTGTTGTTATTATTGTTGCTGTTACTATTTTTGTCTGCGTGTGCATGTTTATTTGTTTGACATCGTGTTTGTGTAATCATGCGTTAATGCCCCTAAATGGGTTATTTGTTGCTGTGTTGTCGTGATCCTTTTCTTTTTTTTTGTTTTGTTGCCTGGCAAATGCCATTTTTGTGGCAACTTTTGTTTTATTCAGATTTATTGTTTTATTTCATTGAACCGTTTATTTAAAGTTTTATTATTTTGTTGTTGTTGCTGTCATTGTGTGCGTGTTTGTCTGTGTGTTTGTGTGCTTTCGTTAGCGCTTACTCAACAAATTTGTTATTCAATTAATTTTTGCCATTATACCATGGATTTACATAATTTTTATGAATCCCAATTGAAATCTTTCATTTTGTATTTAAATCAAATTATTAGTTGCATTTAATAACTTAAATCTACTTTACACAATATTTAGATAATCAGATAGTATTGTTTTGTTGTAGTATTATGTGCGGTGATAGTTTTATTTCGCTGTGGTGCAGTAACAAATATCAATTTTTGTATGAAATGTTGAACTAAATTAATTTGTCAAGTTGTACCGCAAAAATTTTTAGATATCGAACTACTTATTTGGAGCATTTTTGAGGTCGTTATAAGATAAAAACCAAATCAACTCGAGATTTTGCAAAAAACATATATGGTTTTTATTTATAATACGGTTTTAAAAATGCTCGGAGTGAGTTGTGCTATATCTCAAATTTTTCGTCTTGAGTCAAAGTATATAAAACAATAATATCTAAAACTTAATCATAAAGAGTTTTTAAGCTAAAATCCCCATAAAAAATTTAATTGAAATTTTACCCCCTATAAGATTCTAAAACTACATTTTGGATAAAAATTGTTGTTGCAAAATAATAACGAAATCAGACAAGGAACATTATCTTCAAACAGATCGTCGAGTTAAAACTACAACTAGACATCTACATTTTTTAATGTTTTGAGTTAAGTATACAGACACATGGTTATACGTCCCACTCTAGTCGGTTTATTGCAGAGTAGTCCCCACCTAATTTTATATGAAAAATAAAAAGCAGAAAACCATAATTTAGTAGTTTTTTCTCTTATCCTAATTTTCATGATTTTCAACTTTGAAAAATGCATAGAATTTTGTATTCTTACAAATAATGACCAAAAACGTTCATAAAATTAGTATAATTTTCATACAGTCAACATAAACTATTTTAAAAGCATAAACCTCATACGAAAAACAATTTTCAGAAAACTTAAAAAGCGTTTTTCACAAAACAAGATAAATGTAGATGTCTAGTTGTGGACTTAACCTGACAATATTAACCCATTATATTTGTATAGGTCTTTTTCGACCCCATATTCCAAACCTAGCCTATAATGGGTGTAAACATTGTACAAAAATATTCTACTAAAAATTTTACTAGTGATCACCAGAGACAAATAATGATTAAAACTTAAAAAAATGCTCTAAAAAATTTAATTAATATGCAATATGAGAAGTCCTCATTGATTTCAACGATCTTTTTGCTTTCGGGATGAAATTTCGACATTCAAGTGTTCGGCAACTGGTGTTGAAATTTTATGTCAAATATTTCTGTTGTACATACTGTAGTAATCGCTAATAAAATATCACGAGTTCAGTATACTTCGGCGGTCGGTTATCAACTGACGCTTTTTTGTTTCTTTATTGTTTGCGATCCTTCATAATTTTATGTTTTATAAGAATATTACAACACTTATATACTAGAATACTTCAATACTGACTCAATATTCCTCTGTTTTAAGTGTAATTTTTGGAAAAGGGTTAAAAATAACCCATATATGGCGGATGTTGGGGGTTAAAGTTTTTTACAGAAATATTCTTTATAATGTACTGCATGATACACTACAGATGTAAGGATCATATAGTTAAATATGTCGATTTAACACAAGTATAAGTTATTTTTGGTATTTTTTGTACAGTATTTTTTAAAAACTTCAAAAAATCGATTAAAAAATTCTTACTCGTTGGAGAAAAATAACGAGCCACGGGTATTTTTTTTTACATCTCTTTTAAGAATTTTTTGGATTTTCTCATGTGTTTTACAAAAAATTTGAAATTTTCGGACAGTGTTATATGTAGTTCAGTTTAAGACTTTAAAGCGGATGTGCCAACAATTAAAATGACACTAAAATTAGCTCTATAGCTTTTAAAGATTTATGCAAGTCTGGAGTTAAAACACCCTGCAAGTCATATTTGGCTTTCAGCATAGTGGAGGCCGTAAAAATAATTTCTTCATGAATTTTGTTTGACGAAATTAGCCCACTCACTAACGTCTCCAACAAAAGTAAATATTACCATTTCTTTCGAAAATACCACAACTAACCAAAACAGAAAAAAACTCCAACCAACTTGATTTAATTTGCATCGCAACTTGCTATTTGGTACATAGACGAAAATTCTACTGACCCAGCGCACAAACAACAAATGCAACGAATCAAACCAACAGTCAGAAGGACACAATTCATATAATTTAATAAAAAACCAAAAAAAAAAAAACAACAAAATGTTCTTTCAAAACTTTAAAAATGATAATGCAAGCTGACAAAAATTATGATAAAGTTATTTAAAAAGTACTCGAGTGCACTTTTATGCTCATTTAATGCGCTTTACATTAGGTGGCGTTGCCATTGCAAGCAAACAATTTAGTACTACGAGTATTTATGCAGGACAGCCCCCCTTTCTGCAACTTTTAATGCCATGATGCTATGCTTCACTGGGCCACAGTCGAATCGGCAAAGAAGCAACCTGATGACTTTTGCAAAAAACTTTATTGGAATGTTGCCAGCAATTGTATAAGTATGAAAAAAGTAACAACAACAATAATAATGGTAGTTTTTTGCATTTGCAACGCCTAAACCAATCGCACGTCGCCCACTGTTTGCCCATTCATGCTTCCTATGCCCAGTAATGTGAACAACCGCACAAATCTAATAAATTATTTGAATGCGCAGCCAGCGTAGTGTCTGTGCGAGCACTAAGTAGCTAGCAGTTTTCGAGGGGGCGAGGGGTCTTTAAGGTAGGATGATGATATTCTGTCATTTAATAAAATTAGTTTCAATAATTTTAATTTTATAAGAAAATAAGTGAAAAGAAAGTATTTTCTGCACTCTTATGCCAGTAACGCCATCTTTTCAGTTCAATATCATTTATTAGCGCCATCTAATATAAATGCAGCATAATGTTAAAGAGAAACAACCAACTGAAACTATCAGATGCGACGAGAAGGTTTGTACAGTACATAGAGAATACTAAATGTAAAGTGAACACAGAAATAAACAAAAGCATCTGGAAGTAGCGACCGGAAGGATCTTGCAAAACAAAATGAATTCAACGTGTTTAGCGCTGTAGAATAGTAAGATGTTTGCAATAAAAGGGAAAACTGATTTTCGTGGCCATTGAACCTGAATACCTTCTTATGCAGCATTGATCTTTTTTTTAATCAATTTTTGATATTTATTTTAAAACATCAAAATAAAGCGATATCCATTACAAAAGAAGGGGAACTAAATTTTTCAACAGAATGTCTAATATCACTAGACTACCTATACATGATATGTGTGTGTTGGGCATGATTTATGATGTCAAATACTTAATTTTTTTGAGTCAAATGGTAACAATTTAATTTATTGCTGGTTATGTCTATGTCACTGGTTTTAGTAATTTCTTTACTTTGTACTTTGCTTACTTTTGTCTAAAAATTACTTTTTATACCCTACATATAGGTTCACTTTGTCATTCCGTTTGTAAAGCGTAGAAGGAGGCGTAGCAGGTATGGAAAAGTATATGGGCACGGCCACCGTTGGTAACGTTTCTTTCACACGCACATTTTTTCTCATATCTCCTCGAAAAATAATCAAACATCATGATTTCTTAAGTGCATATAATAAGGCTAATATTTTATAGGAACAAAGTTTTTGTCTATCACTTATGGCTTTCGAGTTATAAGAGTATAAGTGCCGTTGGTAACGTTATTTTTTTTAAGCAATTTTAGAAGTCAGTGCACATTTTCTGAAAAGTCTACGAATCTAGTAATGTATTTTCCCGAGAACCTTCTATAACTTGAAGATAAAGGATCAAAGTTACGATAGAATTTAAAATTGCAATGAAAAAATTATTTTTGGTGGATTTATAGACGTTAGTAAAGTAAAGTTGGTAACGTTATGCAAAAGCGCTGGTAACATTATGCATACGAATTTCCATAAATAAATTTAGGAAAAATATAGCCAAACAGTCCAAACATAGATAAAGATATAAAATATGTGAAAGTTTCGTTCCTTGGAAGGTTTCCGTTTACACTACATTACAAATTTTTTGCTCCAAGGCCTCGATACATTTTTTTTTTAAATTTCGATTCCTCCCAAACGGATAAAGCTGTCTGCGTGAAACTTGGTACAGATAATACTGAGAGCCATCTTCTGATCAGAATTAAAATGAGCGGGATCGGTTAATGTTCACGCCTACGCCTCATATTGGCTAGTTTAAGCATTGTGTGGGAAGTATGCGTGAAGATTAACTGATCACGTCCAATTTAAGCCTCAGAAAGCTTAGTAATATTGTCGTTATCTGAACCAAATTCCATGCATATATTTGAATCCGTCTGGCCACCAGTCTGGGCTTGACAAAAAAATTGAAATCGAAAATAAATTTTTCCGGGTTTTTCAGATTTTTATGTTGAGCCCTGACTGGCGGCCGAACGGATTAAGCTAGATGCATAAAATTTGGTATTGTACATGTAACAACAATATTGCTAGGCTGTCTGGTATGCTTCAAAAAGCCTGTAGAGTCTAAATATTTCCGATATGTTTAGCACTTGCATCTCAAAACAGCAATAATCGTGATTTATGTCCGTAACTTCCTCTTCAATCCCCCAGTTCTTATTGGTGGAATTTCCCTTTCAAACTGCTCATCGCGTAGATACAAAAGAAATTTTAGTAGAAAACTATAACTTATGATTTTTGATTAGAAAATGTTGGTAGCGTTATACATATTTAGTGGCTGTGTTCACCATGGTAGATGCTTTATTTAGATAATTTTAAAATGGATTCAGAAACTAGACTGAAAATACTCGAAAAAAGTTAATGCATTTTAATACTTTAGCCACTAACTTTCGCTACAAGAAACTTCTTAATATATTTCGTTGGTAACGTTATGTTTTTTTGCGGTACAATTCATCGCCAACAAATATGCATAAGAAACAGGGTTTTCTTCAAAATATCAATGTAAATCTTTAATTTCAAATATTTTTTTTCTGAGGGATTTAAAATTGCATTGATACAATAGAAATAAAGCAAATTTTTACCTTCTTTTAGGGACTTGTTTTTTGGCATTTTTTTTTTATTTTCACAAGCAAGAATAAGTTTTAATGAAAAAAGCACCCCTTAAATCAACTTATATACTTGAAAGTGGTATTTTTTGACAGCATTAGATGTAAACTTATGAAATATGGGTAAATGTGTGGGAGATTTAAAGAAAAAAAAAAAAAAGGTGTATAGCTTCGTCTTACATGGCCGTGCCCGTATATATTCTTGATAAGCGTCACTTCCTGAGTCCATATAGCTATGTCTGTCTGTCTTGATAAGATAATTCAATGAAATTTCAAACACTTCCTTCATCGCCAAAGTTAGCTCTTCTTGTTGAAACTGAACGAAATCGGTCAACGGACGCGCCTACCGCCCATACTAAAAATATATTCATAATTTAACTTAAGGGGTATTTTTCAACAAAAATACATATGTATAAATACTTAAGACGCTAAGCAAGCTCTGCGCAAAAACTTGGCGAACTCGAGCGTGGCACCTCCTACATAAGCAAAAGCTTCAATACCTCCCGTACAAGCAAAATTTTCAAAATACTGTAGTACTAAATGTTTAGCCAGACCAAAGGCCTTACTAGTTTTACTTAAATTTGATACCAAGTCAATTATGATCCCTCTAGGGATGGAATATAATTCAATAACTAAACATAATCTTCAGTGGATATGATGAAATAACGCGAATTTACCTTATTGTGCAAATAGCAGCAACACACTTATATCTTGTTGCTCTAAGTACTATTTATATGTACTAACGTATAGTATCAAAAAGAAAAAAATACTGAATTTTCTATATTTTTTAGTGCTCGTTTTGGCCAAAATAAATGTTGCTCGCCTTGTGTTCGCTCCTGTTTGCTGGACGGATTTTTGTATGAATGAAATAATTTGCATTTGTGTTAAAAACGTGTTGTTGTGATTGTTGTTGTTGTTGTTTTTGCTACTGTTGTATTTGGCTTTTGTTGGCTCGTTATCAAAACTTGATAAAAATGTGCAGGGAAAATTGTTTTAAAAGCAGCACCATTTTACATTTATTGAGTTTTCGTTACATTCGCTTTATACAACCAAAACAAAAAAAAGAGACCCTGTCAAAATAAAGGGAGATGGGGGTACTTCAAAACGAAAAAATAAATAAAAGCTAATAATTGTCAAGAATGCAACAAGATGGAAAATTTGTTGCTCAAATGATATGGCTGAGTGTTGCCATATTTTTTCAATTTTTCTATGCGCTGCATGCATTCGTTGCCAAAATTTATAAAAATTTATAAAAATATTGGCAACAGATGGTATTTTAATTTGATGCAAATGCTTTGGAGTAGCAGATTTATAATGGAGCATTATGCTGCATGGAAATATTTGGCAATACAGCAAATTTTTATTTTTTTTTTTTATTTTTACATTTGTGGCGGGTATATCATTGATATAGCTAATAGTTTTTTGATTTGTAGCTTTGTATATTGAATTACTTAGCAATACCTATTAAACATCATAAGTACTTTAGATGCTTTTGAACTTTCAGTGGAATTTTCTCATATATTCATACATTGTTAGACAAAAGCAATGTCATAATGTGAATGTGGCATCATTATTGTAAATGGCATCAAATGATATTGTGCTTCAATGTTTGCATTGTTAACAGAAAGTAGAAAACTTATTTTCTGACTTTGTTTCCAAAAAAAATTTACTTGGGTTACTCTAACATTTTAGGGAAAACTTTTTTATGGGAAACTTTTAATTAATTATGTGAAAGAATTTGGTTTATAGGGCTTGAAAGAGTTTTACAATTTTCTGGACCTTTAAATTCGATATTTTATATTTTTTTCCATACTTTTTGACTTTGGCGGCCATTTTAGTATGAAAAAGGTCTTATTAACATACACTTTTATATCTTTATTGGGAATTCACGTTAAATTTGCTTTAATTTAGTAGTACATTAATTATACCAGCTTTTTTTATTTGAGATAAGAAAAAAATACTTTTATGTAACAACACAAGCATTTATTCGCATGCGTTGCGCTGCGTATTATGCGCGCGCTGCCCTTTATCTGCTGAAACCTTCAAACGGATTGTTCTAGAAAGGTATTTTTTTCTGAACTCAACTCAAAAAATTGCTATTATAAATGTGCTAACAAATTAAAGGAAACCTAACGATGTTTCTAAATAATAATATTAAAGGGTGTGTTAATAGGATCTTTTTCATACTAAAATGTCCGTCAAAGTCAAAAAAAGAGAAAAAAACTTTAAAATATCAACTTTAAAGGACCGGAACTTTGTGAAATCGTTTTAAGCCCTATAAACTAAATACACTCTTAGAAAGCTCATACAATTAGCTTAAAGTTTTCCTTAAAAAAGTTTTATCTGAAACGTTAGGGTGATCCAAGAATATTTTTTTTTTTTTTTTTAAATAGTCAGAAAATCAGTTTTTTTCCTATAACTTCTCCTAGCCCACACTCACTTCAGATCCCCTTCAGGTGCAATATTTTGTTAGTCAAAGCTCCTCTTTTACCCCCCAGAAGCTTCGTAGCCTAATAGTTTACAGCCTGTGTATGTGAATACATGGGAAAAAGACCCTCATTGACAATGTGTGGTCGTTGCGAATAGACGTATTTTTGCTTGTCTCCGTTTTTTGCTTAATTTTTGTGCTTAGTAATAGCTCCAAGTACTCAAAAAAGTTATAGTGCTCTTCAGTTTTTTTATCTTTTACGAGTTTGGCGTTTTAAATTTGGTTTTTGCTGCCTTAAGTTAATAATTTCTGCGAATTCTTCTTTTTTGGATTGTTGCTGTTTGTGAGTGCAAAGTGCAATATGACACCACCACCACCACCAAATAGAACGGTTACCAGAAATTACAACAAGCAACATGTTGGTCCAACTACCCCTGTTGCCGCGCTGAACTCGAGTGTGCGTGCATCGTCTTCTTCACCTATGTACTCTGATGCAACGTTGGATGCAAAGTTGAATTCTCTTAAAAAGACAATTGTTAATGAAATGTCCAAAAATATTAAGAGTTCTGAAGACAGAATATTGCAGCGAATTGGCGAAATGTCTGCTGAGTTATCCAACTTGAAAAAAACTTTAAGTGATATTGTTGTTAGAGTAACTGCAGTAGAAGCTGTGTGGACTGAATTGGGTTCGATCAAAGAAGATATGAATGCATTGAAGGCTGAGAACGAGAAGCGCAGCTGTAGTTCTGCTGAATCTGTCTCATGCCTCTCTCCTGATCTTGCGGAGCAGATAAATGAGCTGAAGAGTAAAGTTGCCAGGTATGAAGAGGACGCTGTAGCGAGTGATGTTATTTTGAGTGGAGTTCCCTTACAGAATAAAGAGAGTTTACCTGATGTTTTCAACAAAATTTGCTCTTGTATTGGTCATTCTACACCTAAGCTCAGAGATATTTTTAGAACAAAATCCATAAACAACAACAACAAGCCTGCAATTATAATCAAGCTAATGTCAGCTGTTGATCGGAACAAAATGTTCATAGCAATAGCTGCTCATCGCCAAAAGATTAGACGTCAGCTGCGGCTTAGTGACATTGGGTATGTTGGTGATGAACCGTTTTCTTTGCATGAGGGCTTATCTGCATCAAACCGTTCTATTATGCGGCATGCGGTCAAGAGAAGGCGTGAGAATCAAATTGCAGCTGTTTTTTCTATACGTGGCAGAGTGTTTGTGAGAGTAACAAATGAGAGCGAGGCTGTTCTGGTGCACAATATCGAAAGTATAGATCGTGAGGCAGGTATTGTCAATGTAAGAGCTACAAGCGAGAGCGAGGCTAGTTTTGTGCAAAATATTCAGAGTGAGGCTCAGCTGGTGTGCAACGTTAACATTATTAATCATGAGGCTGGTATTGTCAATAAGAGTAGTTCCAAAATTAATGAATTATAATATTTTTTTATTTTTTTCTTTTCGCGTAATCTATCGTTTTATTTTAAATTTTTTATTTTATTTGTTCCCTTTAATTTCTCCAATTTTATTTTTGTTTTTACTTTCAATTAATTTTTTGCTATATTTAATGTTCGCGTCCGAGAAAATTTTTAGTTTAAGTTATTTTAGTCAATTTCGTTTCAACAAAATTTATTACTTATTTTTATTCATACTAGAGTTAATATCTCTGCCTTTATTTTATGTATCTCCTAATTTTTTCCAATTTTATTCTAACAAAAACTATTACTTATACTTATTTGTATCTCTTTTATTATTTTATTTACTTCATGATTTTTTTCTTATTTTCTTGTGGTTATTTAAAAATCTTTTTTCTTATGTTTTTTATATAATGTCTAAATTTTCTTACAACAGCAATGCTCACATTGAATTACGGTAACAACTGTGCTAATGGCGTTGATGTTACTAACAAAACATTAATTAATATTTTCTGTGCACAGCATTCTGGGCTAAAAACTGTACACTTTAACGCTAGGAGTCTCAACTCTATTAAGATTGATTATCTGAAGTTTATCTTTGCTGAATCTGCTGTTGACATTATTTGTGTCTCCGAAACATGGTTTCATCCAGATGTAAGCGACTCAGTGTATAGCATAGATGGTTTCAAACTTTTTAGGAACGATAGGGTTGGAAAACAAGGGGGCGGAGTTGCCGTTTACTGTCGTAATAATTTAAATGTTAAACCTGTAAGCCAGTCACAATATAGTAGCACTGTTGAGTTTTTAAATTTATGTATATTTGATAATTGCAACAAAGTTTTTTTGTCCTGTGTGTACAATCCAAATAAGTGCAATAGCCTCGATCAATATTTTTCTGAAATAGATAGTGTTCTAATTGATTTTGATTACTTTGTCATCTGTGGTGATATAAATGTTAACCTTTTATGTCGTGATAATATATCTAAATCATTTGTTGAAAATGTTATGTCAGTAGGGATGTCAATTGTGAATACTACTTTCCCAACACGTTTTTCAAATAATGCTGCTCCTAGTCTTTTAGACTATTATATTGTATCTGATTTGTCCTCTGTATTGCTTTTTGACCAGATTGGTTTTCTGTCTGATCATGACTTGTTATTCTGTACGCTGGATATTAACTTAAATCGAATTGTCAGTCCAAATACCTTTTCTTACCGTGACTTTAAGTCGATCAATTTACATGCACTGTTAAATGATCTTTACGTAAGTCCTTGGAATGAAGTATGGTTCGTGGAAACAGTTGACGACAAGCTGCGAATTTTTACAAATATTTTGAATGAGCTGTTTGAAAAACATGTTCCAATTAGAACTGTTGTAGAGAAAAACTCAGCTTGTCCATGGTACACTACGCATGTTCGTCAGGCAATTAGAAAAAGAAATAAACTCTATAAGCTGTGGAAAACCAATCCTTCTCCCACAAACTGGGAAAATTTTAGAGTTGCAAGAAATAACTCAGTGTGTGTCACAAGACAATCGAAAATAAGTTTTTGCTCAGCGAAATTAAATACGTCTCTTCCTTGTAAAGTTCTTTGGAGAAATCTAAAATCAATGGGAATTGGAGAAAAACGAGCTAACAAATGCACTATAGACCCTGATGTACTTAATGATTATTTTCTTGCTAGCACTGTTAACAGAAGTAGTGAAATTGACTTCTCGAATTATCATGCTCAGCAAACCTTCCAATTCAACGCAGTCTGTGAGAGCGATGTTGCAAGAGCTATAGTTAAAATTAAATCTAGTGCTGTTGGTGAAGATGGAGTATCTTTAAAATTTATTAAACTCATTCTTGAACACATCCTAAGTCCACTTGCTCACATCATAAATCATTGTTTTACTACATCCTCCTTTCCTCAATCTTGGAAGATTGCTGTAGTTATTCCAGTTCCAAAAAAATCTTCGACAAGTGAACCCAGTGACTTCAGGCCTATCAGCATATTGCCCTGTTTATCTAAAGTATGTGAGGCTCTAATGACGAACCAAGTTTTAGTCTACTTAAACAATAATAAACTATTGTCATGTGAGCAATCTGGTTTTAGGGCTGGACACAGTTGCGCAACTGCCACAGTTAAGATAGTTGATGACATAAGATCATCTTATGATGAAGGCTTAATAACACTTCTTTGCCTGCTGGATTTTTCCAAGGCTTTTGATACGGTAAACCATTCCTTACTCTGCAATAAACTGAAATTTATATATGGTTTCAGTGACAATGCTGTTGATCTTTTCAAGAGTTACTTAAGTAATAGAATCCAAAAGGTTAAAGTTGGCAATACATTCTCGCAATATAAAATGGTTTGCAGTGGGGTACCGCAAGGATCAGTTCTTGGTCCACTACTATTTACTGTGTTCCTAAATGATATTTTTTCAGTGTGTAAATATTCATCTATGCATGCATATGCAGATGATGTGCAATTATACCTTTCAAGTCGTACTGGTCTTTTGGATGATTTAACTTGCAGGCTAAATGAGGACCTCGAATGCATTAATAAATGGGCCTTTAGTAACTGTCTTCAATTAAATGCATTAAAATCATATGTACTGCCTATTTCGAAGGATGATTTTTTCTTTGAGGACATACCATGTTTATCGATAGGTACGGAAAAGCTGAAGTTAGTAAAAAACACAGTAAGTCTTGGCTTTCATTTGAATTCTACGTTGACTTGCGCTGATCACATAAATAACGTAGTTCGAAAAATTTATTCCACCTTGCGTAATCTTAGGGCATCAGCTGAATTTACTCCTATTGATACTAGGCGCAAGCTGGTAATCCAGTTAATAGTCCCTGTTATAACCTATGGAGAGCTAGTTTACAGCAAGCTAGACTCGAGTTCAAAACTCAAAATGCAAATTGCTTTCAATCATGCAACACGTTATGTTCATGGCCTTAGAAAGTATGATCATATATCCCAGTTTAATAAGAGTATTCTTGGATGCGATATAATAAACTACCTAACCTTTAGAAACTGTCTCTTTTTATATAAACTCATGCAGTCAAAACGCCCCCACTATCTTTTTAATAAATTACAATTTAGTCAGTCGCAAAGAAGTCGTATGCTTATTGTGCCAAAATTTAATTATTTAAGCTCGTCCAGATTATTTTTCATCAACGCTATTAGGATTTGGAATTCTCTGCCGGTTCAGTGTAAGTCAATTGTTGGAATAAGAAAATTTAGACAGTCCATCTTTGAGTACTTTACTCAATAAAATTGTAACCATTTTTCTTTCTTATCTTTTATTCTTCTCCCCTATTCTCTCTCTCCTTTCTTATAATATGTTTAATAAATTATATTTAAGCTTTTTAGTTGTGTAAGCTGATTTAAATTGTATTTAATTTTTAAAAAAAAAACACGAATGTCACCAACATGCTGGTATATAAAAGAACATAGTTCTTATTGTACGAATGCTACTTATTATAAATAAATAAATATAAATAAATAAATATATTTTTAGTTATTAACTTTGATATTATCGAACGTTCTATAAAAAAAAAAACAAAAAAAGATTGTACTTTGTTCATTACTCAGGCCCACAAAAAAAAAAAGTACCATGCGCGAAAGATCAGACCACCTGAACTTTATGTTTTCGGGGTCGCTGAATCCGAATATGATGCCAGAATAGCGAAGTTGGTTCGGGTTTTTTCAGAAATCAAAAATAATGCTGAAAATTAGAGATTTTTCTTGGTTTCTGAAAAAACGCGAACCAACTTCGCTAATCTGACACTATATTCGGGTTCAGGGACCCATAAAACATGAAGTTCCAGTGGTCTGATCTTTCGCGCAGCGTATTTTTTTTTTTTTTTGTCTGTGCACAGGACTACAGAAAAAAAATTCCCTGCGCGAACGATCAGACCACCTAAACTTTATCTTTTCGGGGTCGCTGAGTCCGAATATGGTGTCAGAATTGCGGAGTTGGTTCGAGTTTTTTCACAAATCGGAAATAGTGCTGAAAAAAATCTCCAATTTTTCAGCATAATTGTTGATTTCTGAAAAAACCCGAACCAAATTCGCTATTCTTTTTATTTATTTATTTATTTATTTATTTATTTATTTATTTCGGTCTATGAAATATTATTTCTTACAGACTATATTAAAAATAAAAATTAAAAAAATACAGAAATTACAGGATATTATTTAGCAGTAACTTTAATACATTTTTCGAATTAGAGAAATCAATACTATAATTAAGATTTAGTTCATTAAACATTTTTAAAACTCTAGATAAAGGAGCATTAGAAGCATAATTTGTTCGAGCAAAATCAAGACGAAATATATCATGATTTCTTAAAGTTCTTGATGGGACATTGAAATGGATCATAGCCAGTAACATTGGACAATCAACAGAACCAGTGACAATATCATGGACCCTTATTAATGACAAGATATTTCTTCTAGCTTCCAATGTTTTTAAGCCAATCAAAAGGCAACGGGAATATTACGGGGGCAAACCTAAGTCAAAATTAAGGGAACGCAGAGCAAATTTCGTGAAAGATCTTTGCACCCTTTCAATCCTGAACTTATGCAAGTCATAGTACGGATTCCAAATGATTGCAGCATACTCTAACTTCGACCTAACAAGACTACCATATAAGACCTTTAGGGTATAGGGATCCTTAAATGAACAACTATTTCGCCTTAAAAAGGCCAGCATAGAGTAGGCTTTAGGAATAATATAATCATAATGTGCGCGAAATGAAAACTTTGAATCAAACATAACTCCAAGATCTTTAATTTGACAAAGATTTAGAAGTGAAGTATTAGATAAAACATACTTCGAGGGAATTAGACTATTAGCTTTTGAAAAAGACACAAAGACACATTTACTCAAATTTAACATGAGCAAATTATTAATGCACCACATGTGAAGTTTAGACAATTCAGTCTGAAGAATTTCAGTATCAGCAACATTTTTTATTTTCATAAAAATTTTTAGATCATCGGCAAAAAGCAAACAATTACAATACTGAAAAATGGACGCAATATCATTAATAAAAATTATAAACAATAGCGGGCCAAGTACACTTCCTTGAGGAACACCAGAAGTTGCACTGAAAATGTAGGACTTCACACTATCAAAGGCTACAATACACTTTCGATTATTTAAATAAGATTCAAGCCACTTCAAAAACTTAGAATGAAAACCCATTAATTTACATTTTTTTATAAGGAGAGCATGAGACACCTTATCAAATGCTTTCGCAAAGTCAGTATATATTACATCTACTTGACAGCCTTCAAGAAAAGCGGAAATACAAAATTCACTAAATAATAGTAAATTTGTAGTAGTCGATCTGCCAGGGACAAAACCATGCTGAAAAGGCGAAATGAAATTTTTAACCGCAAAAAACATCTTGTCTTTTACTAAAGACTCAAAAAGTTTTGAAATAACTGTCAGCTTAGAAATAGGTCTGTAGTTAGCAATATTGCTTTTACAACCTGACTTGAAAATAGGAGTAATAAAAGCCAACTTCCAGCAATCAAGAAATTTACCTGATTGTAAAGTCTTATTAAAAACTAATATCAATGGGAGCGATAAAGATAACGCACAATTTTTTAAGAAAAATGCACAAATACCATCTGCATCAACACTAGTCGAATTTTTAAGGTTATTTATACCGCTTAAAACATCAGTCTGTGTTAAAATGAGAGATCCAAAATCTAATGAAGGTACAATTAAATTTGAAACATCAGGGCAAACTGTACTAGGGGCATCATAATTTGACTTAAAAAAGTCAGCAAAAAGGTTAGCAGTACTAAGTGCATCATTTGAGGTGATTTCATTTAAAAACATATTAGCAGGGATGGCAGAGCAACCTTTTTTCGAATTCACAAATCGCCAAAAAATTTTAGGATTTGACTTAATACTAGATTCAAATTTCAGAATGTACTGCTTATAAAGATATTTATCTAAAAAGTTAAATTCCCTCAAATAATGCCGATATTTAAGAAAAAATAAATTATTTCGAGAAACCAAAAATTTTTTATAAAATTTGGAACGAAGATTTTTTAATTTCCTTAGTCCTCTAGTATGCCATGGCACCCTATATGCACGACCCTTAAATTTAGGAATGTAATCATTACAAACATTTTCAATAATATTTTTCAAAATTAGAAAACACCCATCCGTATTATGCTGTCCAAATTCAATGTCCCAGTCAACATTACTTAAGGCATTATTAACAGTAGCAAAATTACAAAGTTTAAAATTAAAGTGAACATTAGTATCAGTGGAAATAGAAAGATATTTATAAAATGATATCTCAACTTCTAGGGGAACATGGTGCAAATTTATATCTGACATTTGATAAGGAGAAACCCGAATATTATAATTTATATTATTTGTTATAAAAATAAGATCAAGTAATCTATTAAGCGTATTAAAACAGTTATTAATTTGCCCAAGCCCCAGATTTAAAAAATTATCAATAACATATAATTCATATACGCTGGATACATTAGATGGAGAGAGGTATTGATTATCTCCATTATGAAAATTTTTATTCAGCCAAGTCTCGGTGAGAATAATTACATCATAGTCAGACCGCGATGTTGCAGAGAAAAAAGCATGAGATTTCGTTCTTAAGCCCGAAACATTATGATAGTATATTTTAAGAGCAGGTATTTGTAGACCAATTGTTTCTGGTAGGGCTTGCGGTGCGAGCTCCGGTACCAGAATAGATTGCTTACATGTAATCAAAGAGCTGTTTGATTTGCATTCTCCTTTGATAAAAAATCACGAACTTTAACTTCCTTTGGCCACAACGTTGGATTAAAAACCTTGGTGTAGTCACATTCATCAATAACTAACTTGAAGTTTACGCTCCTTAGTGTTGATAAATTTGTGCCTCTCTTAACAAGTATGAAGCAGCTTAGCGAATATCTTTTAATATTGGCACGGGTTGCTACGTAATCAATAATATTGTCAGCAGTAACAGATGACTTGAAAGAAGAGAGATGTAATGCTATCTGTGACGTAGCAACATCAAGATCTTTGTTATTGTTATTGCCAACAACAATGTTTACATTGTTGTTTGCATGATTTTTTTTTCGCATAATGTTAGGCACATCAAAAGAAAACACCGGCGCTGCAGCAGAAGAAAGAATATCATGTGAGAATGACGGATTTGCATGTGCACGCGAAGACGATAACCTTTTTGTGACGACATCAACAGCAGTGTGGGCATCTTTATTTCTATGCGCAAATTTCCATGCATTACTTGAGACAACAGGCAATGGAGACGACAAAAGGTTATCAATGTCATTCACAACGTCATCAATAGCACCAGCAGCAGCAGCAACAGAAACAAAAGGAGATGAAGGAATCGTAATTGAAAGCGTTGGTGGAGCAGATGATCGATTGATGACGTCATTATCAACAGCAGTAGCAGCAGCATGGGAGTCCATGCGAAAATCAAAAGCAGTAGCATTATTTGACGAACGATTTTCGTCAAGCATTGGAGATGACTCATCAGTTGGTTTTGCAGCACGATCACTGTTGTTTTCAATTGCTTTTGAAGATTGATTCGATGACTCATCATTCGACTCATTTACATCGCATACGGCATCCCCAACACCAAAACCTTCAGCAGCAAGCAAAGAATTTTCGGCTTCGTTAGAAATAACAATATTATCCGGAGTGCGAGTACGCGAACGAAGAGAATAGTCTGACGCGTTTTTTACAACAATGTTTTCAGTGACTAATTTTGAAACTGTTGGCAAAGTTTTTTTCTTTTGTTTCTTTTTAGCACTTTTAACAAGATCAAGGTTCAAGTTTCCTTTTTTATCTTCTTTCACTAAGGTTAGAGAAGATAATTTAGTTTTCACTTCATTAAGTTCATCAGATAGTTTCGAAATTAAATCAATAATATTTTCGCCCACACAATTTAGGCATTTATTTGTACAATTTTCACACAATAACTCAGGCATATTCAAATCACGACGTCCGCTTGCAACAAGTGTTAGTCAGAAACTGGACCATATTCGGATTCAGCGACCCCGAAAACATAAAGTTCAGGTGGTCTGATCTTTCGCGCAGGGTACTTTTTATTTTGGGCCTGTGTTATCAAAAATATAACGACCAAATTTTTATTTTCCTTTACATTATTCTATAGATATTTATTGCAACAACTACAAAGATAACAGGGAATGTAACAGAATTTAAAGATTTTTATTTTTTAAATCGCCACATTGCAATAAATCAGCTTAACAAGCGATTTGCATTTATAAGCTCAAAACCCACACACACACACACATATACACAAACATACAAACACAAAGATAAACTAATCGCTTGGGCTTAAGAGTTCATTTTTCCAAAAGCAATTTCGTAAGGTGGTCACGTTTTTACAATCTACAGAGCACACAGAGTCAAAGTTTGTCCACCACCAATGCGCGCAGATAAAAGGATTTGAAAGGATATGCCATGTAACTCTGCTACTGCAGGATAAAAATACAAATAAAGTGGATCAAAGTAAAAACAAAAAAAAAGTCGTTATTGGTAGTTACTTACGTAAGTAGATGAAGGAGCGCGCGCTGAGCAATAGAATCGAAGTGTATTAATAAGCAAACGACGTGGACCTCCTGAAGAGTAACAGCTGTGGTTTATAGCTCGACGTAGAGAATATTTAAAATTCCTAGCATGTCAATATAATTTCTTTAAAGTAATGGCTTTTCTAAGTGACATCAATTGCTGTGGCATATTGTTTTCAAATTTTAAAATTCAAAACTTTTTAGTGTGGACTTTTATTCGTTTGAATTTTATTACTTAATCCAATTGTAGGTATAAAACTCAATAAAGTTGTATGGGAAGTTAAACTCCATTATATATAATAGGATATATAAAGGAAAACCGTCCAGACTCTTTGTATATTTCCAATAAATGCTTCGAAAACTAAACCGCTCTTCATAGATGTTCATCATAATCCAAAGAAAAAGGATCACGTACACCCATGATCATTCGAGAATCTAACATTACGGTATGTTCCATCGAGTTCGTGAATTTTTTTGAAAAATTTAACTCTTGGTTGCCATGACTTAAAGGGCCATTATGATGGAGTGTCAAAAGTATAAAGGAAGTGGATAGCTTCACTTTTGTTAGAAATTGTTTAAGTAAAAAACATATATGGTAAAATCAACAAAGTGAAAAACATTTTCGCTCAACAATCAATCTTCAAAGGCAACGAGCCTCAGAATCTTTACAAAATCCTACAGAAATCTTTCATCAAACGTTGGAGTGTAGGCTTCGAAAAGAGAAATTAGATATTTAGTTCTATCATTATGGCACTTACCTCTTTTGAACAAGTAGAATCATAGTCATGTTTATAATCTTTCATGAGGTCTGATCACCAAAAATTCTATCTGAATACGAAATAAAATTAATTTTTTCAGCTAGGTTCACTTCAACTGTGTACCAGGACATTTTGATAATTAAGGCAATAAAATGCCAAACAAGCTCTTTAGGAGAGAAGCGTCCTGTCTATCATAGAGTTTTACCAAATGTAATCTTTATATAAATACTATCGTGAACGATTTCTTTTGCCAATGTCTTACCAGCGAAATATTTAACCCATTTTCGATATCTTTTGGATGTTTTTCGATACTTTTGACTGTTACCGAAATTTTAAATGTTTTTCGATACTATTTAACTTTTCCGATATTTTATGTGATTTTCGATACTTTTGAATTTTTATCGATTTCTTTGATGTTTTTCAATGCTTTTGGGCATATAACGATATGTTTATTTATGCATTCAATTCGATATTTTAGATGTTTTTCGATATTTTTCGGCTTTTACCGATATTTTGATCTTTTTCGATACTTTAAGACTTTTACCGATATTTTGCATATTTTTTCGATACTTCATGACTTTAAATTTAACGAAATTTTTGATGTTTTTCTTTACTGATCGACTTTTACCGATATTTTGGATGTTTTTTGATACTTCTCGTTTTTACTAATATTTTAGATGTTCTTCGATACTTTTCGACTTCTACCGATATTTCAGATTTTTTTCGATACTCTTGGACTTTTACCGATATTTTGCATGTTTTTTTTTGATACTTTCGACTTTTACTGTTATTTTGGATGTTTTTCGATACTATGCAACTTTTACCGATATTTGATATGTTTTTCGATACTTTTGCATTTTTATCGATTCCTTCGATGTTTTTCAATGCTTTTGGACTTTTAACGATATGTTTATTTTTTTTTTTTTAAATGTTCTTCAACACTTAGGACTTAGTTCTTTAAGGTTATTAACCCAGTGAAGGAGAGGAGGAAAAAGGTGAGGAGGATAGTTAGAGATTTGGTTGGGAAGGAAAAAGTGAGAGGTGATGATGCGTGTTAATTTTAAATCTCTGTAGATTATAGGTTGAAGGGAATACTGATGATGGCAAATCGTTCCAAATTCGTGTTGCGCGGTTAAGGAAGGATCTTCTAAATTTTACTGTGCGCCCGAAAACAGACTTTAGGGTTTATTTATGCAATCAATTCGATAATTTAGATGTTTTTCGATACTTTACGACTTTACATTTACCGAAAATTTGAATTTTTTTTCTATATTGTTCGAGTTTTACCGATGCTTTGGATTCTTTCCATCTTTTACCGATATTTTGGATGTTTTTTGACACTCTTAGACTTTAACCGATATTTTATATGTTCCTCGATACTTTTCGATTTTTACCGATATTTTAGATGTTTCTCGATACTTCTCGACTTTTATTAATATTTTAGATGTTTTTCGATACTTTTTGACTTTTACCGATATTTAGGATGTTTTTCGATACTATTTGACTTTTACTTGTACTCTGAATGTCTTTCAATACTTTGCGACTTTTAGCGATATTTAGCGATATTTTAAATGTTTTGCGATATTTTTCAACTTTTGCCGATATTTTTCGATACTGTTGAACTTTTACCGATATTTTGGATGCAAATGGAAAACGACGAAATTTTGAGAAGGATTAATATTTTTTTTTGTTTTTTAGTAGAAGATGCCTAGCTTCCAAAAGGAAAAAGGCTTTCACGGCTAAAGCTCTACACAAGTTTTTATTTATTTCGTTTTGGAGGTATTTTAAGTCTTCTGCATCTAAAAAAAAGGTTTTCTATGAGTATTGAATTCTGTTAATACTCAATGCTTTGGCTTTCTTTTATACAAAAAGATGTATCTATCGTAAGGAAAATGGTCGAATTGGCCATGTGCTATACTAGTTTAAGCAATTGGCTTGAATGAAAAGTGTAGAGGTTTTGAGAACAGTCTGGACAATAACCAAGCTGATTTATGCATACCAAGCGTACCCAAACAAAAAACAAGGCAGTTTTCTGAATAGCAAAGTTATGAGAACTTCTCATGCAACATAGAAAAGTGAGCAAAATGTTCGATGAGTCACAATTAATTCGCAAGAATAGTAACGTTTTGCGCTTTTTAATCATCTTATGCATCATTTATGACAAGAGTGCTGCAATTTTCTAAAGTAATTTGTTTTTTTTTGATTAAACTAAAACATTGCAGTGCATTTTAAACCGCCATGCATTACATCACACGTTTTAGCCATGGCATCAATAATTATTTATATCTTACGTATTCAATGCTTTTGATATTTGTATTTGTTATTGTTGTTGGCTATTGCTGCTGGAGTCCTCATCCAGGCAGTCGAAGCTCATACACACATAAATATTACCATGTTTTGCCATCCCATTTACGAGCGAGCGCGAGCGCGTTCCACAAAACTTATGTTACCTTTGAGATTCGCAGTCAGACCCGCCCGTACCACACAGTACGAGTATTAGAGAAGAACATATTTTCATATTAGTACGATAAATGCAAACACACACGTACACACAAACACACACAATCGAACAAACAGCAATCACACACACATACACAAATGCAAAGATGCTACTGCATAAATTTGTAAAATTTACTATAAAATTTTATGGTCCATGAAAACAGACTAAGTGGGTGAATGCTTGAGTATTTGAGCGAACGAGTGCATACATTCATAACTACTAAGTGTGTGTGTGCATGTGTATAACTGCTGCGATAGTGAGTATTATCCTAGTTGTGCTACTGCTGCACAAGTTCACTCACACATGAGCGAGAAAGGTCAAAAATGTCGTAGAGAAAAGTAAAACTTTTCATATTAGTTGATTAAATTTGTCAGATTATTCGTGTATTTGCTGGAAAGTTGATATGAAAAGTTTTTGCGAAAAGTTGCAAATTTGAGAAAAAGCAGAAGAAGAAGAGCGAAACTTTTGATAAACATCAAGTTGACGATTTAAATTTTAAAGTTGGGACTTGTTTGAAGAGTTAATCGTATGTGCATAAGATGAAAAAATGTACAAACTCAATGAAGGTTATTTTCGGTTAATTTTTCCGTTTTAACTTTCAAGAAACGGCTCACAACTTAATCATAAGACTCCTTTATATCACTTATTTTTTAGAATATTTTTGGATAATATTTTAACCCAAAAAGAAAAAAGGAAAAAATTGTTCCATGCTTGATTTCACGTTAAGTTAATTGAACATATTAACCCAATATATCGCGTTTTTAAGTATCTTATTGACCATTTTCTAAAACCTTGGTTGAAATGGCTTAAAATGTTTTCCAAAAATATTCTACAAAAATTTTACCAGGTGCCAATGAAAAAAATATCGTCCGGAAGGTGGCAACCCTATATGGTAGCGCATGTGCAATAACGACTCATGCCAAACTCAACATTAAACAATTTCAAAAATTCATGACTTGATAACCGTAACAGATACCACAATTTTGAAGGTCGATGAATAATTATAATAAAATTTACTTTTAAATAAAAATATTAAAAAAAAAAGTGTGCACCTTGCTCCAAATTGGCTTTAAAAATGAAAAAAGCTTTTTTTAAACTTGAATAAACTTTTCTTTTTTTAGTGTGATTTTTTTTTAAAAGCTAGTATGTTTTTGCACTAACCTTGAAAATTTCATCAAAATCAGATCTAAATCCGAGGAGCTATGAATTTTCAAACAAGTGAACTCTAGAGGTTGGATCAGACTTCATATGGCCGCCATATTGGATTTTTTTTTGGAATTTCGAAAAATCATTTTACCACAGATATACGTATGTCAAATACAAATTTTTCACCAATTTTCATAAAAATCGGAGATGTCGACCCAAATTTTAATCGATTACGTAAAGTTTGGCCCTAATACTTCTTTACAAATTATTACCGGTAACATTATTTTTCCAATAAATTTTGCTCTTCCAGAAAACCCAGCAGAAAGTTTGATCATCCAAACATAGCTGTTTGGCACATTCCTTTCGTTGCTCGAATCATTCCATTGCCACATCAGAATACACTTTCCTTTTATTCAGCGCTGGCCGCTCATCGTATCATTCCTTTGTTGGCTTCTACAAGAAGGTGCAATCGGAATAGTCGGGGATCGGGTTTCTTCTTTTTGGCTATGGAAAACGAATGTGTGTCTTTGAATTTCTTTGCGATAAAACATCATTTTATGCCTTCCATTGGTAGGCGCAATCTGAACAAAACATAATTTTGTGCCTTCGATAGGAAGACGCAGTATGAATGGAACATCATTTTGTGCCTTCAATGGGAAGACGCAATCTGAACAGAACATCATTTTGTGCCTTCGATTGGAGTGCGCAATCTGAATAGAACATCATTTTGTGCCTTCGATTGGAAGGCGCAATCTGAACAGAACGTCATTTTGTGCCTTCGATCGGAAGGCGCAATCTGAACAGAACATCATTTTGTGCCTTCGATCGGAAGGCACAATCTGAACAGCCGCAAATGAATAAAATACTTCCATTTTTAGAAAATTAAATGTATTTGTTGAAGACCACAAGAAAAATTATATTAAATTCATTATAGCAAATTTAAATTAATTGTGCTTCACGTTCAATATTCGTGTGTCGGATGTATGATTAGTAGTTGTAGCCTTATTTTCTGAATTCTTCTGAAATGGGAAATGTTATTAATTGCATTGCTCTTGCAAAGAAATATTTGTTCTTTCTTACGAAAAATTGCATCATTTAGCGCCAAATACTTTATGAATGATTTTTTGCCGTTTACGCCGTAATAAATAATTCTATTCAGAAATAGTAAAATATTTTCATATTATTATTGAAATAAATTTTCCTTCGCTACAAAACAATAAAATTACTGAAATTAAAATAAAAATACGAGCGCATTCGGTTACTGAAATAATTCCGAAATCAAACGAAAATATTGTGTACATCGTTTTTGAGCTTCTTAATCAATCCGAAAAGGAGTACTTCGTTTTTTCACTACTTTTCGGAACATCCAACGATTACTCCACTTCTGAAGGTGTTCGTTTTATTTTCTGCTGGGAATTTGTGTTCTGACAAGCAAGCAAGTGAGTAAGAGAATAAGTTCTCGAGAATTATTATTTACTATAAGATCTATAAAGAGTCATCCTTCTTTTTTCGTAGTTTTCGTCAAAAATGTTAAGATATCCCACTTTTCGACATAAGTTCGAAAGTTCTTTAGTCTCAATAAATTTTAGGATATAATCTTTTTTATTATTTTTAATATATAATTTTAGTATCAAACCTAATATTAAATGAAATCAAAATAATTGTATATTAATTCTTATATTTGCAAAACAAAATTTGCATAGTGCTTATGTCAAATGATTCACTCTTATTAGCACTAAAATAATAAATAAATAAAAAGCATGGAACACGTCCGACATTTCGACATAAAAACTCGAAAAATACTACTCTTCGTTATAGGTTATAAAACACACGTTTTTGTCAATAACTGTGTTGAAATATCTTACCTTTCACCGCAAGAATCAATGATAACGTAGCTTTCGTAAGACAAATGAGTCTTCATACTTTTCGCTATATGCGCAAACCAATCTAGACTCAAAATATGCCTTCTTGACTTCTTTACCATTTTCAATGGCATAATCAAGGAAATAATTTGGAATGTTTTGGAAATAGGAAATTTTCCATACGAACTTAAAATATCCAATCACTAGAAATGTAACTTTTTGTAACTTCTTGCTTGAGGCATATATAGTACTAAGGACATGGTACACTCTTGCAAGCCTATACTTCACTGAGATCATAAAAAAGCCCTGGCGAGTGAAATTTGCCAAACAGCGGCAATGTGGAATCTGTCGAGAGAAATATTCATTTAAATCCCAGGAAATCATTAATCCAAAAATCAGAAAAAACTGAAAAAACTTATAATAATTAGCAAAGGCTGAAACAGTGATAGAACTTCTGAAGATATAAACTCTCAGAATGAAAAAAATTGAGACCAAAATTAAATGAAAAATTTAAAATCTACTCAAATGGCGCTTGTAATTTAAATACGAAATTTCCACTTTACACATCAACACCAGAAGAAGCAAAAACAGAAAATTCTTCTTCGCTGTAGCCACTTTGCGCAAACTTTTCCAAAATGATTTTAATAAACTCATTGTAAATTTTATAAGTTAACCAACAACAACAACAACAAAAGAAAAAAAGCAGAAGCGACAAAGCGCAAACTTTAGGCAGAGTTTTTTGCCAGAAAAAAGAAAAAAAGAAACTTTTGTTTTCTCACAAAATACACAAAAGTCCAGGCTTTGAGTGCAATGTTTAGCCGAAAGATAACCCTATAACCCGTTGCCAGCGTTTAAATGAAACTTGCGCTGTTACTTCTGTTGCAAATGTCCTTTATTTCCAGTTGTTGTTGGCTCTTTGTTGTTGTTAGCGCTCACAAACAAAACGCCATTTTGTCCAGTTTTTTTGTATGAACATCATTATGTAGGTAGGATACATCTGACGATTATCATGAGTTGCTGCCCATGCCGTCAAACATGACGTTGTTAGAGGGCACTTTTGTGGTCTGCTTAAAGTTTTGTCATCAACAGCTACGCCAGGGAATGAAAATTGTAATGTTTTCTTTTTTATATGAAAGTACTTTTGAAAAGTGGCATACACATTGTAGGCGTGGCACTTGTATTTACTATGTTGCATGTAGCTTTTACAACATTTGCATCGCTTTTGTCAAAGTCAAAAAGGTGGGCGTGTCGTGTTTTTTTTTGTAACACGAAAACTATTTTGCACCAAAGTTACATTACTTTCCATGTAAAAAATGTAACAGCACGTTTACACGATTAAATAGCATCTATGTGAGTTTGGGAGTGTGAGCAGAAATTGTTGAATAATTCATTCTCACATTAAAAATTTTCGTAATAGCAAATAAAATCATATTATATTATTAAAATCACTGAACCAATTTCAACTTTCTTTTAAAGAATAGCTATTTTCATTGTTTTTGAAACATTTCGTCATTCTCCGTTTAGTCATTCTCCGTCGTTTTTTGCAATATTTTGTCGTTCTCCGTTTAGTAACCACCTTGTTTTTTGTTCGTTTTGCTAAAACTATCTACTTAAAAAATAAAAAATTAAATTTAGCCTTAAAACACTTCATAAAACTTTTCAAAAATCCAGCATACATTTTTAGGGTTGCCACCTTGTTTTTTTCGAAAATCTTAAATAATTCTTATTTTTTTGATTAAATCAAATTTTTCTTTTGAGAACCGGTCAGATAACCTTTTCTGAAATTGTCTAAAAATTTTCAGGGCTGCCATCCGACTATTATTTGTTAGTTTTGTTTAAGCCAAATTTTAATTTGATGAGTTTTTAACGATTTAAGCGTCGATAAATTTTTAACGATATAAACAATTATTTTTTAGTGTGAAATTATATTGGCGAAAGTACAAAAAAAGGAAGGTTTAAAATAAATTTTTGAAAGCATCCACCTGGTAACCCTATAAATTTATGTTGGATTTTTCTTAAGTTTATTTAAGCGTTTTGAGACTAAAATTTTATTTCAATTTTTTAAATATATTGTTAAAGCAAAATTTGTAAAAAAAATCATATGGCAACCCTGAAAGTTTATGTTCAGTTTTAAAAAAATGTTCCAAAAGTTAAGGTCATTATATTTTATACCTACAAGTAATAAAAAAATAAAAACTAGTAAGGGTGTAAATTTTGGCCTGGCCAAATTTGAAAATTTTGCTTATATGAGAGGTGCCACGCCCTCTTGTCCGAGTACACCCAGTTTTTGTTCAGAGCTTGCATTTATAGTTTTTAGTGTCAGAGTGAAATTTAGTTGGATTATCTCAAAAAACTTTTTCAGTATAGCATTTTGAAACTTTTGCTTATATGGGAGGTGCCACGCCCCCTTTTACGATTTCAACCAATTTTTGCTGAGAGCTTTCATTTATAATTTTTAGTGTCTGAGTCGAAGTTGGTTCGAATATCTCAAAAAACGCTTTCAGTATAGCGTTTTGAAGCTTTTGCTTGCATGGGAGGTGCCACGCCCTCTTGTCCAAATTCGCTCAGTTTTTTATCAGAGCTTGCGCTTACAATTTGTAGTACATATGTGTATTGTGGTTGCATTGTCGTGAAAAATACTCCTAAAATTGCATTTTGAATATAATTTTTGTATGGGCGGTAGGCGTGTCTGTTGACCGATTTCGCTCATTTTCAATCCCCCTAGCTAACTTTGACGACGGAGGCAGTGTACCAAATTTCATTGAATTATCTTGCTCAGTTTTCCCAAAAAGTGTATTTCAACAAACAGCCAGCCACCCAGCCAGCCAGCCAGACAGACGGACATGGCTATATCGACTCAGGAGGTGACACTGATCAAGAATATATATACTTTTCTATATCTGCCACGCCTCCTTCTCTGCGTTACGAACGGAAGGACAAAGTGGATATACCCTGGGTGTAGGGTATAAAAATAGGTGGGGGGACAAATAAAGGCATGTTTGGGTACATTTTTGGAAGATTTACTCAGATATTAATCAAATTGACAAACCGAAGGTGAATTTAGAATGAGGTAAAAAGATACAATACGAAGGGACTAACAAAAGTTCGCTAAGTTGGTGCTAGTTTATTACCTTTTAAAAAATTTAAATTTGATGACCATGTTAAGTATCATTTTTAAAAAAATTTAAATATTTGGGTGGAAGGACATGGACATGGAACAGCAATAAAAAAGTTGTTTGGATTGGATGGATGACCCCAAAAATGTTGCACAGTGATATTAAATGTCGAGATAGCAAACTTACTAATGACCCAGACAGACGGCAACTCTAATGCACATTACAGACGCCAGAATGTCAAACTTTTTATTGCATGATTTTAGGCATTTTTTGAATACATATTTCATAGACATTGACTAAAAGAAAATTTCCCAATTCAGATTCCGAAAAATTCTAAATAGCTTTTCTGATGCTTCTTAACTCACTATTAATGTTGTTTTTGATGTTTTAGAATTTTTTGACTCCTGAATTGGGAAATTTTCTTTTAGTCAAGGTCTACGAAATTTCCAAACGGATTTAATTGGTTCGCTACCATCTTCATTTTCCAAAAAGAAGTGACTTTGCTAATGTTCTAAGTGCCAGTTACGAGTATCATATTTATGCTGCATGTTTATCTAGTCAGCAAGTTAAGCTACTGTCAACATCAAGTTAAGTCCATGTGCTGCCACATACATACATATATAGAATACATACACACACATACAAAGCTTAATGTGATTAATCTGATAGCCAAATAAATTTATAGCCAGTGATTTTCTCATTAAATTGATTTATCACATTAAACGCATATGCATTGTTAATAAATTGTTTCAGTTGCTGTTTCCGTTTTTTATTTATATTTTATTATGTTATTTCATTTAATATGTGTGTGTGTGTGTGTGTGTCGGTTGAGGCCTTCATTCATTCACTCAGTCATTCATTCAGTTGCCTTACTTTCACGGACAATGAATTCTTTTTTTACCCCGCTACTCTGAAAGTGCGTACTGGTCTAGTGAGCGAATGACTGGACCACCAAACCATTGCGGTTCAACGCAAATCTGAAAGCGAAAGTTTCCGTTTTATCCTCTCAAGCGCTTACATATAAAAGTAGTGGTGGTGGTGATGTTGGTAGTTGTGGCAATGTGTGTGTGTGTGTTGCTACTCTGCTAAAATTAAAATGCATATTACGCCTCATAAAAAGGACATGCAATAAATTTTCTTTCTCATAAAAAAAGAAATGAGTTTAAGCAAAACAAAAAAAAAAGAGAAAAAAACACAAGAAAGGATACAAAAAAGGATGCGCACGAAGATGTTGCTTCAATGGCAGGAAGATGATACAAAAAAACTGAAGCAGCAAACTTATTTATGTTCATTGCTGGGTTGATGTATTTTTGGTGCATTGTTGTTGTTGTTATTGTTGTGGTTATTTTGGTGAATAGTAGGTAATAAATTATTTTGATGGAATTGCTGGTAACCGAAACCATCAAAAAAAGAAAAAAAAAAAAAACCGAGCTAAGAAAGAAAGTGAAATGGCCATTTGAGGAACTACGAGCTGAATCGGCGTTTTGCAATTTCTAAAATTTTGTGATATATTGCGAGCGCATGAGTTAAGGGACACATTTTAGTAAATAAATCTTGCAATTCTCTTTTTATAAATGAATAAAATTGAAACGAAAAACAAGAAAAATTCGCCTAAAATTAATATTTGATAGATTTTCATATTAAAAGACAAGTTTTTTAACCTATTAATTACTAAGTAAGAGAAAGGACTTCACACACAAATTATTTCTCAATAAAAAAAAAAAAAATATTTCATAGTTTTAGCGGTCGATTTCCAATTTATTCATTTCCGTTTTTTCATATTTTGCACTGACGTTTTAGACTCTCGCTGTAACTTCTTCAATTTCAATAATTTGAGGTAATCTTTATAAAGATGAATTTTATGATTTTTTACGGGCTTTGATTTTATAACGATTGTTTTTGTCTACACAGCAAATTGTTTGGGTATAAAATTCAAACCAAACCGGAATGAATACAAATCTACACCAAATTTGGTATAAAATCTATGCTACAACTTGGTATACCAACCTATTATACTTGTTCGTATAAAATTCATACAAATAAAGTATTGATAGGGGAATGTCGTATAGGTTGGGACGCCGTATAAGTTGGGACAGCCGATTTTCTTGAATTTTCGATACTGGCAGCACCTATGTTTCGACTGTCGAAGTAAAGTCTATTTATAACCTAACGTTTCATGTGCAAAAGATCGAAGAACTTTTGTTGATTATACCCATTCCAAAAAAAGATTAAATTGTCATATCAAAAAGATATTTTCGATGGTTTCTGCGTGTTCGTAATTTGTCGAATTTAAACCAATTGTCTCATGTAAGTGTGTTCAATGTATCCTGTATTCAGTGTATTTTCATTCCGTGAAAGAATAATTGAAATGTATTGTTGTGGCAAATATTATTTTTGGGCTTTCACGAAATGGCAACTTTGTAAAGGTTGGGACACTCATGCCGTATAAGTTGGGACAGCACTTTTTTTTTATTCCAAGGCATTGCGATACCATATAAATTATATTTTTACAATATTTGATGAATGCATTTATTAATGAATTTTTGAAGATTGTGACGCATTTATGTGCCATGAGTTTGGCAAGTTCACTAACGCACGAAAAACCGATCGTGGACTTACCGATTTCAATGCATTGGTCGCAGAGATCAAAGAAATAAAATTGGCTAAGGCATTCGATCCACCAGAAAAGCTTTTAAAATCCCAAAAAGCAGTTTGGCGAGGTATACCCAAAAAGTGAATGATAAAATTAAGGTCATTTCAACCATTGATGACGGTGCATTGTTAAAGCTGGTAAATTGTTTTTCGGCAAACAAAGTTGTCTTCATTAAAATGGCTATAACTTTTGAATTCATCACGATGTCAAATAACTTTTTATAAAAAAGTTGTAACCATACTTTTTAATTGGTTTATTTAAATTAACAATTTTTTCATCCGTTTCAAAACCATTGACCAAAAACAAAACCAACCTATACGACATTCCCCTACAATTTACACTTTTTTGGTTTTAATTTAATAGCATACGTATCACCATACAAACATCTTTTGTACTATTTTTGTATAAATTTTATATAACAGTTCATATGAAAGTATTTTAACCCTTTCAGGACCATAGGGACATATGTGTCCCAAGACAAAAATAAATTATATTTAAATAGGAAAGAAACCGATATATGTAATTTTGATACTTATCAGATCCTAAACGCTTCCTTTATTCCTATTAAATCTGGCAACACCATCAGATGCATCGTTATTTTTGTATGATCATTCTAATGTGACAGTTTGTGTGGTGAACTATTGCTATACTTTACAGCAGAATTAATAGTTATTTAATTGTTTTTAATCATATTATAGTGTGAAATAATTGTTGACATGTAAATAAATTGTTGTTTTATATATTAATTGAACCATTGTTTAAGTTTAGTACATTGATAAATCATAAAATTCAAAATGGGACACCGGTGTCCCTATGGTCGTAAAGGGTAACTTTTCAACACACGTTTGTACTACAATTTTACCAATTTCACAGGCAATCAAAATAAAAAAATTGAATGTACCTGTTAGTAGACATATGTACTGTAACGTACTTTTTGACACTGAATTCGAATCCGAGGCCAGAATTGCTCTTATACTTCAAGATTTCGAGATATCCGTGCTTGAAACTGAGAAAGCGCTGTCTTCAATCTTGTGGTGTAGTTCCAGGAGATGGTTTATTTTAATTCTTTTGATAACATCAAATAGCTCCAATCTTACTTATCAAACCATACCTATAAATTTTTTCAATTGGACCCTTACTTTCCGAGTTATCACCCTTTGAAATAAGGGCATATTTACCCCATATAAAAATGTATGAGGAAAAAGTTACCCTTAACGACCATAGGGACACATATGTCTCAGAAAATTCCAGCAAAACCGTTAAAATTTTTTGAATTTTTATTTTAAAATATGATTCTGGACGCTCAATAGACCATTATAAATAGCTAACATGGTTGCATAAGCTCCAAATTCCTTACGGTCCTGAAAGGGTTAAACTATTTTATATAAAAATCATATTGTGCTTTATAAACCAATTTTACACAATTCTTGAATAAATATTTTGGAATTGAAAAATGATATTGATACTTACGCGGTATAAATTCCATAATAAAAAAATACAAATTACATAAAATATTTTCAATTACATATTTTCTTGAAGCATAAATGTACATTTTGTAATTTTTCTCTTACATTATTTGGTAAAGAAACAATTGAGGAGTGGCCGTACCAAAGGGCCTAAGTGCCAAAATTTGACATTCGTTGTTTTTAATGTCAAAACGTTCTATGGACTATTATCAACGATTCTACAAAAAAAAGTGCCATCAAATATTGTATAATAAAAAATAAATTAAATAATAGATCGCGAATAGCGTTGCCATGTCTAGAATAGTTTTATTTAGAAAGTTTTATGTATTTTAAGTGGACGTAAAACTTGGTACTTACGCCTTTTCAACAGAACAAAAGCAAGGTACTTATGCCCTTTCTAAAATAATTGTTATTTAAATAATCTATCCATTTAATATTGCAAATTATGTTATGAATTAATTTTCCGTTGTATTTTATAAGCTATGAAATAATAACATTATAAACATTTTTAAAAAATTCTGAAATATTCATTGTTTTATTAATAACTCAAAACTATTAAAATGGTACTTAGTCGCTTTGGTACGGCCACTCCTCAATTTTGGTAATAGAAATAATTTTTATTATGGAGTTTATAGATTCCATACTTCCAAAAACTGGAGTGAAAGTTTTACTTTATGCAATAAGCTGAAGGTGCATTTTTAAAAATTAGAAACGTTAAAAGCCGTAAGAGTGTTATATGTACAACTTATACATAGTTCAATATTCTAAAGTTTTCTTGAATATGTTTTTCACCTGTTCCGGTAAAACCAATTGTTTTTATTCTTCAATCTAATTTATGATATTGATAATCCTCATGTTGTGACTTCCATCGTTTCACTTAAAGCCTTTTTCCAACTTTCTGCTTTTTTCAGATCCGGGCTTCACTTTTTGGTTGCATAATTTTTCTAAAGACAATTTGGTTGGGGGTCCAAATTTTTTTTTTTTTAAAAATTATAAAATGTCCCAAAAATATTCTGAAAAACTCACATTTATTTCTTGAACGATGCTAAGCATTTTTTGACTTATACACTTTTTTCGTAACCGAAAAATATCGGCAGAAAAAAATGGGCGGGACAACCTAGGTCAAAAATACGAAAAAGTTGTTAGTTTTGAGTCAAAGAAGCGCCATACAAAATAATTTCAACAAAGTTTTGTGTAAACTGCTGATTTCAGTACCACGTCCCCTTTTAAAAATGACAGATTCAATTTATATTCATATTTGATTACAATATTTCCAGACATTTCTTTGTTCCTTTGTATTGTCATAGATCAAATATCAAAATTTATGGTAAAAATTTCAAGTTTGGCATAAAAGTGAATGGCAAATATGTCCTTCCATTCTGCTGGACAAAGTGTGAGTGCATAAGTGACAATGTAACAGACATAACCCGAGGCTGTGTCAGCATCATATTCCTACATATCATGGTCAACTGCATGGAGTCAGTCAAAAATGAAAGTGTCAACAGACAAATAAACTGTAAATTTGAAACTAAACTGACCACAAATCTACCGAAAAATTTTGCAAATAAAATTTTTAAGGTTTTATTTAGAGAGATAAAACAATGTGACTGTAAATATGAGCTGCAGAAAGAATTTTCGGTTGCATTAAAAAGGAACGACTAGTTTTGATTTGTGAAAGACTTAAACAAAGTTATAAGTATATCCTTAATGCAAACAAAATGGTCCATGAGCCATTAAATGAAAAGTTGCAATTTAAGTAATATTTGGTTTATAAAAACCAAAATATAAACATCTTAGGTATCTTAACTTCCCATGTGTATTTCGAAGACAAAAATTGAACTAACAAATTCAGACTTTAAAGAAATATTTATATTCCAAATAGCAAACAAACTGTCAAAAAGATTTCACTGGCAAAGCCTAAATGTAAATTTACGCTCGTGGGGCTCAAGTTTTGTTTTGTTTTGTTTGAAAAAAAAAACCTCAAGATACGTAAAGCCAAAAATCTGGGGAAAAGTAGTGAAATTGATACTGACAAGAAACAGAAGAAGAAAAAAACAAAATACGTTTTGCCATCTTATCAAATATTAATGAAAATAAAATGGCAGCATCCCACAATCGTTAGCGATGCTCTTTGTTGTGCAGCGCTGTTATTACTTTAATTGTTGTTGTTGTTGTTTTTGGCCGTTAAAAGAAAAAACAACAACAAAAAACATTGAAACAATGAAAAGCAGCATACTGTAAAACTTTTACAAAAATGTTACCCTGGAGATGCTTGAAAGTTAAACAAGCTTATGGCCATTGGCAAAGAAAAAAAGCATGAAAAATTGGCTTTAACTCCATTGAGACAAAATTATCGAGAAGCTTTTTAGTTATGACGATAATGATAACGATGACAATGATGATGATTTCATGAGTTTTAATGTACTTTTTAATAGAAAACACAAAAAGAATAAAGTAATGGAAATTAAATGTACAAAACATTTAAATCTTTTAAAAAATATTTTTTTCTTGGAATCGATGGTTTATTTTTAAGTTTATTAAATAAAGAAATACAAAAGTATCTTTTTTTGTTAAATCGCTCACAAATGAAACTAAAAAAACACTTTAGTTATGCGAAAAACTTGAAGAAAATAACCTCAAATTCAGACTAGAGATCTACACAAGGCGTGTTGTTGGAGTTTTGAGACATTTCGTTTCGAGAGATGCTATGTCTATGTACCTGCTTTATATTTATCAAATACTTCAGTTCAGTGTCACTAGAAAATGTCTTGAGATTACTAAATATGAAAGAAGAAAACCAAATACTGCACAGACCTGTCTTGTTTGATTTGATTCAGTTCAGTGCATATACTCTAAGTAGTTGTAGAGTATATAACAAAATGCTAAATTAGTAACAAAAGTAGTTTTACGCTCTCTCTTTTTCTCGCAAAAATGCAACTTCCAAGAGTCACCATATCATAAATTTTTCTGTAAGTTTGCTACTGACCTGAAGTTTTTGTTAGAATCAGGTCTTTTTGTTGTTACCCTGCAGTAAACATATGAGACAGTCTACAAAAAATACTAGTTTACGGTTAGTACTAGCCCGAAACTAGTGTAAAAGTTTGAAGTTTGTGAGGGCAAATAAATTTGAATAGCAACGAAAACAAAAAACAATTTTCGTTCTTGCTTTTGAAATAATTTGTTTGTATCAAAATATATTTTGAAAAAAATTAAATTAATGAATTCATTTTTAGAAAATCAAAAAAAAAAAACAGAAATATTTCTTTAGGTAGACTAAACACGAAACCACTGGTTGAAAACTGGTTGCTCAGAGACTACTTCACACCACAACTAGCCCCGGACTGGTGTAAACGTAATGCAGAAGGGTACAATTGAAATTTTGTAGGACATCAACACACAAAAAAGAACAGTTACTTGTATGAAAACGGGATTGAAGTTGGACTAGTACTGGTTGAAAGAGGACTAGTTAATGAACTACACTTGAACTAGACCACTAACCTGCAGGGTACTGATAAGCCAAGACAGTGTATTTCAATGTAAAAATGAAATCAGTGTACAATGAAGATTTTATTCCTAAATTTTTTGAATCAAAGACTTCGGTTCAATGTAAAATAGCAAGCAAAAAAAATACGCTTTATTTGAAGATGTCTTCTGCAGACCGCTAATTCTGTATTGACTTTTGGAATGATACTATGTCCTAACACCGTAAAGTATGTTTTATCAACCAGTTCTTTGCCAATGCAACATAAATATTAATCAAAGATTTCTTGACTGAACAATTACGTCCTTACCTGTAGTCGTATTTTTGAAGCTAAAGGGAATTTTTTGTTAGGATGTTTGCAAAGATTCTGTCTTCTTTGCGGCATTGTTTACGAGGGGCACTACTTTTATTTCGGGAACTGGCAACACTAATGTCAATAGCTAAAACCTGGCAACATCATAATAAAGTTTGACATTTTTTAACATAAACGTACTCACAATGTTTTGTTCTGTTTCCAGTAAGTTAAGAAAGTCAATTTGGCCAAAAAATGGAAATTTCAAGAAAAGGTTTTCGTTGGGTTATTTTTCACAACTTTCGATGTGGATTATGACAACAAGAACATGTCGATGAACTCAATTCTTTGTATGGCGATAAAGCACTATCAAAAACCACAGTATATGGTTAGTAAAATGAATTCAATTGTGGTCGGAGTTCGGTCACCGACGAATTCCGTTAAGGTAGTCCAAAATTGGTTGTTGCGCCACAAAACATCGATGCAGTGCATGAACTGATAATGAAATATCGGCATATTGTGAGATAGAGGCATCTTTGCACATTAGTTTCATTCCAATACATTTGATTTTGCATGAACATTTAGTTGTAAAAAATGTTTGTTCTTGTTGGTAACCCCATAATTTATCAATCGCTCAAAAAAAGGCTCGCATCGTTTGGTGTAAGGAAATGATAAAAAATTCGACTGTGGTGCTTCAAAAGACGTGTATAAGATTGTGACAAGTGACGAATCATGAATATATACGTATGAGCCGGAAAAAAAAACAGCAATCGACCGTGTGGGTATTCCAAGACGAGCTTAGTCCAACAAAGGTTGATCGTGGAAGAAGCACAGTGAAGCAAATGGTCGCCTGTTTCTTCGGTCGAAAGGGTCATGTGGCCACTATTCCTCTTGAGAATTGTAGAACGGTCAATTCTAAGTGATATACGTCCATTTGTTTGCCGGAAGTCTTCGGAGAAATTAGCAACACCAACTTCCGAAGACTAATCATTCTCCATCATGACAATGCGAGCTCTCACACATCTCGTGAAACAGTTGAATTTTTGTGCAGTCAAAACATCGAATTGATGACTCATCCTTCGTACAGTCCTGATTTGGCACCCAATGACTTCTTCTTGTTCCCGAATATCAAAGGAAAACTGCGTGTTCAACGCAGAAGCAGTTGAAGCGTTCAAAAACCATATTTTGGAGGTGCCTCAAGAGGAATGGGAAAACTGCTATGACAAATGGTTTGGATGAATGCAAAAGTATATTGATCATCAAAGGAAATATTTTTAAAAACAATAAAGCCATTTACAATTAAAACTGTTTGTTATTATTTGCTATTCCCGAAAAATAAGTAGTGCCCTACGTACACAAGGTATCGCCGGATCGACTAGTTTTATTTATCCAAGCTCTTTCCTAGAACAAAGTAGACAGAATTGGTTGGTATGAAGACTCACTCAAAGCAATACAGTGTTCCCGGCAGTGGGAGGGGGTTCCTTTTCCACTCTTATGGTGTGATTCCTGCTGTTTGATGGTCTTGTTAGAGCGCTCAAAGTTAAAGGTTTTGACTGTTTATGGTACAGTGATGACATAGCAATGATCATGGGTGAAAATTCGAGAAATGTTGGGTGGAATTGATGTAATTCTGGTTCATTAGCGCACCACTGACTATTTTTCTCTAAATATGTAAGAGATCACCATTTATCTTTCTTTCAATAAGAAAAAAAAAAAATTTTGTTTCGCTTATCTGATTAATTCTATGCATTGACTTTTATTTTTAATTATAATAAAACTTCGATACACGACAAAATAAATCTGGAACCCTTATGTCACACAAAGCTCTCTTTCGATCATAAGATTTGTTCTTCGTTTAGTCTAGCAGATCTTAAACCAAAAGGTTTACTAAAACTTTTGGACGCATCTTGAGCCCTAGAATTGTTTTATATTATTTCGCAGTTCCAAAATGTCTACAACCAAATGTGATGATATTCAATAAACACTTTCGATACGTATAATATATTTCAAGAATTTCTTTAATTGGATCGACCTCTTTTATTTGGTCCATAATTGAAATTTCCAAAATTTGTTTTAATGTTGTAGATGTTCTTGTTTTTTCTTTATACCGTTGTTTTTTTTTTAAGTTTTGTTATTCGATTTTTCTTAAGAATTTTCGTGGTTTTTATTAAATGTTTCAAGTGTTAAATGAAATTTGATTTTCAAATGAATTTTTGGGGTTTTTACAAATGCATGTATGTGCCTGCTTTGATTCTTGTAAATTTTCGTGTAAGATTTGACTCTTTCTTAATAAGTGTAAATGTGCTATTAAAAGTGTTCTATTGTAGTATGTGTTTTCTTGTGTGCATGTTTTAAGGATAGTGCGTATGTGTGCGCATAAATTTCCCAGCAAATGCAAATCGAAAAGAAATTCCAAAGTTTACTCCTTATTCAAAGCAAAGCAAAATGAAAATGTTTTCATAATCTACACTCACTCACTGGCAACTTTCACACTTTTTCTTTTCATTGTATATGTTAAAATTTATGGAAATTATTATGTATGTATGTATATAAAATGTTATTTTAGTTATACAATGTACATACATACATATTTACACTATTCTATATGCAAATGAAAATGCCGAATTCTACAAGAAACTTTGTTTTCCTCTTCTTTTGTGTACGTACGAGTATGTGTACGAGTATTTTGATTAGCTTGTGAATGTGTTAAATAAACGATGAAAGGAGAGCATCCTTTTCAAATTGACAAAGTAAAAAAGATTTTCAGCTTTTGTCTGATTCGTCACGATATGTTTTGTGAAAATGCCATGGAAGTATGGAAATTTAGTAAAAGGCGCACTGAAGTATGCAATGGAATTTTTTACATGCACATTTTCGAATGGGTTAGTGGGACAATTAGAAAAAACAGGAAGTCTTTTAAGGATACATACTCAAAAAAAAAAGCATTCGAATATATAATAACAGATTCTACGATTTTACTTGAAACATATTTTCTTATTTTGTTCGAAATCGGTTTTTTGATCTGAGATCCTGTGAACTTAAAGATTAGAATTTAAATAAACCAGAATTTTATTTAAAGAAATTTTTTTCTTCCCCAACTTTTATTAATGATCATGTTTTTTTTGTATTTCTCACTTTAATAATCATATTTTTCTAAAATCCCCAAACTACCTGATGTGCATTTAAAATATTTTCTGCACTCTTCCAAGTCCAAAAAAAAAAAAAAAAAAAAAAATAGAGTAAACATGAAACCACTGAATGAATAAAGAAAAAGAAAAAAAAAAAGTAAATAAATTATATAACAAAATTTATTACGCAACGCATCCTCACAGGATATCACCACCGCCGCCAACACCGTAATAACCCGGGCGCCTGGTGATGAGGATATTAAACATAATGAGTTGTGTCAGAAACAAATGAATGCCCTTCATTCGCATTCAGATGCTGCCACTGTGGCTGCTTCAACTTCATCTTCATCTTCTTCGGATGTTCGTCTTAAACGGGTTGTTGTTGCTGTTGATATGCTGACTACATCGCAAATGTCTTGACAAGCATCTGCTATTTGTAACTGGACACATTGTTGTTAAAGTTATTGCAGCACAGAGTTGCCAGAATAGTGATTACAGTTTTTAAATTAAAAAAGAAAATACTGTGCAGTTTCTGTAGCTCAGCTAAATTCTTCTTTTATCGCTACAATTGCTATTTATTGTCAAAATTTTTAGAAATTAAAAATTCAACTTTTCAAAATCGTTGGCAACTCTGTTTGCCTCTCTTTACAGCTGCTGCCTGCTGTTACTGCCATTTCTGCTGCCGCAACCACTGGAGATTTGATTGAGTGATGAGCTTTGTGAATTGCCATTTTAATCTAAATGCAAGCGACACACTTACACGCACACTCGTACATACATACATGTAGCAACCAACACTTATACAATTGTATGTGTGCCATGCCATGCCATGCCGCCTAGAAGATACCATAAAGCTGTTGCGCTTGAGACGTTTTCCTGTATAAAGGATTAGTTTTGGGTCTTGAGCACCACTGAGCGACGGCGGCGGCATAACTTTACCGTTGCTGCCCAGTGCTGCTGAAAATGATAGGGGTGGACAGCGACGCCACCCGTAAGCTTATGTCCTGCTTTTAAGTAGTAAGCATATCCTGGAGTAGCGGCAAGCAGCTGTTTTGTTATTCATGAGCGTGGTTGCGCTTTTGAAGTGAATTTTATTTTTATTTTTGCCTCATTTCTTTTCTTCCGCTTCTCTGCTGCTGCTGCTGTGTTCTTCTTTATACCTTTTATGTTTGACCAGACTAAACATTTTTCATATTAAGGACTAAGAAAGGATACGCAATTTTATTTTTTGCGCAAAGTTCAAGGTGTGCACGTACATATTAATACATAGTACAGAGGAGTTTTTGTTTTATGGATTTCATGACTGAGTGCTGCTTAATTTTTTGATGAATGAATGTAATACATTTGACGTTTTCAGAAGTTCAACATGGGTCAGGTAAATTACATTAGTTAGAGACAGCGACTTTAATGCAAATCACAACACTACTTTAGCTAAATTTCTTAAAGTCAAAGAAACTTTCAAGCAACAAATATATCTTTTTCAAAGATTTAAAAAAAAATTTAACTTTCTAGGCACTACATTGGTCTATGTACACATTGAGTCTTTATTGCGTGTATTTTGTCCTAAATGCAAAGTACTGCGGCATAAATTGACAAAATAAGCAACAACTAGTAAGGATGTAACCTTTGGCCTGGCCAAAAATAAATACCCTATACTGCAGTATTTCAAAAATTTTGCTTATATGGGAGGTGCCACGCCCTCTTGTCCAAGTTCACCCAGTTTCTGTTTAGAGCTTGCAGTTATAATTCTTAGTGTCTGAGAGAAATTTAGTTGGACTATCTCAAAAAACGTTTTCAGTAAAGCGTTTTGAAGCTTTTGCTTATATAGGAGGTGACACGCCCTCTTTTCCGAGTTCGTCCAGTTTACGCCTAGAGCGTGCATTTATAGTCTTTAGTATTTAAGTGAAATTTATTCTAATTGTCTCAAAAAACTCTTTCAGTATAGTGTTTTGAAGCAGTGAAGCAGTGAAGCAGTTTTTGTCAGTTAAGCAGAGCCTTGTCAAAGAGGTTGGAATTACTTTTCATTTTGTGTCTTTATTTCACCATATTTTTTCTGACCTTGCATGACTTCTATTCAAACGAAGTGAAAAATTTCTTTGCTGATGTTTTCCCTTTTACATATATAAATAGTAAAAAAAGAACTTCAAAAATACACCCTAATGAATATCAATCAATTTACATTAAATGCGTAGATAAAATATTCTACATCAAAGCCAATATGATAGATGGATAAAATATGCACAATATTATAATGCTTGAAAGAAAAAGAAGGAATAACGACACATTCAAGGCATTTTAGAAAGAAAAAAAAAAAAAAAAAAATTCAGCAATCCTTAAAATATGCAACAGCAAAAGAAAAAGGCAAGAAAAGTCAAGCACACATAACCAAGCGAAGGCAGTCAGGCAGACATCATCCATCCATCCACCACAACCGATGAGGGCACTCAACATAACTTTTTGACATTTTTTACGGCACTTTGAGCACAGGTGTGCAGAAAAATGTCCACTTTGACAGCATCCAACGAGTGATGAAAAGAAAAAGCTGAAAAACATTTGAGTTGTAAGCAATCAAAAGCAATAAAAATTTCATATGACGACGACTGGCATTTTGGACATTTTGAAGTTTTTTTTAGTTATTCATGCAGCAGCAGAAGAAACAGGAGGAGCAGAGCAAAGAAAGTGCAGCAGCTGATGGAAAAAATTGAAAAAAAATTAACTAAAAATTTACATTAAAAAAGTCAAAGCAAGAGAATTTTAAATTGTTTCATTTTAATTATAGCTACACAGTTTCAGCAGCAGCAGCAAAAGAAATGTTGCAAACAGCAGCAAAAGCAAACGTAACCAAAGTAAACGCTATTGAGCAGTTAACTTGGCTGACATTTTGACACTTTGTTGCAGCAACAGAGCGTTGATAGTAGCTGACTGGCAGCCGGTCAGCGGTTTTGTGGTCTTGGCCACATCAAGGCTACGACGGCGCAGCTTTTGCAAAAAGTTACTGCGACTTTGTGGTAAATAATTTGTTGCTTCTCTGTTTTCTTGCATTAAGATTAAAATGCTTGTAGTAAGGATATGCGAGTAACTTTGGCTTTAAGTAACTTTAAGCTGCTGGCTGCATGAAAATATAGCCGACTTTGTGGCCAAGCGACAGAATGAGTCGTAACATTTTCTGTTTGGCTCTTTATGCTGTTTTCTTTAGCAGAAAATCAATGCAATTGAAATGTTTCCTCTAATAGTCTTACTAAATTAATAGTCTTGTATGCGTCCACATCTTTATAATTATTACTCGTATTTAAAGTTTTAATAATTTTAAGAACTCATTAAGGTTAAATTAAGTAAAGATTTTCTAGTTAAATAAGTCTAGAATTAATTTGTAACTAAGTATTTTTAGTAAATAGATAGTTCAAGGATAATCACATCCAACGGGCTTGACAAACTATCGTGCAACCGCTTGACAAACATTTGCACAAGAATTGCATGGTTATCGCGTGCAGCAGCAACCCTGGTGCCGAAACAGTGAGTGCCAACTGTCAAATCCTATCGCTAAAAGAAAACAGCTGATCGTGGATGAAAATGGAATGTTGGAATGCAAGTTCCGGCAATGGTATCGTTCTCTAGTAACTTGACCGGCAATGAGGTGTTCTTTGAATATTTCAATCATCCTTGGATGAATCTGATGCTTTCAAGAGAAAACCAATACACGCCTTTCAGTGAACATTGACTAAGACCGCAGGCTTTGTTTACCGAAAATTTCCAAGAGTGTAGCGGTGGCGCGGGCTCTCGAAAACAAATAAGGACAGGTTAGTAGAGGACAACAGGGAGACCGCGGTGAAACATTCGCTTTTTTCCCTAAAATACCACTATGCAGCATTCGATTTTATTTTGCAAAACTGAATAAAACCAATAAGTATATTGTAAAATATGGCTTAAAATAAGCAATAGGTGCCTTCCCGGTTTTCAGGATCGGGTCGAATTTATTTTTTTAATCGGCCTTTTAAAGTGTTGTGTCGACTAATTGAATTTTACGATCCTTACTGTAAAATTTTAAAGGTACGTTTTGGACAAAACTTGTCGTCCCAAGGTCATAGCAAAATTATGCAAAGAAAATTTTTTAGAAGACATTAACCCATTTTATTCTGTTTTTGTGGGTCTTTTTGACACCTTTTCCCAAAAAATTGATAATAATGGGTTAAAATGTTACACCAAATATATCACAAAAAAATTTGGTCAGTTGTCACCGAAGACAAGAAATGCTTAAGAATAATGCGTAAAAAAACTTTATTATCATGAAATGTGTATGGTTTTTAATGAGGTTGACAATTTTTTGGCCTTCGCGATAATGTTTCGACTTTTAAGTGTTCGGCAACTATTAGTGAACTTTTATAGCAAATATTTCTGTGGTACATACCGATCCATTTTTCCCCTGTTTTGGGGTAATTTTTGCATCTATCTAAGAAATGGGTAAAAAGTACCCATATGTGGGGGTTGTAGAGGGTTAAAGTCGTATACACAAATATTCCACGTAATATCCTGCATAAGTTTTTGAAACACGTGATATAAGGATCGTAAAATTTAATGTGTCGACTCGACACCTTGATAGAAAACTTCAAAGACCGATTAAAAAAAAATTTGACCTGGCCCATAAAATCGAGAAGACAAGTTTAACCTATTAATAGCCATATTTTCAGACTATATTGTTTGTTCAACCAGTTTTTCAGCAACCAAAAGTTAAATTTTGTCGAACGGTGCTGTAGGAAAGAATGCTTGCTCATTTAACTCTTCGGATATTCTGCGATTAACATTCTCAACTTTTCTCAACACTTCCCGAAAAATTTTCCTTTTGATTATTACCACTGCATTATTATGCAATTATGTATGTCACAATCTGCAGTTGCTTGCAAATCTCTTAGAATAAGTTTTTGTTTAAGTGAAATTTCTTTATAATTTACACGTGAAATGTGAAAGCTTTCAGCGTAATGCGAATAAATACCTAAGTAATTAATTTTATGACAACTTCATGCAACGCAAATTGAATAAATTACACTTAATGGCAAAGATTAAGTGAAAGCTTTTAAGTGCAGCCAGCAGCCAACAGATTTCCTTCATTGTCATAAAATCTCTAGCAGCAGCAGCAGCATCATTTGCTGTTTGTTGATCAATGTTGACAATAACAGCAACAACAAAACCAACAACAACAACAACGACAACATTAACAAAGTCCAAATTCAACCACTTTTAGTTGCATTCAACAAACAAACAAAAGTTCACTAAAATATTAAACCAACAACAATAGCAACAACAGCAACAATAACAGCATTTAAACAATACAACGCAGCATCAACTTCAATTTGTCAGCAAAAGTTTGACACCACCAACAGCAACAGCAGCAGCAACAGCAACAACAAAACTTTTTGCGCGCGCTCGTACAAAATTTTGCTTTTATGCGTAAACATTGAATGACAGTTGCCTGGTATTGTTGGCATTTATTATTGCTATTGTTGTTGTTGTTGTTGCTATTATTGTTGTTGTTTGCACTTGACAAATAAAGTTAAGGAGTTAAAAAGCTTAATGAAACTCTTAAATGATGTCGCGCTTTTTTGGTGAAGTCCTTAATTCAATTGTTGCTTTTGGTGTTTGCGTTGTCGAGAACACTTTAAATGGCGTTAAACTGTTTTGATTGCATTATAGTTGGATTTTGTTGTTGCTGTTGTTGTTGCTATTGTTGACATAAAAGAGTTAGCGCGCGCTAATTTTTCCTTAGGTAACAACTAAAAGCTTTTCGCTTGCTGTGAAATGCGCTGTCAAAACTTAAGTTATGCAAATAAAGTTTATTAATTATGAATAAGGACTCTGCCTGACTGCCTGCTTAAGCGTTGAGTAAGCGTTTGAGCAGGATGAGGTTTTCTGTTGGCAAATGAAATGACAGACTATGCAAAGTGGTATTTTGGAACAGAAGAGGGTAGAAGCTCTATTAATTATGACTGAAAAATGCTGAAAGATTTTATGGAAAGTTGATTTGAGTTTTGCGTTATTATGCCAATAGTCCGTGGGGACTTCGTCACTTATCTTTTGTGTGTTAAATCATGAATTTGCGTTCAATTGAAAGATAAGCTTCAGTTAAAAATCTATAAGGAAGGATTACAGCTGCACATAAAATGACAACCGATCTTATTTAAAATAAGTAAGGCACTATTCAACTCAACTCCAGTGTTAGTGGGTGTAAGGGCTGTTTGATAAGTTTGAGATTTTTTGAATTTTCCGCATAGTAACTTTAAACTCAATACTGCTCCTGTCAAGTGTCATCCATTAATGGACCACTTTCAAACCGAGAGGCTTCACAAATTGAGACCTTGGTTTGACAGGTGGGGCAGTTTTAGGGTTCTGCTGACCGACTGAGTGGACTGTATCGAGTCCAACAACTACGCCGACGTAGGACGAAAGTAAAGACGTTTGCTATTCGGTTGATAGTGCGAGACTGACTTTATTGTACAAGAATAAGAAGAGAGGACTAACAGATTAATACATATAGTGACCTGTGTTGCCTACGAAATATATATGTGTACAAAAGGGAAATTGTTACAACTATTAATTTTAAACATTGCAAGTAAATACATAATTTATTAAATAAAACCAGAACATTCTCCCGGCTGTTAAGGGACACCTTAACCGTCAATAGGCAGCATGCATAGTTTGGTAACTGGGCGCTTCATGATAGACCTTGAAGTTTTTACTGTTGCCACGCGAACTAAGTTGTCTTTGCCTGGGTGAACTTCAGTGACTAAGCCCATTTGCCAGCAAGAAGGTGGAGCATGTTCGTCGTAGACTAGTACAATTGAACCGGCTTTCAAATTTTGCTTTTCGATGTACCATTTGGAGCGTTGCTGCAGCGTTGTGAGATATTCTCGTTGCCATCGACGCCAAAACTCCTGTTGTAAGCGAGTGAGTAGCTGCCAACGAGATAAACGGTTTAGTTTAAGATGTTCTAGGCTGGGCTCCGCAATTTGCACTAATGGTTGGCCAATGAGAAAGTGGCCTGGCGTTAGTACGTTGATATTATCGATGTCGTCATCGTACAAGGTTGTAAGTGGGCGAGAGTTGAGTTGGGCTTCAATTTCGCAGAGCAAAGTAGAAAGCTCTTCATATGTGAGCTTGATTTCGCCGATAACACGCCGCAAGTAAAATTTGGTAGCTTTGACAGCTGATTCCCAGATACCGCCAAAATGTGGTGCGCCTGGTGGGATCAGATGCCAGTTAATTTGCGCATGTGCCATGTAAGAACCGACTTCTTTAGATTTTGATATTTGTTTGAAGTTTTTCATTAGTTCTCGGTTAGCACCAATGAAGTTGGTGCCATTATCACTGTGTATATCTGATGGTAGACCTCTTCGAGAGACAAATCGCTTCAGAGCTGCAAGAAAAGCGTCTGATGTCAAGTCCGAAACAACTTCAAGATGCATTGCCCGTGTGGAAAGACACACAAAAACTGCGATATATCCTTTGATCGGAGCTGCTTTTCTGCTTTTATGAACTTTCATCAAAAAAGGGCCTGCATAATTTATGCCAGTGCGTAAAAATGGACGAGCCTGAGTTACACGGCTGCTAGGAAGATCTGCCATTTGCTGCGAGCAAGTCAAAGCACGAAAGCGAGTGCAGACTACGCATTTGTTGATTTCTTGTTTGATTAGTCGGCGACAGTTAGTTATCCAAAATTGTTGTCGCAAAATGTTCATTAGTAGCGTCGGACCAGCGTGAAGATTTTTGATGTGCTGTGCTGAGACAATGCGTTGAGCTAGGATACTATCTTTAGACAGCAGCATAGGATGCTTAGTATCAACATTACAAACTGCATTTTTGAGTCGCCCACCAACACGTAGAATTGAAGAAGAGTCGAGAAATGGTGAAAGTTTAAGAATCGAACTTCTCGTGGAGAGTTGTCTATCGTTTGACAATTGTTGAAATTCTTCAGAAAAATGTTGCAATTGAGACCATCTTACGCAGTGAAGCAGAGCTGCATGGATTTCTGCTGCGGTGTATGTGATTGGAAAGGATGCACCGTTGTTACGTCTCTTTTTCACAATTCGATTCCAGGCTGAAATCACATAATGTGTAGTTTTGAATAGCGATGGAGCAGTTGACTGATTACATCAGGTTGCTCAATAACTGGAAAGGCAAGGCAAGTGGTTTTGCGCTCTTCTGCATCTATGGGTCCGCTGACGTCATCATTAGCATGAAAACGAGGCCAAGTTTCTTGTGACTGCGAGAGCCAGGTGGGACCATGCCACCAGAGAGAATAGTTTAAAAGTACTTCTGGCTCTAATCCACGCGTTGCAGCATCTGCAGGATTTTCTGATGATATGACATGATGCCATGATGACCGAGGAATTATGTCAATGACTTCCGAAACTCTATTTGCAACATAAGTTTTCCAGCGTCGTGGATGTGAGGATAGCCAACCAAGAACTATCATTGAATCTGTCCATGCTATGCATTCAACATCGTTGATCATCAAAGCGACCTTGACAGCTTTGAAAACTTTAGCTAGCAGTAGAGCGGCTGCAAGTTCTAGCCGAGGTAGAGACACTTGTTTGAGAGGTGCTACTCTGGTCTTTGCAGTGAGAAGAATGACCTTTGAGCCATGATTTGACTGAACTCTGCAGTATACAGCAGCTGCATATGCCATTTCCGATGCATCTGAAAAGCCACAAAGCTGGAGCTTCACCGAAGGGCTGAAGTTGATCCACCGTGGAATTTGTAGCTTGTTGAAACATTCGTAATTTTGTCGAAATGTCAGCCATTTTACAGAAAATGAGCTTGGGAGTTCTTCATCCCAATCGAAATTGTTCAACCATAATTGTTGGAACATGATTTTTATGATTACAGTGCAGGGTGAGAGAAACCCAAGTGGGTCATAAATCTTGGAAGATTCCGATAGTATCGCTCTTTTGGTGCAAGCGTTGCTGATTGGTCTGACCTTGAAAGTGAAACAATCTGTGAGCGGCTGCCAATGTAGACCTGCGATATCGAGATCAGTTATCTTATGATCAGAATTCACAATTACCTTAGCATCGTTCGAAACCCATTTTGTTAATGGAAAACCTCTGCGCTGAAGAGCCATGGTGATGTCAGTCTTTAATATGGTTGCTTCTTCTGCTGAATCTGCGCCACAAATGAGGTCATCTACATAAAAATTGTTTTTGATTAATACTCCAATATCTGATGGATCGATTTCTTCGCCCGTGGCGTAGAGACAACGCGTAGCGAGGAATGGCGCAGAAGCGGTTCCATAAGTGACAGTGCGGAGCCTATAATGACAAATAGGTTGATTAGTGCCACTTCTCCACAGAATACGTTGATAGTCTCTATCCTCTGGATGAATCAGGATCTGGCGATACATTTTAACGATATCACCGCAGAGTCCCACACGGTATCGCCTGAAGTTGATGAGTAAAGAAGTCAAGTCGCGCTGAATTGTAGGGCCAATTGCAAGCATATCGTTCAGAGACACGCCAGATGTAGATTTGGCTGATCCATTGAAAACAACTCGGCATTTGGTTGACCTGCTCTCAGGCTTCAAAACTGGGTGATGTGGAAGATAAAAAGTTTTGCTGCAACACTTATTTATTTCTGCATGTGGGATTTTCTCCAAATGTTCTAGCGCAATATACTCCTCGATAAAATCTTTGTATTGATTGAAGAGAAAATTATCACGAGCAAAACGTCTTTCGAGACTCGCAAACTGCTTGTAGGCTGACGTGAGTGAGTTTCCTAGGCACTGCGAGGTGTCACGAAAGGGTAACCTTACAATATGACGACCAGTGTTGTCGTATCCATGTGTTGTTTGAAAATGATTTTCGCAATACTGTTCCTCAGGGGTATACAATTTTGTAGCAACCTCAGGCTCTTTCTCTGCTTCCCAAAATCGACGCAATGACTCATCAATTTTAAGATTATCAGCTGAGACTGTTGAAGCGTAAGCATACGTATCCTCCCCGCCGTTATGTACTTTTCCAGCAAGTACATAGCCAAAAATTGTGTTGTGAACAGTTGGAAAACCAGTGTTGCTGGTGTATTTGCCATCAGATAGCAAATTGAAAAAATGTTGTGATCCAATGAGAATATCTATTGGATGTGAGCTAAGGGAACCGTCGTCTGCCATGTTCAGGTTTGGTGGAAAACCCCAATGAGACATATTAATCGGATCTGACTTCTGCTCCTGTGAAATACGCTTTAGAATAAACGCATTAATATGCAATGATGAGCTGCTATCGAATCTCGATGTGAGTCGTAGCGAAACTACACCTTTCGTAGTGACTGAGTTTTCACCTCCGATTCCTCCAACCTTGATGCGGCCATTCCGACGTGGGAGACGCAGCCGTTGAACCAAGTCTTCAAAAATAAACGTACCCATTGACGCTGAATCCATAAGTACTTTGCAAACCGTGGCCCCTGTGCCATTGATGTTTGAAGCATTTACGACCGCAACGGGAAGCAACACCTTCTGATTTATAAGGTTATTGCTTTGAATAGAATATGTTGACAAAGGTGTCTGGGCATCTGGAGACTCGTCCTTGCTGTCCATATGAAGACAAGTGTGGTGTTGACGACCGCAAGTATGACATCTCTGATTTGACGTGCAATTATTCACTTTATGCTCCGTTGAGAGACAATTAAAGCACAAATTATTTTCTTTAACAAAATCACGTTTTTGTATTAATGCCAGAGCTTTGAATTTGAAACATTTAAAAAGTTGATGTATGCCACCACAATTTACGCATTTTGAAACTATACTGCGTGATTCTGTGGTTACGAAACATCGATTACGAAACGAAGTAGAAGGGGTGTTTTTGTATGACTGCATGCACTCAAGGGCTGACCACCTTTTATTTAAAAATTCGATAAGCTGCTCAATTTTTGGATGATCTTGGGATCCCTCATTGCTTTCAGCCCATTGCCGTTTTGTATCGTCGTCCAATTTTTTGAGGAGCAAATATATGATCCACGGGTCTCGACTTTCCGCATCTGACCCCAGAGACTTGAGTCCTCGTAAAATTGAGTCAGTGTTATCCGACAAGGCACGAATTGATGCAGCTGAAGGCTCATTCACAGTTTTGAGATCGAAAAATGATTTGATGTACGAAATAATTATAGGCTGTAAGGTTTATCTCATTGTATAATATAGCAAAGGAACAGCTTTTGAAATTCTAAAAAAAATCAAAAAATTTTGAATTGAAATATTAGTACAGTCATTTGGTAGTTTTACCTGGAAAGTTTTGCGGTATTGTTGCAAATGAGTTATTTTATAGATTTCGATGTGATCTTTCAGAATATGAACTTTGCTACCTCGAGTCGTGTTCGCTCACGCCGTTTTTTCAAAATAACTCCAAAACGGTTCGTCATAAATAAAAATTTTTCATGCGTTTTGTAGAACGTTTAATTCCCTTTAAGAATCTTTCCGAACTATTTTTTCGTTCGACTTACCGTTCATGAGATATCGCAACTTAGAAATCAATCAAAATTGAAGATAGTACTGTGCGCACAACTATTTTCAATTTTTAATGATTTTCAAGTCCTGATATCTCATGAAGTGTAAGTTTGACGAAAAAACAGTTTGAAGAGACTTATAGGGAATCAAACGTTCCACAAAATGTATGAAAATTTGTTTTTCTAGAGTAAACTGTTTTGGAGCTATTTTAAAAAAACAGTTTTTTTTTATAAATTTAAGGTTTTGTGAAAAAATATCTCCTAAGCTATGGGTCACATGAAAAAAAATAATATGCAGCTTGTAGTACAAGTAATTTCCTATAAATAAATTTTTTGCTTTGAGCGTGCGACTCACCGATCATGAGCTATCGTAATTTTAAGTTTAACACGTCACTGTGCCTACCCATAAGCGGCATCACACCTCCCGGGAAGATAGGGACAACCTCGACTTGGAGTCACTGAAGATTTTTTGATGACGTTTTGTTCGTTTACCTCTCCTGAGCTGGTAACTGTGGAAACGAAAATCCCAACTCGTCCTTCTTGCAATTAAACTGAGTTTTAATCCTTTTTTACGAGGCAAGATTGAATTACTAATATTATAGTGACCTCGAAGTCTTGGAAGTGAAATTTTTTTGATGAGATTTTGTTCGTTTATTTGCTCAGAGTCGAAAAATAAGAAAATTAAATCGGAATAGTTCTTTATTGCGAATAAGCCGATTTTAAGCGCCTTTTTTCTTTGTATGTTTAAACTATTAATATTAAATCGACCTCGAAATACTGGCAGTGAAAACTTTTGATGAAGATTTGTTCAATAAGTTTGCTTGAGTGGGATAAGGTGAAAAAATGAATCAAAACAACTCCTTCTTGCGCAGAAATGGGCTTTAAGAACCCTTTTTGCCCCTAAATTTTTAATAAAACATACTACTTTTAACTCGCAACAACTAAGCTCACAGTCGTTTTTTTTCGGATGGGTCTATAGAGAAATGTTCATGGTACATACATATAAATATTTTCATAAAATGTTTTAGAAAACCAATGCTTTATTGATTGATAAATCAGCGCAAAATCGTATGTTTTGTCAGAAAAATTTTTTTATTTTTTATATTGGGGGTTATCGTGAATCAAGATTCCGCGGGAGTTTTCTTAAACTACAATAGAGAATGCACGGCTGTTTGACAAAATTCCCCGGGATTATTTATTCACGATAAACCCCATTAAATTTAGAAATTAGTTTGCTTTCGTAGACATGTACAGCACTTAACACTTGGATATCATTATCATCGCGATTGAAAGATACTTTATAACTAGTCCATATTGATAGAAAGTCGAAATGCACTGATCCAAAAGCCTCTTCGCTATAGCATCTGAGTCCGATGACGCTATGAAATATATTTAAGTCTACAATGTTAAACTGAGTATATAAAAGGCAAAGAGGTGCATCTTAATGGGAATGCTGATATCAAAAATTGTTTTTTTTTTTTAAATCAACATACCTGTGACGACAGAAAAGCATACAGCAAACATGAAAAAGAACTCGGATTCTATAGCAAATAGGCTTTTGGATCAGTGCATTACGACTTTCTGCCAATATGGACTAGTTATAAAGTATCTTTCAATCGCGATGATAATGATATCCAAGTGTTAAGTGCTGTACATGTCTACGAAAGCAAACTAATTTCTAAACTTAATGGGGTTTATCGTGCATATATAATCCCGGGGAATTTTGTCAAACAGCCGTGCATTCTCTATTGTAGTTTAAGAAAACTCCCGGGGAATCTTGATTCACGATAACCCCCAATATAAAAAATAAAAAAATTTTTCTGACAAAACATACGATTTTGCGCTGATTTATCAATCAATAAAGCATTGGTTTTCTAAAAAATTTTATGAAAATATTTATATGTATGTACCATGAATATTTCTTTAAATACCCATCTGAAAAAAACGACTGTGAGCTTAGTTGTTGCGAGTTAAAAGTAGTATGTTTTATTCAAAATTTAGGGGCAAAAAGGGTGCTTAAAGCCCATTTCTGCGCAAGAAGGAGTTGTTTTGATTAATTTTTTCACCTTATCCCACTCAAGCAAACTTATTGAACAAATCGTCATCAAAAGTTATCACTGCCAGTATTTTGAGGTCGATTTAATATTAATAAGTAGTTTAAACATACAAAGAAAAAAGGCGCTTAAACTCGGCTTATTCGCAATAAAGAACTATTCCGATTTAATTTTCTTATTTTCCGACTCTGAGCAAATAAACGAACAAAATCTCATCAAAAAAATTTCACTTCCAAGACTTCGAGGTCACTATAATATTAGTAATTCAATCTTGCCTCGTAAAAAAGGATTAAAACTCAGTTTAATTGCAAGAAGGACGAGTTGGGATTTTCGTTTTCACAGTTACCAGCTCAGGAGAGGTAAACGAACAAAACGTCATCAAAAAATCTTCAGTGACTCCAAGTCGAGGTTGTCCCTATCTTCCCGGGAGGTGTGGCATGCACAATTTTAAATTTTTTTTCAAATTTTGAATTAGGATATCTCCTAAGTAATGTCGCACAAAAACAATTGAGAAGTCATTTTTATAGAAAATTTTATAAGCGACAATATTGAGGCATAATATTTTTCTCTAAGTGTGACCGTTAAAGAAATATTTGTAAAAATCGGATTTTGGACGTCATTTTTCCAATACGGCGGCGCGAGCGAACACGACTCGAGGTAGCAAAGTTGAAATTCTGAAAGAACACTTTGAAATCTATAAAATAACTCATTTGCAAAAGTCCTGCAAAAGTTTCCAGGTAAAATCATTTTATTCTTCCAAATGATTGTACTATATCTTAAAAAACGGAAATTTTTTATCTAACCATATACAAATTTTCTCTATTCCATCTCATTAAATGATATTCTTTTTAGCAAAGCAAACATGAACTATTCGATTATCTTTAAGAAATAAAATTATTTAATTTGGAAATATAACAAATCTTTTTCTCATTTTATAGCCAAATGTTGGATATTTCTGAACAGGACTTGGCAATCCGAAATGATTTAATTTCATTTGATGCCAAACAAATTTTGAACAGAAATTGTCAAAAGACAAAAAATTTAACTCTGAATTCAATTTTGAAATTCTCCGCTTTATTGTTAATTAATTTAAGCCTTGAAGCACGTAGAAATAGCGCACACAGATGAATACACGCAACGACACTCACACACTCACACACACATACATTAAGGACACATATGTTCGAATGTAGCACACAGGACAGGACAGCAGCGCACGACAGTCGGAACTGTCAAAATGATATGAAATTAAAAATAAATCCCGTGCATCAGTAAATGTACGTGCTGCGCAGCAATAAAAAGGACAACAGCAAGGACATAAGACAGCAACAGCAACAACAGCAGTAATGCTACAAGAAGAGAAAGTCACATGGACTGACAAATAAATACAATAAAAGATGACGAAGAGAAATGGTTTCTTTTTTTGTTTTCTGTGTTGTCTTTATGTTTCAAATCATGGAAAATGGATCAGCGTATGTGTTATATTTGGAAACAGAGACTGACAGGGACAGCAGGGAAGATGCCTCGAATTATATAAAAAGGATTTGGCTTTTTCTGTTGCTTTTAATAATATATTTTATTTATTTTATTTTTAATCAAAATTACGAGATTTTGCTTTAAAAGCAGAGTTTTGTAATGTAACTAGAAATTTCACTTTTGACAAAAGTCAAGATTTTCATTTTCAATCTCATAAAGTTCCAAAAAAAATAATTACAGAAAGGGGACAACAAATATGAATTTGAGGAAAGAATACGAAAGTTGTGGCATCATATTTAAGGCAAAGATTCTAAGCATTCGAAGACGATAGTGGTTTTCATTTTCTTTAAAAGTCAGTAGCCTCAAAAAAGCACGTCGGGTGTTCTTGTAACTCAGCAGAAATAACGTGGGTTATGAAAGTAAGAGAATTACTGACTTTAATTATTTTAGGACAAGTCTACATGAAACACTTTTTCTTCAAACATAGCAATGGGGATAACCTAGTTCTATTAAAAGAAAATTAGTTAAGTCCTTGTTCTATGTAGGAACACAGCTGTTCTATATGTAATCATACTCTCTCTCTCAAACTTACTTTCGACAGATACATATCACCTACAAATGTGCACTTTAAAAATTAAATTAAATTTCTTAAATAAATGACTTCCAGCAAACTCTACCACAATAAAAACGTTAACAATTGGTAGCAAATTGAGCGGTAATTAAAATTAATTTACACATGTCGACAACTCAGCAAAGGAGTTACGCGCTGCCTCCACACCGACTCACTTTACAACATCCGTTGGGTTCTTTGAATGGGGGGCTTGAAGTTGCTAAGCTTTTAACTGCTACCCCAGATTGTCAGAGTTTGCATTTGTACGAGTCACGCTGGAATTGTTGTTGTAATTAAAGCTTAAGTAAACGCTGGTGCAAGAAAAAATTGTTGTTATTTTTGGTTGTTGTTATTTTAAGCACAAAAAGTTTACAAAAATGATGTGATGTTACGTTGCACAGTGTACTAGCATCACAATTTATGGAACAGTTTTGGTTACTGAGCAGAAAGTTGATCCTTTTTAATCAAAGAAAGAAGTATCAAATATTTGTAAATTTATTTCCGAGAGACCTGTTCCAAAATCCGTGTGATTTCAATTACTTTTCATTTAGGTGGCTTTTTAATAAAAGTGGTGAGTCGAACGATAAAAAGTATAAGTATCTCTTTTGCAAAAAATCGCAGGCTCCCGCTTAGGAAATATTTTTAAAAAACCGCATAAAGTCGGAAAATTCGATTGTATCGATTATTTCTTAAACAGTTATTTTTTCGTTAATCCAAATCAATATTGTTTGTAGAACCTGTGTAGGGGAGGGGGGGGGGGCTAGTGTGGACAATTTTTATATAATTACAAAATTATATATATAAATATATCATTTTTGTAATAAAGTATTTTTTAGCGATTACTTATACATACCTCTTGCCTTCATAATTGCATCAATACTTATGATTTTTTATTTTCATAAATGCACTATTAAATTATTTTAAAAAGATCTTACATTTGTCCACACTAGCCCCGTATAAGGGGCTAGTGTGGACAACCATTGATTTAACTAAGGGCTAATGTGGACACCATAAGAAACATGATAATTCATACAAAAACGTTAAAAAAGAGTTCAGATACATGTTTATTCAAGAAAATAATGATGTAATGCAAATAAAAATACAAATAAAAAATTAACTGCTATCCCATGTTGTATTTGGAGAAATTTATATCAAACTTCATATAACTTGCTGATCGAGATGTTCTCGGCAGTTGTTGTGCTTGTGGCAGCTTTGCCACTATTTCATTTCGGTGAATTTGGCTGGTATCCGGTATATCGGGATACGTGAATCTATCGTTCTTTCTTTTTAGAAACGTAATGTCGAAATCTTGAGAACCGTGGATCGTGACAATTTGGCCAATATAAAATACTTTTTGTCCATGTTGTTTCAAACTTCATATAACTTGCTGATCGCGATGTTTCCGACAGTTTTTGTGGTTGTGGCAGCTTTGCCACTATTTCATTTCGGTAAATTTCGCTGGTACCCGGTAAATCGGGATACGTGAATCTGTAGTTCTTTCTTTTTAGTAACGTACTTTGTTGGAACGACTTTTAGAAATGCTCTGACGATTTTTGGAGTCATTTCACCTGCTGCGGACATGTCCACACTAGCCCCATTTCAGTTGTCCTTACTAGCCCCTTCATGTCTTTTTAAACAAAAACATTTTTTTTTAATCTTACGGTAAAGTTCTTCAAAAATAATTTCAATGGTTTAAATAAACACTATTTTAAGTTGTATTATCTATTAACACTACAGCAGAAGAATAATTAGTTTAAAAGTATCACTGAAATTACGAAACAACAAAAAAATTACATTTTGCTGCGTAAAACACGTTCGGTCACGTTATCATGGAAAGCTGAACTGCCAACAAATGAATTTTTTTTTTGGTGGTGCAGAGTGAAATTACCAACTTGAAAAATATAAAACAGAAACAAAAAATTCAAAACGGTGCGAGAATTTGAATTTGTCCACACTAGCCCCCAGTCCACACTAGCCCCCAGTCCACACTAGCCCCCCCCTCCCCTACTCCCTACAAAAGAAATTCTGATTCTTTTAATTGTTTGGCTCACGGTTTTCATCAAGAAGCCTTCTTAATTAAAAGTAATTGCAACCTGACGGATTACAAAACAGGCCTGACTATCTCCAATTCGACATTTCTAAAGTGCACAATTCGTTTTTGATGATTCATTCATATTTTGATGAAATTTTTTGGATACGGGCCTATAATATTTTCCATACCCACAAAAGTGCTACGCCCACTTTCTTACGATTGAATATTACACATCACATATCCCAAACTATACAAGCTTTTTCGATGAAATTTGGTGGATAGGTGGCCAACATGAATACCATATTCACTCTCAAATAAGTGCTACGCCCACTTTTGAAACATAAGTTTCACTTCTATCACGCTACATTTGTTTTAAGTTATTTGTAAGTGTGTTTTTTGATGTGCTTGGACTTAATCGATCCGACTTTTGCTCTTCGTGGGTTTCTATAAATGAAATGACTTTGTTCCACTGTGCATCATTTCAACGCGTATTTGCAAGGATAAAAGTTTTCTCGTTTTTTTGTTTTACGTGTTGCCTCTGTGCTGCCCCAGCTGTTGCTGTTTTCCTCTTTGTCGTCTCCACTCTACGTGTTGTTGTTGTTAAAAAAAGCAATTTAATTCGATTGGATTAACATGTGATGAGATTTTAATTGCGTTAATCCGATTTGAATTCGAATGAACTTTGCCAAGTTGCTGTTGTTGCTGTACCTCTTAATGTTGTCGCTCGCTTAGATTTTTATCCTGTTGCTCCGTTTAATGAGCGCGTAATGTTTTTTTGCATGTCCTTGGTTGTGCTTAGCGTTGGTGGAGTTCATTTTAATTCTGTGGAAGTGACTTTATTTAGAGGATGCGATACGCTTAGGGGGGCATAATTTAATTGACTTGTTGTTAACACGTTATTGTTGTGGTTTTAATTAATTTCATATTTTTTTTTTTTGAATTTTAAAATTGAAAATAAATTTAATAATTACAAAATGTTTTTTGTTGCCCTTTTTTTGTTATTCGCATTATTTGGTGTTTTAATTATAAAACTTGTGGTACAAAAATAAAGCACAAAAAATACATCAACTTTACCGCCAGACAAACGACTGACCCCGGCACTTGAAACTCTCTGCATGAATATGACATGATTGGGACTTGTGTGCTACTGCTGGTGCTGCTGCTCCTGCCATGTGATGCCGCGTCAAAAGCGCTTAAAAAGTGCAACATAAACACTAAAAATATAATTAAAAGTTATTCAGCAAAAAATATATATTTTTTTTTGTTTTTTTAGTAACTTCAATACCCTACACTTTGTGCTGTTGGTTGTTCTGATCAGCTTCACTTCCTGACTTGATCTGTCTGTTAACGCAAGAATACGCATAGACTCCCAAAAACCGGATTTAATTTCCTGCGATAGGCAACGTGAATTGTACCCATTGAAAATTCTTCAATTCATATCGCTATCTCCCTCACTCTCATAAGTGCACGTGGCATACGTTAAACTCATGATTTTCGGTCATTCGTTTTTCCATCGTGCTTAGCAGCGGCCACCGTAATTTTCATTTATATTTCTTTTTAATATTAAATTTGTTTAAAACTTAAAATTACTTACTTAAAACTAAATTAAAATCGTTCAATAAATTACAACGTAAAAGTAAAAGTTCTCTTTGGGATGAAAACACCTAGTGGGACATTTTTTTCTTGCAATTTACTTTTGGGTACATACGTAGGCTGCTCGATATATTTCTGGCCTAGGCAACACTAAGTGTTGCCAGGTGCAATCTGACATTTCTATTGGAAAGTTTGATATTTTTTAGCATAAACGTACTCAGAACGTTTTGACGTACGACCATCATTTGTGTTGTTTACAGTAACTTGAAAAAATCAATTTGGCAAAAAAATGGAATTAACTCGTGAACGTTTTCGTGCGATCATTTTTCATAACTTTCGACGTGGATTATCACGACAAGAGTGCATCGATGAAGTTAAATCTTTGCATGGCGATGAAGCACCATCCTATAGCACAGTGGAAAACTGGTTTAATGAATTCAATCGTGGCCGACGCTCGCTCAAAGATGAATTCCGTGAAGGTCGTCCAAAAACGTCTGTTGTACCAGAGAACATTGATGCCGTGCGTGAACTAATAATGCAAGATCATGTGACATACCGTGAGATAGAAGTATCCTTGGGCATTAGTTCCACTTCAATACATTCTATTTTGCATGAACACTTAGTGGTAAAAAACGTTTGTTCTCGTTGGAAGCCCCATAATTTATCAATTGCTTAAATTTTCAATGGAAAGATTGATTTTCTTAACTCACTGTAAGCAAAACAAATAGCACTTGTACATCAAAACGTTGTGAGTACGTTTATGCTAAAAAATGTCAAACTTTGTTATGGCGTTGCCAGATTTTAGCTATTGACATTAGTGTTGTCTAGGCCAGAAATATTTCGAGCAGCCCACGTAATAGCCCAAGAGTATTTTTGATCATCGAAGACATCAGCAGCATCATCCTGGTGGTCATCAGCATCGCTTCAGCGATCATTCATCAGCACAGCCAAAATTGTCTTAATCAACAGCTCACGTGACAGCCGTCCGCGGTCGACGTCGGCAGTAGCAACTTTATACCGCAAACATTTAACAAAAAGGTATTCCTTTCACATCAAATATATTCGCCGCCCACTGTCTGTACTGGCTGGCTTCTTTGGCCGTTTGTATATCAATCAATCATATATTATGCATAAAATCAGTTCGGTTGGAGCCACCGAATCGAAAAGAGCTCTTCTAGTGAAAGATTTTTGTGTTCCTACGTAGCCAGAAAGTCCTTAGGGGATAATTTTTGCCTTCGTAACCAACCAGAAAATTCTTAGTAAGAGATAATTGTCTACCTTCTCAGCTAAAAAATCTAAGTGACTTCGTAACCAGTCAAAAAACTCTTAGTAGAAGATTTTTTGTCTTTTTACATGGTTAGAAGTTCTTGTCGAGATTTATAACCAGACCTAACACGACATCAAAGTTAAGCAACAGTCATATCAATATTTCAATTCACCTATTACCAGTTAACCTTATCAGTGTCCTAGAATAAGATATTCCAGATATTTTATCAACGTAGTGTTATTAGTTTTACATCTTTGAGTAAATTTTTACTGAAAACGCAATCCAATATTTTTTTCATGTTTTACAAAATGGGAGCCGATTCAGATTATGACATTAATTTTGTCTCAACTTATAATCGAGTGTTAAGAGTTTAAAGCAATTCTCTCTCTTTTCGATCCATAAGGTGTAGGGTATTTATTGTTTTTAGCTGGCCATAGTTATCACTCTTAAAAGTTTTAATTTTCGTATATTTTTTTGGGGTTGCTGTTCCTGGTCAACGACCAACAAAGGATTGCAATTTAATGTCTGCGTGTGTTTATGTGCTGCCGCTGTATAGTTAGTGTCCACCAACAATATTTTAAAAATTGCCACAAAATATTTCCTCAAACTTTTGTCCCATTTTTTTTTTCTGTTCATCAGCAGTTCATCCGCCTGCTGGTGTTGCTCGAAAGTTGCATAACTTAAATTTTGGTACAGAGAGTGAGTTCAGATGGTGCAAAATTTGGTGTTTTTTTGTTGCTTTTTGCCAATAGCACAACAGGCTTTGTATTGTTCACTCTGTTGGTGCTGCAATTGCTGTCAGCAGCAACAGTGCTTGCTGTCACTAGCATTCGTAAATGCTATTGCTGTTGGGCAGCTGTTTGATAACACTTTTGCTTCAAACACTCTGACTGATATGTGCTTAACAGTAATATGTGATATACCATATATTTAATATCTTTACTCTATAGTTTACATTTAATGTACACAAAATCATTTGAAAGAAAGATTGGCAATGTTCGAAATTATGACATAAATCCAAAATTTTTATTTCTGCAACTGTGAAGTCTGGCACCTTCATTACTATACCTTATATTTATTTCTCAAAATCATCTAATTAAATGTATGCCCAAAATTTATTTAATGGCCTTTTCAAGTTGAAATCTTTCCAGTACAGCAATTAACCTAAGACTTTTACACCTGTTTTTTAATTTTATTAAAAAATTTTACCAACATTGATCAAGTCTTTTTTAGGAATTGCCATTGTCATCCCGTAGCGCATTGAATAGAAGAGATTTCTCCATATCTACCCTTTGTATTGCACCTCTAAACTATAAAGCAAGCTTTCCTCTCCACTTTCCTCAAAATCAGTATAGAAATTGCCGTGTAATTTTCTTAAAAAAACCCTTATGGAAGAACGGAAAATTTGGGAAAAACTGACCTTTCTAGTAACTAGCTTTCAGATTAATTTAACTTAAATGATTTCTAATTTACTTATGTGGTTGGCTTGGATTCAAAATATCTCTAATAAGAGTTCGTTTTTAAGAAAAATATTTTTTGTCTTTATTTATTTTACTTTAAACGTTTGTGACAAAACTCAGCTAAAAGCTCTGTCACAAGAGTATTCCGCGGGATTTATGTACGTCACAAAGCAAGAAATCTACTTTTCAGCATACTCACAGCCAGGGCCGAAGTAGCCTGTGTAGACTGTAAAAGGGTGCATTATGAAAAGTAAACAAAACAGTATTTTCGACAAACATAAGTTAAAAATCTCAAATGGAGTCTCGTATGCGTGCTAGTTTGTGAATCAAGTTAACATTACTTCCTGACTGTCCCACAATATGCTTCAGCTTTGGTACTAAAACCACAAAAAAGAGGGCGCAAAAAATCACTTTTAAACTTACCTGATATTTACTCCCCAATTATAGTGATGAGAACTCTCAGTGGAATATTTTGGTGCGAAACTTCTTTCAAAGTTGAGACACACATGGGTCACATTTTCAGACACTTTTTTTGGCATCACATTTTAAGAGACTTTTTTGGCGTCGTATTTTATAACACTTTTTTGGCGTTACATTTTGAGAAACATTTTTGGCGTCTTATTTTGAGACACTTCTTTTTGCTGTCACATTTTGTGATAGATTGTTGGCATCACTTTATTTGCCGTCATATTTTGTGACACTTTTTTGGCTTCACATTTTGTGAGACTTTTTTGATGTTGGCATCGCTTTTTTGGACCTTTTTTGGTAATAGATTTAGAGACACTTTTTAAGCGTCACATTTTGGATGTTTATTTTGGCGTCATATATTGCGGCGGATATTACCCTCGCGCCGGCACTGCCCAAACGCAGTAACTCCCCATATACAGTGATGAGAACACTCACGCTAAGAACTAAGCATAAACGTAAGCGTAAAGTACTCAAGCATCGATTTGAAAATCCCCAAAGAACTATAATTGAAACTACGTAAAAAAGCAGCATAAAAAAGCAACGCGAAAAAAATGAAACGACATGAAAAACGCGTAAAACTTTTTTTCATAGCAACAGCTGCAGCTGAGAGCAGCGCGCTCCGGCAAAGCATTGAGAGCAACCATTGCGTCGACGATGACAACAACGACAACGTAATCAAGTCGTATTGACAGTTAACACGATTACGTTGACTGCTGCTGCGTTGGTTAACATTTCTTATGCACAAAGTTGAGTTGCGTTGCGTTGAGTTGCGCTGCTTTGCGTTACGTCGTTTGATGTTATGCGACGCGCAATGATACGATCTCTAAAAAAAAAGAAAAAGCGGAAAGTATTTTCGAATGAGGATTTCTAAGTGGCTTAGAGCAAAAGAGAACGCTCAAAAAGGGAGGCGGGAGGGTTGCTGCTTTGAGGCAACTTAATAGCACTGTGCCAATGCTGATGACTGACAATGCGACACTTAAATTGACGCGACAAAAAAAATGCACACACCTGCTGATGCTATCAAGGTAGCGCCATCTGTAATAGGCGCGACAAAGCAAAATAGATGGGGGCGAAAAAAAAACACCGAATTTTAAATCAATTTAACATTGAAATCTGTCTGAAAAGCAAAAAAAAAAAAAAAAAAAAAGAAGGAAAGAAAAGCCTAAAGCTGATCATGACAAAAAAGCAAACTGGCAACACAAAAATCGTTAGCTGCCCTTTGGGAAGAGCAACAACGAAGAAAATCACTTTACGCGCATTTGTTGTCCATTTGGCACAACGTCACACAAACACATTGTCAGTGCAAAAGACGCCGCTGCCGCTTTCGCTATCGTTTACCCAATTTGAAACAACCACCCTCTACATTTAAGGGCGGCAACACGCGATGAGGTTTAACGCATTCATTACGTTGACTTCCTGCTGTAGGCGAAAAATACGTACGAAGGAAAATCTTAACAGTGGAATTAATTTTTTTTAATGGAGAGACACATTTTTGGCGTCACATTTTAAGGCACTTTTGCCGTCACGTTATGAATTTTTTTTGGCGTCACGTTTGGAGACATTATCTAGGCGTCACATTACACCTTTCTTGGCAACACATTTTATGACACTTGCCTTGCGTTACATCTAGAGACACTTTTTCGGCATTACATTTGGAGACATATGTTTGGTGTAACATTTTGAGACACTTTTTTTGGAGTTACATTTTGAAAAATTTTTGTCGGCTTCACATTTTGTGTCACTTTTTTGGCGTCACATTTTGAAACTCTTTTTTTGGCGTGTTATTTTGAGACGCTTTTTTTTGTTGTCACAGTTTAAAACATTTTTTTTTGCATCACATTTTGAACCACTTTTTTGGAGTAACATTTTGAGATTTTTTTGGCGTCACATTTTGAGGCACTTTTTCTGGCATCTCGTTTTGGAACACTTTTCTTGGCGTAACATTTGAAGACACTTTTTTTGTCGTCACTTTTTGAGACACTTTTCTGGTATCAAATTTTGAGACATTTTGTGGCGTCACATTTTGAGATTTTTTTCTTGGAGTCTTATTTTGAGACACTTTTCTGGCATCACATGTGATTGATTTTTGGCGTCACTTATTTGGTGTCACTTTTTTTGGAAACCTTTTTCGACTCATTTCATTACATTCGGGTTATATCTCGCATGCTACTTAAGCTTTTTTGACGATATTTGTTAAGTTAATGCATATTTTTTTACATTTATGTGTCTTCTTCGGTAATTGTGCTCTACTGTGCCACTTCGTTAGGGGTAGGCAGACAGGCATAAAACGCGTCAAAAATTGACTCGTTTATAATAAAAAAAAAAATAAAAATCTTATCAAAAATTTGCCGCTTGCCGCTACGCTATAAGAGGCAGACTTAAGTGACTTGTTTGTTTGTTTGTGTATTTATGGATGGATGGGGGCGCAACAACCTGACCAAAAAGGTCAAAAAGTACTTAATGTTCATGGGTATTTTTTGTTGTTGTTCTTGTCATTAAAGGAAGCTTGTTGTTGACGAACAAGTATCGTTAAAATAAATATTGATGACTTAGCACTGAAACGACTGGTGACGACAACGATAATAAACTGTGAAGGGTCCCGGTGTTGTTTTTTTTTTGTAATAACCACCCTGCGGCAATCACACCACAGCGGTATCGTTGTCATCATATCGCCCTGTAGTCTCACACGACGACGGCGTTTCATCATCTCTGTGACCGGTAATTGTCGTTAAGTCTGTAAGCGTTTTGATAGCTGTTGTTCAGCTGATGTCGTTTTTAAATAATAACTGAGGAATTATATAAAAAAAAGCACTTTCGTTTTGAATATTTTTAAGGAGTGAAAACAAATTTTCTTGGATTTTTTTAACTTGAATACTAATTAAAAATTAAGGTAAAGCAATTTTGTACTTTAAGTGTTTAAGAATTATAATGCGTTAAACTTTAAATAAAGAAATTATTTTTAAATACAAAAAGAGAATTTCCAACAATTTATGTTTTTTTTCACAAAATTGTATCCCATAATGCATGCCCTCCTCTTTACTTTTTATGATATTTTCATAAACTTTTGTTGCTCTTCAACATAATGAAAACGTACTGGTATTGCCATAAATTAAGACAGAAGTCAGAATATGAACAGACACACACTGATAAACGCACACATGCCCAAAAAACTATACACAACCTTCTAAACACTAAAACAACAATAAAAGTACATTTAATGCCCCATATTTTTTCGAGTTTTGTATGCCTGTGCTCTTCACATGTTACTCGTAGTTGCTTCATTTTTGTTTGAGAAAGTGCTCTTGCGTATGTAGGCATCTGTGTGCCTGCCACCTATACATACATATTAGTATGATACAGTTACGACGACCATTATTTGGACCGCACTAAGTGTTGAGGTCATAAAAGTTAATCGATGAGATTTAAGGAGTTTTATGTTTATTGTTATGATTTTTTGACTTAATTTTATTGTGGGTCAAGTCGAGCCACTCATATCTGGCAAAGGTTAATTTGAGTGAATCTGTTTGCAGCTGAAAGAGCGTTCGCTTGGTTGAGCATCTGTTGGTCATTATGATTGTGGACTATCGATTGAGGTTATTGATGGCTATTGACTTACTTAGTTGCTTAAGTAAGCAAAAGGTATTTTGTTGGATCATTTGGGTTGCAGCATAGTAGCTGCTTTCTTGCCATATAAATATAAAGTTGTCTAAATTGTTTTATCAGTTTTGAACTTTTTTAGTAAAGAGTAAGTTCAGATAATCGAAAAACTAAATTTTATTCTAAATATGTTCTTAAGAATAAAGTTTTTAAAGTTTTTTTTAAGATCCTTCTTTTTTTTTCAAGTTTAATTTGAATTAAATTTTTGATAGTTTTTTGCTTTTTTTTTCTTCTTCTTTTAAAGCAAACTCTTCAGACTCTTATGAGAAACAAATATGTTTCTTATTTATACCAACATATTTCCACTGCAGAGTCCTATCAAAACATGGCCTTAACACTAGTACGTACCAATAGCAACGCAGGAAAAGTCCCTAGATTCCCACCGTAGCAGAACCCAAACGATCAACAGCCGCATCCCATACAACAACAGCAACAACAATCTCCCCCAAAGCGGCAGCGTTAAAAAAAAAACTTCACTGCAACAGCAGCATATGATTGATCGAAGAGAACCGGTTTGACAAGTTTACAGCTGCTCGTGCGAATTACTTTGTGTTAAACAAAGCAGCAGCGGCAGTAGCGAAGTGATCAGTCGTGCGGTATTCATCGTCGCGTCAACACGATTAGTTTCAAAGTTTTCATCGTCGCATATACACTGTCAGTCTTAAAGCGCGCGTCGTCGTAGTAGCATCTCAGAATCGCATCAGAGTCTTGCAGAGTGAATACTAAAGTGAAAAGCATCAAGGATTCACGTGCAAAGAAGACGAGGTCAATTCCCAGGAATTGTTTTGCTAAATTAGTAAGAGAAGCAGTATAGAGCGGTGTTTGGAGGCTATTATTATTCTGAACAACCGAATTGCTGTAGGCTTTTCACCGATGTTTGCGCTGATAACGGTATCTTACTTCCACTGTATACATTTGTAGCCCTACGACATAGTAGAATTGGATCCAGTGGAGCTAACTTGGTTGTACAATTGAATTGTTGTGGATATTCGAAGTTGGATGCGCTTGCAAGCTAGTTTGTGAAGCTTGAAAGTGATCGGAAGAGTTACAATACATAGAGAAGAGTTCCCTTAATTTAAAAGTCAACAAGAGAATTTTTGAACAAAAGGATTCGAGTAACTAATAAAGTGTGAAAATGAAGGCAGCAGACGACTTAGAGTCCCAAACAAATAAATATTTTTGTGACGTGATAAGAAAACTAATTAAATACTTACAAGCATTCCAAATACAACTTGAAATTTTTTCATTTTTCACAAATCGTCTGTTAATATTTTTAAATAAATTTGGAGCCACTTAACTCGAATCTGCAATTTATTTCTTCGTGAGTTCTGTAGTTTTGGGGACATTGTCCAATGAAGGTGGGAAACAAAATGATAAGAAATAAAGTAAACGATATCTCCGAAGCAAGAGAACTTAGGGAGAAATATTGATTTATATATTGGTCGAGTTATACAGATCATGAGCAAAACTGATGTTCCTTTGCTTCTAGTGTTAAACTAGTAGAGTAAGGGAGGGAAATATGGACTACGTGGGTAATATGGACCACATGGCTTTTTTTCACTGCATACATAGAATTTATCGTTATTCATGTTCAAATTTTACGCTAATACCTAAAGCTTATAATAGTGCGATTTTAGCGTTCGGTGAAGTCGCGTGTTGCTGTTTTTCCTAAAAAAGTTTTTAGTCATTCATTTTTTCTAGTGAGCAAATTTCATTATTTCACTTTAAAGACATCATGTTTTTAAATAAACCATTAATTACATAAAGTCAGTGAATACCATTTATAATTTATTATCACAAATTAGTTCATTAACCACAAGAGTTTTTGATAAAAAAACCATTTATTTCACCAACACGTGCTGTGGGTAATATGGACCACCAAAGAAAAAAGTATCAAAAACAAATGTATTTATCATCTTCTTCAGACGGGGAATCTAGCTGCAGTTTTCATGACAATTCTGATGGTCATTATTTGTAATTCGTAAACTACAAAGGAAAAGAAGATGAAAAATAGATATAATATAATACCCTTAACTCAAAAGGTCGCCGAGGCGAATTTTGGGTTGAATGTGTAATCTGACGTTCTTGGAGTCATGAAAAATGTGCCGAATGTGGATGTGACATTTTTATATGGCACTTCTGTACCAAATAAACATGTGGGGCAAAATGGACTATGTAGTCCATATAACACTACACTTCTTTTTTGATCTTCATTTTGAGTTTTTTCAGTTTTTGAATTTTTGTTCTTTATCCTGATGAGATATTTATCTAAAAGTGAATCAGAATAAATGTGTATTGTCCCCTTTAATGAATGACATAAAATGAATTGTTTTTTTTTATGACTTTTGAGTTTTATTTAAAAAAGAAAGATTGGTGGTCTATATTTCCCTCTCTTACCCTATTATATACATATTTCGGTTAAATATTATTTATTGAGGTAAAGATATCTGTACTTTATAAAAAGGATTGAATAAGCAATATTTGTATAAAACAAATTTACGCTTCTTCCAATGGATGATGGCTTGAAGAGTTAGGATCCGACTGAAAAACTCAAGACACAAAGTTTAATGGAAAAGATTATGTCTAATCGATGCCAGTGACAAAAGTGTCATGTAAATACGTCATATATCTCAAAAGAACAAATTTTCCACTTAAATGCAAAATTTAATTAATCCTTAAGTCGCTTAGTATCTGAATTATTCATAAAATTAAAAATATCAAGAGATTTTTTAATGAACTTTTCCTGCGTTTTGCACATTAAAGTCAGTGCATTACTCAAATGCCAAATTAAATCAGGAAAAAGAATCACCATCCTTGACCACTTTGAACAAATTTTTTCTGCCACATTAACTTTACGATGTGGCGGGAGGATATAATTTTGATAACTAAATATCGCAACGAGTTAAGTCAATAAATGAGAGTCCATTGAATTGACTGAATGAATGAATGAATGGTTCAGTGATTCGAAGAGTTAGTGGATGAGTTAAATACAAATTGCCATTGAGTAAACAGCAGTAAATCCACAAAAGTAGCAACAACAACAACAACAACAACTATGGAACGCGTAACAAGTGTATAGCATTACGAAATCATTATTGACAGACAATTTATTGCACACTTGTTGTTGTTGTTGTTGTTGTTGTTGCTGTTGTTCAAGCATTTGTAAGGATTGAGTGTTTAAGCATTTGTATTGCTCTTGTTTCCTTCGAAGGATATGAGTTTTTTTGGTTTTTTTGTGCTTTTTTGGCTTTTGTTCGATTTATACATACAAACGCACATATATATAGATATATCCTTATTGGTTTGTTGGTTACACTCTTTTGTTGTCGGTTTTTTGTCAAGTCATATTGTATTGCAGCTGTCGTTTTTGTTGCTGTTGTAGTTGTTATTTGCCACACCAAATAATTCACTGCAAAAATCCTTTTACAAATTCTTTACTGAACCACGTCCTTGGTTTCGTTGGTTGTTTGGTTTTTTGTTGATTTTGTAACGGATTTTCACCAAGTTGTTTTCCGTTTCCGTTTGCAGCAAAAAAAAAAAAAAAAAAAACAAATCGACAACGGTTCCTCCTTTTGCTGTTAATATAATTTATTTGTTATTTTCGTGTTTTTCCTTCTTTTTTTCTTGTAATTCACACACACACACCAGCCAGCATATCCTGTGGCAATCGCTAGTGTATCCTTTTTTTTATTAACGCAGCTGTTGTTGTTGTTGTTATCATTGTAGTTGTGGCTGCTGGCATATCGGATTCAGTTATCATCAGATTAACGCACACAATTGAAACTGATGAAACTAAATTGAATAAACTCATTCTCGGCAGCATATTAGTGTGGGTAAGTGCACACAGGCACACACAATAAATATTATCTGTGTGTGAGCATAAGCCGTGGGCAATTTCAAACTGTGGCGATGATGACTTTTTTATTAATTTTATTTGGAAAAAATACAAAGACGAGCGATGTTGTAAACTAAGTTTGGAATGTGGACATTTCTCAGAAACTTTTAACCTATATATTTCCAACGCGTAAGGTGCATGGTATGTACAATTTGTTCAAACATATTGTTCAAACATTAAAAAGTATGTGGATTAAATTTTTTTATAGAAATATATGAAATTCGCGCCAATTTTGAGCTCGACGTGCTATCATGTACAGAGTTTATATTTGAATGTCAAAAGTGTTGGTTGTAATTACTCAAAACTTATTGAAGATTGATTTAAAAGCGGGGGCGTTAAAAATTTCAATGTTCAACATGAAAATATGTATTATTGAGCCAAAACAAACATAAAAATCATGAATATGTAGGTGTACCACCGATTTCAATTTTTAATTATCGAAATATCGTAAGTAAAAGGTTCCTGAGAATTTCCCATATACTTAGACCAAAGATGTTGTTGTTGCTCAAAAGTGACCGGAAAGTTCTATAACTTCCACACCCATTTCTAAACTTTGATATATAGGGGAAGTTCGCATTTTCTAATGTTATTGATTTTTCGAAAAAATAGCTCTCGAGTGTTCTTTGTATACCCACTCTTACAATTGCAGAAGAGACAATGATGTGCCATCAGTTTATCAGTTTTTGTGTTATTTTCAAAACCTGTATACCTGAATGACCAGCAAAGAATAGGTTTGGTTTCGGAATCTAGCTTCAATATCCCAACGTCAGTCATCCCGACGCTTTTGGACTTGCAATGATATTCGCTTGAAAAACGCTATAAAAGCCTGGTAGCATAAAAATTAGCCAAAAAGAGACATGTCCTTCAGGAAGGAGAAGTTGCAGTTTTATCTTGATCCTTAGAGGATGATATGTAAAGAAAATAGTATCACAAAAAAAAAAAAGGTTCGGTTTTCACCGACCATTTCTATAGCTTATATGAAATGATTTTTTTACGAAACTTAGTAAAGCAGAATTTTATGATTTTTTACGGGCTTTAATTTTATGACATGTCATTCGTTACATCGACCCGATGAATACAGTCATCCCAACGCTTTTGGACTTGCAATGATATTCGCTTGAAAAACGCTATAAAAGCCTGGTAGCATAAAAATTAGCCAAAAAGAGACATGTCCTTCAGGAAGGAGAAGTTGCAGTTTTATCTTGATCCTTAGAGGATGATATGTAAAGAAAATAGTATCACAAAAAAAAAAAAGGTTCGGTTTTCACCGACCATTTCTATAGCTTATATGAAATGATTTTTTTACGAAACTTAGTAAAGCAGAATTTTATGATTTTTTACGGGCTTTAATTTTATGACATGTCATTCGTTACTTAGAGTGAAAGAAACGAAGATAATGTGTGAAACTTTTCGAAAAAAATTCTCACATAAAATACCTCCACTAATCAAATATAGCGTACATCGAGATATTTACAAGACGTTAGGAAATAACGCACAAAAAAAAAAAAAAAAAAACGAAGTAACGCCCAAAACATAAGCGAAACAATGCCAAAAAAATATGAATCTACGCCCAAAAGCAAAAAACGTAATAATGCCCAAAATATTTTGATATAAATTTGGGCGATAAACATTTTGAAAACAACGCCCTAAATTTGGGCTTTGTTTCGTTTTTTTTTTTTGGCGTTATTTCGTTTACAATATAAAAAAAACGAAATAACGCCCAAAAACAAAAACCGAAATAACGCCAAAATAATTTTCATACAAATAAATTTTGGCCGTTATTTCCAAAATGATTATTGCCCAAATTTATATGAAAATAATTTGGGTGTTATTTCCTTTTTTGTTTTTTGGGTGTTCATATTTTTTAGGCGTTGTTTCATTTTTTTGGGTTTTAGTACGTTATTTTATTTTTTCGGGCGTAACATCGTTTTTCTTAACGTTATTTAATTTTTTAAAATTAAAAGCCCAAAAACGAAATAAACCCGAAATGCGTTTTTTCCGAAATGACTATCGCCCGAATTTATATGAAAATAATTTGGGCGTTATTTCGTTTTTGTTCTTGGTCGTTATTTTTTAACGCCCATTTACAACAATGTACTATTCTTGGGAATAGACCGACAAATGGCGGAGTAATTAGCTGTATTTCTTTTGACGCGTATATACAATTTTGGTAATTTTCAAATTGCTATAACTTATGAACGGAGAGTCGTACGACAAAACGTCCAAAGGTCTTTTTCATTGAGAAGTTATTTAAAAAAAAGTGATTTTTTGCCGTTTATCGGCGCTTAACCAGTTTTTATAGAATAACTCCAACAATATTAATTTTTTTAAAAATTAAATAAAAAGTTTCTGTAGAGAACGTGATTCTCCATAAAAAAGTTCCTTAGAGTTTTATTGTGCGACTCAATGTTCATGAGTTATCGCAATTTCAAAATATCCACAATTGCATATACGCGTCAAAAGAAACACGGCTATTGTAAAAAATCCTTTAGGAGCTTATTTTTTTTTTTTTCGTAAATAATTTTAGATAAGATTTAAGTGGTCGGTGTAAAGACAACTTTTTTTTTTGTATGGGGATCGATACTATCGTTCTATTTACATACAAACAAAAAAAAAATAAAGCCCTTTACAACGACTTATACTTTTTAAACGTCGGATATCGCCTGTCGAAGTTTTGGAAATAAAACGATTTTTTCTGTTTTTAGAGTGGTCCAAAAAACAAATTTTTTTTTTGCTTCTTATATGTGACCGTCCAGTAGAAAAGTTACCTTATCTTCACTCACAAAATTTAGCAGTACAGCTAAAACTAAGAGATAGGGTCAATTTGATCGATTATGGTGGAATTTAGTGCTTAGACATGTACATAACATTTTACAACTGATTTGAGGTCAATTATCAAATTACAAATATCAATAAAAGCGGTCTTACCAAACCTCTACCTTGTAAAAATTGATAATTAACAAACTTTGAACTTCGATATCTACAATTTGAGTTTTTAATTCTACTATAACTAAAAATTTCAAAATGCCATAACTTATTCAGTTTTTGTAATTTTCCAATGATCGAGTTGTCATTTTATTTAAAAGTGCATGTGTTTTTAGACAATGCAAAAAAAAAAAACGATTTTTATTTTGTGAAGATAGGGCACCTTTTTCACATATGCTCTCAAAGTAAGCTTTCAAATAGGGGGTGGGTTTTCAAATTATTTTTTTATCGACCCGGCCTAGTAAACAGTCAGTTTCCCTTCACTTAACTTGATTGTAGCTGCCTTGTTGAAGATCCAAATCCAGAGAATTCAATGCAAAAGAGAATCCTTTATAAGTGTGAGCGTATTACCAAAGCTGTTGTGTTTTATCTATAGCATTATCCTCAGGTTTGGGTTATACTTCCATTCCATCATAATATTTTGTAATTCTTTCACCTTTAACGACACCTTTCTTGCTATTTTATCTAGTAGATCAAATTTTGCTTTCATTCTTCACAACAGTCTCTTAATTGCAACAAATTTGACCATTTTCATTTTTCCCATTCCATCACAATCTTGAGCAGATATCGTTCCGTACTCAAGTTCTTAATATCTGTTGCCTTTTTTTAATTCTTTATGGGTTTCTAAACTTTATTGTCTGACTGTGCTCTGCGGAGTTTTCTGGTTTACATTTCCATTGTGGGGAAAAATTAGATTGGAACTTTTTTTTAATTTCTTCTAAGTACTCCATTGGTGGTGTATTTTTTCCTTCCATTATGATTCCATGTCTTGTTCAGTGTTGTCCGTTTTAAAGCATTTCATAGTGAAGCATTTGTATTCACATTGTTAAGGGGGAATGTTAAGACAGTTACCTGCTGAATGCGTACAGTAGTCTTCAACCAGTACTAAGTTGAACTTACTGTAATTATGGATCCAATAGCAGAAATTTGGGCTTATTCCTCTCAATTTATAACGACATCATGTTTACTTTGGTAAGGGGCTACTACAGTTTTTCTCGGTCCTTCATTTAATAGTTTGCTGAGAATTATAATTTCCAGCACCACATATGTTACCTAGATGGATTTGGTTAAGTCGAAAAACTGACAAGATTGTCATCTCTAACATAGTATATTTAGAGAGCTTTTTTTAATTATACCCAATAAAGCAAAATCGCGTAGAATCTCTGGATACCTTTTGACACTATTAATATTCTGTCATACAGATAAGTCTACGAGAAAGAGTTTCTTCTACAACTGAAAACAAGGAAAAATGCCCAAAATCTCATATTTTCCCTCCAGAAATTTCTTCCCGACTTTTTCTTAATATCATGAATTTTTTCCATACTTTTGACCAAAAATTATTATTTTTTTTTTTATTTCGGTGATTATGTTGACATGAAAACTTCGAATTTCGAAGACCTTATTTAATTTTTTTACACAACTAAATGCAATTAATTTTATTACATTATACATTGCGAATTGAAATATGGAATTACCCATAGGCACACAAGTGTGTTCCTTGCACAGTGTAATAGTTGACGCCAGATTTGTCTTGCGTGCTGCTTAAAGAATTTGCGGTATGCGGTGTTTGCTTTTGTGTGGGTTGTGTTGAAATATTTGTGTTGGTGTTTCACAGTATGATGATGTATTCCATTACTGTGTATTTGTGTCTCCTTAAGGGAATTACAGTAAATATTCTTGGCAAATTTGACACAAATTTGTGGAATATTTAATGTTGATACTTACGTATTTATATAAGCATGTATGTAAGTATGTAGGTGAGTAAATCATTTATAGAAGTTTTTATTGTATGGGTGTTATTTAGTGGGTTTTGTTTGTTTGTGTGTATAAAATTAAATTGTAATGTTTAGAATTTCAATTAAGAAATTTAGTTTTATTATAGTGCAAGTGGAAGTTTCCCGACCTAAGCAAAATCATACAAAACATTCCATAACATTCAGTTTATCATTTTGAAGACTTTTCTTCGAGAGGAAAAACAAAACTATGTGAACGCACTGACTTTCGAGTTCTTCCTCAATATCACCTCCTGAAAATTCCATGATTTTCGCTTTCAAAGTTTATGCGCTTTGGAGCGTCAGTTTGTGAGGCCACAATTCACAAAAGTTTTTTCTTTTCCTCCAACATGTGACGTGTACCAGATTCGCATCACCATTCGACAGCATGCGGCAAACTTGGAATGTTTCATTTGTCTATTGTGTCCAGTACTACAGCTCGCTGCTCCACCACCATCATGCAGTAGACGCTTGCGTCCGTCACGTAGACGGAAATTGTTTCCAAATGTCATAATTTAGTTCATTAACTTTTCAATCGTTGTTTGACTGGAGACTGAGGCGTATCGCTGGCTGTAGATGTACACATGTATGCATCTATACTTCTGTGTGTGTGTGCGTTTGAGTAATTGTGTGTTAGTGTGTGCTGTTAGCTGAAACACTTGTTTTGTGCTGCAGAGATTTTGAAAACAATTTGTTTCAAAGTGCGCACAGTTCAGTTTGATTCCGTACGGTTCGGTTCAGTTCATGAAGCACGTTTACAGTTCAGTGCAAGTGACACCAAGGGGGTGGGGAGAGGGAGATGGGAGGGGAGGCAGTAGCAAAGAGGTTGAGGCTTACCGATCCAACAGATTAATGAAGCAATGGATTTAGCAAAATGTGTAGGTGAAAAAGTCAATTGGATTAAAGTTTATGTTTCTTTGAGAAGGAAGCATTGAAAAAATATCCGCGAAGACTTAATTGAATGGAAATAATGTCAATTGAAGGCTTAAAAACTACGTTTAGTTGAGGAGGTTGGAAAATATTTACAGTTGTATTGTTTACAATTTTAATTGATATAATTGATTTAAATTGTAAGATATACCTCAAATAAGAAAGTTAGCGTCAATAAAGAAGAACTTTGACAAATTATATTGTTCGGAGGTTAACCCAGATAGCCTTGAGTTTTTGTTTGTTGAAAATTAACCGAGTATGAATGTGGTGACTTAAGATTTCTTTCCAGGAGGACATCAATGAAATATGGAAGCTTCGCCTTTAAAATTTATGTTAATGGTTCCCTCATCAGTATCCATACCTTTAACGTAGTTTCCCATTTTATCAAGCCTAGAGTATAACAAAAACAAAACTTTAAGCATGGTCTCTTTTTTTCTTTCTCACAATACCCACGATAAATTTTTTTTGTTGATTTTTTGGCTCGTTTACAACAAACATAATATTTTAATAAATTTAAGAATTTCTCGTAACAACGACTGATGATCCACTATTCGCATCAACTGTGAATTCGATTCCTGTGTATGTGAGAAAAACACAACAGAAAACAATTTTTCATGGGGGTTTTAGTTCCAAGAAATTTGGAAAAAATTGAAATGACGTGTTTGTTGCAGAGGAGCCAAAATTCTACGCAAAATTTGTTTCTAAGTATATGTATCGGCTTTCCTCTCGTGAACTGTTTGGTTCCAAGACTTTCGAAATATGGGACCATACTTCTATCAACTGAAATGTTTTGAAAGAGGAGTATGTAAGCATGACATCTCTCATTGAGGGAGGGCTTAGCTCTGGCAAAACAGTCATTGCTATTCAGTTTTATATTTTGGTAGATATGTTCATATATTGCCTCCACGAAATATTGTATTAAGTTTTTGTCTTCCGATTTTATGAAATTTCCAATTTCAATCATTGCATGTAAATATTATCGTATGTTTCATTCGATTGCTTGTGTCTATTGTGAAGTCTGCAATGAATTTAAATCGCTGGTAATAATTCATAAAACTCCTTAAATATTGCTTTCTTCAGCAGGTTCCAATTCTTGACGCCTTATGTACATCTTATAAAAAGTGTTGCTTCTGCTTTATGCAAAGTGAATCGGTACCCGTAAATGTTGACATGCTGTCCTCAATGTTCCTTAAGGTAAAATTGGATCTCTTTATTTGAAAGAAACTATTTTTGCTTTCCTCAGCTCTAGAAAGACCGTTGTGTTCTAGGGGCCTGTGGTGCAAGTCCGCTTTCCTGCACGTCGTACTTAATCCCATTCCATCGAGTTATACCCAAATTCCATCTATAATATATACAAACCGAAAATAAATGTACGACACTGAAAATAAAAATTTGTCAAAAACTTACGTCTTTATTCCTAACACGGTTATCTATTGATCAACCATGTATACTTAAAAAAAAAAATAAAATTTTTTATTCTAAAAGCAAAACTTTACAAGCAACCCATGCCGAATATTTAATCAGTAAAGCGTCTTAACCTAAATAGCAATTTTGACATAAAACCGCTTAGGGCGCCAAACTAAAGTAGTTGTTGGTTGGTCAAAGGCTCTTAAGCTAATCGATTAAAGCCAAAAGATCAAAGCAAAAGTAAAATGAAAAGAAGGCAGTTAAAAAAGGCACAAAAAGCACTGCTACTCCCGGAGGATTTCCTGTTACTTCCTGTTAGTATTGATAACCCCAATTGAAATGGAAACCTCAATCCCAACATTCGGAAATACAAAATAAAAAGGTTCTGCATGTTTATGTTTTTAGCGCTTCAGCGCTTTTGACAAGCAGCATTTTTAAGTAGAAGAAAAAGAAGAAAAAGGGCAAAAGCAACAAAACGAATGGAAAGGAAAGCAATCGAACAAAACCAACTCTGGCAATAAAGTTAACTTTATAACATTATTATTGGCTGATGTTTTCGATTTGTCGATAAACTTTTAAAAAGCAAATGCAAAAGTTGTCAAAAGTTTTATGTTTCTTTTTCTCATTCATTCAAGAATATTATGATGAATTTCCAGCAGTGTAGGAGCATGAGGTACCACTTTCAATTTAAAGCGCATTCTTTGTGAATATTAAACCAAAGGAATTATTCTTTTGACTTTAACTTTCACACACACAAAGCGTTTACAAAAAATTAAACTGCGCGTCCCTACTTTGCAATCGATACCCCCTGCTGAACAAATCACTTATGCACAAACGTTGGATTTGCACTGAGTTCGCTTTCGTGTTCTTGTACTTGTGGTGCTTCCGTTTAAGCCAAGTGACAGCTCATGTCTGTATCGATTACAACAAGGCACTTTAAAAGTTATTACAGCGGCTTATTGGTGGCTCACTTCAAGTGTTAATCAATAGGAATTAAATGAAACAGATACCAACAAGTTGCACACATGCTCACAAGAAACAGTATGAACTGCTGTTTCATCAGGGATGACAACTAATGGTTTTAGCTTTTTTGGAATTGCTGAAAGCTGAATGATCAAATGTAATGGCCTGAACACAAAATACTGAACTACCCTAATCTCACAACAATTTTTCCTCACAAATGATTTGGAGGAGTTTACAAATCCTTATGATAATCAAATCAGATCACACAAGCTGTCGTAAAAGCAAATCTGTAATGGACCTTTGGTTCTAGTTGTCTTCATTCTCATCTGCGCAAATGCTTTCTCTGCATCCGAACAAAATTCAATTGAATTTTTTTAGACTGCCTCGCATTCTCTATTGCAGTTTAAGAAAATTCCCCGGGAACCTTGATTCGCGATAACCCCCATTATTGCGTATTTTCTGGGCTAATTAAAGGCAGTCAAATTTAAATTTATTGCTCTTGTTGAGAGCAATATGGGCACTTTATAACATTAATGCAACACGTAAAATTATTTCATTGGATAACCGAAGTCTTAGAATTTTAATTGATGTCATTACAGGGCATTATTTTATATGTAAGCACGCATCAAGATAAGGGCTCACTGCTGTAGGAGAACTTTTAAGAAGCTGTAAAGATTCTGATGTCGAAGAGACCGTTTTTTATTTTCGTTATGAATGCCAAGCGCTGGCAAACAGACGTTATGAGGTGTTCGCAAGTTTTTTCTTCGACTCTCTTAAAGATATTGCTCAAAATTAGTCCCAAAAAAGGGTCAAAAGAGCCCGAAAAAATACGATATAATAGGCTAATATGTCATAAAATATTTGCCTAGTGTAATGTCGGAAAATAACATACTTCCAAAATAAAGTTCTAGAATATTACAGTATGTAAAATCACGGCCTAGGTACTACGATATATATTTTATTACGATCTCAAAAATATTCCGAATGAGTCCAGGTATATAAAAAAATATATCTCTCAACAACATCAACTATAAATTATATTTTTTAAGCTAAAATCCTCAAAAGTAACGTATTTGAGAACTTAATCCTACTGTAAGTCTCTAAAACTACATTTAGATAATATTTTTTGTTCCAAAGTCATAATGAAATTACGCAGTAAACATTTTGCTGAAACAGCTGAATTCAATATATCCTGTTTTTAAGGGTTTTTTTGGACTCTTTTTCCAAAACCTTTGGCATACCTTATCTTCAAAGGAAGATATCTCGGAAAGTAATAATCAAAATGGGAAAGTTAAGTATAAAGTCTTAGGAGAAAGATTCGTCATACGCCTGTGAAATATTGTTTTCTGCACTTTAAAGAAAAGTTTACTTGGATCACAGACTTGATAGAGAAAAATGGTTGCGAGATTCAGAATCAGCGACAGCAAATTAACCAAAAAATTGATCGAGATCAGATTTAAAATTTCTTTTTGCATAGAGTAATTTTCAAAATAATCTCCTACTCCTGCATTCTGCTTCAAATAACATCAAAGTCACATGCAGAGGGATGAGATGGTCATTCTCCCTCCAAATTTTTGTAATTGCCTGAAATCATTTGACGAAAAATTTAAAATATATTTTAATTTTTCCTCGCATTTTTCCTCATCCTCCGAACAAGAATTTTTAAAAAAAAAAAATTTAAATTCGAAATGAGTCAGAAAAAAGTAACGACTGGTAAACCAAAAATACATCAAAAATCAAGAGTTGTCGATTACATCAATAGAAGCCGAGAAAGTATCAAAATAATCGTTAATATTAGTGTCAGAAAATATCAAAAGAAATGTCAAACAGAATCGAAAATTTTAGTTAAAAACTATCAAATTTTAACGACAAAGCGTACAAAAGTACATAGTAAGGCCCAGAAAATATATTTTATTCCAATGACATGGGATGATGCATAATGTTTGCCTACTCATATTACTGTCATATTTTCTTTAACTAATTGGTTTGAAATTTTTTCCACATTGACATCCCTGGTGCTGTCATCCTTTTGACGGCAGTTAATATTTAGTTGTGGTTTCTATGTGGTGTGGTGAAAAAAAAAGAACTTAAAAGAAACAAAACAAGCGAAAAAAGCGCTTACAAAGCAAAAACCAAAAGTAAGCAAAAACCACGAAAATAAGCCAAGCCAAATTCAGCCACAATTTGTTGTAAGTTAGACGTGTGTGGCAAGCGAAAGTTAAACATTTGAGGTATTTGCTTAAATGCAAAAAATAGGCATTTTAGGGGATTAAATAACGAAAGGATTTAAATGACGAGCTTTAGTCATTTATATGAAAATAAATGTAGTTTGATTTGAATTTAGAAGGAAGGAGTAAGTACTTGTTGACTCAAATAGAACAGTTTACTTTGATCAAAGTAATTGGTATGGTTTTTAAGTTCTTAAATTTAAAAAAGAATTTATTATTCCCTACGATTGATACAGAACATCATTGAATATGACATAAGCTAAAAAAATAAAAATTTTCCAATGTCCTGAGCTGTATGCTTCGAAAGAAGTTAAAGAAGACAAGAATAAGGTTATATAGAATATAATATAATACAATTGAATAAAATACATACAATAGAATAGATAGAACAGATGGAATAAATAGCATAGATAAAATAGATAGAATAAATTGTTGGAATAGATAAAATAGATAGAATAGATAGAATAGATATAATAGGAAAAGTATAAAGAATAAAAAAATAGAAAGAACAGGAAGAATAAAAGGAATAGCTACGATAGTTGGAGTCTATAGAATTTAATATATAGAATAGAGCAGAATATATAGAATACAATCCTTGACTTTTTTGGGGATTTTCCTCACAGCAGCATAGATATTTCAGTTCTGAACATTTTCAATCAGTAGTTGTATTTTTTGTTTTCCAACGCTAAGTCCAATTAATAACTTCTTAAATTAACTGTTTTCACTTAAGTAAGTTAATTACCTAAATTATGTTGTGCTTTTCAATTTAAAGCCTTTAAATAGTTAATGCTCCTTTTAAATCATCATCCTAAGACAGCTCACACGCACATCTGCACACACAAAAGGAATTTTGCATTATTGTGAATGCTTGCTGCTGACCTACATACACACAAACACACGTACAAACATACATAATAATTCACAGTGACGGCTTTTCCCAATTGCTACCATCAACACCGCCCCCAATTCGCCCACAGCGACCATGTTTACAAGTTCAAAGGATTAAAATAATTCATTCACGATTTATTGGTATTGGTGCCTTGCGCATACACACACACACGCACATACAACCGTACTTCAAAGGGCTGATTTAAAATGCATTGACTGCTTTTCTAATTAACAAAATTTGTTTGCTTTTGTTTTTGTTATTTGCATAATAAATTTAATTTTGTTATGAAAAGTCAAGTGGAATTTAATTTAAAGGCGGCCAAAAACAATTAACAACAACAATAGGGCAACAGAACAACAACAATAACAACAACATTTGTATTTAAAATTAAGATATTGTTGTTACGCCTTGATATACATTAATTGTATATGGATGTATTGGAGCCTGAAATTATACATTAGAAATTTGTATGGGAATGGTATGAACCCAGAAGGAAATTCAAACGTCTCCACAAAACTCCTCTAACGTTCTAAATAAGAGCAATTACCAAAGACAAAGAATTAAGAATCAATATTTAATTATCAAGAATCAAGAACCCAGAACCAAGAATTAATAATCAAGAATTCAGTTCCAAGTAAACCAAGTAACAAGAACCAAAAACAAAGAACCAACAATCAGGAGCGAATAACCAAATATACAAAGAGCAATAACTAAGAACCAAGTTAAAATATTCTAGAACCAAGTAGCAAGAACCAAGTACCAAGAATTCTAAATAGCAAGAAGCAAGAACCAAGTACCAAAAATGATGAATCAAGAATTAAAAACTAAAAACCAAGTTCCCATTATACCAAGTAGAAAGAACCGAAAACCAAGAACCAAGAATTGGGAGCCAAGTACCAAGTAGCAAAAACTCCGGAAATTTTGCAAGACCAGGACGCTGATATCATTCCAAGACTCGAAGACTGCTATGGTCTTAGTCTTGCTCACGATGATCATCAAGACCAAGACTGCTTTTTAGTTTTGCGAATTTATAGTTAATAGGTGTCTCACACCCCTTTTAACCACAAAATCATGTATCAATTTAAAATTTGGCATCTTAAAAACCCAACTGTTTTGTAAAAATAAGGTTTGGAAATTTTGAATATTCAACAATCTTTAGAAATTTTTTCAAGACTAAGGCCAAGACCAAGACTTAATGACCAAGATCAAGACCAAGACCAAGACTGCTATGTTCTTGATCTTGGTCTTGGTTTGCTCATCACTAGAGCCAAGTACCAAATATTCCGAGTAGCGAGAACCAAGAAACAAGTATACTAAGCATCAAGAACATAGAACCATGTTCCCAGTACCAAGTAGCAAGAACCAAAAACCAAGCATCAAGATCTAAGTACCAAGTATCTAGAAACAAGAACCAAGTACCAAATATAAATCAAGATCTAAGTACCAAGTATCTAGAAACAAGAACCAAGTACCAAATATAAATCGTCAAAAAACCAAAAACCGAGGACCGAAGACAAGGGACTAAGGCAAGGACCAAGAACCACGAACCACGAACCAAGAACCACGATCCAAGAACCAAGGGCCAAAGACAAAGATTCAAGCGCCAAAAGAACCAAAGACAATGGACTAAGGACCACGGACAGAGGACCAAAAGGATCAAAAACTAAAGCGAAAGGACCAAGGACCAAAAACCAAAAGGACCAGGGACCAAATAAACCAATACCAAGGACCATGACCCAAAAGAACCAAAGAACAAAAATGACCAAGGACCAAACGCCAAAGACCAAGGACCAAGGGCCAAAAAGACAAATGACAATCGACTAAGGACCAATGACAAATAAACAAACAAGGACTAAAAGGATGAAGTACCAAAAGGATCAAAAGACGAAGGGACAAATTGACCAAGGACCAAAATTACCAGGGACCGAAAGGATCAAGCCCACGAGCCATGAAAAAAAAGGACCAAAGACCTAAAATGATCAAGGACGAAAAACCAAAGACAAAGACATAGGGACCAAGCATGACTTTTCCTTACAAGAACTAGCTGAATGCCGCGTTAGAGAAAATTCAAACGTTATTGAGTAGACATGCTTCCTTCCCAAAGAAGACCTTTAAATAGTTCTCTCTTTCTACTACTCTTCCCTACTGGCAATACACACTGAAAGTAACAGTGTGCGTGGTAACACAACTTAGCAACAAACACAATTACAAACGATTAGTGTTTAATTGAAGTTGCGGCTTATGCGGGCGATTGCTGTTGCTATAAATGTCATTGTGCACACATATAAACACGCCCACATATTTAGTGCAGCAGCACTAATGCTGAGGTGTTCATGGAAATTGTCACATTATGCCAAAATGAACCAACCAGCGTATATGTAGGTAAGTAGATTGTTATATATACATACACTTGCACTTACACACCAATAATTATGCATGCAGCATGCTTATATTTGCATAGTTGTGGTGCAATGAACGATTAGGGTGGTCCTTTTGTTCGCTCTAAATAGAGACAATAGCTTTTCAAACGGTGATGCGAACTGAAAATGAAACTAGATGTCATTGACCACGGTGATCTAGTGACAAGGATGGAGTTGATGGGACACAGTCTCCGAAATTCAAATAATGAAGTTTGCGGCCAAGCCGTTAAGTGGAATCCACACGACAGTCGGGCAAAATCTTTAGAAAAAGCTCCTCGGAGGTGAAAATCCATTAACCTGAAAGCCAGATTTTAACAATTGATCCACCCTAATCTGCATATTTGCATGTGTGCATGGGATTGCATTCCAATTTATATGATTATTTGTATTTGTTGCAAGGACATAACATTTCAGTTGAAATTTAACATTTTCCAAACTGATTTAAAGGACATCTGGACAAATAATAAATGGGCTGCGTCATTGATAATTCGATTTGTGATTTGAATAAATGAATACGTACCGCACTCACACATAAACACGTATAATATGTTCGTTCATATATGAACATGTAAAGTGTCAGCAACCTAATGACCTGATTTTTGGTGCTGTGGACAGGTGAAAAATGGGTTGAAAGCTTTCGTTGTGGATAAGGAAGCTTTAAAATTTAATTTTATATTGTAGTCATAATGGCTTGAGCTAAGGATTGAAATTATTCAAAAAAAAAAAAAAATATTTTCTTGTAATTCCCAACAACTGAGAGCTTTAAAAAAGGTACACGCTTGGCGCTTGTTTCCCAACTGCGTGTGCTGTTGTACTTAAAATTGCATTCATCTTTTTGCTGTATTTTTTTTTCGTTGTTTTTGCAAATTAACTTCCAGTTCACTGACAGAGATGCATTACATTTTTCAGGCAGCACAACAGTAGCAGCACCGCTCGTTCGTTTGTGTTTCGCTGCTTTTGCTTCAGTTGCTCCCTGTTTTTTTGTGTGTTGCCTGTGCTGCTGCTGTTGTTGTCTGCTGTTGCGCCATGAATGCCAAACGACATTCATCCATCAACATCGAAAAGATGCATCACTGGCGTTAATGAAACTATCGAGAAAAAAAAAATGTCTACACTCGGAAGTAACAACACGGCACTCACTACCTTCCTACCTTAAAGTCTGATATTTAAGTATTTGCTGCTTTTTTGGCTTTTGGAGAAAAAAACGCGCGCCATCAGCAAACAGCAAAAGGGCGTATCGAGATTTTCTTGCGATAGAGTTAATGCTTTTGATAAGGAAATACTTAAAATTTCTCTATGCTATGAATATGAAGACGGAAAATTGTTTGTGATCTAAATTCAAGATTAAGAATTTGAAAATTATTTTAGGCAAGGGTGTCGGCGTAAAACAAAAATAAGCTCGCCCAGAACAACCACAATATTTTAATATTTTGCGAATTTCTCGGAACTTCAACACTCACGAAAAATTGTTTTCTAGTTTTTTTGCTCATCTACAACAATCACAATAAGCCTGTTTTTACAATACAATTGCGGTAATTTTCAAATTGCGATTACTTATGAACGGTGAGTCGTATGATAAAAAGTCCAAGGGTCTTTTTCATTGAGAATCACATGCTCTATAAATAATTTTAATCTTTTGTAAAAAAAAAAAAAATAGTTATTTAGAAATTATTTTAGAAAAAGTGATTTTTTGCCGTTTATCGGCGCTTAACCAGTTTTTGTAGAATAACTCCTAAAAGATAATTTTTTTTAAAAACGTGAATATTACAGTCAACCGAACCAGGAGTCGTGCAACAACTACCTCTCTGTTGACTGATCGCGTTCGCGTCGCTGGTTTGTATTTCCGTCCAGATTCGAGAGAGTCGCGCCACCGTTGCATCCCCGTTGTCCTCTCCTAATCTGTCTTTGTTTGTTCACGAGAGCCCGCGAAACCGCTGCACTCTCGGGGCAGGTCAGGAACTTCTTCGGAAAACAAAGCCTACGGTCTTAGTCGCTGTCCACTGATACGTGTATATTAACTCTCACTTGAAAGTCTCAGTTTCGTCCAAGGATGGTTGAAACATTTGCCGGTTTGGTTACTAGAGAGCGATACCATCACCGGAACTTACAATTCACTATTCCGTTTTCATTCACGATCAGCTGTTTCCCTTTATTGATAAGATTTGACAGTTGGCACGCACTGTTTCAGGACCAGGGTTGCTGCTGCACGCGATAATCATGCAATTCTGGTACAACTGTTTATCAAACGGTTGCAAGCTTGTCAAGCCCGTTGGATGCAATTGTCCTATAACTATCTTTAGACAACTCAGCCAGAAATCGCTAAAACTTCTGCAATTGTTATCAGATGGCAAGAGAAATGGCCTGCATTGGCTATCATCAGCACGAATCACAACTAGATCATCAGTGCATAGGTGAGGAAAAACAGCAATATTTACTTCTTACGGGCCAAGATTCAAGATCTATCTCTTCCCTGTATTGTGGATATATTTTGAAAAATGTTGAAGCCTATGTGATTAAAACCACTAATTCTATCTTCAGAAAATTATGGTTCTTGAATAAACTAAATGGAATGGCACATAATAAGCCATTTATACACCCTACATCTAGGGTATATTCACCTTGTCGTTCCGTTTGTAACACAGATAAGGAGAAGTGCCAGGTATGGAAAAGTATATATATTCTTGATCAGCGTCATTTCTTGAGTCAATATAGTCATGTCTGTCTGTTTGTATGTCTGTTTTTCTGTCCGTTGAAATCATTTTAATTTTTTTTGAGAGAAAGATAGTTCAATGAAATTTAGTACACTGCTTTCGTCGTTAAAGAAAGCTCGTTGGATTGAAAATGAGCTAAAAAAACCAAGGGAAACTCGAACAGGCGTTGCACTTTCCTTATAAGCAAAAGCTTCAAAATGCTATACTGAAAGCGTTTGTTGCAGTATTCTTACTAAATTTCACTCAGACACTGAGAACAATAAGTGCAAGATCTGAGCAGCAGCTATGTGAATTAAGACAAGAAGTCGAGATATTTAATGTTTGCCCAGGCCAAAAGTAACGCCTTTACTAGTTAATGTTTTCTTTAGCTTTCATCACTGATTTTTCCTACGTTACTTGAAACCTATTCTCTTATTTTCGGTATCCAAGAAAAACTATAATTTTATGGAAATTTTCAACAAATTTCTTTATCCTTTTCATTTCCTTAACTCCGCTTATGTTCTAATAATAATCACTTTTGAACAGAGTGTCCTTCGAGTCAATCAATATTCAATTGAAATGCAAGAGGGAGAGAGAGAGAGATTATGAAAACAAAGGTTTTTACTACATTCCATTCATTTCTTAAATTAAAAGTATACAGTAAACTGCCTTCAAAGGCGACATATACATAGCATATTGCACTAGTAACAGTCAATATACGAGTATGTATGTGTTTGTGTGTGTGTGCTGGTATATGTGTATGTGTTTGGCGCGTTAAAGAAGAAAAAGTTGAACAAACAATTCACTCTGAATGAATTTTACATGAAATTGAAATGGAATTCTTGGTACAGTGTAGCACAAAAACAACAACAAAAACAACAACAAAAACAGCAACAATATCATTCAATTGCAAACATGCAGTCGAGCAATGAACACCAACAACAACAGCAACAACATCAACATTTGCAACAATAACACTAACAACTTCAGCTGACTTTCATTGCTTTTTTCCGCTGTTGCTCGCATATTCTCTCACATAGATGGCGCCACTTTCCATTTCTTAGAGTTTTTTTGTGCAGTTCCTGTTGAATACATGAATGCACAAAAAATGGTGAAATGCTGAATAGAAATTGAAAGAAAGAAAATGAAGAAAACAAAGAAGAGGAATACGACCACCACCACCACCAGCAGCAGCAGAATGACAGCGTGCAATAAAAATGGCGCAAAACAAGCGATGGGTTAAACATGGATGATGCCATTACAAAAAGTCATTTGAAATTTGTGCTCCGGGTTTTTTTGTTGTTGCTGTTGTTGTTGTTGTAACTTCATTTATTTTGTTATTGTTTTAGTGCTGCTGCTGCTGTTGCATATGCCATGGTTAACTTCAGTTTCGCTTCAGTTGCACTAATGAAGTCGGGGAGCTGCTGAGTCCCGGGCAGCAATTGCAATTTGGCATCGCAATAACCGTGTTAATGTCTGTCGGTTGCAACTCTTTCTGTGCTGCTTTACATTGCAGTTGTTGTTGTAGGTGCAAAAATTAAATAAAGATTTTAAGTGTTAAAAGGGTTGGCCTTAAACAAAATAGTAACAACTTTCAAAGCATTTGAAGCTCCAGCTTTTTTTACTCGAACAAAATGTTTAAAATCCTGTAAATATTATGATCTGGACAAAATAATTCTAAAGTTGAAGAATCCAGGATCATGCTTCACAAGGCATTCGCAAGAGCAGGGGCTATCCTTACATTGAAGTAAAATCTTAATACTCTAGTGCTGGAAGTGATCGGTTACCATGTTTTTGTATGAATGCGAAAATGCCTTTGTTTTAAAAATTTTGATATCTCGAGACATACTTGTGGTATGTTTTCTTCTATTGAGAGTCACTAAGTCACTAGTTGGAAAGTTTCAACTAATCAAATATTCGAAAATGATATAATGAAGACAACATAATTAAAAAGGAAATTTTTGTGTTGGACTTTTAAAAGCATTAAACTGGTTTAAACGATCTTAAATATTTCGACCTACTAGGTACCAAGTTTTTCATAACTTTATCATCATCTTATCATCGTTTGATATACAAAATTCATGCAACTTGTACAACATTTTCTACATATTCATAATACTTGTACATTTTGTCTTATGGAAAATGTATGAGTACATGTTTAAATGTATGCATCTTTGCTTTGCTTCTTCTTCTAGGTATGTATGTATGAATGAATGAATGTTAGTTTATTAATTTGACTCAAATCTGTTACAAGTTTCTAGAATTAATTTTCCCGCATAATTGCTACAAAACTCTCATTAAGCACGTAAACTTAACTCAACTTAAGTGAACTTACATACACTAGTTGTGCGTTTGTATGCGTGCATGTTTTAAATGTTGAACATATGAGTATGTGTGTTTATTTTCAAAGTATTTACGTTTGTAAGTATATTGAATTTGACATATTCATAACTATTTATTTAGTGTTAATAAAGACTTCTTAATTGAAACTTTGTTAGTGTATGCATTCGTGCAAATATTTAAATTTGTGTGTGTGTGTATGTATTTATGTACACGCGTCGTCTCTTACTTAATAACTTTATGTTTATTTAAGCAGAATGAAAGTTGACAAATATTTACATTGACATAATTGTGGGATTTTTAAGGTTTTCTAAGTGATGAAAGTAAAATAACATTAAAAAAACCCTCTGCTTAAATTTTAAAGACATGATTTTTGTATCGTGAGATGGAAGAGGACAGTAATGACATGTCGCATAGTATACCATTGAAAAATTTTCTTTATTCGGATCAAAAACTTGTGAGTTTCCCAACAACTAGAGCAATATTGCCAGTGACAGTAATGACAATATTTTTGTATTGAAATAACAGAGGACAGTAATAATGCATGTCGCAAAAAATATCATTAAAAAAATCTCTGTTCATACAATATTTAAAATTTCCTAGTTTTCATAACTGCTTAGCCTTATTATCTTAATATAAAATATAGCTTCTGTACTCAAACTAACATTTTCACAGTTCTCTGAACAACTAAGACAATCCTCGGCGGAACAGTATCGAAATATTTTTTGTGTTGGAATGATAAGGGAGTTTTTTTTGCTTATTTTATCAAAAAATAAAATACCTACGTTACTCTAATTTGCCACATTTGAAAACGTATCTGATTAGTTTTAAAACATAGTATTTTTTTTATATTCGTTAGGGACAGCAAAGATGGTTTAATAAATTATTAATATTTTTCTGCCAACTTTCCAATTTTAATTACATTAAGAAGAAAAAAGTTTCTTCCGAACTTCGTTGTGCAAAATACTACGAAGCCTGTGACATTGAAAAATGGACAATAGTGAAATTGTAACATTTCTGCCGGTATTTGCTCTGTTCTCTGTTTACACAAGTATTTTTATCTTGTAAGAATATATTTTTGTTTTATTTATTTATTTGAGTCTTTGGATAATAACAACCCTTACAGACTAGAACAATTGAAATTAAGTATATGAAAATATTGTAATTGATATAAACTTAAACACAATGAAAATTTAACTCTCTCTTAGCCTAAGCCGTATGGATTTGAATTGATTTGTTCAAACAAAAATCAATTGAAATATCTATACTATTTATATAAAATTGCTTATATGAAAACCCTATGTAACGATTTGATGCAAAATATACCGAATAATAATTTTTTTTAAAAACGTTCTACGTGTGGTAAGGAACGGGAATGTATACTTATTTTTTTGGTTTTTATAAGATAAACCTTTTTTTTTTAGTATGAAGTTGTTGTAAACAAAATTCAATGCTTGCATAAAAATGATCGTTTGCATTTCAGTCGCTAAAGGTTGCTGCTCCATGAGTTATGTGTTGTTTTCTTTTCCGTCTCTTTCATTTATTGTTTTTTTTTTATACTCTACACCCAGGGTATATTCACTTTGTCCTACCGTTTGTAACGCAGAGAAGGAGGCGTGGCAGGTATAGAAAAGTATATATATTCTTGATCAGCGTCACCTCCTGAGTCGATATAGCCATGTCCGTCTGTCTGGTTGGGTGGCTGGCTGGCTGGGTAACGGCTGGGTGTGTGTGGAAATACACTTTTTGGGAAAACTAAGCAAGATAATTCAATGAAATTTGGTACACAGCCTCCGTCGTCAAAGCTAGCTCGGGGGATTGAAAATGAGCGAAATCGGTCAACGGACACGCCTACCGCCCATACAAAAAATATATTCAAAATGGAATTTTAGGAGTATTTTTCACGAAAATGCAACCAAAATACACATAAATACTACGAATTGTAAGCGCAATATCTAAAAAAAAAACAAGGCAAATTTGGACAAGAGGGCGTGGCACCTCCCATATAAGCAAAAGCTTCAAAACGCCATACTGAAAACGTTTTTTGATATATTCGAACCAAATTTGACTCAGATACTAAAAAATATAAATGAAAGATCTCAACAAGAATTGGGTGAATTCAGACAATGGGGCGTGGCACTTCTCATATAAGCAAAAGTTTCAAAATGCGATAATGAAAGAGTTTTTTGAGATAATCCAACTCAATTTGACTCAATTACTAAGGACTATAACGCTCTGAGCTAAACTTAGGCGAACTCGGACAATAGGGCGTGACACCTACTTTATAAGCAAAAGCTTCAAAATACTGCAGTGTAGGGTATTTATTTTTTGGCCAGGTCAAAAGTTACATCCTTACTAGTTTATTCTTGATGTTGTGTTGTTGATGAGAGCAAAAATGAGAGTGTTTTCGTCAGTGATGCCAACTCAATATTTTCAATATTTTTGGACTTTTAACGATGTCTCACATGTTTTTCAATATTTTTCAATTCTTTTTAACTTTTTTCGATATTTTGGATGTTTTCGAAACACTTGGACCGATATCTTCGATGTACATATTTCACTATTTTTGGAATCTTTTGATTTTGTTTCGATATATTGGATGTTTTGTTTTTAGACTTTTACCGATTTCCTCAATGTGTTTCAATATTTTTCAAAACTTTTACCGACATATAGGATGTTTTTCGACTTTTTTGGAGTTTAACCGATATTTTGGAAGTTTTTCTATAAAATTTTCGACGCATTGAATATTTTTCGATATATGTATTTGGACTTTCATGGATTTCTTCAATGTTTACCAATAATTTTGGGCTTTTACCGATATTTTAGATGTTTTTCAATATTTTTCGAAGCTTTTGGACTCTTACCAATATTTTGGATATTTTTCGTTATATTTGGACTTTTACCTATACTTTAGATGTTCTTCTATACTTTTAGACTTTTGCCGATATTTTAGATATTTTTCGATACATTTGGGCTTTTACCGATTTCATCGGTGTATTTCGATACTTTTGGGCATTTACCGATATTTTGGACGTTTTTCCATAAACTTGGACTCTTACTGATTTCTTCAATGTGTATTTGAATATTTTGCGATACTTTTGGAATTTTACCGATAAAATAAATATATCGGAGCATCTGTTTGTGGCGCATTGTTTTAAAAAATAAAAAGAAGTTTTCGTTTTTAGCTTTTTAGTGCAATCTGGCTTTTAATTAAAACCCGTGCAACGCCGGGTAAAACAACTAGTCATTAATATATAGAATGAATGACAGTGGACCAAGTATGCTGCCTTGTGGTACTCCAGAAGTTATTAAGAAAGATCGTGATATAACATCATCAATGGCTACAAAAGAGAACCTATTCGATAGGTATGATTTTAGCCAAGAAAATAACGTTGAATGGAAACCTAGTTTGGATAGTTTAGAAATTAATAAAAAGTGAGAAACTTTGTCAAAGGCTTTCGAAATATCCGAATAAAATACGTCCTTTTGATCACCGCTTTCAAATGTGTTAATATCTTGTGAAGGTAAAGAGGTTTGTAAGAGTAGATCTTCTAGGAAGAAAACCATGTTGGTACGGACAAACTACATTTTTTACGGCAAAGACAACTTTATCCTTAACTATCTTTTCAAAAAGCTTTGAGGTATTAGTGAGCTTTGATATTGTTCTGGAATTTTCTACTTATTTTTATTTCCCGATTTAAAGATTGGAGAGATTACAGAAATTTTCCATTTATCAGTGAAAACGCCATTAGCAAGCGATTTATTAAAAATTTTTAAAAGTGGGACAGATATGGTTTTAACGCATTTGATAAGTAAGTAAGAACTAAGTCTCTCCAGATCTGATTTAAAGCCTTTTTCAAACCAGCTATGCCATTCTCAACGTCATCAATGGTTAAACTGAAGGCTTCAAAATTTATTAAAGAGTTTTCATTATCAGGTACAATTTGACTAATAGAGAAATGATTATCAAAATTTGAAACAAAAAATTTTCAAATAAATCAACTGTGTCAGATAGAGAATTTGAAGATTTATCTTTGGAAAACATAGATGAAGGAATATATGAAGAACCTTTTTTAGATTGAACATATCTCCAAAACGACGTAGGATTAGTTTTACGCTGATCTTCAAGATTCAAAATGTACTGTTTATACAGAAATTTAGTTAAGAATTCAAATTGAATACATTGGAGTCTTAAAAGATTTGGGATGTACAAGGATTACTTACAAAACAAATTTTTTTAGACCAATAACAATCGTTTATGCCAAAAATACAACAATTACATAAAAAAGGTTGTATATCATTGCATATGCATGAATACATGAGTATATAAAACCCGTTATTTTGCTACTACTGATGCTGTTGATACCTCTCACTCAGGTGGGTGTCTGCGTTCAAAAATTGTTATCGCATATCAGTTGCTGTTTCGTGCTCATCGTATTTCAGAAACTACAACTCAATATGTGAGGGTGTATGAAAGCACTTTGTACATATACATTGTTTGTATGTGTAGGTGTCAGTGTGCACTTCCGCCTTGTGCTCAATTTAATATTGGCAGTGCAACATCATTGTGTTGAACATTTTGTGCCACATACGACCTGCAGCATTATATGCCAATGAAGGAAGCCCAGCATCATTTTACAGTCAACAATTTAAGCAGATTATGTGATTTTGATTAGTAATAAATAATGTGGGATTTATTGCATGTGTGTTGGTGTAGGAGCGTTAGCTGGCGCTTTCAAAGATTTATTTGTTTATGTTTTTAGGCGCACCTGTGTATATCGATATTGGATTTACTGAATGGAGACGACGAAGTGTTGGCATAAATATTTTGAATTTTCAAGTAGCAATAGTGTGACACGAAAGTTAATAAATAACAGAGGCATACAAAAAAAAAAAAAAAAATAAATAAATAAATAAATAAACTTCCTTTTTTATATGATGACTGATGTACTTTTTAACGCTGAATCTGACTGCATCCTCAGAATTGTCAATATACTTGCAGAATTCCAAGATATCTTTGCTTAAATTTGAAGAAAGCAGTGTTTTAAAATTCTATTTTTTAATGGCATCGAACAGGTCCACTCTATCTTATCAAGATTAGCCCTCAAATTTTTCCAATATGATCCTTAATTTCCGAGTTGTGATTTTCTGAAGAGAAGGAAATTCTACTCCCATGCAAGGACAAAATTACTTTTTTTGGTATTGAGGAACCAATTCATCGCCAAAAAACACTCAAAAATAGATAAATGGTATGGACCGATAAGCCGATCACCGTGAAAATTTATATTTATACGTTTCTGAGTACGGCGCGCGTTTCTGCATCATTAGTTTTTTCGGTTTTTTCACCCAAGGCACCCCCTAGGATGCCGGAACCAAAATTTATTTTTTTTTTTGTGTTTTCTGCGCGTTTCATGACTTTTTACAACATTTTAGTTGAAACAATTTTTTTTACCCAAGGTGTCCCCCTCGGATATAAACTTTTTTTTTCGTGTTTTCTACGCGTTTCATGACTTTTTACGATATTTAAGTTAAACAATTTTTTTTCACCCAATGGTCCTCTTTTGGATAACTTGTTTTTTTCGGGTTTCCAAAAAAATCATATCATATTGCTAAAAATATTAAAGGGAAATGGATGAGATTAGGTATATGTATTAAGAGTTTCGCCACAAATATTGTCCAAGGGAAAAATGGGCGTTGTACCCCCTTAAAAAAATATAATATCTCTGAAACTATTTAACACACATACTTACTTAAGTAGATGAGACAATTAAAATTCTTTGGTATAATGTAGTTAGATATGTCCCACTCTTTGTACAAGAGAAGGTGCAGCAACGTTCACCGGAAAATGCTAGTGTGTCATAAAATAGAAGAACTAAAGGAGTCAAAGTTGACATGATTCAAAATGATATAACTCTCAAACTAGAGTAGCTAGAGATATTAAAATTGGCATGTAATAAGCCTATAAGAAAATAGAAGAAAATGTTATGTATTTTTAACAAAATGTCAGCCAATTCATATTATGGGACTATTTAAGCATCATTACCGCACTATCAAAATTAATGGCCTTTGTAGCTCTGTTGGTTTTGCGAATTTCAAAAAATGGATTTAGAAAAAGTTGTTCGGCTACTTCCAGGAATCTTGAATTTTTCGGTATTCTATCGATTTCTACTCATCCTGTGTAGTATATTTCCGCCCAAAATTTATTTTGTATATACATTGATTGATATTTACAAACATATACTTATATTTATGTATGTGCGAGTACATTGTGTTTGTCTAGTGTGGCTGCAAATGACTTTGGCACAAATTGCTTTATAATGAATCCAATAACTTATTTATGGTTTTGTTGTTGTTTTTGTATGTTTGTATGTGTAATTATTTATGTGTTGCCATATTATTTATAGATTTCAATTATAAGTATGTATCGGAAGAATGGATTTTGATGCCTCATATGCGCCGCACTTACTATGCTACGAAGTGAGAGTGCTGTGTTCCTATTATTGCGGCTATTGAATGGCATTAAAAGATAAATACCAACCCGAACATCTAAAATACTTGTGCATATTATGAACACTTAAGTACACATACATATAGGGAATGACACCCACTTACAGACACGTCTATTTTCATGCAAAAGGCTTAATTTATTATTAGAAATATAAATTTCATGCAAATGCAATACTTCAATGGAATTTTGTAGTTTTGCTGTTGTTGCTGCGTAGATACGAGTAATACCATTTATGAATCCGAAATAATAGAATTTGAAATTGTTTTTGAAAATATTCTCCATGACAATCGAAACAATTTTAGAAGAAGATTACCATTCCAAATGTGACACTCAACTCGAAAACATAGAAAGTAGTCAAGTCATCTATTGATTGTAAGATGTTCTTGTTTTTAATTGATTGATTAATTGCATGCAAAAATTAGCGATGAATATGTTAGCCGGAACTCAGCAACGTCGGATATATAAAGAGCAACCATATTATTTACGGCAATTTTATTGACAGTTCGTAATATTAAAGTCATTTCTATTAAAAACATGATTGATTATCATTTAAGTACTTAATCCTTTATCATTATTTGTTTGTTTTTGGGTGCTATTGAAAATTATAAACAAATGAATTGTCTTCAAAAGTCTTCAACATAAATTAAGTATCCAATTGTTATCTATTTCAATGCAGAATTTTATGTAGCAGAAGATGGTAAGCTTCTTAAGCCAATTTATTATAGAAATACTTAGATAATTTCTTTCACTTGTAATAAAAAATTATTGAAAATCCTCCAACAGGTATGCAAATTATGTTCATTTATATTGCTATTGGTAGAATACTCCTGCTTTTTAATGCCAAAACCTGCCATTTTACTATAAAAACTTGTTTTTTTTTTTTGGTAATAAAATTTTTAGAAGCAGCATATTTCAATCTACAGTTATACCCTTCGTTAAGGTAACGAAGCTTCTGGGAGGATAAAGAGGAGGATTTGGATAACAAAAAATTGTACGTGAGTGGAATGTACCACTGAGGAGTTATAGGGATAAAACTGATTTTATGACTTGTTTTACAAAAAAAAAAAAAATTTCTTGGGTCACCCTAACGTTTTAGAGAAAACTTTTTTGCAAAAAACTTTTAGTTTACTATATGAGCTTTTTAAGAGTGTACTTGTTTTATATGGTCTAAAAGGATTTTGCAAAGTTGTGAACCTTTAAACTTAAAATTATCCTTTTTTTTCTGCTTGTTGAACTTGGCGGTCATTTTATTTTACAAAAGGTCTGATAAATATAACAATATATATATTTTTGTTTTGGATTTTTAGTTAAATTTTCTTTAATTCTGTTCTACATTTATTACACCAGTTTTTTGATTTGAGCTCAGAATAAATATTTTTCAAAAACACTCTGTTTGAAAGCTCTGATAGACGTAGAGCGGCGCATACGTCATATGTAAAAGCATTTTTTTAAACTAATATCTGATTATTGATATAATAAATGTACCACCAAATTAAAGAAAATTTAACAGAAACTCCAAAAAAATTTTAAAAGTGCATGTTAATTGGACCTTTTTCATATCAAAATGGATAGCAATGTCAAAAAGTAAAAAAAAAAAAATTTTAAATATCAAGTTAAAAAGTCCAGAACTTTACGAAATTCTTTTAAACTCTTTAAACCAAATACATTTATTAAAAGCTCATACAATTAGCTAAAAGTTTTCTTAAAAAAATTTTTCTCTGAAACGTAAGGGTGACCCAAATTTTTTTTTTTTGTAAAACATATCAGAAAATCATTTTTTTTCCCACAACTCCTCAGTGGTACATTATATGTAGACCCCTCCAACAGGTAAAAGTTGTTCTTTGTTCTTTGGGTTTCCTATCATACCTTCCAGAAGCTACGTTATCTTAATATTCACACCATCTTTAGTACACATATAGTGTACATTGTATACACATTTTAATTTTTTTTTCTTTATTTAATAACTTTCCTGTCAAAAATCATGTTTCTTCTTTTAATACGAAAACCTGTCGAGCCATTAAAATGAGAATTTTTGGTAATTCTTTTCAAATTTTTGATCAAAGAGAGATGGAAGCGCTTGGTGTGCCCAAAATTTTGATTAATTGCAAAAAAAAGTTCAAAGAACTGTCAAAAATCATGTTCTTTGTATATGAAAACCTGTCATACCCTTTGAATGGTAGTTTTTCCTATTTTTCTGTCAAAAGTAAAGATGAACACGTTAGTTGGGCGAAAATTTTGAATACAAATCAGAGTCCTGTTAAAAGTCAAGTTTTCACAAATATGAAAACCTGTCAAACCCTTTGAATGTTAATTCTTGAGAAATTTTTGCTATTTTTCGGTCAAAAAGGGTTGGTTGCGTGAGAAGTGCTAGTTTTTTAAATACTACTCCCTTTCAATGTGGCTTAAAATTTTAAACATTTGCAGCATAAAGTAATAAAACAAACAAAATTTATGTTTTGTAAATTTTATTATGAAAAAAAAATGAGTAAAACACAACTTTTTACGCTTTTAATAACAAAACGCAGATTTTATGAAGTTTTGAAAGGAAAACATACACTTAAACGAAAAAAGAAAAAAATTGGGGAAAAAAAATCGCCGCACAAGATTAACTCAAGCTAACACCGGATATAAGCTTCTTTTGAGCATATTTCCCTGCCACTTTTGCTCATGTTCGACAGCAATAAAACAACACCAACATGAAAACTTCAACCAAAAGGAAATTCACAAAAACCTAACGCTGCTATCAGCCGTTTTTTGCTCGGCTACAAGTTAACAACCAAACCAACAACCAAAAAGTGTTCCAAGTGCAGCAAAAGTGGCTTAAAGTTGAATACACAACATGCGGCTTTTATCGGTATTTAATGAAGTCCAAAGTTCGATGAGATGACGACGACGACGATGTTCCCGCACTTTGTTCGCAAGCAGATAAGAGTTTGGAAATTGCACTCTGTAGTAGGTAAAATGATGATGCTCCCTTCGTGGAAAAGGACCAAGTTTTAGTGCTCAGCAAGCAAGTTAAGCAAAGGATGACGATAAGAAGAAGATGAAGAAAAACAGCAAAGCAACAGCAAAAGGTGTTGCCAAAATAAAAAAAATAAATCTGACTATTAGGTTTTTGTTGCCTCAAAATTAGGTCAAAACTTGTAATCTACATAAATTAAATCGGCTTTTTACAATAGAATAATGAAAAACGACGCATTCCTTATAAGAGAGCTTATTGCAGCCTTGCAAAAAATATTAAATATTTTCCCTTTAATGTATGCAATATTACTATATACTGCTCAAATTTGGTTAGATTTTACAGAAAACCTTATGAAATTTTACATAACAGGGAAAATAAAGTCTCAAAATATGACTGCATATTTTCTTTATAGAGCGTGGCACGTCCGCGCGAAATGCGTTTTCTATAGGATTTTGATGAGAGGTATCTCATTTTCTTCAGGAACTTACGCTGATGTCAAATTTGAAAGAATTTTTAAAATCCCAACGACAGTTTTTTTTTTAAGTCGGGTAAAGTGATTTTTCAGTACAAAATTGTTGACCATATTTTTTTAAAGACCAAAATTTTCAAAACAGAAGCCTAAAAAAAAAATGTAAGCCGCAAACTTTATTCTACAGATTTTTCCCTATCATTTGATATTGAGAACATAAAAATGTAACTGCCATAGAAAAAGTTATAACCTTTTGAAAATGAGAGTGTTTTTTTGGTAGTTTGCACACTAAAATCTATATATGCCAGGTAGGAAAAAAATTAAATCGAACTGTTGCGAACTAAAAAAGGTGTCAAATTACTCCTGAGTACTTACTAAATAAGACAAAAAAGTTTTGAAAAAAAGTTCATCGACTACTGTTTGAAAAAGGTCGAAAAACGGTACATTTGTTAAAAAGCACAACAAAACAAAACAAAAATAGTCATTTTCGATTATTTTATTAGTGGTGAATTTGAATTTGGTCCCAGAACTGCTTTATAACGTATAGTTACCGTACCGTTTTTCGACCTTTTTCAAACAGTAGTCGATGAACTTTTTTTCAAAACTTTTTTGTCTTATTTAGTAAGTACTCAGGAGTAATTTGACACCTTTTTAGTTCGCAACAGTTCGATTTAATTTTTTTCCTACCTGGCATATATAGATTTTAGTGTGCAAACTACCAAAAAAACACTCTCATTTTCAAAAGGTTATAACTTTTTCTACGGCAGTTACATTTTTATGTTCTCAATATCAAATGATAGGGAAAAATCTGTAGAATAAAGTTTGCGGTTTACATTTTTTTCTTAGGCCTCTGTTTTCAAAATTTTGGTCTTTAAAAAAAAATGGTGAAAAATTTTGTACTGAAAAATCACTTTACCCGACTTAAAAAAAAAACTGTCGTTGGGATTTCAAAAATTCTTTCAAATTTGACATCAGCGTAAGTTCCTGAAGAAAATGAGATACCTCCCATGAAAATCCTATAGAAAAAAGTTTTTTGCCTTAAATCGCGCGGATGTGCGTGGCACTACTGAATACAAAACAAGAAGTTTGAGTATCCTTCATATTATTGTTCCTTGCTATTAACCAGTGGTCAAGATATGATAACGTATTTTCCATTTGGGAGCGTGGCTCCGCCTACTTTCAAGAAAAGAAATATTTTGTGCACTGATTCTCACAATCTTTTCCAAAAGAAAAATTAAACGAATATGTTGTGATGACGGCTTATAGAAAGGGACTAAACCGATTTATTTTGCCTATTTATTCATATATAAATGACTGGTTCTACGTGAGAACAAACCAACTTTTAGGTCGAACACCAATGATGGTGCTTTTCTCGAATTGACTAGATTTTTTTTTTTTATTATTTCAATTCAGGACTCAAAACTTAAGACTGTAGACATAAGACTTAAGTCCTAAAGTCCAATACTCAGGACTCAGGACCTAAGATTCAAGAGGTAATTACGATAATTTAGGACTTAAGTTTAAAGACTCAAAACTCGAGACTCTATACTTAAGACTGGAGACTCAAGACTTAAGAATAAAGGCTCAAGATTCAAGACTCAGTCAGGACTCAAAGCTCGAGACTCAAGTCTTAACAATCAAGACTCAAGACTTATGATTTAAAATCAAGACTCAAGTGCTGAGACTTTAGACACGATACTCAAGACCCAAGATTCAACAAATAAGACTCTAGATTAAAGATTTAGTATTTATGACTTAAGAATAAAGACTCAATTGTTAAGACTCAATACACGAGACTTTAGATTAAAGGCTTAAGACTCAAGATCCAAGGCTAAAACCCCAATACTCACGACTTAGCACTTTAGTTTTAAGATTTAATACTAAAGACAGAAGACTAAGACTCCAGTCTTAAGAATCAAGACTCATGACCCGAAAATCAAGACTCAACACTTTTGGACTCTAGATTAAAGATTCAATATTCAAGACTCGAGACACAATACTTAAGAATCTTGATTGAATGACGGTAATACCTCAAATATGAATCTTAACTATCACCCTAATTTTACATATATATGCAAAAATCAACAATACGAATGAGCATAACATTATTATTCACTTAATAACTTTATCGTGATTTTACTGTAAGTAATCACGTTTCAATCATTCACTTAACACTTAATAACAACAAAAACGAGAACAATAAAGTAAAATTTCAACACATGTTTATCAGCGATTGCAACAACAACAACAAATATACCTTGTAAATTGAGCCCTCAAATGTGTGAAAGTGTCAAAAATACTTGCACGCAAATATCACAACAAAAGGACACACAGGACACACAGCACAGGAGTGGAGAGTGAGAGAGTGCGAGTTACAAGTGTGAGCGTCACATATTAAATGAAGTCGTCAAAATAAACGCTTGCCATACGGCCGGCAATAAACACACTGACACATACAAACGCGCACACAAACACATGCAAGTGCCAAAACAAACAAACAACAAGGATATTGCGGATATAGAGGATATGGCCTAAAGTGTTTTATTTGACTCACACAAAAATAAACAAAACAAACACATGAACACATACAAACACAAGCGATTGCGAGCTGAAAACACGCAGGGCTAACAGCAACAACAACAACAAATGAAGCTAACAAATAAACACTTAATTTGAACATAAGTTATTTACTACTTACAGTTGTTGTTGTTGTTTTGGTTTTTTGTTGTTAACGCTTAAATAAACAACAAATCAGTAGACACCGGCCATAACAACAAATTTTGTTTATCATATGCATCTTCCTTAGTGTTCTCTTTAGCTGGTTACCACTGTTCCATGTCCATATTTTATCATCTGTTTCGTCTTTTTGCAACAATGAATATGTTAATATTTATTTTATTCACCCTGGAGTATCCACACAAACATATGTATATTGTGTATGTATATGAAATCAACATGGTCTTACGGGCCGGCTAACAGCCGTATGGCATTTGCGTGACTCTTTCAATTAAGCAGCGTTGAACTCGCACGTTACTCGGTTTCAATGACCCAAATCAACGGTGACGAACGTGCTGAAATCTATCTATATTTTTATCCTTTTTATCTTAACAAATTTTTTATGGCAGTTAATTATTTGGTATTCAGTTAAATGACTTTAGCTTTTGTGAGAAATTCAAAACTGTTTTAGGAAGATAAACCACGCAAGCTCAATCGAAATCAGCTGGGAGAACCTTGCTTCACAACAGATTGAACGAGTTCCTCACACTGCACTTTGATATTTTTGGACTTCTACCGACATTTGAGACGTTACTCAATATTTATCGATATTTTTGGACTTTTTCCGATATTTTGGATGTTTTTTGATATATTTGGACTTTTACCGATTTCTTCAATGATTTCCAATACATTTGGACTTTTACTGATATTTGGGGATGTTCTTCGACATTTTTGGACTTTCATCAATATTTTAGATGTTTTTAATATTTTTCGTTACTTTTGGACTTTTACCGATAGTTTAGATTTTTTTCGATACGTTGATCGATACTTTAGATGTTTTTAAAAATTTGTCGATACTTTTGGACTTTTCCCGCTATTTTGGATGTTACACTTGAACTTTACCGATTTCTTCGATGATTTCCAATACTTTTGAACTTTTACCGATGTTTGGGATGCTTTTCCATATTTTTGGAATTTTAGTTTCAATATTTTTCGATACTTTTGGACTTTTTCCAATATCTTGCATGTGTTTTGATACACTTGAACTTTTACCGATTTCTTCGATGTACTTCCATATTTATTCGATACTCTTGAACTTTTTCCAAAAATTTGGACTTTTACTAGGATACTGGCCAATGTGGCATAGTACACTTTATTCACTTAATTGAAATCAACCTAAATTGCACAAAAACCTTCACACTCTGCTTGAAATTTTCCGAAAGAAAGTCGATTATTTCCTATTTGCAATCGACACAAATGAGTTGCCAATATTTTGACATTCTGCTTATCGCAATCGCTGTCAAAAATGTGTCAAAAACTTAGCAGACTATTTTCTAAAGCAACAAAGAGAAAACGAAGAAAAGCAGATAAAAAAGCAAAACAACAAAAGAGCAGAGAAAAACCCAGCTAATGTGGCAATATAGTGACAAAAGTGTTTTTTTCTTTCTCTTGTCATAAAAGTACAGCAAAAATGTGCAAGAGACATAAAGCCAAAAGAAAAACAGGCAACAATGCCTAAGGGCATAAACAACACATCTTTATGGGAGGAAAAGCGGAAGTTTGCTGCATACGAGTACAACCATACTAAGTGGCAAACAACAATGTGTGAGCCTGACATAAACTGCACTCGTACACAGACACTTGAACACCCCAGTACCAGTGTCGCGCATATAAGGTAGCAAAACATGGCTGCATGGAACAAAAAAACTATTTTGAATGTTTTAGGGTGTCTTCAAAAAACAGAGACGTCCTCCGCTTTGTTTTAAATTGACATACCTCCTAAACCATGAGTAATAGGAAAAAAAATTTTCAAGATTTTTCATAGTAAATCATTGAAGCTAAACAACTGTTGACTCAGTAAATAACTGTCGAGAACTATTTTTTCGTAATTGCAGCCGTAAGTGAAATAATTGAAAAAAATTTATTTTCGCAACTTTTGACCTTGAATTAGTTTTTTTGGGCATACGATTTTGCAATGTACTTTTCACATGTTAGTTTTTATGCATTAGTGAATGCAATTCCGGAAAAAAAACTCATTTGGAATAATTTTTCAGAATTATCCTTATTTGCTTCGGCTAAAGCAACACTGAAATCGTTCGTTAGCGATCATTTCCGAAGTGCTCTAAGGATTTTGAAATTTTTTATTGAAAACATGTTGAAATACGATGTTTAACAGAATTCCGTAAAAAAAATGGGGTATTCGAAAATTTTATTCAAATCACCCAAAGGACAGACGTGTTTTATTTCTATAATTGAATATTTTTTTCTGTGTACTAACATAACTTGTTGTGTTTGTAAATATGTTACCCGGATTATAGCTCAAAATAATGAAATTACCCAAAAAAAAAAAAAAAACATAATATTTAGAAAAAATATTCGGAACCAGGATTTGAAATTTAAATTAATAGCATTTTTAGGACAATCAAATAGGTTGAAAAAAAAAAAAAATACAATGTCAAGTTTCCGCGCTTAGGCACTCCTAGTGCATTTGAAAAAAAAATTTGGTGAAAATATCAAGTGACCATTTCTTTACCAAAATATTGAACCAAATTTTTCGTTTTTGAGACTGATTTACACTTCACTAAAATAGATTTTTTTTTATATATTTATTTTTTTTTTCTCAGTGTAAAATATTGTGTGTTGTATTACAAATATTTAAACCACACAAAAAGTCTCATCGACTTAAAATTATATATATTTCAGACAATGCGGCCAGATCCTAATTAATACAGTAATATTTAGTACCATCATATAGATTAAGAAAAAAAGTCAAAGGTAAATTTGCGCACTTAGGCATTCCCAGGGCTTAAGGTAGACATAACACTGATCAAAAAAGTTTGTCAGAAATATGGAGTGACCATTTTTTTTTTTTTTTCCAAAATGTTTTGCAGAATTTGGCGTTTTACACATTTATCTAACTAAATTCTATACTATAGCACCAACATTTTAAAAGATTTAATTTTGAATTTATAATATTTCCATAAAAAATATCTTGGCCGTAATGTGTGCCGATTTTCAACTCATTTCATTTGTGAAAATAGCAACTATTTTCATGGACACAAATTTGGAAAACATCATTTTTTAGGCCGACTTTGACGATATTTGGTATTTTATGTAGAAAACGGAGGTAAGTAAAAAATTACTTATGAGTTAATTATATATTTTCTGATATTTTTTCACATTCGGAATGTAAAAATTCGATTTCGAGTTTTTTCCGTCTAGCTTGTACTAATCGTATCACTGTGGGACGTCTGCCAACTCGAAATTATTTTTGGTAGGAATTGCTTTAACGCAATACAGCAATAACAGACACGCTGTTATGACGTATCCTAGAATTTTTTTTTTCAACAATTTCAAAATTCGATAAAAACAAAAATCTGCGCGACATCACGCAATCAAATAGATAAATCAAATTATCGATCAAGAGAGTCTCCTAAGGCCTAGCGCAGGGCAAATACTTCACAAAAGTTTTTTAACTCACCCTAATGAGTATCTGCTATTCCACATTTGTTTCTAACTATGGTACCACACTGACATCTGCATTGAATTTTATCAGCCGACAGGTGGGAAGTATCACTACAATATGTTTTTATGCAGGTTGCATTGTTTGGGAAATTTTCCATTGTTATTGTTGTTGTGACCCATTGTTTCGCAATTCATAAGTGAAAAATGAAAAAGAAAGAGCAAAATACGTGGAAAAGGTGGAATATCACTAAAACTGTTGATAAAGTCATAAACGTTATGGGTGTGAATAGCGCGCTTTTCATTTAAATTCAATTTGACAAGCGTTGAATAGCAATCGCAGTTCACTAGTCAACATGAATTGAATTTGTATGAAATAAAATGCAGTTCAATGACAACATTCACTTGCTGTTTATGATTTCCTAATGTGATACAAAGCAAATAGGCGTTAATGAGTGTTCCAAACAGGATGTGTGCAACATGACATCTAACGATTACGCCTTACCATTGGCAGTCATGTTAGCCCCACGCACAAGCACAGCATCCCATGCACATCTCTCAAACATGCTGTCAAAATGTTGAAATACGCACACAATAACGTACTCGTACATGCAGTAAATGCTGCATCACATGTGTACCGACTAACTGACTGACGCTCATCTCCATTTAACTGCAATCAAAGCGTTAAAGTCGGCATTTGAATCTATCCACTTTATTTGCTGCTTTCCAGCACTTAAACGTGTCAGTTACTGGATTTCAAATCATCCATCAATAATTTTATTCACATTCAATGGCACTAAATTTAGCTGTGATAGCTGGCTGCCTTTTCAACTAGGCTAGTGATCTCCAAAGGATTTCGTGATTTCAAGTGTTGTGTGTCAGTGTGTTTGCACTTGAATCTCCGCAGCTTCCAACAAAAAATGTTAGTAGAGATTTTTTAAAAAATTTATCCCTTATCTGCTACGGATCCCAAAGGAACTTGCGTGGAAAAGTAAATTTAATTTTTGGCTATCAAACCAATCTACCGCAAGCTCGCTGTATTGCTAGCAGTTACCCAAGAAAATATTAATTTTCTCAAAAGCTGCAAGAAAAAGCAACACGAAATTGATTACAAAAGCTTAAAAAATTTTACTTTACATGAGTTTGATAATCTAATTACGGTCAATAATGGCCAACTTTTCCAAAACGGGTTTTCAAAACCATTTCTCTTTTAACTGAAAATAAGTAAACAGACAAAAAATTACAATTTGCCAGATTTCACAAGTTTTCATACTAAAAAACAAAATTTTTGACAAGAAAGTTGTAACCGAAAAATAGAAAACTATCAAAATAGAAAACTATCAGGAAATTTACATATAACAAGTTTAACAGATTATCATATTAAAGAACCAAATTTTAACAGGAAAATTTTTACCGAAAAATAAGAAAAAGCCGAGAAATCCAAAAAACAGATTTTTTTAAAGAAAAGGTATTCTATAAAACAACTACACTACACGGCATAATTATTTTGACAAAAAAAACTCAATATTATTTAGACTCTTATACTCATTCCATTGATTGTGTTATTAGTAAATAACATAAATTTTTAAATTTTCACCCTTTACTAAAATAATAATGACAGAAATGTGAAAATGTTCGGTGGCATAAGTATTTTGACAAAATTTTCGTTCTTATGTTTTAAATAAAAAATTGTGATTTGAACGCTTTAAATTTATTTCGATTACCTGGAGTATGGTACAGCCAATAAAAAAAAAATTTGTTTCCAACCTAACAATGCATTATTTGTTGGAATCGATTACAAAAGATTTCAGTAGCAGTGGTCGAATATTAAAATTATGATTATATTGCAACACTCCCACTAACATTTTCTGAAGTGATTATTTGAAAATATTTAAGTTTTATAAATCTATCGAAAGCCCTTGTGAAAGAAGATCGGATAAAAATTGGCAGACTTTTGGACTTGAATGATTTACTTATTTGAAAGTGGAACAATTCAATTCTAAATGCAAAAGTAATGTCATATTATGAATTGGCTTACATTTTGTTAGAACTGACATGGGTCGAAATCTCTTGAATTTTGAAAAACTCGATTTTTCTGTTAAAAAATGTTAGTCGCATTAAACGCAGGAGTGATATATATATAAATTTATATGTACTCAATCAAATCAATTAAGATGAAATGAACTCAAAGTGAAAATGGGCGGTGCCACGCCCCAAAAGCAAATTCGTCATATCTCCGAAACTATTAGACGCAGATATATAAGATTCGGTATGTTTGTAATAAACACAAAGAAAAAAAATATTTACTAGAAAAATGGGCGGTGTCACGCCCCAAAAATATAAAACACATCATATCTCCGAAACTGTTTGACCCATGCAGATGAAATTTGGCTTATATACAAAAGGCATCAAGACAAATAATGTCTTCTGAAAAAATATGTGGTGCCACGTCCACAGGCAGAGCTACATTAATGAACTTGTTTCCTATAGAACAGAGTGGCAATTAATAAGTATATGTTCATTGTTGGGTGTGGTACCGCACTTTTTTTCAACAAATGTTATTTGGCTCACTACCTTTTATATATGTACCAAAATTCATACCTATAGCTCAAATAGTTTCGGAGATATGATAAGTTTTATATTTGTAGGGCGTGGCACCGCCCATTTTATCAGTGGATGTTATTTCTCTCTGTGCCTGTTACAAACTTACCGAATCTTATTTCTCTGCGTCAAATAGTTTCGGAGATATCACGAATATTACGAATTTGTTTTTGGGGCGTGGCAACGCCCATTTTCACTTTGGGTTGATTTAATCTGACTTGATTTGATTGAATGCACATAAATTTATTTATATATATCTTCCGCGTTTAATGCGACTAACATTTTTAAACAGAAAAATCGATTTTTTTCAAAATTCAAGAGATTTCGACCCGTGTCACTATTTTGTGGGTCAGATGCTGGAAAAGGCGGGCATCTTTTTAGATAGGTGAATGTATAACCTTTAACTTCGCGTTTAATTTTTTTAAAGAAAATGTGTCCTTGTAGTGAATTATTTTTAAGTACACTTTTTTGTCAAAAAAAAAAAAACAAAAAAAAACCATAGTGCGACGGGCAAAATTTTTTTAAACTTTGCTCAGCACACTTCAAATAATTATTTGGAATAAATTTGAATTGTTCGTTTTCAAAAAAGTTAAAAAAGTATGAAATGAAAGTAAGTGATTTTCATAGATTTTTGATTGCTGAATCCGAATATAACCTCCGATTTGCTCCATCTCGTCTGAGATCCGAGTCATCCTTGATTTAACACGTTGAGTGCCATGTGTACCGCCGGCGGTACACACTTTACTTGTAGCGCTGTGCCACCATACAAACATACCATATGTTTGAAAAAATGGCGACTTTTAATAACTGTTGAATATTGATCTATAGGGGTATATTTATAATGAGTTTGTGGAAAGAGATTTGTGCTTATAAGTGTTATTTGTCCTATAAAATGGCGTGAAGTTTAAGTGTGTACCGCCGGCGGTACAGACATTTTGCTTGTATGGTGGTACTCAACGTGTTAAAGTGCAGAAAACGCTATTTTCAAACATATGACGTACATCCTTAAAGTAGTATATTTGACATTGAATAGCCCTGAGCTTCTTCTTTTAAGCGTATTTTTAACTTTTTCAATTGAATCATTAGTTTCCGAGACATCATTGATTGAAGTAAAGGTAGCGCTATTCCCTGTGAAGGACAATATTCAATATGTATACCTTTACTTCAAGGATGATATCTCAAAGACTTCAGCACCTTTTCAGAAGTACGAGTGTCCGAAGTCGGAGTCTTCTCTCTTTCCTTGCAGTGAAATGATCACTCATTAAGAAATATGTACTAACTTCTCACATTGAGCTTGCAATCCTTCGATATTCAGCGTTATATTTCTCGTGTTTATGTTGCGTTTAATTTGGCTAAGTGCTGTTTTCTGACTTCAAGTGTCCTACTGTGTGCTATGCAGACAACAGAAACAAGACTCTGTCAAAGCAGGAGCAGCAGAAAAAGCAACAAAATCATTAACAAGAAGCAACATCGACATCGGCTAACATTGTGATATAACAGTGAATTTCAAATGTAAGTGTTTCAAAACCATTCCGTTCCATTCAATTTCATTTACATTTGGCTTAAATATGCCAAGAGATATTCGGCACAGGATACGTGCGAAGGAAGTGCAATGAACGAACACACATTGAGTGCTGCATGCAATCAGACAGAGAGACAGACAATCAGCCAGCCGGGCAGTCAGTCAGTCAGTCAGCTGACCAGCGAGTAGACAACGTGAAATGTATCGTACCATGTGTGTATTTATTTGGCACTTGAAAAAGAAAGTGCCAAAACCAATGTAATCGAGAATGCTGTCGATTCCAGCGTCGAATTGATTGCATTTGAATGTTTTGAATTTTCAATTTCAAGTAGTTGAAGTCCTGGAATTGTCTGCTTTCTGCATTGGACAGTTATTTAAGTACTACCTACTGCATTGAATTTGTATAGCGCGCCGCAAAATATGCAAACATTTCGACTTTGAATTTCTAAATCAATTAAAATTGATGTGGAATGAATTGCTCATAATCGAGTTGAACGTTGAAAATGTCAGCTATTCATTCAACTTTATCATTATGAAATTGAAACTGGGCTGTTAATAAAAGCAATAAGTTTGTTAATTTGTGAAAATATACGACGATTTCTGACATATGTGGCATAATTTTGCACTCATCCTTTCGAAAACTTTGTCATAAAATATGTCTTCATTTGGAGCACATACAGTATCTACAGACTTCCGTTACAACTTGAACTTAAAATGCAAAACTTTACTTAAATCCCATTAAGAACTTTTGTGCAAAACAAAAACAAAAACGGCAAACATGGCGGCACAAAAAAAAGGTTGACATTCAAAAACGCATTTAGAGTTGGTTGCTTGGTTGGTTTATGCCAACTTTTCAAAAGAACAACCTTGAAATGAGACAAATTTCGCATTTTAATAGTCATAAAATGTACAAAAACTTTATATTTCATTATAAAGGATGTGACAGGACACGAAATGAAAGAGCATGTAGTGCAAAGAGAGCGAAAGAAAGAGACAGATGGTTGTACTGCGTGCAGTCGGCGGTAAAAAGACTGAGTTAAAGATGAAGTAATGACATTAAAAAGTTTTGCCAACAATTCAACAACAAAACAACAACAGCAGTGGCAGTGGCAAGAACAAAAACTATGAACTAACTCAATTAAAGCAAGGGCACTTCAAAAAACAACAACTACAAGAACAAATATAAGGAAAACTCACTTAAGCTGGGGCGTGACATTAAATGACAGAACATAAAGTACGCAAATAAATGTTTCTGTACTTTATGGAAATTATATTTCAAAATATGAATGTTTATGAAGAATGACAACTAATTACTATTTATAAAAGCATTGATTACACGCTTCAACAACAAATTTTGTGTTTTTGGAATGGGTTATACGTGTACTATAGCACTTTCGATTAGAAAACAGCTAAAATGTAACATTTCGCAAACCACATTTTCTAAAATAATTTGAGGTTGCTGAACACGAAAATCGTATTTTTTTTTTCCTTTGGGCAGTTCCCGAGACATTCGGAAACTTAGGTTTTTCAGGTTATAAATAGCTTCATGTATATTAAAACGGGTCGAAACTTACATTCATCCAGAAACCGGCATCACTTTTTTTTCATGCTGAGAAAAACCAATGAAGCACTTTTGACTTAACTTAAGGCCTGTTTTTGCTAAAAAACATGTTTTTTGGTCATACTTACGGAAATTTTTGCGTTTATTCGGTTCCAAAAATCGATTTTTTACGTTTTTCAATAACTAGGTCGGAAAAACTAATTTTAACTCAAAAGTAAGGGAACTTTTCAAAAAATTTATCAAATTGAGTTTTCAGCTGTTAAGCTCACGTTTGTTAGCAATTTGCTAGGTTTACTTAAAACCAAGGCATATACGAAAAAATTTAATATGGCGTAAGATGCTAAGAATCCTTTAAAGAGTTGGTGCGAATTTTTTTTAGAATTTTTAGATTTTTTTTTTTATTTTTTCACCAAGTTTTGAAAAATTGTAAAATAGCTCACAAAATTCTCAAAAAGTACACACGTATATTTTGGACAATTCGCAGCATTTTTGCATATAACACTTTTTTCGAAAGTTCCCTTGCTTTTGAGTAAAAAATCGTTTTTCCGACCTCGTTAATGAAAAACGTAAAAAAATCGATTTTTGGAACCGAATATTATCTATATCCACAAAAAAAAAAAAAATAAAAAATTGTATTTACACGCCATAATTTTTGCAAAAACATAACATGTTTTTTTTAGCCAAAATAGGCCTTCTGTAAAATCAAGTGCTCCATTGGTTTTTCGCAGAATGAAAAAAAAAAAAACGATGCAGATATCGTTTTCAAGAGTCCCTCTAACTTTTGAGTCGGTTTCGGGATGAATCTAAATTTCGACCCGATCTAACTACTTAGTAACCACCATTCGAGAAGTTTCACAGGATTCTAATACAAAACAAAATGATTTTTTGCCTTTAAAGTTACAATCGGAAAATAAAAATAAATTAACAAAAACTACCATTTGGCAGGTTAAATAGGTTTTAACAACAAATTACCATCGGTCATAAAAACCGGTTTTTTCCAAAAAATTTTTGACCAAAAAAAAAAAGAATAACTGACCAAAAATTATTATTTTATAGGTTTGACATACTAAGGACAGGTTTTTTGACAGGAAAGCTGTTCAATACAACAACTACAATCAAAAAGATGTTTTCAAGGTGGAAGCACTTCGATAATTTTGGGGTGAAATGATATACCATATAAAAAATCAATTAAATTAAAACTGATTGTTGTTCAATCAATCATCATCCTACAGGTACTTCTATTTAGACGTATATCTTCCGTATATGTTCAGCATAAAAAACCGGCAAATTGCACTTACACGCTATTTAACTTCAACAGTTTATTATTACCAGATTGTTGGGGCAAAATTCAAATTTTTGACAGCGGGTGGAGACGAGGGGTGATAAAGCATAAATTGTCACAAAATGTTTTGTGATTTCATTGGTATTTTGCCTCTTATGACGATATATATGCGCATATGGCGAACAAGGACATTTTTGCTCAAGGAAAAAAAAACCGTCATTCATACAAATACGTTGATACACATACACTTGCATGTTAACGCACACAAACAGCGCCAAAGAAGAAAAGTCGTGCAAATATGCATAATATTTACATAATTTGTTTAGGATTAACGACAAACACAAACACACATACACATTCGAATCGAAAAAAAGAGAACACAAACATGCGGTGCTGCTGACACAAATACAAAAACACTTTAGGTATTACAAACACAATAACAATACATGCAAATCTTTGGGTTACAATGTTAAAGATGCCTTAAAAAGCCCATTGAGGAAAAGTAGAAATAAAAACAGCAACAACAACAACAATAAAAATAAAAAAATAAAAACCCACTGAAAATTGTAACAAAAGTAAAATGTCACATAAATGCTTTATGTCAATCTCTGTGTTGGTGTTCAAACCATGTGTGTGTGTCATACCGATTTAGTGTTGGGTGAATTATATATGTAAGTGTCGTTTTTCTCTCTGTTGGCTGTTGAGCTTAGTATGTTATTGTTGTTGTTGTTGGTGTCGCTAAAAACGTAATAAAATAAAAAATGTCACCTTTTTCCCGCAGAGTTTTTATTTCCGGCAGCATCGTCATCGTCGCTTTCGTTTCGTTTTGTTGCAAATCCCCACCACTAAATCCTACTCAAAATGCAAAAACCAAACAAACACGCAACGTTATCCTTTAAATCCTTAAAGTAACACATGTAAAGACGCAGGATATGAAAACGAAATGTGGCAGCATGAAACCTTCATGGTTGAATGTCAAATTTTAATATGCAACGATTTTGTTGTTATTGTGGTTGTATGAGTGTTTTGTAGCGAATCGGATATACGACATTTTGCATTTTTGCAATAAAAGAAACCAAGACTTTATTTCACGCAAATGCCTACAATGCAGCCGTTATTGTGAAATTTGATTTGGCCAAAATTTTACGTTGGTGTTAAATGTGTGGTCACTTTGTCTAAATTAACAGCTATAGAGAATTTATACCTCAACTTTAATTTTTTAAGTTTTGCGATAAGTGGAGTATGGGTTAATAATTATTTTTTGATATTCCACCTAAAGTTTTTTTTGAGGTTATTTAATACTTTCTAAGTCCTTTGGAGGAATAAACCTTTATGACACGCTAAACTAAAAATACTAATCTAAACTTTGAGTGTAATCTTTTTGACTGGAAGTATAATAGTAGTTGTTACTACCAGAAAGTAGCTAAAAGCATAAGTTCTTAGTCTTTCCAAGAACTAAGAAGATGCCAACTGACAGCATGTAAACCAAAGGAATTACTCTATTTCTGACGGATTTGTAATCGTTAAAATATCTATACTTCGTGTAGACCATTGTTTCTACGTTTAGGCGTTATGCAATATTCTTTGTTTAGCAGTAGTTATGGTCGGAACTATGTGCTTTTTGTACAATTTTGCATATGAATCATTCTATCTGAGAACGAACGAAATTTAAGGTCTATCATCACCAAAAGCGTTGAAAATTTTTGAAATCGATTTGACTAGACATGCATTTTATATTTTTTTTTAAACTATTTTTCCCAACCTGTTGACCGCTATTTTTCCATGTATCTCATAGAAAGTCCTATGTGTCCTGTAAAGGATATTGAAACTTAGAGAGAGAAAATTGCGTTTTCGAAATATTTCAACTTGGAAGTTTTTGTATTCTTCAGAATTTAAAAATTAAATTCTACATATTTAAAATTATTATAACTGGCTCATGAGTATTTGTCTGAACTCATACCTTTTCGTGGTTTGTCTGCTGTGTAAAGTTGCTGCTGCCGACATCAACTGCAGATGGCTGCCACGTGAACTGCTACTTTTCACAATGGTGCTTGTGATGATGGATAACCGATGCATCGCGATGGATCGATGCTGATGACCACCTGGATGATGTAGAGGCTTTCTTCGATGATCAAAAATACTCTTGGGCTATGAAGTACTTGACTTTAGATTTAAATATTAGTTTAAAATGTTTTTAAGGTTTAAACAAATTTAAAATTAAAAGTAATTACAAATGGAAATTTCGGCGGCCGCTGCTAAGCACGATGGAAAAACGAATGACCAAAAATCATAAGTTTGACGTATACCACGTATACTCATGAGAGTGTGGGAGATGGTGCAAATTCACATGAAGGGCACGGGCACGTAGGGCATGTCAAATTTCTAGGCAAGCGGAGGGAAGTGGTGCTTTCATTTCCCTCCGTTTGCCTACAAATTTAACGTGCCCATGCCCGTCGTGTGAATTGGCACATGGCGGTATGAATTGAAGAATATTCAATGGTTACAATTCGCGTTGCCAATCGCAAGAAATTAAATACGATTTTTGAGAGTTTATGCGTTTTCTTGCGTAAACAGTACCATTCTAAAAAGCGTTTGCGTGATCGGTGATAAGTAATTGACCCGAGTGTTATTTCTTTCTCCGCTTTTATGTTATAGAGGTCGCTGATTCCAAATCTGGAATTAATTTTTTAAAAATCGAAATGACGAATCCAAAAAGGCGGATAGTTTTATAAAAATAATTATATTACAACAAAATTGTGGCCAGGGGTTTTTTGATGTTGTCGATTCCGAATTCGCGATCATCTTTTTGAAGTAAAATGGCGGACAATTTCGGGCTATATGGAAGTTGGGCGTGACTTTAATCTAGTCATATTGTTTGGAAAAATTCTATCCCAAATTTAGAATCAAGGTCCTTGATCCGATCACACCCATTTTCAACTAAGAGCAAGATGCTACTAATTACCTAAACCATAGATATCAAATATTTTTGTTGTTCTTGAAATATTCCCGAAATTATGGCAATTTAACATTTTGCGATGAGTCTTCGATCCAATCACAATTAATTGCAACGAGTAGCCAACTGCTACCAATACTATCTCAGATATCGAATTTTTTTTATGTTATTCAAGGTTTCACGATATCCAGAATCGAAGAGAAAATTCAGAAAAGTCGTTGAAGAAAAACTCATTGTGGTTGAAAATGCGATGTGAGGGTGTTGGCTGATTATTTCACAGAATCTTAATAGAACGTTATAATAAATAAGTAAGGGACCGTTGCAACTTTATAAAACTTTAAAGTTATAATCCACAGAGTGACAAATTTGTAAATATAGAAAACAAAATTAGGAATTTTTGAAATGGTCGATCTCTAGCCGTAACAATAACAATAAAATTTACTATCGATATTTAATATCGATAAATAAAAACTACATAAAAACAATTTAAGATTTGTTTTTATTGCTACGGCTAGAGTTCGGTAATTCCAAAAGGTTTCAATCAGAAAACCGACCAAATTAATACATCAAGGATTTTTTTAAAAAAAGATCCGGACTTTCTTCTAATAAACAAATATTTAAGTATTCACATCTTCAGTAAATAGACCAAATAAAAAAGTGTAAAGAGGTGGGACTATTTAGTTTTTAAGATATTCTTACATGAACAATTCTTAAAAGAAATTTTCTGAATTAGTCAAGTTCAAGATGCGAAAACAAAAAAAAGGTATTATTTTTTGGTATTTTTATGTTTGAAATATGTTAACTATGTATATATCAAACTTTAAGTTTGTGCAATATTGTTATTATTTGGAGACAAGAATTTTCATACTTACGATCGGCTAGCGCTATCTCACAGACCACTGTGCGCCGCCCAGCTATCGAAACATTCACATCTTCACCTCATCTCTTTTGTTAACCTAACAGAGTGTGAGCTTGATCGTTTTGCGTTGTTACCTGATTTTTACTTTAGATTTTGGCCGTCCAGAGTCAGGCTAACACGCCAAAAAACAAGACAATCCAATCGAAGCAAATGTTCTGTTCACCAACACAACTCTATGTATCTTATTATTTTCTCTGCTATCTTTTCCTTTAACTAGTTCCATGTTTTCAATGTAAAAGAGTCATCAGTTGTGTGCTAGCTGACATTTTTAAAAAGATTGAAAATTCATAGGCAAAGTAGTGATGAGAAAATCTACACAAAAATGTTTAACATCGAGCATCCGACGACCAACTGGCGCAGCATCACAGTTGATTAGACCGTATCCTATTAACTCATATCCTAATCCCCCAAAAACACGATAAATTTTTTATTCGAAAATGTACTTTTACTAACCCAAATATTATTTTTAACAAAAATTAAAATTTTTTAATGTTTTTTTTTTTTAATTTAATATTCATGATATATTTCCATTTCAGTTTCTTTGATATTTTACAATTTTGCTTTTTTATATTGATACAGATTATTTGATCGTTACGTCTGCTGCTTAACTAAACTGCTATAATTATTATTGAATACATCATCGTTAAGTTGTTACTATTTATATTTATAATAAAATAAGTGTATTTTACAATAGAAATAATTTCACTAAATTTTAAGTTGTAACTTGTAAATGCAGCATTGCGCTTAGTTTTTTTATTAACAGGATTTGCTAAAGCTTGGCACTAAGCCTTAATAATATTTAGCAGTTTTCAAGTTTTTTCTTAATAATTTTTTTAAATGTTGATTATTTAAAAATCTATTTATTTTCATATATGTTTACATATATTTAGGATTTTCGTTTTGTTTTTAAATTTTAAATAAAGCCTTGATCCAATGCCAAAGAAATTAAGTTAGTAATTAAGCGTAGGCCTTTACAATTTTCAAGAAAGTCAGTTACTGTATATTTTTTTCTATTTTTCAGTAGTTTTACGAGTACATGAACTTAAAAATATAATTATAATACAAAATGATTTGATTTGGTTTTTTGCTATTAATTTTGATATTTTAACTATTAAATTTAAATATCTTAGAGCATTTTATTTAGATGCTGGTCTGTTTCTTTTATTTTTTTTTTTTTGTTGTATACTATACGTATTATTATGATATATTTTCTGTTTTTTGGTATTTCATACTTTTGAACATTTCCTAGGCAACAATCAATTTTAGGTTTTATATATCTTAATTTTATATTTTATATTTATACTTAGTACATTTTTATTCAACGTACAGCGCTCAAATATTTTAAACTGAAATTGTTCTGTATACTCGGTTTAGTTTTTATACACACTCAGTTACAGGAAGTTTGACCCATTTTAAAAACTTCAAACAATGACAACATGAAATTGATAAGAACACTATGTATATTTTACACGATTCCGATAATCTTAACAAAATGAAAATCTTTTAAGAAGAAACCATTAACTCAAGATTAAGTCAGAAGTAAAAGTTTATTTCACCAAACAAATTTCTATGCAAAAATCTTTCTTTTAAGCAGACAACCATGAAAGGAGGATCAACAAATCTTCTTTGGACCAGATGCATCATATAATTTATAGTTAATAGGTGTATCACGGTCTTTTTGAGCATAAAATCATTTCTCAATTCGAAATTCGGCATCTTAAAAACTCAACTGCTTTGTAAAAATAAGCTTTGGAAATTTGGAATACTCAACAATCTTTTGAAATTTTTTCAAGACCAAGACCAAGATCGAGACTAAGACTTAATGCCCAATATCAAGACTCAATATCATAATCAAGACCAAGACTGCAATGGTTTGGTCTTGGTTTGCTCATCACTAATCATGTAGACCAACCTGAAGTCTTATCAGTATTAATCTGAACATTTATTTCTACCTATTCCTCAGATTAAGCTGCCTCAGATTATGTTCTCTTTCAAAATATAAAAATTTTAACGATTATAGTAGATTTAACAACAATGTATTGAATATTTTTTTTGAGCAGTTCAGTTCAGCATAAATAGTTTAAAGCAGCTATAGTACAGTCATTTGGTAGTTTTACCTGGAAAGTTTTGCGGGATTTCTGCAAATGAGTTATTTTATAGATTTCGATGTGCTCTTTCAGAATTTCAACTTTGCTACCTCGTATCGTGTTCGCTCGAGCCGCCATATTGGAAAAATGGCGTCCAAAATCAGTTTTTTACGAATATCTCTTTAACGGTTATATTAAGAGAAAAATTTCTTAGGACAATGTTGTAGCTTATAAAATTTTCTATAAAAATGACCTTTGAATTGTTTTCGTACGACTTATAACTCAGGAGATATCTTTATTCAAAATTTTAGAAAAATTAGTAAATTGTGAATGCCACTTATGAGTAGGCACAGTGATGTGTCAAGCTTATAATTACGATAACTTATGAACGATGAGTCGCACGTTTAAAATAAAAACACTTATTTATAGGGATTAACTTGCTCTACAAGTTACATATTATTTTTTTTTCATATCACCTATAGTTAAGGAGATATTTTTCCCACAAACCTAAAATTTTGAAAAAAAACGTTTTTTCAAAATGGCTCCTAAACGGTTCGTCCTAGAAAAAAAATTGTCAATGCATTTGGTAGAACGTTCAATTTCCTATGAGAGTCTCTTCGAGCTGTTTTTTCGTCAGACTTACCCTTCATGAGATATCGCGTCTTGAAAATCATTCAAAATTGAATATTGTTCTATGCGCCCTACTATGTTCAATTTTGAATGATTTTCAAGACGCGATATCTCATGAAGGGTAAGTCTGACGAAAAAACAGCTCGAAGAGACTCTCATAGGAAATTGAACGTTCTACCAAATGCATTGACAATTTTTTTTCTAGGACGAACCGTTTAGGAGCCATTTTGAAAAAACGTTTTTTTTCAAAATTTTAGGTTTGTGGGAAAAATATCTCCTTAACTATAGGTGATATGAAAAAAAAATAATATGTAACTTGTAGAGCAAGTTAATCCCTATAAATAAGTGTTTTTATTTTAAACGTGCGACTCATCGTTCATAAGTTATCGTAATTATAAGCTTGACACATCACTGTGCCTACTCATAAGTGGCATTCACAATTTACTAATTTTTCTAAAATTTTGAATAAAGATATCTCCTGAGTTATAAGTCGTACGAAAACAATTCAAAGGTCATTTTTATAGAAAATTTTATAAGCTACAACATTGTCCTAAGAAATTTTTCTCTTAATATAACCGTTAAAGAGATATTCGTAAAAAACTGATTTTGGACGCCATTTTTCCAATATGGCGGCTCGAGCGAACACGATACGAGGTAGCAAAGTTGAAATTCTGAAAGAGCACATCGAAATCTATAAAATAACTCATTTGCAGAAATCCCGCAAAACTTTCCAGGTAACATCATTTTTTTCTCCCAAATGATTGTACTACTACTGAATGCTGGGAAAAGTATTTCGAATAGAGAAAAGAAGTTAAGAAATAGCTACATAAGTATAAGTATTTATCAATCACTTTTGAAGAGAAACTTCTTTGGCCATGTTAGACGTAAAATTTTCAGGCCGCGACAATTTTTTGAATATCTAGATATTCTAGAGGTAAGAGATGTATGGTGGGCTATCAACAAGCTTAAAATAATTAATTAATTAATTAATTTAAATTAAATTAATTAATTCCTGGGACATCCGAAGGTACGTGAAGGTCACCAGAAGAATTCATAGTCGAAGCAATGAATGTCTAGACATATAAGAGGGAAAATGTCTATGGCGCATTATCGACACGATTTTGATTCACCTGAAAGTCACACGACAGCTTTGTAGTAAATATTAACGAAGAATATCTAGATATAAGTACAAGAGGCGGACTCTCAACAAGCCTTAATTGTTTCATTTTCTGGGACACCCAAAGGTCTCGCAAAGGCTTCATAGTCAAAAAGAATAATATCTAGACTTGCTAGACTGTATACGGACTATCAACAAGCTTTAATTGACTTTTTTTTTTGGAACAGCCGAAGGCCACCCGAAGACTTGATAGTCAAAACAAAGAATATCTAGACATACTAGATAAAAAAGTCTATGGCGGAATATCAACAAGCCAAATTCATACATTTCCTGGGACACTCAAGGATTCCCAGATATAATAGAGGAAAAACATTTATGGCAAGCTATAACAAACTTTAGTTGATAAATTTTTTCGACAGCCGAAGGTTGTCCGAAGAATTCATAGTCAAAATAAAAAATATCAAGATATTTTGAGGTAACAAGTCGCTAGGCGCTCGTTTGATACCTCCACATACTTATTTTATATGGATTATTGAATTTAGATTGATTTAATAAGATTAACTTCGTAATTGAAATGTGTTAATTAGTATAATAAGAAATTTGAAGCCAGTCAACAAAATGGTTAGACGATAGTGTTATAGATTAAGTGAAATAGTATTAGTACAGTATCGCAAAACCAGGAAACAGCTGTCGCAGCAAAGAGTTGGGATGATTATAACTTCAGTGTCGTGGAAAAATATTGTCATTCCAGCAGCGACAGGCAGTAAATGTGGTAAGCATAGAAGTAAGTAGCATTTAGTTAAAACGGTATTGAGCCAAGCCGATACTGTGAGAGCGGGAAACATAGTAATTTGGGATATTAAGTTCGAAAGGAATTGGGCCAAGCCGATACTGTAAGAGTGGGAAACCCAGTACTTAGTTGTATTTTGTTAGAACGGTATTGAGCCAAGCCGAAGGTGGGAAAATTAGTAATTAGGGGTATTTATTTTAGAACGGTATTGAGTCAAGCCAATACTGTAAAGGCAGGACGTTCGAATCAATTGCAACGCGCGAAAATATGTAAATAAGGTACCGTTATGGTAAGAAATTTGTAAAATAAGGAAATAAAAGAACGAAAACCGTTGTTTTTATTCAACTTAAGACTAGAACAGTTATAGTTGTTAACTCTTTCTTCGAAATAAAAATATTTTATGATGCGAATCTTGGCCACCGGCGTGCCAAGACCTCGGCCGTACCAAAAGCTTTGTCACAATATAAAAGATGGAAAACATATTTGGTGGATTGTTAACAAGCTTTAATTGATTAATTTCCAGGGACAACCTAAGATTCCCAAAACTCACCCGAAGGCTTCATAATCAAAATGAAGTATATATAGAAGGAAAGCATCTATGGAAGACTATCAACAAACCTTAATTGATTAATTTTCTTGGAAACACGAAGATTCTCGCTTACTTTTGAAACATAAGTTTCACTGACATGACGTGCTCTAAGTTACACGAGTTTTTTTGTGTAGCTTCTTTATTAGTTCGTGTAGGTCGGCAACTATTATCTCACACAATTTGAGCATTTTATTAAAAAAAAAATTTCTCCAAAAATTTAATTTTGAATTTCAATTAAAAATATGTACTAAGTATATATCACTATCATAACTCTTCTTTTCATAATATTCACATAATCATGTCTTGTTAAGGACTCAAAGTGCTAGTGCCAGTGTTGAACAAAGTGCATTAAATGCAATCTGTGCGCTCAACTTAATGGACAATTTCGTAGCCACAATTTGATTAAACACGCAGCCAAGAGGTAGCGCTAAAAGGCTTCATAATTTTTTGTGCAGAAAGCCTGTTTAACAAAAATTGTTAATAAAGTAAATTGAACAAAAAACGAAGCACAAAAAGCCAAGTGTGCAAAATTGTGTCAAACAACTGCATGTGCAACAAAAAGTGCAATGCAGCAAAAGTCAACAACACAAGCGCTCGTAGGTTGCACTCAAGTGCAACATTAATTTATGAGCAGCAAATTGCAATTCATTATTATGAGGCGGCGGCAGCAGTGGTCGCAACAAAGTAGCTGACACAACGAAAAATGGGAAAAAACAGGAGAAAAAAAAGAAAAAGATTCGACGAAAAACCAACTCATTTGTAATGAACGATAATGAATGAAAAACTTACAAAAACAAAAAAAAAAAAAAAAAAATGTATGGAAATACTCGTTTATTTAAATTATTTTGTTGTTGCGAATAAGTGACACATGCATACACACAAATAATACACACACACAACTGCATGGCTTTCAACACTTTCGCCCATTTTTGTTGTCAAAATTAATTTCCATGGAGACAAAAATTGCCCGCAAAAAAAATGAAGAATGCAAAAAAGGAAAAAAATTAACATTGGAAATTTATTGAACGATATTTCATACAATGGCAGGCAGCAACACCCAGGAGACCTTGCTGAAAACAAAACCCCCCCAAGAAAAGTGCGAATAGTGAGCGGATTCAAAAAAAAAAAAAAAAAGATAACGAAAAAAGCAGGGAATCTGTATACAAATTGTATACCCAGCCAATTTTGAGTATTTTTTTTTTTTACTTAAAACAACGTTATAGAATGAAAAAATGCAACGTATACATATAAGTATTTATATAAACCCAACAGAAAATTTCGATGCGCATCCCCAAGATGCAATAGCGATGCGCGTCCTTCTCGCATCTAAAGAGCTGATTTGTATGCGCATATTTTCTGCGCTATAGGTAGCGAGAGCAAAGCGCATCCAAAGAGCATTTCTGGATGCGAGAGCGATGCGCATCCAAAGAGCATTTTTGGTAGCGAGTGCGAAGCGCTTCGTTCCAATGACATGCCAATGTTAATTTCAGCGCTTTTGGCAACGAGAGAGATGCGCTTCACTGCTGCTTTAGAGCGCTTCAGAAGCGCTATTGATGCGCTCCATTCCCCATTGGGAATGTACACATATACTTACACGCAAAATGCATACATGCAACAAAATAAATAAATTCAGCTGTCAATATTAAGACAGCTAGAGAAAAATGGCATTATAAATAGCGTGTTTAACGCAGTTTTTATCATTAAATGGAAATTAGTGGAAAAAATGATTCGATTCAAATTTTTAAGAAAATTCGGAAAAAAATTATGTTAAATATACATTTGATAAGAAATTATTGTTTTGTCAGAAGTTAATAAGAGATTTTTAATAACAATCACCCCTTTCTAGACAAAATTTTCATGTAAACCTTTTGTATGGGGCAATAATTCAAACCAGCAAAATGAATTCCTCATTTTTGAATTAGGCAATAATGGCTTACATATTTCTCGTTAGGTCATATTTTGAGTTAGAATAATGTAATGATACCTGCACCCTATCATTATTTTGCTTCGGTGGGTCTGTCTGTTTTAAAAGTTACTGAAATAAACAATGAACAGAGAAACAAACAAGAAAACAAATAGATGGATTAAGTACTGTGAGGAAGCAAAATCGGACCCCTCATTTGCGTACACATCCTGTATATCCAGTATTTAATTAACTATTAATATAATTGAAATAACCCAATATTTAAGAAATAAAACCTGAATTATTAGCTAAATAAGACTAGAATTAAATTAAAACCAAGGAGTTTTTTTAGTAAGTAGATAGTTTAAGAGCAATCGCATCCAACGGGCTTGAGGAACTATCGTGCAACCGCTTGACAAACAGTTGGACGAGAATTGCATTATTATCGCGTGCAGCAGTAACCCTGGTTCCTAAACAGTAAGTGCCAACTGTCAAATCTTATCAATAAGAGGAAACAGCTGATCGTGGATGAAAACAGAATGGTGAGATGTAAGTTCCGGCGTTGGAATCATTCTCTAGTAACCCAACCGGCAACGAGGTAAGACGTGTTCTTCAAATATTTCAACCATCCTTGCACGAAACTGAGACTTTCAAGTGAGAACCAATACACACGTATCAGTAAACAGTGACTAAGATCGTAGGCAGATAAGTAGAGGTAGTAAGAGGACAACGGGGAGGCAGCGGTGGCGCGACTCTCTTGAATCCTGACTTCTGGACGGGAACACAGACCGGCGACGCGAACCTGACAAGTCCACGGGGAGGTAGTGGTAGCATGACACCCGGTTCGGTTGACTATGATATTTACGTTTTACCCATTTTGTCATCATCCGTACATAGCCCATTTGTCACTCGTATTACTAAGCTTATAGTTAATATATTTTAAGAGTGCCTTTTGGGAGGAATAACATCAGTGAAATAAAATTATGAAACAAAACTAGTGAAAAATGTTTCCTTCCTTGGCGGGGAAAAAGGTTTATAACAGAACAAAGAGATTTTCATAACTTGAAGATGCTGCTTAGATGCACGGTGTATAGAGTTACGAGAAAATTCCAATCATATACCGCAAACGCCTCCATAACGATCTTGCTATGAAACTGGGAGTAAATGAAGTATTCGAAGTGCTTACTAGTTTTTTGAGTATGAGGCTGACAATTTTCACCCTTAACGGAATATTAATATGTGTTATCCTTATACAGAATTGAAAAGAATTTCAATTTATTTAAAACAAAGTGGAAATTTGGAAAGTATTTTCAGGTTTGTTGAAACCCACCAAGGTATCAGCAACTGAAAATCAGCTTACCTATCCCAGTTGATAAAAGTATTATGAGTGTGTGTGTAAAGTTTTATCCTACATTTAGAAGAAATTAACTGTTTTAATAAACCTCTGCATCCATTAATTTAATAGCATTTTCCGTTAAAAAAAATCAAAAATAAAAAGTAAATAATATTAATTTCCTCGCATAACACGCATTATACATTAAATTTAAATTAACACAATTAATTTAAAATAATTATTTAATGCATTAAGGTTTGTTGTTGTTTTTCAAATATTGACAAGTTTTTTAAATTTGCAATTTTGCTTAATACAGCGTTGTTGTTTCCGTTTTTATTTTCATTTCATTTAATTAATTTCTTTTTGCATTTTTATCATTTAAGCTTTTTTTGTGTTTTTTCAATAAATTTTGTTGTTTTTGTTTTTTCAATTAATTTAAAATCCGATGGCGGCTATTTGACTTTTAATGCATTAATTTTGTATGCTGATGCTCGTCTGTCTGTCTGTCTGCTACTTAAAATTAAGTAATTTAAGTTTGTAGTTGTTGTTTCTGTTGTTGTCTACATTTAATGGCCACAAAAGTTGGTTGCAACGGTAGCAGTTGATTGCAATTAAGTATAATGTTCACCATGGTAACAATGATATGTTGAATGAGTGATAATGCATAATGTCAGTGTTTGGCTGTTTTGTGTTGATTTCGCCAAGTGAGAAATGTAGCTCTTCAGAATACTCATTAATATTACACATTTAATTGTACCATTCACATCATCATCAACATTTTGTCACTGGGTTGAATTTGCGCCCTACCGTCCGCCTGCGTAAGTCATCACAATTCTTTGTTTTTGTTGACCATCATACATTGGTAACGATATGTAAGCACTGAAATTTACATGCGTTTTTATCATGTGATTTTTATCATGTGATATATTGACATCACTGATGATTTTTGTAAATATTTATTTATGACTTTTTTCTCGCGAAAATTTCATTCTCTCTTTTTATTAATATTTCTGTTTAATTGTCGCCTTATTTGCTGCGAAGTCAATGGAAATTATACCAAGAACAATGTTTTATCTTCAGAATTTAATTATTAAAATTTTCGCATTGAGTACCAATATGGCTGTGATATTATATCTGGGATTAAATTTTGAATTATTTAATAAGAAATGATTAAAATGTTGAATAAAAGTAATGGAACAAATTTCCACATAAAGACATTTTTTTTTGTTTTTGATTTTTTCCTATTGGTCCGCCATTTGACATCCGAGCATCAAGTATAGTACATCGTTGTGAGTGGGCTATATTTCATTTGTAGAAGTAAAGCGAGAAATACATAAAAAGTATGCATGCATCAAGAATTGTCAAATTGAAGTCAAATACATGTCTGCTTATGAGAGCGCCCAGATAGAAAGTATGCTCGAAGCATGTGAAAAACTGGTATAATGAATTCAATCGTGGCCGACGCTCGCTCAAAGATGAATTCCGTGAAGGTCGTCCAAAAACGGCAGTTGTGCCAGAGAACATTGATGCCGTGTGTGAACTGATAATGCAAGATCGTCATGTGACATACCGTGAGATAGAGGCATCCTTGTGCATTAGTTCCACTCCAATACATTCGATTTTGCAAAAAAACGTTTCTTCTCGTTGGAAACCCCATAATTATCAATGGAAAAATTGATTTTCTTAACTCACTGTTAACAAAACAAATAGCACTTGTACATCAAAACGTTGTGAGTACGTTTATGCTAAAAAATGTCAAACTGTTTTTTGGTGCTGCCAGATTTTAGATATTGACATTAGTGTTGCCTAGGCCAGAAATATGTATAGCAGTTTCTACCACCCTAAGGTGCCAAGGACACTTCAAAAAACTGAAGTCCATGAAAAATCAAAAATTTCATCTCTACGTCTCTATACTTGTTGTGGTTTTTGGGCGTTATTTCATATTGGTTGGGCGCAATTTCAAATCAGTAAATGGGCGTTATTTGTTTTTTTAATTTTTGGGCGTTATTTCTTTGTTTGGGTTTTATTTCATTTTGTTTTAAGGAATAACGCCCAAAACAAAAACGAAACAATGCCCCAATGCTTAACGACATAAAGCCTATATTTTGGGCGATATTTCTAAAACAATTATTGTCCAAATTTTAATGAAAATAAACTGTTTCGTTTTTGTTTTTGGGCAGCATTTCATTGAGCTAAAAAAAAATGTTTTTTGCATACAAAAATTTCAACTTCTTTCGGGATTTCCAGAGAACAAACTTTTCAGATAGAGCAATGTAAACAAAACTTAAAATGTGGAAATTAAACCCTTTAAAAGATTTCGGATAAAGAGATAAGTTAAAACAAAAACTGTTAAAAATCACTGCAAACTGCTTAGCTTTCATTCAAACCCAGAGCGGCCCATCTTTTCGGGGGTTTTGATCCAAAATAAGTATGCAGACTGTTTTATGACCCCCTTGGAGAAAATTTTGATGCACCCCAGTGGTGACCAGAAGGTAAAGCATGAACTTGAATATTATTTAAAATGTTTTCCTGTCAATCTTTTGATAGATTTAAAAGCGGCTGAGTATAACTTCAGCCAAAGATAAAAGGGACTATATGGGTGAATGGTACAAAACGTTATTTCATTAAAGTTGACAAATGGAGTAATGACGTCTACATTTATAATTTCTAAGCTTTAATTTGGTGTTATTTGTAGTTTTAAAGCAAACATGGAAAAACTAACAGAATGCTGAAAATTTCTAAATCAAAAGTGCGTTTTTTATTCGACAACAAGTTATCCATCAAAATTACACTAGAAAGCTCAAAAAACGTTTCATCAAAGTCAAGTGTTTGCATGAAACTCAAAACAAACATTAGCGCAAAAATCACATTTTATTTGAAAAAGCAGCTGAAAAAGTTGAAAAAGGCAAAAATTGACCAAAAAGAGAACTCATGTTATGACAGCAAAAGCAGTGAAACAGTGGAAGCCAAACCGCCACCCACCACTGAATGCTTGTGGCCAGCAAACACGGACGAACATACACACACGCACTCACACTCACTTATACATAAATGCACAAATTTAACATAAACATGTATGGACAACGAACAGCTGCAATTTAAAATTAAACTTTTCAGCGTACGAAATTTGAGGGGCAAAAAATGGAAAAAAAAATATATTTATAAACAAAATAAAACTAAAAAGTAAAAAAAAGATTTTATAAAAAACTAGAGAAAAAATTCTCTAAAAAAAAGTCAAAACTGTCAAAAATGCTTTCCTGCATAAAAAACACAGAGCAAAAAAAAAAACATTGAATACGAACTTTTTTGCCAGCAAAAATAATTTCATGCAAATTTTTGCTCTAAATTTCCGTTGTAAATTTTTTTCTTTTTTGTTTTTGTTTTTCTTTAAAAATTTTTCATTTGACTTTTTTTTTTTTGCTGACGTTAATGCAAAGTGGTTTTTAAATGAAAGTAACCAAATTGGAGCAGTGCAAGTTAATGACAGTTTGTTGGGGGTGATACAGCCTTAAGGATAGTGTACTCGAATTGGGTGATTGTTAAGCAGAAAACATTATTTTGGGGGAAAAAATATGTGCGAAGGACTTACTTGTCCAAATAATTCAAACAATGACAGTGCAGTAAGCTAACCTTAACAAAATTATACCATTCTATCATGCATACAAGCTAAGCGATCCTTCCCAGTTGGATCATTCTACAAAAAATCATCAATGACGGGTGCGCGACCAAATGAAATCATTGATGACGGATGCGGATTTTTGTATGGTGGTCGTTAACGACATTTCCATATGCATAAGTTTCCCATATTTCAACAACGGCGAAAAGAGTGACAATTTCCCATACGATATTGTTGCTGACATTCAGAGCGATATCTTTTATAAATTTTCATCAACGAAAACATCATCGAATGTGTCAAAACATTTTCATTAATGACATTTTGCTGAAAAGTTTACAAGCCATGTCATCGAATCAAATCCATTTGAAGATACTGACCAAAATCCTAATTTGCACATGGTGAATAAGTGCAATCTATAGGTAGAAATTTAGATTCTGGAAGTATATTGAATATTTACTTGGCCGAACTCTCGTAGACCATTACCAATTTTGTAATTATACCCTACAACCAGGGCATATTCACTTTGTACTTCCGTTTGTAACGCAGAGAAGGAGGCGTGGCAGATATAGAAAAGTATATATATTCTTGATCAGCGTCACCTTCTGAATCGATATAGCTATGTCCGTCTATCTGGCTGGCTGGCTGGCTGGCTGGTTGGCTGGCTGCGTGGCTGGCTGTGTGTTAAAATACATTTTTTGGGAAAACTGAGCAAGTTAATTCAATGAAATTTGGTGCACTGCCTCCATCGTCAAAGTTAGCTTGTGTGATTGAAAATGAGCAAAATCGATCAACGGACACGCCTACCGCCCATACAAAAATATATTCAAAATGCAATTTTAGGAGTATTTTTCACGACAATGCAACCAAAATACTCATAAATACTATGAATTGTAAGCGCAAGCTCTGAAAAAAAAAAACTGAGCGAATTCAGACAAGAGGGCATGGCACTTCCATATAAACAAATGCATTAAAACGCTATACTAAAAGCGTCTCTCGAGATATTCAAACCAAATTTGAATCAAACACTAAGAACTATATATAAAAGCTCTCAACAAAAATTGGGTGAAATCGGACAAAGGGGTGTGGCACCTCCCATATAAGCAAATGTTTCAAAATGCTATACTGAAAGAGTTTTTTGAGATAATCAAACCAAATTTTACTCAAATACTAAAGACTATAAATGCACGCTCTAAGCTAAAACTAGACGAGCTCGGACAAGAGGGCGTGGCACCTCCTATAAAAGCGAAAGCTTCAAAACGCTATACTGAAAACGTTTTTTGAGATAATCCAACTCCAACCAAATTTCACTCAGACACTAAGAACTATAAATGCCAGCTCTGAGCAAAAACTGGGTGAACTCGGACAAGAGGGCGTGCCACCTCCCATATGAGCAAAATTTCAAAAATACTGCAGTGTAGGGTATTTAATGTTTGGCCAGGCCAAAGGTTACACCCTTACTAGTTTTACTTTGTTTTGATTGTTTTTATTCATTTATTATTTTATATTCTACTTCGTATGCCTTTTTTAGCTTCAGCTGTCAAAATCAAATGAAAAATACCAGGGCTGCATATTCGTTTTTTGGCGAAAATTTGGGAAAAAAAATGAAAGGAAAAAGTATTCCTGTAGGAAGGAGAATATCCATTTTCAGAAAATTTGGGATTGCAAATACAACGTCTCGAGAATGGAATTTTTTCTTGAGAGTGGATTTTTCGATAGATTCATATTGTCGTAAATGAAAAATTATCAGAGCCTAAAAGTGTGCAATGGATTTTTTTGAAAGCTGCATAGAAAAATTGTATTGAAATAAACTTAAGTGCACCCTGTGAATGCGCTGGAGAAAGATGCAACGAAAACAGCTGATGAGATATGACCGTCTAAAGGAAAATTACCTTATATTCACAAAGTCAAAAACCGGTTTTTACGCATTTAGTAAAAATTCATATTATTTTGAATAAAATGACAACTCGATTACCGGAAAAATCCTAGAATTGACTAAGTTATAAAGTTTAGAAATCGTAAAATGAAAAGCTCAAGTTAGTACTTAGATATCGAAGTTCAAAGTTTGTAAATTTTTTCCAAAAGGGTAGAGGTTCCACAAGACTGCTTATATTCATATATCTAAATTTATAATCGTCCTCAAATCAACCGTAAAATGTTCAGAACATGTCTAGGCTCTAAATTTCCTAAATGTTGTCAGTGAAGATAAGATCCCTTTTCCTCTGGATGGTCACATACTATGCCAACTGCTTACAACTGAAAGCAACAAGTAGGCGAATTTAGCGTGTAATTGAAATCAAAAAAAAAAAAAAATCAATGACGTAGACCAGTTTAGCGATTTTACCCGAAGATTTCAACAACGCAACCACATAGTATAGAAAGCGCTTTGCATGACAAAGCATTTTAGTGTTGATTCGATTGCAGTGCAATAAAGTTCAATGTTAGTTTGATAGCAGTGCAATAAAGTTATTAGATAAATAAAATGAATGCTTACAACTTTTTCAACATGAAATTGCTATTTTCGATTTATAGTTCAACATGGTAGAATTTTTTTAAATTTTATCAGTTTCTTCCTGTTACCTAGGATTTAAAACAAAAATTTGCTCTGAGTTTTATGCTGTTGACATTTCAAACAATTTAAAAATATAATTAAATGCTTCGAATTATACGAAGTGCAGAAATTTTCTTTGGAATGAAATTACCTCTTAAAGTATAAGGGAATTATTTTTGTTTAATTTCAATCAGTTTCTATTTTAACTAATTTATTTTTGCAACTTCACTTAAATACTTAATATTTACAAACATATTTGCATTTTGGAAATAAATAAAAAATAATAATTTTAATCTTCTTTAACTGCAAATACTATATATTTTACTTAGAACGCATACTGCGTTGAATTATATTCAATGTATTTATTTAATATTTTCAACTAAACTAATTA